>BSBM01001023.1:22130000-23330000 GCA_027924585.1 Larix kaempferi
GATTGGGATTCTGATCTTTAAAAGCTCTACCAATCCTCTAATGTCATTACTAACACTAAAAACCTTTTTTACAAAGAAATAAGTTTTCTTATTAGAAGACATTAAATTTGTGTTCAAGCACCTAGAAAATGGGAATGCTAAAGACATCAAAGGATATCAAGAAGAAATATTGAAAATTGGAGGAACAATTCTCATTCCTCGCATCCATAAAATTTTCAATCTAGTGTTCATGCAAGGTTTCCCTATTCCTTGGACTAAAAGGCTCCTCATTATTCCTATCTTTAAAAGCGGTTATAAAAATAAACCCTTTAATTATCAAACCATTATGACTAGCCCTCTCTCAGGATATGGCTTGAAAGTGAAGGTACCTGGGATAACGACCAATCAAGATTTATAAGATGTCACTCTACTATGGACCACCTCATTACGCTTAAGATAGTTGCAAATGAATATTGTAATATTAAATCGAATTGATTAGGTTCCTTTGTGGACTTTTGGAAATATTTTAATATGGTGCCTAGAAATAACTTGTGCAATAGATTAAATGACCTAAAATTTCCTTTAGAGTTGAGAGATGTAGTGATAAGGTTGTGCGAGAAAGTCATTTCCAAATTTAAGAGCACTAAAGCATGGTTTAAAGATATTAGTTGTAATAATGGAGTTAAACAAGGATTCCCCCTCTCCCCCACCCTTTTTGGCATATACATTGATAAGCTAGAAATTTATTTAGAAGAAGCAGGTTGTGCTAGAACGACCTTATCTAGTAGAATAGTCATCATCCTCCTTTTGTACGTTGATGATATTGTTCTTATAGAAAGGTATCCATGTGGCCTTGATAAACAATTAAGTATTCTCAATGATTTATGGTCTAACCTGGGTGTGCTCGTTAACACTAACAAAACTAAAGTTATGATTATCAAGTCCAAGAAACACACTTACACTAATTTTGAGTATGGTAATAAGAACATGGAGGAAGTGTCCTCTTACAAATATCTCAACATTGATATCCATGACAAGCTCAATTGGAACTATAGCATTGAGAAAAGGATTAATGGAGGGTGGAAAGTTTATTTTGGCCTAGAAAACAATTATAAATCAAGAAACCTAGTGATGTGAGATAAAAAGAGGTTCCTTTTTGAAACTCTTGTCACTCTTGTTATCTTGTACGGTTATGAAGTTTTGGGTTGTAGCATCTCTCAAGAATCCTAGAGAAATATTGAGCAAATTCAAAAATGTTTTATCATGTATAACCTCAAAATTAAAAGTAATATGCCCTACACTATTCTCCTTATAAAATAAGTTCTCCCCCCATCGAAAGCATCACTATGACTAGGTACTTAATGTACAAGAACAAGATCGATAATGTGGAATATGATAGACTCCCTAAAATTGCTTTAAATTCTAGTCAAAACCATCTATGACCTAAGAGTGGACGGTATAAAGATTCCATAACTTGGTTAAACCACTAGGGAATTGATGAAAATGCCACTTTGCAAAATATCAACAACCTCAAAAATACTATCACATCTATGTTTAAAGAAAAAATGTGGGCTCGAGAAAGATTTAGAGGTTAAAATAAAACTAATATATTTCAAGGAGGTCATTAACCTTAATCTAGAAGATAAAAAATATCTCTTTGTCGTATCCATCTTTAAGAAGAAAAATAAAATAGACAAGATAAAAATGAACTCCCATGAGTTTCATATCAAAATAGGGTGCTGAGAAATTCCTAAAACACCATGGTTGGAAAGGATTTTCCAGCTTTGTGATTTTATGGGCTTTCAGGGTGAATGTGATTTTCTTTTAGAGTGCTTGAGGGAAGATACCCACATTCATTCACAATTTACTAATCTTTTCTACAATTCTAACTTTTCTGATATTCTAACATGTCAAAGCTACGGTGACCTTGAAACACTTACTTCTAAGTCTTTTGATCATAGGAAAAACATTTTAAAACATTCCAAATAATTTACATAAGTTATTTAAGATGATGACATTAATATTCATCATTGTCATCAATAGAAACTATGAGACTATCAATTAATTTTAGCCATTACTTATAGTCAATTTAAATACTATTAATGTAAGTGTTTAAGACTATACTTGTTTATAATTTTCTTAAAAATGTGGACTATCACACACATATGCACACAAATATATATAAGTCCTTTAATGAAGGAAAAGCTTTAAAATAGAAGAGATCCCCTATATAACTAATCAATACTTGAAATCACCTTTAAAAATAGGTAAATAGATGGTACTAATTGATAAATTTTAAATATGTAAAACTTGAGTGGTGTCTATTCCTAACCCAAAAATGTGATCATGTAATTTTATACTATAGAGTTCAATAAAAAGATTATAAAATGTGATGATGTAATTTTATACTATAGAGTTCAATAAAAAGATTATATGAATTTGTTTTATAAATGATTTTAGTAATTTTTATAATTAATTAAAAATATAAATTAGAAATTAGAAATCTAAGTAATTTAGACATTCCAATTTACAAAGGGGCAATAAGACCTATAAAACCTATGTGAAACATTATTTAAAAATAATGAATTTATAAAAAAATAAAATATAAAAACAAATATTATCACTAATGTTATTATAAACCTTAATAAGGGATATAAAACCATATAACATGCAATTCAAGGTATCTAGTAACTAACTGATTGCAAATTAATATAATAAAAAGATTTGATTTCATAATTACAAATTGATAAAATGAATTTAAAAAATAAGTACTATTTGGTTTATAGGGGTTTTTGGGCACTCAAAATTTCAAGGTATGACATTTGTAACTAAGATTTTTAGAAATTTCTCCCAAATTATTTAAAATCATACCTTGAAATAGTAAAACTTTTAAACTAGACATTTAAAAAAATCAAAAAAGTGATTGAAATAAAAAATACATTGTAAAATAAAAATATAAATTACATAACTTTTTCTTTTCTTTAAAACAAATTTATCTTCAAATTAATTGTATATTAAAAAAATCAACTACCAGTTTCAATTTCCATTACACGTGAACTAGTTAAAAGGAGATGGATGCAATGCCATAAACTAAAATATAAAAACAAATAAATACCACATTCATTATATAAAGCATTCATGGTTAGGATACTATAAGGAAGTAAAGATACTATAAGGTGAGTCCCTCAACCACCCTAGTTAAGATGAAATTAATGCCTAAATTCTAATGAGGGTCAACCACACACACTAAGTTAAAATTAACACTTAAATTAAAAATGAATTGCAAAGAAAAATATGAATAATTTTATAATTTTTTTTTTTTTAAATTATCAACATTATAATTTTTTTCTAAACAATATTAAAAAAAATCAATAATAATATTGTTTGAAACCCTGTACATGTATCCTCACTCACTCACTAATGTATGAATTGTAAAGAAAAGAATGAACAACCTTCCATTTTTCTCACAATTATCTTATTTTTCAAGTGAGAAAATCATCAACCTATTAGTTTATTGATAAACTTTTTCGAAACAATATTCAAACCAAATCAATAAGAATATTGTTTGAAACCCTTTACATGTATCCTCACTCACTAATGTATGAATTGTAAAGAAAAATACAAACAACCTTCCATTTTTCTCCCATTTTTCTTTCTTTTTCAACCCATAAAATCAACCTATTAGTTTATTCATAAAAATTTTCCAAACAATATTCAAACCAAATCAATACTAATATTGTTTGAAACCCACTAAATGTGTCCTCACTCAGTAATGTATGAATTGTAAGGAAAAACATGAACAACCTTCCATTTTTTTCCCAATTTGCTTTATTTTTCAACCTAGAAAATCATCAACATATTAGTTTATCCATAAAAAGTTTCCAAACAATATTCAAACCAAATCAATAATAATTTTGTTTGAAACTCCCTACATGTATCCTCACTCACTAATGTATGAATAGTAAAAAAAACATGAACAACCTTCCATTTTTTTTCCCATTTTTCTTTATTTTTCAACCCATAAAATCATCAACCTATTAGTTTATACATAATTTTTTCCAAACGATATTCAAACCAAATCAATAATAATATTTTTTTGAAACCCCCTACATCAATGCTCACTCACTAATGTATGAATTGTAAAGAAAAACATGAGCAACCTTCTATTTTTCTCCCAATTTTCTTTATTTTTTAATGGAGAAAACATCAACCTCATAAACCTTTTCCAAACAATATTCAAACCAAATCAATAATAATATTGTTTGAACCCCCCTACATGTGTACTCACTCACGAATGTATGAATTCTAAAGAAAAACATGAACAACCTTCCATTTTTCTCCCAATTTTCTTTCTTTTTAAACCCTGGAAATCATCAACCTATTAGTATATTCATAAAAAATTTTGAAACAATATTCAAACCAAATCAATAATACTATTGTTTGAAACCTCCTACATGTATCCTCACTTACTAATGCATGAATTGTAAAGAATAACATAAACAACCTTCCTTCTTTCCTTTTCAACCTAGAAACTCATTAACCTATTAATTTATTCATAAACTTTTTCCAAACAATATTTAAACCAAATCAATAAAAATATCAAATCAATAATAGTATTGTTTGAAATTCCCTACATGTATCCTCACTCACTAATGTATGAATTGTAAAGAAAAACATGAACAAACTTCTATTTTTCTCCCAATTTACTTTCTTTTTTAACCCAGGAAATCATCAACTTATTTGTCTATTCATAAAAATTTTCCAAACAATATTCAAACCAAATCAAAATCAATATCAATATTAATATTGTTTGAAACCAACTACATCTATCCTAAATCACAAATAATAATATTTGAAACCTCCTACATGTATGTATCCTCAGTCACTAATGTATCAATCAGGTAATCACACAAGAGCACCAACATATCGTCCATGTAATAATCCTCCTCTACCCGTTCCACCCTTTCTACATATAGTCTGGGTGGGTGTTGGCTCCAGGAACGTGTTTTAGCAGGACACACTCAGGCAAGTGCCTGAGTGGTGGATAGTCCCCTACCCCGACTACCCCTCCAGCACTCTAGATCTCTATGTGCATCAAATCAGGATTTAAAGTTTGTTTTATAGCATCTTGTATAATGTCAGCAGGAGTACTGCACTCATGCCATCAACCAGGAACTGGAAATATCACGATCTGCCATGGATGAAAAAATATGGCTTGGTTGCCAATCCCGAGCCTGGAGATTAATGTTATTCATAGCCTCTTGTTGATCATCATGTATCTGTGCTCGTGGTTGGTGCGCATTACTACTAATGTCTCTAATTCTACCTATAGCACGGGTAGCCACGACCTTTATCCATTGCTTCACATGGAATGGTACTACTGGGAAATCAACATTACTAGTCGAATCGAAAATACCTCTAGTCGAGGAGATCATTGGAGTTGAAGGAGCACCAGATGTGGTAGCTAGGATTTTGGCCAAAACATCCATTCCCAGATGTGGCAGCGAGGAAACTTCTAATCCATGATCCCCTAGACTAAAGTTGGAGTTAGATACTCGGAAATCAGTATTACTATTTGAATAGGGAATACCTATATTGGTATAGATCATTGGAGCTGTCATAGCATTAGAGCTGGCATCTAGCATTTGGGCGGAGACTTCTAATCCCTGGTCTCTTCACCAGAGGGGCCAAGTCATTTGCACCCTTCCTCGCTACAAGCTTTAAGTACCGGTATGTTAGGGAGGTTAGCGTCTCTAATCTCCTTGTAAATAGTTGAGTTCAACTTGTTACGGAAGAGAGGGTGACTATTGGGTTTTAATTTACTTATGTAACTTTATCTCGTAAGTGAATTAATAATTTATTATTATTATTATTATTTTTAAATGTGAAAATTAAAAATAAATAAATAATAATTAACTATTTATTAATATATGTTAATAGTTCAACTTATTACATAAAAGAGGAGGACTATTGGACTTTAACATATGTTTTTAGTTTTCTTCTTTCACATACTATTTTCACTACCTCTTTTAATATTAAGGTGAATTAATATATTTTTTACTTAATATTAATTTTATTTTTTTTCCAAAGGAAAAAATCTTTATATATTATCATAAAAAAGAGTCATAATTACATATACATGCTATCATATAGCCATCGTAATAGTGAAAAACTATTCAAGAGTCAATTCCTTCACTATAATACTATAGTGAGCAAAAAGCTGCTTCATAGTATCGTATTGTTCGTCAATGGCTATACATTTGAAAAAGACCAAAACCAAGTCCAATGAGTGCCCTGTAGTTCATATTTGAAAAGTCATATCATGCTGGTAGATATGTGATTAAAGAGTTTCTATGAAAGGTATATGAAAGAACTCATAGACTTCATCCCCCCTCGATTCCATGAATTTCCCTGTTCCGAACTCCATAGTCAATCCTTGCTTGGAAAGTCGATAAGCAGTAGGGTTTCTTTCCCTGTATACATGTCGACATGTGATAGAGTCAAAATTGGCCATGAGTCTGCAGACTTCTTCAAACAGAGTAACAAGTGAGACTGTTCTACAATGGTGGGTCTTGTTCACCCAATTTATGACTAAGAGGGAATCACCAAAGATTTGAAGCTTTTTGCAGTTTTTCTCCAGAGCAAAACACAACAAAAGTTTTAATGCGAGGAGTTCTGCATAGTTATTTGTGCCTGTTCCTAGGCCCATTTGGATATGGAAATGGTGTGTTTGTGAGAGGAAGAGTGTGGCTCCCCCACCACAGAGGTGTTCTTGAGATGCACCGTCGAAATATGCCTAGGAAATTGTTGTATCTATCTGTTCTTCAAAAAAGATAGGGGTGGCGGGAGGGGAGTTTTGTTGTGGGAAGAATGAGAGGATGTCTAGTCCAAGTTTTGGAGTTAGTTCTGGAAGAGAGGATTTTTCAAGAAAAATGGTAGCATTTCAGGCTATCCAGATTCCCCAAATATGAATGAGAGGGGCTGCTTTGATGTGAGTATTTTGTGTTGAGGACACCGAGGTGTTCCAGGTGTTTTCTATGGATTTTCCTGTCCAAATGAAACGGTGATTTAAAATATAGCGGGTGTGTGACCAAACTTGTAGGGAGAAAGGGCATAAGAGGAAAAGGTGTATGGGGGTTTCCTCATTGTTTTTACATAGTGGACACCATCCATGTCCTACCAACTGATGATTATTTATTCTATCCCATGTGGGGATTCTAGTTTACAAAACATACCACATGAATTTTTTTTCCTTTAGTGGACATTTTAAATTCCAGATTCTAGTTTGCCACCATTTGGGAGTTGGTGGAAAAGCTAAAGAGCAGAGGTGTTGATATCCAATTTTGGGGGTGTAGCAGTCCTTTGCATTTAGGTCCCAAATGAGTTCATCTGATGAGTCTGTGAGTCGGACATGTGAGGCCCGTAGTGCAGCTGTATAACTATTCCAAACTACTTTCCACTCTGAAGGAAACTCTAGTGCTTCAAGGATTTTCCAACTGTGATTCCAGAAGTTTGTCGAAGTTGGATCAATTATCTGATCGATATGGAAGAATCCAGAGTCATTTAGGAGCTGAATTAGTTGTGGTGGTAGAGTGTGTTGGAGCTGGTTTCCTGTCCAAGGATCCGCTCCAATTCTGACTTTGGTTCCATTCCCTACTTTCCATGTGAGGCCACTGAGGATAAGTCGGAGGGAGTTACAGATTGCTTTCCAAATGATGGACCCCGAAATGGGGTTAGTTTGTGCTGAGTTCCTGATCCAATCCAACATGGTTAGTGGAGCAATGTATTTGAAGGAAACCACTGTTGCCCAAAGACTTCTGGTTGTGATTAATCTCCAGCTGGCTTTTGCTGCAAGATCTTTTGCAAAGAGAGTTAAGTTTTTGAGCCCCCATTCTCCTTGGGCTTTTGGCCTTGCTATCTGATCCCATTTTACCCATGGGGTGACTTTTTGTTCCTTTTTTCCTGTCCAGAGGAACCGTGAGCATATTTTCCTTGTTTTTCTCCAAGATGGATTTTGGAATCCATGCTAGGGCCATCCAGTAAATAGGGATAGCTTAGAGAATAGATTTGAGTAGAATTAGGTGTCATGCTCTAGAAATCCATCTATTGCTCCAGATATTTAATCTGCTTTCCAGTTTTGCAGTTAGCCAGAACCAATCTTCTTTTTTGTGGTTGTTTGGATTCAACTTAAAACCCAAATATTTGAGACCAGCATCCAAAGAGGAGGCAACAAAGGGAAAGAAAACCGAGAGTCCCTTGATGGCTTCTACTTAATATTAAATATTAAGGTGAATTAATATTTTTTTAATATTAAGATTAATCAATGTTTTTTTAATGTTATTACTGTTTTATTAATAAAATATATTATAATAATTATTATTATTAATGTTTTTAGATATCAAGATTAAATTATGGTTAATTAGAGTGAGATTAGTATTGAAAAAAATTGAAGGAGTAATGATTGATTTGTCCACTTTCTAACTGATTCCATTTAAAAATTATTTTATAGTGAATTTTTATGGTACAATTAGTTAGTGGATTTGGATCTCTTTTCTTTCTCATCATTTTCTAACCATTTTTCCTTAAAATACGAGAAGAATACTTATAAATTATTCCAAAATCTAGCTAGACTAGGTTTTAAAGGATTTTCTAAGGCTAATGGATGCATATTAAAATAATAAAATAAATATAAAATGACTTATAAATGTTATCTATACCTATAAATATAATATTAGTACCGCTTGATGAAATTGTTCAAAGGATTCTTCAAAAAGTACAATAGAAAAATGTTTACAATGAGGTAAATTCAGAAAATGTTAACTTAATTTTAAATTATTATGTATATAAGAAGAGTGACTATAGAAATTGATATACAATTATTTCAAAAAAAGAGCCGTGTCGCATCAATGTCATTGCATTGCTACAGTCCAAAATAGGTGCAAGTACAACAACTTTGTGGGCCAACAATTCTAAAATAGCCGAGGGAAGTGATAATTATACAGAAAATGTCAAGAAACATTAAGATATGCAAGAAAGGCTTGTAAATAAATCGTCATATGAAAAAAAAGATTTATAGAAACTACAAAAACTTAAGTAAAAACCTACTCTAGGTAAAAACAATTTGTGTCCAAAGTATAGAGCAATAGATTCATGCTTGTGGCCAAAATAGTTGAGCACTGTGGCCAATGTTACTACTAGAGGTCGACTAATTCCATCAACGGCTTCATTGTTTTTTCCCTTCTTATATTTATGGTTCAGGTGGAATTTCTGCAAGTATGTGGAACACTTTTAGTAGTGGTCATTATGTAACTTTCCTTGTGTTTGCATGAACTAAATGGGCTTATGATCAGTGTGGATGACCGTCTCTTTACCTAGGACATAATGCTTACATTGGCGACAGGCTTGGACAATGAAATATATTTTCTTGTCATGCATGCGGTATTTGTGCACTGCATTATAATTATTCTCACTATGATACGACATTTTGATGGTCATGTTGAGCAAGGACTGTAGCAATATCATAGTTCGAAGCATATTTGTCAATTTCAAAGGGATTTTGTAGATCTTGTAAGGTAAGGATGGTCATTGAACATAAGCAGTAATTCGGTTCCCCAAATTCTTGTTGTTATCACTTGAACCAAACAAACTACGCCTTATATCCATATTTAGTAACCTAGATAACGGCTCAAGCAATATTAGAGAATCCCAACACAAACCTACGATAGTAGTTTGCAAGGCCTAGGAAGTTGCAAGGCTCTATGAGAGTTGTCGATGTCACCTAGTCATGAATGGCTTGGATATTCTATGGATCCACATGCATCCCATAATCATCCATGATGTATCCAAGATATTGAACCCTCCCCATGCAAAATAAGCACTTATCTAGATCATGTCATATAACTTGTGTTGTGGTAGGGTGTTGAGGACCCAATGGATATGTTCTAAATGTTATGCCCACATTTTTTTGTACATGAGGATATCATCTAGATATACAACCATAAAATAATTAGCGAATGGCCAGAGAATATCATTGTTACATCGTAATCTTCTACCCTGTGAGCATAAGCATCATTTGGCCTATAGGATCCATTTCAGTGACTCGGATCAACTTATATCCTTCAGTTTGCCCTATTTTTATTCCTACCCGCATGTTGCATCACTATAGCATGCGTACCCGCGAGTTTCATCACTATAGCCCGCGGGAATCAAGTAAAATGGTAAAAACCACTATTAACTACTTTTGACTCCCAAAACACAGTCATTGGGTGACCTTTGGCTCTCCATCTTCCCGATTAATGCCTCGATGAGTCCTTTCACCTACCCTTGAGAGGACTATATATTGAGCACATATGGCTTATGGACAAGAAGAAGAAGAGAATATCAAGAGAACTCTAGTGGATTTTTCCCTATCTTGAGTCTGCACTCATTGATGCTTATAGTTGTGGACCATTTATGTTCACCTTCCAAACTCCTATCTAGTTTGAGTTTTCCATTCATGGAGGATTGAGGTGGTGGAGGCACAAGTGGATTGATCTAGATCTTGGTTCAGATTGGTTGCCAGCAAGAGGTCGTATAACTTTGTACTTCTTCTTGTTCATTAATAGAAATACTCATATTCTCATCCATCATGTTGTGAATGTTGTTTATTATGCATTGGGTTACATTTGCTTGTGATATTATGGACCATTGTTATTGATAATGTTAATGTCATTTATATATTATATGTACTTGTTGGATATTGGCTGTCAAGAATAATTTGCAGATTTCAAGTGCATGGATTGAAAGCTCCAACGAGGATCTACATCAAACGTTTGGATTGAGGTTGGTTACATTTCTCCATTATCTTAACATTGTCATTTATAATAGCATTGTTTTGAGAAATGAGTTGATTTCTGGTAGTCAACTGTATGTTGTGGTATTCCCCAGCGGAGTCGCCATTTCTGTATTGGAGAAAACTCAAATAATGAATTGTTTACAGAACTCCGGGAAGCTTTCGCCTGGTCATACGAGGAGATGCTAGGAATAGACCCCCACATTGTTGAACATGAGATTAGAATGTATCCTGATGCTAAACCGGTTCCACAATGATTGCATGCTGTGAACCCTAGGAAGGAAGCTGGTATTAAGGTAGAGGTGGAGAAACTGCTCAAAGCTGGTTTCATCTACCCTGTTCCCCTTACCGCATGGGTGTCAAACCTCATTCCTGTGGATAAGAAGCAGGGAATGATCCGTGTATGCACTGATTGTGCATGTCCAAAAGAAAACTTCCCCATGCCATTCATTGATCAAATATTGGATGCTTGTGTGGGGAGTGAGATTTTTTCATTCATGGATGGCTTATCAGGTTATAATTAGATTTAAATCAAACCCACAGATCAACATAAGAGGGAATTTATTTTTCCGTGGGGAACATTTGGATATCAAAAAATGCCCTTCAGCCTTAAAAATGCCGGATCTACTTTTCAGTGAGCCATGACCTATGCCTTTCACGATCTTAAGATGATTATGGAAGTTTTCTTGGATGATCTTGTTGGCCATTCTCGCAAGAGAGTGGACCACCCCAAGCACCTCCATATGACTCTTGAACGATGTATCCACTACAAAATTTGATTGACTCCAAACAAATGCATCTTCACTGTTAGGACTAGTCGCCTTCTAGGATTCATAGTTTCGAGGGAGGGTATTAGAGTCGACCCTCTCAAAGTTGAGGCAATACTTGAGTTGCCTCCTCCGCGTAATTTGTTACAATTTCAGAGCCTCTAAGGGAGAGCTACTTTTATGCATCGGTTTATAGCTAACTATGCTAGTATTACCAAAGGTTTCGCATGCTTATTGAAGAAAGACACACCTTTTATCTGGGATGAGCAAGCCCAACAGTCTTTCGACACCCTTAAGAAATATTTGGTATTGGCCCCTGTGCTTAGTCCGCTAGACTTTACATGAGATTTCACTCTTTTTGTGGCCGCGTCTCAAGAGACTATTGGTGTGGTCTTGGTTCAAGTAGATGATGCGCTTGTTGAGCATGTTATCTATTATCTCAATTGAAATTTAGTAGACATCGAGCAAGATACACTCACGTAGAAAAGCTGGCACTTGCGACTGTCCACACAGTCCAGCGGTTACGACATTACATCTTGCTTTGAACAACCACAGCTGTAGCTCACATCAATCCATTTCAGTTCGTGCTATCACGACGCCTTATCGGGGGTAAGTATAATAAATGGATTGTAATCCTTCAGGAATTTGATCTTGATTTTGCTTCGGCAAAATTGGTGAAATCACTGGTGTTCGCTGAGCTGATGTCGGACCACCCACGACTTGATTAGGATGTCATTCATGAAGATTCCTTTGTGGATGAACACTTATTTCCTATCTCATCTAAGGACCCTTGGTATGGGGATGTCATTGCATATCTCCAAAATTTGAAGTTTCCTCCGCATTATTCACGAGATGAGCAACGGCGTGTGAAACATCACGCTAAAGATTATACTATCGTCAGTGACAATTTGTATCGCCGAGGAAAGGATTCCATTCTCCATCGTTGCTTGACTCACGAAGAAGCAGAATGGGTACTTAATGATTGCCATGTGGGGGCATGTGGCGGTCACTTATCCAGGCTTGCTACAACCCAGCGTATCATGCGCGCTTGTTATTTTTGGCCTACTATCTTTAAAGATTGTATTAACCCTATGATGAGATGTCACCCTTGCTAGGTGTTTTCTCGGAACATGAACTTGCATCCAGCGCCCCTCCATCCAGTCGTCACTATTGGTCCTTTCACTAAGTGGGGGGTAGATTTCATGGATTGCAAACTAGCTTCGGCTGGGGGGCATCACCATATTATAGTGGCCGTGGATTATTTTTCCCAGTGGGCTGAGGCCATGCCTACTTTAAAAGACGATGGTGCTACTACAGCCCAGTTCGTGTTCAACTAGATTATCACTCGGTTCAATATCCCGAAGGAGATTGTCACTGACCATGGCAGTCACTTTCAAAACAAGATGATGGAGGATTTGTCTCTCAAGCTTGGGTTTCGTCAGGAACACTCGTCTTCGTACTATCCTCAAGTGAATGGTCAGGTTGAAGCAGTAAACAAGTCTTTAAAGACCATTCTCCAATGTACCATCCAACAAAGAAAGACCAATTGGCATATCATGTTATATCCTGCTTTGTGGGCATATCGAACCGCAGTTAAGACTGCCCCTAGGTTCTCACCATTCCAATTAGTTCATGGTGTGGAGTCACTTTTACCAATTGAATGCGAAATTCCTTTGCTCAAGCTAGCCATAGAGCTCCTCCCTGATATGATAGATATTGAGCAATGTTTCGTACACCTCGAGCATCGTCAAGATGCTACTGTGGCTATTGATGTTAACAAGCGTCGTGTCAAGGTTCAATATGATAGGTCTATCCGTCCCTGGCAATATGCTGAAGATGACTTGGTACTTTTGTATGACTAAGCTAAAGAACCCCTGGGGGTAGGCAAGTTCAATCCCATGTGGCACGGTCCTTACATTGTGAGGCATGTCCTCGAAAAAGGAGCTTATGAGTTAGAAGACTATGAGGGAGTTGCCTTGAAGGAGCCTAGAAATGGGCTCTACCTCAAGCGGTATTACGCTTGAACCTCTGGTTCAGGTTGATACTTTTGTACACTATTTTATAGTTTTTCTGTACATAGTTTAGCTTTCCCTTTTTGGTTGTTGGGTCTATTGATTAGCCTTTGTTTGATTGACAGATGTCAAGGGGATCTCTTACATTCTTAGGTTTCGCAAATGGTGCTAGCCGACATACGTAGTAGCTTGCTTCTTCTTCCTGGGTTATCTTCTTTTCAAACCACCTAGTTGTGTCCTCAGGAGGTGCTTGTCTCGGTCCTACATCTAATAATGTGGCTGATTATAGTGCCATTATTGAGCTACTTCGGGATGCTATTTCACATGACATCTAGTCATTAGAAGTCCTCCTAGATTCACAACTAGTTGTGTCTCAGCTGAATGGGTAGTACCATGTACGAGACCCTACATTACTGCGGATATTCCTTAAGGTACGACTCTTGGAGAGACATTTTGTTTCAATTACATATATTCATATTCCAAGAAGTCTTAATTATATATCTGATGCATATGCTAACTATGTGTTAGATTGGCATTTGTCACATTCATCATGAAGCACATAAATATAAAGACATTCATACATTTGTACATACACACATATAGTAGAACCGAGAACCAAAGTTGTATATATATATAAATATGTCCAAAAATGGTAGTGTCATACAAAATTGGAGCCCGTAGCACTCAAAAATATACATATCGATACAAAAAAATGAGACCGTGGGATATCTATTCCCTCCGAGGATGTCTAGCTACCGCCTCAACGGGATGTGTCTCATAGAAGTACTGTACTGCATTGGCCACCTGCTGCAGTAGCTGCACCCACTCACCAGGAACACCCACTACCTGGCGCTGCATGGCCTCAGATAGTCGGGCTACCTCTATGTGTGGTACTCAGGCAACCATCTGTGATATGTTGCGTCGCAACATCTGAAGTGTGCGCCCTGCTGCAGCATCTGCTGCCACATCATCTCTACCCCAACGACCATGTCTTGGGAAGCCCTCAAGTCTCACTGGGCCTTTGTCTACGAGCAAACAGTCACCCATTAGCATATGACACTACCACCAAAAATATTTTTTGCATTTCAACTATAATAAAAAAATCCATAAAAATTTAATAAACACAAACCAAAAGAGTACTCACCGATGTCTCCAAATGCTGCACCTGGTGGGAGCAGCATGTCACGGTCCTGTCTGAAGTCTATCCCCAGATAGGGATAATCCTCTATAGCGATCACCTACCTGTTCCACCCATGGAAGAACTCCTCAGTATATGGTGACGCTAGATGGCCGCCACCCTGTCGTGTCAAGATCTCAACCCACCGGGTCAGGGCTGTATCACGGAGGCTGTGAGGAGGGACATCCACCCTTGGGATAAGCCCCAGAACCCTCTCAAAGAAGAAGCTGCATAGAATGCTACTATACCCAAAGTTGGCCTTTCCCTCTTTGCATTCCCTCAATTGTGTCTTCATAGACACCAGAAGAGTAGTACACCAATCAAATATCATAGGTTGAATGCATTGTGATGCATAGAACATCACCGACCTGGATGCCTAGTGTAGTGCTTTGGATCCAGTGATCTGCACCAGGGTAGCCACAATGATCTTTGTACTCATATCCACTATGGCGTTGATGGGCACTTGGCTTCCCACCGCTCGTGTGTTGGTGGGACAATACCGCGCTATGTAGTCCTGAATAGTGATCCCTCCACCCATGGTCCGAGACTAAAGGCTAGCCACCTACCCTCTGTGGGACAAACTGGTAATGAAATAGATATCCTCTACTTCCAGTGTCAGAGTTTGCCCATTCAGGGTGAAGTTTTAAGCATCCACATCTCAGTATTTTATCAGATCACGGAGTAATAGGTTTTTGGCCCTTAAACCCCTATACTCCAATACTTATACAAACCACATGCTTGCAATGCTTGTTGTGCTTGCAAATTATTGCGCACGGCCTCATCAACCTGGTCATGCTCTCTTTCCCTCCACTCTAGAACCATCCTGGAGTGCAAAACAAGTAAATTTTGGTCAATTTCATGATTAAAAATTTCTTCACGGCCGTACCCATGGGCTAATTTGTATACAGTGGTGGGTACCCGCGAGCAGTCTATTTTTTGACTGCACGTTTCATGCCCTACCTGTGACCCACATAGTTATAGCCCACATATAGAACCAAAGCCATCTAGGGCTTGGCCAAACTAAAAATTCCACTGACCAAAACTGAAATAAAAATAGTAAAATGAAAGGTATGGAAGTAACCACCAACCTGCTCCGGACAGTTCGCTGAACGGTCGCTTGTAGCTCCCAGAATTGGCGATTGAAGTTTTAGGTGAAAACTTACCAAATAACTCCAAATTGGTGAACAGTGCAAATGAATTGTAATTTGGAAAATTTTATTACTATTTATAATTTTTTGGACCCACTTTTCTATAGTTTTTGCCATTTTGAGCCGTTATGAACTAATATCATGTCATGGAGTAGTGTTTTTTAATCAGATTTCTTCGGCGAAAGTTGTTCTGAACCATTTCACACCTACGACAGGTACGTTTCACACATGGCATATAAGTTAGAACCCATTTCCACATGCACTATGCACTTGACCTATTGACCATTCTTATAAACCCTAGGTGCGACCCCGCTTCGTAACCGACACGGAACCTTCACACTACTTTAGAAGTGTCGTTACGTGGTGGTAGGGCTTGTTCGAACATGGGTACCCTAGTTATAACACTTTTATGCATTTTGGTGCCCATGTCGTTGCTTGTCCTTAGGATCGGGAGTCCTTTGTAGTTACACCATGACATTGTGATAGACTCATACTCTACTTTTTCTTATGATGGCCATCTCCCTTAAGGACTCCCCTTAGTTATATCATGTTGTGACTGCATTGCATCATCCTGCTTGCCGCTTGATCCTTGCACCGGCTCCCACTTACTCAGTTATTAGCCTGGTGCTTGCGCACTTTTCCCTGGCAAGCCCTGCAAAGCTTATATATTTTCCCTTCACAATTTGATCACCTTTTGACCCTGAGGGAACATACCCCCGAGTGTCCACATCCTGTATGCACTTCCTTTCATTGAGCATAGGTATGCTCCACTGCTTGGGACTAGTCTGCTAGCTATTTGACACTCGTTCCCTCACTTGTTGTACTATAAGAAGTTTTATTCTTTTTCAAGATTTTCCCAAATATGAAAAAGACCAAAAAAAATCAAATATTCCAAAAAGCTGGATAGGATTATGATCACTATTTCTTGTTGGCAGCTGTTGTGTCTCCTTTGAACAAAGCATTCATTCCACTCCGTATATTATGAGTCAGGACTATAGTTGGGCATTAGGAGCTGTACTTGTTTCTAATTTTTCTCCACTGATTGGTTAAGCTTCCAGTCATTATGGATCCCTTTGTAATGCCTCCTGCATTGCATAGTTTATGTCAAGTCTATGTTTCCTTAGTCTATCCATATGCTCATGCTCTTGTTCAAACGAAGTCCTGAACCAGTGTCGGCCACTCCTCAAATCTCTTGACTATTGCATGTCGGCCATCCTTATTGAGTCACTCCATTTCACTTGAGATCTTCCAAATCTTTCAGCATTGCTGGTACCTCGTGCTAGTCAATGGGGGATGCCTTAATGCCCTCCTTCCAGTGAGTCTCATTCCGTCGACTTCAACCCATTTATTCCAGGACTTGAGGCTTAGAGTTCGGCTGAGTACCTTAAGGCTTGCAGTCATTAGTGGTAGGTTCTCTCACCATCGACAATGTTCATAATACATCAATGTCCCCTGATCGACGGATTCATCCTAGTGTTCGACTTCAACCCATTTATTCACACTCTGATGATTGTGCTCTATGCCTTGATGCCCATTTTCATTATTGGTGGGTAATCTTGCGTCTGCTAATAGTATACATCATTGACTGGTAATCAGACGATGTCTCATCAGGTTCGACCCCAACTCCTTTATTCACTTTATGGGACTTGCACCGTCAAAGGCTTGTGTAGAAGACCCCAGGCGATTGTGGAATTCTACATATGACTTTGACTTTACATCTGAGATATCACCT
Source organism: Larix kaempferi (assembly GCA_027924585.1). Taxonomy (NCBI): domain Eukaryota; kingdom Viridiplantae; phylum Streptophyta; class Pinopsida; order Pinales; family Pinaceae; genus Larix; species Larix kaempferi. The sequence continues at coordinate 22,147,647 of BSBM01001023.1, forward strand.
CTCAGATTTTAGCAATTTGTACCTCTAGTTTTGCACCAGTTGTCTTCTTTTCAGCAGAAGACCATATGTCACTGTAGAGGGATCATGGCTATGATCACTTATGACATGTATCTATTCTATATTGCCTATTCATGGCCATTGTATCAGATTGTTGTACTATACCGACATGTATGCAAAGATACTATTGTATTATGACGAGTGAGCTGCTCTTTCAACTTGTGTCTCCATCACTCCACTTCTAAGTTTTATAATGTATTTCAGCTATTGTAGCACATTCAATATCTAACCTCACACATTAGGGGGCATCTATTACATCGTAATCTTCCACCCTATGAGCATCAGCATCATTTGGCCTATAGGATCCATTTCAGTGACTTAAATCCATTTATATCCTTCAGTTTTCCCTATTTTTATTCCTACCCGCATGTTGCATCACTATAGCATGCGTACCCGCAAGTTTCATCACTATAGCCCGTGGGTATCAAGTAAAATGTTAAAAACCACTATTAATTACTTTTGACTCCCAAAAAGCAGTCATTGGGTCACCTTTGGCTCTCCATCTGCCCATGTAACGCCTCGATGAGTCCTTTCAGCTACCTTTGAGAGGACTATATATTGAGCACATATGGCTTATGGATGAGAATAATAAGAGAATAGCAAGAGAACTCTAGTGGATTTTTTCCCTATCTTGAGTCTGCACTCATTGATCCTTGTAGTTGTGGACCATTTATGTTCACCTTCCAAACTCCTATCTAGTTTGAGTTTTCCATTCATGGAGGATTGAAGTGGTGGAGGCACAAATGGATTGATCTAGATCTTGGTTCAGATTGGTTGTCGGCAAGAGGTCGTATCACTTTGTACTTCTTCTTGTTCATTAATAGAAATACTCATATTCTCATCCATCATGCTGTGAATGTTGTTTATTGTGCATTGGGTTACATTTGCTTGTGATATTATGGACCATTGTTATTGATAATGTTAATTGTGAAAATCCTCACAACAGATCTAAGAGATGATGTGTACCTCACAAGAGTAATTATGATTAAGTAAGAAAATAGAAGAAGAGTGATACATGCAGTATAATGAGCAACAGAATAATATGGTACAGTAGAACTCAGATAGAAGCAATAATACTTCGGTCATACTAGTTAATTAATCACAATATGGACAAATAAATAGTACAATGGTAGAGAGGATTCGAATTCCCAAGGTGGCAATTCGAATTAGCCTCTCAGAGTGATCATAAGATCAATAGAGTGTCATCGGAGCACAACTAGGTGTCCTCATGATCATCGAAGCACAACTGGAAGTCTTCATCATCATCAGTGGAGTCATCAATGCTCAAGTAACTGTCAACCATCAGTCAAACTAACTCTAGTAGGTGTAACTCAGTGTAACTGACTGTAACTCAATGTAACTAAGAGTAACTGAGTGTTACTGAGTGTAACTGAGCGTAACTAACTGTAACTGACTGTAACTGACTGTAACTGAGTGTAACTTAGTGTAACTTAGTGTAACTGAGTGTGACTGAGTGACAACTGGACTGGTAGGTGAAGAAGGGCGAGTTGCTCCCTAAAATCAAGGAAGAAGGGTGCATTAAGCAATTGGAGGGCTAAAACTGAATAGTGAGAAGCTTCTGGGGGCTGGCTAACTAAGGGCTAGGTGCTGGGCTGATGATTGGGATGCATGCAAACCCTAGAATGCATGCAAACCCTAAAATGTGCATGCATGACTAAAAATGTAAATGATCAAAATACTGGTGGGACTAGGATGGAGTATAGGAATATCCTAACACCCCCCCTTAATCCATCCTGGGCCCTGGTAACTAAGACCAAAGGTCACCCAATACAATGAATAATAACAATCAATAAACCAAGGAAGTGGGAAAATTTCGTGGGAAACATACCCCCTCCTCAAAAAATAGACTGTAAGGCACACATAAAAAATAAAAGCTCCAAACTCAAGCATGTGTGATGCTTGGTCATATGTCTGGAGGTATCTTCTTCTTGGGAAGAAGTGGTTCATGCTTAAAAAGCATGTGCTTGTACTTGCTCTTCAGATCGAATGTGATGAGAACAAATCCAACAGTATTAGAATGATCCTTGAACCTGTGATTCGAATCAGCTGAGGTAGGATCAAATTTTTGAATGTGCATATAGTCCTTTGTCTTCTCCTTCCAACCACCATGGGTGAGATTATGCCAAAAAGAACTATGACATCTTTGCTTGAAATCAAAATCAGATTTAAGACTTTCAAAACAGTTTCTTGAGATCTCCTTTGAACCAGCAGGGGTGAGATCAAAACTATCATATGCATGAGAAATTTTCCCAAGCAGTAATTGCTTAGAACCCAAATTAGATACAAGACTTGAATCATGGCTTCTTGAGAACTCCTTTGAACCATGAGAGGTGAGATCAAAACCAGTAGATGCATGAGAAATTATCCCAAGCGAATGGCAATGGCCATATTCTTCAATGACCTTCTGAAAGCATGAATTTATGATCATATAGGAGTATAAAAGAGATGTTTGCTGAAGAGGAGAGAATGCATTACCTCCATTATCTTATTTGACCTCTGAAATAATCATGTGATCATGATGCAAACCAACAGACTCTGGTGCAAGAGAGGATTTGGGACCTTCTACAATATCTAGAGTGTGAGCTAGCACAGAAAGAGAAGAAAGTTTGAGCATGAGTGGAGAATCTACAAGTTCTTTGTCAACAACTTCAATATCAGATGATACTGGTTCATGATCTGAGAGACCATCAAGAGGAGCGAATGCATCACTTTGTTTTCTTTTGAATGGGTTGGGACCAAGTCCTTCATTCTCTCTGCCAAATTTTCCATCCAGGTGAGCCCATATCTCTTTTGGAGTCCATAACTCTCTTGGAATTTCAACACCATCACGGTATTTGAATTGGAATCTCTGGTATGCACACAAAGAAAACATTATTGCTGCAAAGTGCATGTCTCTTTTATTTAACCAGTCAATCTTCTCTTCAAGGGATTCAAACTCTCTTTCAAAATAACAATAAAAAAGATCATGGATCTTCAAGTATGCTATCATTCTTGGTTTCCATTCATCATAGTTGAGTGGATCCAGAGGAGTAATTCCTGATGAATACATTGAAGCTGTAGAGGACTTGCAAAAACAATATAGAATAACTGCAACTACTACTGCTGCAAAAATGCAGAAACTGCTGCAACTGCTGCACTCGAAATCTTGGTAATAACCTGCAAAAAACTCTCAAGAATGGAGATAAACAATTCTCTCAACATGCTCTGATACCATGTGAAAATCCTCACAGCAGATCTAAGAGATGATGTGTACCTCACAAGAGTAATTATGATTAAGCAAGAAAATAGAAGAAGAGTGATACATGCAGTATAATGAGCAACAGAATAATATGGTACAGTAGAACTCAGATAGAAGCAATAATACTTCGGTCATACTAGTTAATTAATCACAATATGGACAAATAAATAGTACAATGGTAGAGAGGATTCGAATGCCCAAGGTGGCAATTCGAATTAGCCTCTCAGAGTGATCATAAGATCAATAGAGTGTCATCGGAGCACAACTAGGTGTCCTCATGATCATCGAAGCACAACTGGAAGTCTTCATCATCATCAATGGAGTCATCAATGCTCAAGTAACTGTCAACCATCAATCAAACTAACTCTGGTAGGTGTAACTCAGTGTAACTGAGTATAACTCAATGTAACTAAGAGTAACTGAGTGTAACTGAGCGTAACTAACTGTAACTGAGTGTAACTGACTGTAACTGACTGTAACTGACTGTAACTGGGTGTAACTTAGTGTAACTGAGTGTGACTGAGTGACAACTGGACTGGTAGGTGAAGAAGGGAGAGTTTCTCCCTAAAATCAAGGAAGAAGGGTGCATTAAGCAATTGGAGGGCTAAAACTGAATAGTGAGAAGCTCCTAGGGGCTGGCTAACTGAGGGCTAGGTGCTGGACTGATGACTGGGATGCATGCAAACCCTAGAATGCATGCAAACCCTAAAAGGTGCATGCATGACTGAAAATGTAAATGATCAAAATACTGGTGGGACTAGGAGGGAGTATAGGAATATCCTAACATTAATGCCATTTATATATTATATGTACTTGTTGGATATTGGCTTTCAAGACTAATTTGCAGATTTCAAGTGCATGGATTGAAAGCTCCAAGAGGGATCTACATCAAACATTTGGATCGAGGTTGGTTACATTTCTCCATTATCTTAACATTGTCATTTATAATAGCATTGTTTTGAGAATTGAGTTGATTTCTGGTAGTCATCTATGGGAATTTTCTCTACTATCCTATAGAGTTGCTTTCCCAAAGCAACAATCACAGTATGAGGTATAGATTCATACACAACATGATATTTGCACATATATGGTTGTCTTAAAAGAACATCACAAACTTCAAGTGGGGAAATATTACACATGAAATCATCTTTCAAGGGCTTGATGTTGTAGGGTAAGTGGAATTGTTGACTGACACATATCTCTCATCCCTGGCTAAGCCACCCAATGTTGTGGGGTTGCGAGTGTGGTGTCATTGGAAACTTCAATAATTTGAAACCCTCTATCGAAATCAGATTCTTTTAGATCCCATTGTCAACAATGAAATGGAGTGTACCTCCCTTGACCCACATCCTCGAGTGGAAAAGGTTTTCTCCTTCCTTCATCTTCTTTGGATTGCCAAGATGGACCTTTGTGGCAGCAATGGTAGCACCGAGTTCTTCATCGATGATCCCCTTTCCCTTTTATGTGACCAGGAAATTGAGTTTAGCATCATATTCTAAACCAAGATCTGACTCTAAATCATTGATCTCAACCACCAATGACTACTTTGAGCGACACTCATTAATGTTCTATAAGGGGATCTTATGGAACTCTCACCATTTCCTAGAGTCCTTCTTTACCTTCTTGTTACCCTTATTTGCTTATGATTTGAACTATTTTCCTGGGAATCATTGCCCATAATCTATCCTTTTCTCAGTGGCTCAGGGTTTCCCTTGCATTTCTTTTGTGGCATATTCATAGACCCAAACTCCCGCTTATTCTTCTCCTTAAATTTTTTCCTCATGTTGACCTGATATCAATAAGTGCCTCCTAATGGAAAGATGTCCAGGAATTCCATTTTGGTTCAGAGGTACCTATGCTATCTATTGCAATATTTTAGAACAAAGTGCCACTCAGGTCCCTAATACCAAGCTTTGTGAGCAAGGTATCGAAGTTGATATTGTACTCTGGCATAATTTTGTCCCTCTCCTACTGTAAAGTGGTCCATTTTGTAAATTAGTCATCATAGCTGCCAACATAATAGTATTATTTGTTGAGGTCTTCCACAAAAGATGCCCAGGTGGGATCGCACTCAAAAATATTAGTTTCGTCTGTGGTATTTTTTTCACAATAAGTGTCTCACAAATATTTCTTATGGGGCACTAGCTTAAGTAGCACAAAGATGATATTTTCCATATTGGAGAAATTATGGATAGATAAATAGCCCTCTAGAAAACTCAATTATTTATCTAGGGAATTAACATCTATCCGATCTTCAAATATAAGAATATCAAAGCTAACTTGTACCTTGAATGTTGTGGCTCCTATGAAGAAACTTATTTTTCTTGATGATCCCTATGATGCTACCAACATTTGTCAAATGATATGGGAGAAATGATCCATCATCTCATTCCTCTGTCACACAAGGGATTCCTTGAGTAACATCTTGGTAGTATCCCGCATATCCTTTTTCCTTTTACATGGGGTATGGTTTGGGCCGTCGAGGGTTTTCTTACTCAGGATGAACTTGTCATAAACCCAGTTGTTTATATTCCAACCTCGTCGGGGACATGCATGGGGAAATAATGAAAGAGTAGACTAATCTGATACAACTGATACATATTTATGTTATAACAAAATGAAATGGTAGATATAGAACCACATACATAGATATATTGTAAGGAACACAATGATACAGTAAACACAAATTTTATTAAATGGCGGAAATAGAACAAACTATAAAATAATGTAGCTAGAACAGTGGTAGCTTATATATGAGAAGAGATGTGATGACTATGCTCATTCATGACAAACTGAATACAAAAAGAGGTTGAAAGGCCCTATTTATGATAAGCATGATGTCATGAACCCTAAACATCCAAAATCATGACTTTAGGACATTAAGAATCATGAAATTTGTTTCCCTAAGGTGGTTATTTGAGTATTCAACTTCGCGAGGTCATAACTTTTGCATAAAATCTTCGTTTGGGGCATTTGGTAGACCATTGGAAAGATCTAGCTAAGGAGTAAAATAGTGGGTTTGGTCCTATATGAGATCCTACGGAAATAGTTTGGGACATTGTGGGCCCAAAAAACAACATTTAGGGCCTCAAAACGATCCCAAAAGGTTGGGACTTGAAAACGATAGAAAAAGTACTAGAAATTTGCCAAAATGGAAAACTATTTTGAGCCAGTGGAATAGGTGGGTTTCCACCGATATCCATATGGATCAGTCCTCTTACTTTAGGAATCAATTCTCTCAATTTTTTTCAATTTACCCACCAAATGGGAAAATTCTTTTGAACTTGGCTCTTATTGAGAGACTTGCCTTTATGGAGTAGTTTCCATGTTTTGACAATCTGATATAGTTGGATCTTATGTTGGTGGGTGCCCTTAAAATTAACTTGTGTGTCCATGATATGATCAGTTTTTTATTGTTCCATGCAATCAGGGTTAATCTATGTAGGTGTCAACTACTCCACCACCTCGGATGTGTCTAGCAATGGTGGAAAATATGGGTGATTGAGCTCCACATTAAATATTGAGTGCAGTCCAAGGAAAGGAGGAATTCTTAATTCAAAGGCATTCTCACCAAATTCCTTGGTTATGGTCTATGAACCATATCAAAGTGGATGAAGTTTGCGATGGATTCCTAGGAATCTCTCTTTCTACAAATGCATCCAAATAATATCAAACACTTGAAAATTCTATGGAACCTGATGCTGGTCATGTCGTTGTTTGTACTTGGTATTGGATTTTTCCAAAATCTCATGGAATTGTAGGAAGATGTGTTGGATTCATTCAAAAAAAATATTGGCCTTATTAGCCTCAGTCTGAGCATGGGTAGAGTGCTCTTGTGTGGATGAAATGGGTAGAGTTACATCAGTTGGGACCAATGGGGGGAACCTTAGGCATAGCTGAAATGGGATGTGGCCAGTAGAGCTATGAAGGGATCTAGTATAGCCATGCTGAGCATATAGAAAATTTTAATCCCATGTGCGAGGATGTTTAGAATTGTACATTCTCAAAATATGCACAATCATTCAGTTGACTACCTTTATCTATCCATCGGTATGGGGATGGAAGGAAGACAATTTATTGAGTTTGGTATCCATCACTGACTATAGGCAAGACTAGAAGTTGCTTATGAACCTATTGTCCTGATATGAAATGATAGTCCATGATAGCTTGGAATGAACCCAAACACACTCGAGGAAGATATTAGCAGTGGATTTGATGGAGATGCTCTTGTTACAAAATGTCCGAATGGCCATATTGGAGAAGCGATCCATGGCCACAAACACACAATCATTTCGAATTCTTGGTTGAAACTATTGTTGACATGTAATCCATGGAGATGGTTCTCATGGTCCATTGGGAGTAGTTAGAGGGGTGTACAACCCTGATTCTTAATGGAAAATGTTGTGATGGCGGAGGAAGTGAATGATATGAGATATCTACCGACATATTGTTAGAGCTTGGGCCAAAAAATATACTACTGAAATACCTCCATTGTATTTTTGTGCCAAAATGTCTTTCCAATCGTCTATAATGTGCTTCCCAAACCAACTTCGCCTAATCGCTTGAAGGGAACACATAGATATTCAAGGTGGCATAGCACTCCTTCTTGGATATGAAAATTTTCAATTGGTGTGCTTGCACATAATGCTTGATTGGTGGGAGCATAACTAGGATTATTGTCATATAGTTGAGGCCTTTAGGAGGTCTTGTGGCTGTAAGAGTTGAGCACCATGGTCATTGTTTCAACTAGAGGTCGACTAAGGAAATCAGTGAATCAATTAGTGCTACCCCTCTTATATTTAATAATTAAGTGGAATTACTACAATTATGTGGACAAATTTTTGTCGTGGTCATTATGTAAGTTTCCTTGTGTTTGCATGAACTGTAGGGTCTAGTGGTCAGTGTGGATGACTATCTCTTTTCCTAGGATGTAATGCTTCCATTGGTGACAGGATTGGACAATGGAATACATTTTCTTGTCATAGGTGGTGTACTTTTGGAATGCATATGAATGCATCTCACTTTGATATGCCACTAGATGGTCATGCATAGCGAGGACTGCACCAGGAGCATAGTCTGAAGCATCGTTCTAAATTTCAAAAGGATGTGGCAAATATGGTAAGGTAAGGACAGGTTCCAAACATAATAACTGCTTTCGTTCCTCAAATGATTTATTTTGCAGCTTGGACCAAACAAAATTTTCCTTAGACCCACCTTTGGTCACTTGCATTAGGGCCCAAGCAATATTAGAGAATCCCAACACAAACCTATGATAGAAGTTGGTAAGGCCTAAGAAGTTGTGAATATCTGTGAGAGTTTTCGAGGTTGGGAAGTTGTGAATGGATTGGATCTTGGATAGATACACATGTACACCATGTTCATCCATGATGTATCCCAAATATTGAATCTTCTCTATGGTAAATGAGCACTTTTCTAAATTGGCATATAACTTGTGTTGTCGCAGGGTGCGGGGACTCGATGGATATGTTGGAAATGTTCTACCCATTTTTTGTTGTAGATGCGGATGTCATCTAGATATACGACTACAAAACAATTAGTGAATTGATGGAGAATACCATCCATCATCCTCATGAAATTTGCTAGAGAATTAATCAATCCAAAAGGAATGACTAGCCACTCAAGAAGGCCTTCTTGATATTTGAAGGAAGTCTTCTAGACATCATTTTTCTCATTTGGAAGATGATGATAGATAAACTTCAAATCAATATAACTAAAGTAATTGGAACCCTAGAGCTGGTCAAGAAGTTCATCAATCAAAGGAATGGTATATCATTTCTGGACTGTGATTTTTTTTAGGTCTTTGTAATCATACAAAGTCACCATGTCCCATATTTCTTTTGTACCAACACAATTGGACTCCCACAAGGTGAAGAGATTGGTTGAATATGTCCTTTATAGAATAATTCTTGAATTTGACATTTGATTTCTTCATTTTGCATGAGAGAATGCATGTATATCATCCCATTATGCAAAGGCTCCTCGAGTATCAAATTAATCGAATGCTTCACCTAGCAATGTACTAGCATGCTGACAAGCATGGTGATGGTGTCTCTATATGCTTCCATGATCTTCTCCACCTATTGTTGCTGTGTAGAGTGATGCCATGTAGAGGAAATTAAAGTTGTTGTGATATTTCCTTCGCCCTCAAAACAAATCATGAAAAGGGAAAATTTCCCAGTCTTGGATATTACCTTCCTACATTGCTTAGTTGTAATTAGAGACACTACAGTCATGGGAATTCTATCTTGTATCCAGTAGAGTTTATTGCCAAAACTAACAATGACACTACGAGGTCTACAGTCATACACAACATGACGTTTATACATATATCACTACAACAAAACCTGGTGACTAGTGTCTGTTTTAGCTCCCTTTCTGGCATCCACTATTACTTGTAGTGTATTTTTCATCATTTTTTGGAAAATGGGCACTTTTCCATGGGATGACACTTTTAATGGTGTTTTTTGCATTTTTTTAAAAGTAGACGCTATTTTGGGCGTTAATTGGAATCCCAATTAATGTCCAGAATAACGTCCAGCATAAATTCTAGAATAGAACCAAGCATAGCTTCTAGAATATTGCCAGACATAGAAACAGGTCTAGAGCTAGGGATTACATCAGGAATTGTGCAAGGAATTTCGAATGGAATTGCATCAAGAAAATTGTCTGACATACCACCAGGAATAAGACCAGGAGTTGCACTAGGAAAACTCCAATGCTGTGCTATAAAAAGCACCACGCATGTTGACAAAAGTAGCACCTAAATGGCCATTTCGGAAACTAAGAGACACTAATTCATATTAAACGAACCTAATGTAATACTAATGTCCCTAACAACATTAAAGTGTGCCTAATGGCATGTTCATCTCGACAATGATAAATATGGAAATGATTATTTCTATTATTTTCAATAGGATGTTGATGAAAACAACGATGTCAATGACAATAATGATGATGCAACTGATTATAATACTTTTTTATAATGATTGGTCCTAATGGAACCATAATTCACCCTAATAGCATTGGAGTGGCCATAATAGTGCCTAGATGACCCTAATGGCATATGATTGTCCCTAACAACATTTGGGTGATCCTAATGGAACTTCACTTACTGTAAGAGCATGAGGATTATGTTGATGATGCATGATGACAATGTTGTTGATGATTATGATTATGATGATATACCCTAATGGAATTCAAGTCTCCCCAACAACATTTGATAGACCCTAAGGGGCATCTGATTTAATGTAACACCATGATGATTATGCATTATGATAATTGTGTCGGAGCTGATGGATATGATTTGATAATTATAAGACTATATCATCCATTCTTGTAAGGAAGTAGGGTTCCTTGCTTATTATTATCACAATATTGATGATGACGATGATGTACTTGTTGATGTTGATGATGACTACAATGACGATGATGTTGTTGATTTATTGTATCATGATGATGCATGTGATAGCATTTATGGATCCTAATTTATCCTAATGGAACCTAAATGTATGGGATGAATTCTAAATGACCCTATTATCATTTAAATTACTGTAACGACACCTAAATGACACTAATAATTACATGACATGAATCCTATCGATGATGAGTGATGATGAACATTAATGAAATATGAGTGGCCAGAATGACAATTATGATGATGATGTTGTTGATGATGTACTTGATGATGATGATGACGATGACGATGACGATGATGAAGATTATGTTGATGTACCTTATGAAATTGATGATGAAAATGTTGATGTCCATGATGGTGATGCATATCATAGAAATCCTGGATGATGATTGATCCTAATAGCACGTAAATGACCGTAACAACATCCATTTGATCCTAATGTCACCTAAATAACTCTAATGACATTTAGGTGTCCCCGAAAGCATTTGAGTGACACTAATGGAATATGATTTCCCCTGACAAAATTTGCATGAATTCTTCAATGAGTGTGATGAGCCCTAATGGCATATGAGTGACCCTAACGATGATGATGTCGATGAGGTACTTGAAGATGACAATGATGGTGATGATGATGCTAATTTTGATGCACCATATGATGTTGAGAACAAATATTATGACAATGTATATGTCCTTGATGATGATGCATGTGATACTACTTCCAGATATTGATTGATCCTAATGGAACCTAAATGTTTGTAACGACATATGAACAACATACAAGTGTCACCTAAATTACTCTAATGAAATTCAGTTGTTGTCGATGAAATTTGAGTTACCTTAATGGAGTTTGAGTGACTGTAGAAACATGACATGAAACCAAATGGTGATGATTGATGATGAACCATAGTGGCATATGAGTGACCCTATCATCCATGATGAGAATGATGTGGTCAATGCTATACTTGTTGATGACGATGATGTTGTTGATGATGTACTTGGTTATGTTGATGATGATGACAATGATGATGATGATGACAATGATGATGATGTTGATGCACTGCATGATGTACTAGACAATGACATTCACTTGTCTACAAAAACATTCGCGTGACCTTAATGTAATTTGAGTGACTTTAAAAACATGGCATGAATCCAAATGGTGATGAGTGACGATGAACCCTAGTTGCATATGAGTGACCCCAATGATGATGATAATGATGTTGTTGTTGATGATGATTATGATGACGATGATGATGATGATGACGATGACAGCAAGGATGATGATAATGTTGATGAAATGTATGACATATTTGACAATGTCATTTTCCTGTCCTTGACAACATTTGAGTGACCATAATGGTATTTGAGTGGCTCTAAAAGCATGGCATGAATCCAAATGATCACAAGTGATGATAAAACCTAATGGAATATGAGTGGCCCTAACAATGATGATAAAAATGGTGTTATTGATGATGATGATGATGACGATGACAATTAGGATGATGATGTTGATACATGATGTGATTTGCTTAATGATGATTAAGATGACAACATCGATGTCCACAATGATGATGCATTTGATAGAATCTTCATATACCAATTGATCCTAATGGCACTTGAATTTCTGTAATGGCACCCAAGAAACCCTAATGACACCTACATCTTGATTGATCACAATGGTAGGTAAACAATCGTTATGGCATCTGATCGACTGTAATGTTTCCTAAAAGACTCTAATGACATTCAAGTGTCGTCGACAACATTTTAGTTACCCTAATGACATATGTTGTACTTGTTTATGATGATGACGATGATGATGATGTTGATGCACTATCATATGTTGGTGATGATGATGACAACAATGTTTATGTCCATGTTGATGATGCATGTGATAGCAATTTCGAATCTTTATTGATCCTAATGGTACCTAAGCGATCGTAATGACACCCTAGCGACCCTAATGTGACATAACAACTCTATTGATATATTTTATCACATAATGGCACATAAAGGACTATAACAACATGTGATATCTCTATTACTACCATTTTTCATGATTTCCTTTGATATATCTCTTACTACCCATTTGTTGAGTATTTCCATTAATTCGAAAACCCTTAAAGCCTCACCATAACATATTCATAGCCAACTAAAATAAGATAAAGGTTTTCCTTGAACACATGGGTTTTTTATTCATTTTGACTCCATCTTCAATACCATTTATTATTCTTTATTTAATTTTTCATTTTATATTTGTTGTTGTGGAGGTTTGTGAATATCATTATGCATAAAAGCAATGGATATGTACTCATAACTTCATATTTTGTTTGTGATGTCCAAAAGTTTGTGAAAAGAGGATCTGAGCTTTTTTTACAATGGACGGTTATGCAACTGCTTGAGCTGGGTGAATATGGAAGAGGGAGAAGTGTTGGGTGTGAACAGCCCTAGGGAGAAGCGTAGGGCATGAGAGGAGAGAGGAAGCAGTGTTGGCATGAGAGGAGAAGCGGAATGTTGTTGGAGTGATGAACATCAGGCTATGGGAGTCAGGATAGCAAAGAGAAAGTGTGTAGGCTAGGGGAAGGAGATAGGCATAGATGAAGGAGTGAGCATAGAGTTGGGGAATGTGGACGCTAAGTGTTCATGCGCAGAGGTAAATCGTAGGGAGAGAAGAAGCAAATGGAAGGGGGCTGCCCATGAGTGGATGAAGGGATATGTGGTACCTGGGTGTGAAAGGTAGGGTAAAGTCAGTGCTATGTGGGAGTGCAGTTGAGAAGGCATGGAGGCTAAGAGTCAGGGCGCATAGGGAGATTGCAGAAGTGGAGTATAAAGGTGTAGTAGTTGGGCGTGACTGGTGCTGCGCATGAGAGGGGAGAGAGTTAGGTAAGAGCTAGCCATGAAGAAAGGGGGGCAGCGTGAGCAGAGCCTGAATGGGGGGCAGGTTGAGCATGGAGCTTGCAGACTGCCTGAGCATGAGATGGGGATGAAATTCCTGAGCGTGAAGGTGTAGCAGACAATTACAGAGAAATTAGTTCATTCAAAAGGAAAGCCTAGCATTTTAGAGAATAAGCATTACCTTCTCATAACAAGCCCAGCTTTGTATTAGATGGTAGGTTCCTTTTATAAGCAAAGGACCTAAATTATTTACATAAATATACCCTAATACAATTAACACACTTAACTCAATTTATTACATTGTTACCCATGTCCACTATGGGTTGCAAGGAAGGCTAGCTTCTTTGTGGCCCAATTCCTCCTTGTTTAGATCTGGAAGCGTCCTTGTGTCCATGAGAAGATGAGGGAAATGACTTTGCATGATCTCATATGTCATTCATTTTGCTTGAGCTGGAGTCTATCCTTCGCATGCCAGGAGGTAGGAGGTGTAAGCCCAGTGGTGAGTATAATGGGTCTTGGTGTCGAGGATAGTATCTCTCGACAAAGAAAGCTGGAAGTCCGGAATATTGTCCATAGGATGTGTAATTGTGACTGGTTCATCCAATAGTGTAGGCTCGAATAATTTCAGATGATTGACATTGATGACATTTTGGATGCCGAGCTGAGGAGGGAGGTCCAATCGATAGGAATTTTCCCCAATCTTTTCCAGAATAGTGTAGAGGCCATATCAAAGTGGATGAAGTTTATGATGTTTTCCTTTGAAGCGTTTCTTGTCCATCTGTAACCAGAATTTCTCTCTAGGTTGAAAGGAAATGGTTGGCCTATGTTTTTCATGTCTGATCTTTGTGCATGCTTGAGCTGCTTTGAGGGCTTCCGTGACCTGAGTGTGGCGATGTGCAATTTGCTGAAGAAATCTTTGAGATGAGTATTGTTCTTTTTGCTGATGATCTGTACCATGGGGGTCCAATGTGAGGGAAAGCTCAGCTGGAGAAGTTGGTTGGAATCCTAAGCATACTTTAAAAGGAGAAAAACCTGTAGTTGAATGTGTTTCCCTATTGTAGCTATGTTGGAGAATATGTAAATAATTATCCCACTATTTTCTACGTCCAAAATTAGTACGAAGATCATGAACCAAGACGTGGTTGACTACCTCTGTTTGGCCATCCGTTTGAGGATGGAAGGATGTGGAGAATTTAAGCTGACATCCAAGCAGTTCCCAAACAGTCTTCCAAAAGGAACCGAGGAAGCGGAATTGCCGATCTGAAATGATGTTGCTTGGTAGGCCAAATTGAGGCCACACATGTTGGAAATACAATTCTATTGTTTTGGAGGCTATAGTGGTCTTTGTGCAAGCCAAGAAGAGATCCATTTTGCTAAAATGACATATGATTACCCAAATTCCATCATGTTTCCGTTGGGTAGTGGGTAGTCCACATAGGAAATCCATAGAAACTGATTCCCATTGCCTGGAAGGTAGCGGGAGAGGTATATATAAGCCATGCATTCTATTTTATGGTTTTGATTGAGAACATAATGCACAAGCTCTTATGAATCTCTCAAATTGAGGTTGAAGAGAAGGCCAATAGAAATGGCATTGGAGGTGTTGAATTGTCTTAGTGGTACCAAAGTGGCCTCCACATGCAGATGCATGAGCTTCTTTAATGAGCAACAAATGATCATCAGACTGTGGGACACATAAAAAATTTAAGTTGTAGAGCCACCCATCACGGATGGTGTAGTCCATAAAAGGAGTCCAGTTGATGATTGTAGGGTCCTATAATGCAGCCCATGTGTCAGAACCCGATATTTCTGAAAAATTTAAAATTTTTATTTTAACAATAAATGTTAATTAATTGCATTCCTGGTCGTGTTTAATTTCAGTAACTAATCATAATCTTGTTTAAAAGATTCTGTCTTAATACACATGTGATTTTTTTGTGATTTTTAAATGTTGACTGTTTTCGTTTCTAACTTCAAAGGGAGAGCTAGCCATAGCTGACTGGCTTACTTAGCTTACGAGCTAATGCATAATTTGTCTTTTGTTCGCAGGTACACCGGTGTAATATGGATCACTGTAAATTAATTTTTGTAAGCATCAACTCCTTTCCCTGCACTGTAAAAAAAAAACTTAAAGAAGATCTATTTACTATTAATGGTTGTCGTGTAAGACAGTAAGGTTCTTTTCATGGAATTTACGCTTGAAATAAGATTGATAGTCTGCCTCGACATGATATCTCTTATCCTGGATAGTATCATCAGGTTTTGCGATGAATTACAATGTTTCCGTCATATCCATTGCATTACGAACATGACTCTAAGTTAATGCTGTAAACTATCACTGGAACAATTGTTTGTATTATGTTCATCGTATGCATAACGTGACGTTAGCATAATGTAACCTACTGTCAACTATTAGCTGCAATTACTGGTTATTAGTATGAGTTGGAAAAGTGACGCCTCTGGCGAGGTTCCATTATATTCATCTATAATTCAAAGTCCAATGACTACGTAGTATTATTGTTTAACTTATGTCATCTAACTGTTCCTTGTTTTTAAACTACGTTCATGGTATGGACCTGTAGATGAGTTTATATTTAAATATCATAATAATAAAGATTGTTATTTTCATTGTTGATTAATTTAACAATAGTATCAAGAGAAATATGACGATAGGGCTTATTTAAATCATGGTGTATCCAATCATATGTTCATGGTAATATTTCAATGTTTTATATGATGGGGAGTTCTCATTTGAAAGTTGACTACATCATTGTTTAAATGATTGTAGGTAAAATATATTGGGTTCTTGACATTATCGATGGTTTGGTTTTCAATATATATATAATACAATGATTATCAATCATAGTGTTTCTCCATACGTTGAACAAGGTTTATATCCATGCAAATGATTTGGAATCGATGAACAATTAATCGAGCTGCAACTGAACTATAGAATTCGACCCATGTGAAAATGATAAATCTAATGGCTACGTGGTTGACTCTCCTCCTTGCGTTGGTTGATATATAAGTCAGAGTTGAAACCCTACCTGGTCATTATCTCTGCCTTCGGGCTCGGGTTCTAAGGGAGAAACCCTCCATGTCTGAACTCGAAGTTGGGCACTGTAAATGCTATTTGCTTGGGTTCTGGTCACGTTGTTTATTTCACTGGTAGTTTAAAAGTCTTGGGCTCTGCCATTGGCGTCTGAAAACAGTTTCATTTGTATCTTGGTCTTGTTGTCATTACCAATTTTGAGTCACTTGCTACTTATAGCCCTCCACTGTCTCTGGTGTGAGTATGAGGCAGGGTTTCGCTGTTGTTTTTATCCATGAGGTGGTTGTGTATTGGGTTTTGAAGTGTGCTCCCCGACTGGTTCATTCACAGCTTAAGGGTTTTGTCTAAAATGTTGCCTGTCGTGGCTGTCAATCGAGAGGTACTGGAAGTCTCTCTTACTCATCCAACTGACGAATGTGATGGGGTTTCGCTACCTGGCTCAACTTGTGGCTACCTGGTTGTCCGCGGGGTTGCTTTCTCCATTGGCTTAGGTAAGATAATATCAATATTTTCACAGTTTTGGTTTTGCAAAAGATTGTTTAGTTTTACATTAGTATTAACAACTCTCGGCACTTGGTAATGTGCAGGTCACATTGTTCTGAAGGTGCACAGGGCTTCATCTCCAGCGCTGGCTCCTCCGGGTAAGCCTGGTTATCCATGGCTGTCTCTCCCTTTGTTGGTTTTGTTGTGCTAGGGTTAAGTCTGGAAGGAACCTCCTGTATAATGGGGTTGTTATCGTTCTTGTGACATGGAATAGAGTCACCTGTATAAATTGTTTTGTTTATAATAGAAAGGGTTTGATACCCCGGCATGTCTATGAAGAACCATCTACGGCTCAGACTGTATGAGGCCAGGGGTTGTTATCGTCATTGTATTTTCTATGTGTAGGGTTTTACCCACGCTGTATAAGTTAATAGTTACGGTAATATTGGGCCTGTCATGTGGCCGTGTATCAATCTGTGTTTTTGTTAAATGAATAGAGTGTTTAAATTATAAGGATGTTTTGAGTTCTTAGGTACTTGCAAGGGATGATAACTCTGCTGTAGGTGAATCCATGTATTTATCTCTCTGCGTTTTCTTTGATTTTGAGTGTTTAATAAAAATAATATTGATGGTTTACTACCATTACTGTAATGATTTAATTAAAATAGGGTTAACCCTGGCGAGTTGGGAATTTTGGTGTTTTTGTTTAAATATTAACTGTAACTGTGGATACCTGGACTATGTATGCGATCTCCTGTTGGTTCGATTTGTTATATGAGGCATTTCCTTTCTCTTGTTTTCAACCTGTCGACTTAATGTGATAAGGCTACGGCCGTGTTAGGTTTGCTATCCACTTCCAAGGAGAAATACTGATAATGAAATAAGTCTTATTACAATAAATAACTATGAGGGTTTGTAACAGCCAACAATGGCTAAGTGCGTTGATGGCTTCTCTGCGTGTTAAGATGTTTGACTATAGATAGGACAACCTACGACAGAACTGTGTATTTCATGTAATACAAGCTCGAAAATGAACAGTAATTCTATGCTTATGATTTGGATAATGAAACAATGAAGTCTCTAAGTATTAAGACTTGGCTTCGGGCCAGTCAAGGTGTTTGTCTTGTTTTCAAATAACGTTGTTAATCTGTGTTGTGACAACATGGCTATAAATACTGTAGTATTAGGTTTAAAAGGCAAAAACCATTTACAGTTTATGTGTTTGCATTTGACTACGGTTTTTATACAATGAAACATTATTCCAACCACATCTTTTGGATAATCGATAACAGTCCAATATATTCTGAGTATAGATAAATGAAATGATATAAGTTTTGTTCTCCTTTAGCTCGATACCGAGACTAACCTGTATCTATAGTTGACAGAAATATGAAGCAGAGATAGACTGATACATTACTCTTATAGAAATTATTCCTGTACATTTCTCTATTGGGAAATATTTCACATTAATTCTCAGATTTATCTAGGTGTCTGTTCTTATGATTGTTTTAATAAGTATATTTCTGGAATGACTACTGTTTAAAATTCTATGTCTATTATTTAACTATTAATAGAAAATCTAGAATAAATCACCATGATATTTGATTTCTGTAATAATAACAAATATATTTTGCATAAAATAATTACTCCATTTAAGTGATAATAGGAAAAATTCTAAGACATATGAGTTCTGCAAATTCTACCAAAAGACAATACAGAAAGACTGAGCTACTGAAAATAAATACTGTTCAAAACACAGTTGAGATAATCCATTCTACATTTAATTTATTAAATACACAGCAGGAAGAGTGGCAGAACATGTATCTCTGGTAGACAATAACAACAATGGGAGGCTGTTCCTCCCTACCAATTCCTGGAGAGTGCCCAGACAGCACTTCTCAGGACCCCCGAGCTTGCTCTGGTCTAACTAGCTGGAACTAGGTACATCCAACAATTCCCTCAGCCAAAGCAGCTATATTGGAACCAAGTTACTGCAACTTCCTGACTCAAAACACTTCCTTACTGTTTTCCCACTTCCTCAATGGGACTCCTGAATAACATTCACCTGAATGTATTCTCCCTCTAGAACAAATGCTTAACCCCCAGCTCAGTTCATTGAGTAGTATTTAAAAGATTTCCTAGGTCTTAGTTGGGTTAACTGTCATTAATGAGCCACCTGCTCAGATTCCACTTTCTTGGGGAATCATGACCCCAAAATATAGGGAAGTTGCCACCTGCAACTCAGGAAGTGTTTGAGGATGCTGCCACTTGTCTTTTGTCTTTCCACCTAGTTCCATCCACCAGTTAGACCAGTAACCTCTTTTAACAGCTCTCCCATGCTGTTGTCTCCATAATTTATTTATAAATAATAATTATTCAGGATTTACATTCCATTTCTGGAGACTCTGCTGAGTCATCCATTCCTACTTAGCATTAAATTTTTTATAATGTCTCAGGAATATTAATAAAATAATTACATTATTTTAATAAAATTGGGGTATGTGACACCATGCTTCTTGAAAGTCCTAATCAGTAGCATACTTATATTTCCAGGCATCATAGGTAGCATAACGAAATTTGAGTAGGTGGAGCACTTGAGTGGGTGTCCTACTGAGTAAATAAACCATCTTGTTAGAGATTCCCTTCTTGTATTTAATAACTAGATGGAATTGTTGAATATAGGCTACCCATTTGAGATGCCTGTGTTCATGTATCTTTGATTGGGAATTAATGAAAATGAGAGGATGGTGGTCTGTATGTAGAATAGTCTCCTTTCCCAATAGATAATGGCACCATTGCTTGAGAGCTTGCACTAGACTATAAAATTCCTTGTCATAGGTGCTATAGTTTTTCTTAGCATCCGAATGTGATTCTGAGTGGTAAGCAATAGGATGTCCTCCTTGTTTAAGCACGTGACCAATAGCATATTGTGAGGCATCTGACTCAATCTCAAATCATTGAGAGAGGTCTAGAAAATGCAATATTGGAGCTGAACATAGAGCTTCTTTGAGACGAACAAAGTTGCGGGTGGCTTCTTCATTTCAAATAAAGGTAGAAGTATGATTGGATAACTGATGTAAAGGACAAGCAATCTGAGATAAATGTAGAACAAACTTACGATAAAAATCTATGCCACCTAGGAAGCTTTTTAATTGGATGGTCGAAGAAGGTGTTGGCCATTGTTTTAATGCTTTGATGCATAAAGGATCAGGCTGAATACCTTCTGAGTCCACCAAAAAACCTAGGTATGGAACTGAGCGTTGGCCAGAATAAGACTTCTTTTCTTTAACCTGCAACTTGTGGTCTCTGAGTCTTTCGAGAACTTGCTGAACATGTTGAAGATGTGTTTCCCATGAATTACTAAAGATTAGAATGTCATCTAAATATATAATCATAGTACGACCCAAATGCTTCTTGACAATATCATTAATGAGCCGGATGAAGGTGGCTGGAGAATTTTTCAGGCCAAACTTTGTCTTGAATGTTGACTTCCATACATCAACTGGGTTCATTCAAACCTGACGATATCTTGCTGTCAAATCCATCTTAGTGAACCATTTAGAACCTTGTAGGGTGTCTAGTAACTCCTCAATCCGGTGTAGGGGGTAGTGGTTCTTCACCGTGGCCTTGTTAAGGGATTGGTAATAAGTGACCAGGCGCATTTCTAGGGTGTGTTTGTTGGGGATAACAAATGTAGGGGAAGCACAAGGAGAAGAGGATGGTTAAATGTGTCCTGAGTTAATTAGTTCTATCAACTGCTTTTCAATTTCCTCTATTTCCCATGCGGCAAGGCAGTATGTAGGTGCAATGGGTAAAGTAGAACCCAGAATGAGGTTAATAGAATGGTCTATGTGTCAAGAGGGGGGGAGTCCAGTAGGAAGTTGGAAAACATTAGCAAATTCTTGTAAAGAGGAGCCATGTATTTTGGGATGGGATGAGTGGTGTTGTCTGGTTGAATAGGTCGGACCAGACAAAGAGAACCACACTCATTGAGATGGACATGAGGGAGTTTTTCCTTTGTCGGCGTGGGTTTGGGTGGGGCTACGATAAGGATATAAGTGTGGCCATCCTTAGTAAGTTTATACTGGCGAGATTTGGCTGTATAAATAGCATTTCATTGGTCCTGATAAGGGATGCCAAGAAGTAGGTCAGCACAATCTAATGGAGATACATCACATAGCATAGAGTCTCTAAATTGTCTGATGGAAAATGTTACCATGCTACATTGAGAAACCAATAGACATGGACCATCCTTTTGGACTGTAATGTCCCTAAAAACAGTAAAATTTTAAAAAATTTCACTTACTATAGATATTGTCTAAATAGAAAATTAATTCAGAATATCTTTAATACCGGAAAATATGTTAGTGTTTGTTTGAAGAGATGGGAAAACTATGTCTATACAATTGATAAATTTTTATCAACGAACTTTTGGTGGAAGAGATGATATAAACAAAAATTCCGTAAACGAGACAATAACATCAATTATCATCGTCAATACTTATTAAATTATTTCCATTTAAATGTTGTATCATACTAAAGTTTCTCTAGTATGTTGGTTTAACTCAAATGTAAACTAGATTTCATCTTTAAATGTTTTGAATATGTTTGTCTGATACTCAGGTCTGATGGTCCCTATGAGAAGAGTAACAATGTCTTAAATGAATCTGACCTATTGTACTCGTAGGGAGGTGGATGGGTAAGGAATGGATGTTCGATGAATCTAGGATTACTTAGCAAAATTCTATTGATAAAGAATTTCCTCTTTTCTATTTGCAGGTTGGAAAAAACAAGGACCCCAACCTATACCTTACTAAGTGTAACATTTAAAACCTAGGAGGATAAAGGGGCCGAAGGACTAACTTAATGAGAACAAGACAAGTTAATTCCTAGTATGAAAATCGAGCTTGGGATCTATACTTTAATAGTATCCTAAACTATAGAGAAATGGTAAAGGATGGCGCTAGTGGATGCTAGCTGTATCATTTAATACTTCCTCAGAAATCACGTGGCTCAGTCCAGCCTAGGGAAGGGTTAAGCATTTGATTCCTTCAGGGCTTAGCATTTTCGTTTCAAGATTCTGGTTTTGGGAAAGCCCTGACCTAATCTACGCTCATGGTCAGTGCTAACGCAGAGATACTAGCAAGAGGTGGGGAAATGTTGCGTGCTCTATTGACAGGTAAATCCTTCCCAATATATTCATAGCACGTTCATTTTTAGTTGATGTTTTTAAATGATGAAACCCTAGTATGAAGCATGGCCCTTTCGATGTATGTTGGCAGGTTCTACGTGCAGCTCTCTTTACTTGGATATCCACGGTGTTAGTAGTCCTGGTTCTAGCGCGAGTTGGTAAGCCTAGTCCTTGCAAACATGCATTCCTTCCCATCCCAATCATGTGTAGGCTCTGTGTTTATTTATGAGTAGTTAAGTTTGTGATGATGAGCCCTGTGGCTCACTGTATGATTTCTATGTTTAAATGGTTGTTCTCTTTGCCCTGAGCGTTTAATAGAGATGGGAGATATTGGTGCATATTCGCCCAAATCTATGTGGGGTTTTTAGAACTATTGTGTTTGAGGAGGAGACTTAGAGTTTCATGGAAATGTATGGCTCTATAAACTTTTCTTTTGAATGTAGGAATGAATCTGGCAGCATTTGTGTCCTTTGGAATTTTAATGAGGAGAAGCCTGTGTGGTTTATAACATATTTATGGTTCTAGTCTAGCAATGTTTCTCTTAATTTTGGGAATATGTAATACCTGTTATGCCTTTTCATTTTAATGTACCGTGGTTAAAATATATGGTAGCTTGTATACCCAAATCATTAATGGCAGTCCTGTGGTCTGAGATGCATTGGTCTTTTGGTCTCTATGTTTGGAATTTGGTTTATTTAAGAGCCTATGTGAATCATGGATGTTTTCTCTATACTGAAAGAAGGTTCTAAGCTAAATATTTTATATCAGCAATGTTTTGTATACTGTGTTTACATACAGGGTTTCTCCTATAGGTGGGAATGCCTTTTGTCGGGTAGAACAAATAAATAGGAAGATCCTAAATGGGGATATACGATTTGTAATTGTTATCCCTTTTTCCTTCTAGAAAGTATTGTAGCATTTTTTAGTGTGACCTTGATGAAAAGATCATTGGTATGGATTTAAAGAGAGCATCTCCTCATGTATGTGATTCGAAGTCTATTTGCCTAGTTATGCCTATGATTGTGATTCTATAAATATTTCACCAGCTACGCTAATGATAGTGGTTCTATGTGTTAAAAGACAATAGCAAGATTTGATACTTGACCTACGTTTTTAAAACTCTTTATTTGTGTTGTGTTCCCATAAATGACTCTGTATGAAGTGGTTTCGTTGATCCAATCAATTTTTCCTATGTTGGTTTTCTCTTGAATGAATAAAAGAAAGAATTAACTCTTAGTTTTAAAGATGGCAATGGGGTTTGATAACTGGGCCCGTGTGCTATCAAAATTCTACTTGTGCTGGTTTCTAAAGGGATAAAATGTATACTTATTTTCTTTCTAGGGTTTAGTATGTCCACACGATTTCAATGAATTGCTTACCAAGAAAATCATGGAATTAACAAAGTTAAGAGAATAAAAAGAATTAAACTCTAGCTTCAGTGCAAGCATAAAAGTAAGTTCAACAATATGATTTTGATAATGTTCGGAGAGAGTTTAAAATCCTAATGCTATAATTTAAAAGGAAAATTGTTGTCTAGCACAGGCTAATGAAGCTAGCCCTGCTAGACCTTTGAAATATTTAGGGAAGAATACTTTTAGGAATTCTACAGAAATAATAATTTACATGTTGATCTTTCAAGAAATAACCCTGGGAGCCTATGCCTTTTGGCCCTTGCTCTCTGACAAAAAATAATTAAACTTCATGACATAATTATTGCATATAAATCCTACCTTAAGAATCTCTAAATCTTTATTTAAACTGAATGAAAGAGTATCATGATTCATACTTAGTGCTTGCAGCTAGATCCCTCCTTGCTGGACCTGCACACCCAAACACTAATTATGGAGAACAACTGTGTAAATTTAGCTAACCTAGAGAATCGATTTTAACTGGATATCTTTGGGACTACCACATTCCACCCAACCATGACCCTTGTACAATTCCTGGTCTTATCTGGATCCCCCCGAGTTGGTTCCAACATGCAACAAGAGAAGTAGAGTCCCTAAGGTATCTTACTGATCAGGTCTGTAATTGTAATGTACATTGTTACAATTGTGGAGAGAAATTCTCTTCTATTACCATAAGAAAATGATAATGAAAGATGATCATCCCCCACTCTTGGGATCTACCCTCCTTAAATAGGGGAGCCTTGAAAAATAGTTGTTTGAATAATTATTTACTTTTCTTTAATTAAATTATTATTTTTAAAAGATATTTTACTAAATATCTAGCCCTTGTTAAACTAGGGCTTTTATTTGTTTTAACTAGAAGTGACTTTAAATTAATTCTTACATAACAATAATAATGGTAGTTTATATAACATACTAAATATTACCAATGCTATTAATAATAGATATTAATAGTATGATAGTGGGGTAGCAATTCTTTGTATAAACTCTATGCAATATATATATTTTATAAATAAATAATAATAACATTATTATTAATACTTTTAATAATAACATTAACTTGAGACCTTTATGCATGTCATTCCATACTTAAATTATGGTACTTTACTTTTAATTATTTATGTTTCTCTCATGATACTTCTTTTTAAGATTAAGGACAAGGTCCAACTCTTTAGATGGTCTTTTGGTAGGCTTGGATCGGCACCTATAGGTCTCTCTCTTGCATGTTGGATTCCCTCGTTTAACATGGTAGTTCCCGCAGTACGTGATGATAGGTAGGAAATGACTCATTTAACCAATTTAAATAAACGTCATTGTAGCTAGGGTTTTACCCCTAGCTTGTGCAAATGAGCACCTACTAAGGAGAATGGACTCCTTAGTAGCAGTTCAATAATGATTAAATGATTAAGCTAAAACAACAATTAACAAACTACTTTAAACATTGCATGAGACATAAATAAAAGATGTAAAAAATGGTTTTATATTAATGTTACCTTGAGTGTCAAGGTTGATGAAGCCCTTTGCAGTGTCCAAGAGGATGCTCCAAGCTTCAGAATGCTCCTTTCTCCTTCTCCAATGTTGAGGATGGGCCAAAGGTGGCTCTCAAGGTGAAAATAGTTCAAAGGTGAACTAGGGTTTCGAGAGAGATTTTGGCAGAGTAAGGGTGCTTGTGATTGTGGATATGGAATAAGGGATCTCCATCACCTATTTATAGTTTTTTGGTGGTGGAGTCCTGACCCATGGTTTTGGGAAACACATGGTTTTGTGCAGCTGTATAGGGTTTTTTCTTCCTTTTCCTCATTATTTTATATTTTTTATTCTCTTTTTGGGGGATTTTTGCTATTTTTGGAGGAAAAGGGGGTTTTTAAGGAAAATATGGTAGGAAAATGGACAAATGAGCCATATAATGTGGTAGATGAGGTAGTGAACACTTTTTGGGTGTTAACAGATTGCCCCCTGATGTGCGAGGTCAGGAGCTCATCGTATGGCCGATGGACATCATAAGTCATGAATGGTTTTCCTGGGATGTGGAGAGAAGAGAAGAAACAAACTGAAGCCCAGAACAACGATCCCGAACAACTGCAAGAACTAAAAGTACATAACCTCAATAAGGGATGAGGAATCATCTGATCATATGGACGAGGCGGGCATACCCATGCTTGTATCAGAATATAACAATAACAATGGGGTCCAAAAATGGGGACCTGAAATATACATGACCTCAAATACTGACTGAGGAGTAATCTCAATATATGGACGAGGCGGGCATACCCATGCTCGTATCAAGATACATAAAAATAACTGTGAGGCCCGAAAAGGGGGACCTGAAAGATACATGATCACTGTGTACACAAATCTGGGACATACTGCTGAGCTGATCATGTGTGATCTGGATAAATGGTGCAGTGGAACAATCAACAGTGCTACTGAGTGTGGTACCAAAGGAACTGATGAGCTGCTGGATCATAGTGACTTGGGTCATACTGTCCATGGTACATTGAACTGGAACGGATCTGGAACTGAAACTGGGTACTCAAGGAAGCATGGAACTGGCTGGCTTCCGAATAAAAACGCCAACGCAGCCCGGACATCCACAGGAACATATAACTGGCCGTTCCGAAGTGACTCACCAATGTGCTAGAGTCGGGGGAAATCCGGGGTCTTCGACAAAAAACTGATGGGATATAATCCTACGCGATCCTCAACGATGCGATCAAGGTGCTGAAGTCGAGCATGTGAGGAACAACCACTCGGAGAGGCAATGATGACTCCTCTCAGAATGATCCATAGGCACTTACCACAGATGGTGATAAGTCCAAGGCGTAGGGACCTCTGGGCCTATCCTCTGGAATAGAGGAGCTGTCGTCGACAGAGGGAGACCTGCAACTATCAAGGCAATGATGTTTCCTTGACAGGAGCGCGAGGTGAAAAACCGAAATGTGATAGTATTGAGGGCAGGACTGACAAACTGGTGGTGACAACTGGGCAAGTAGAGTGGGTGGACTCAAACTTCCTTTGTTCAGAGTATGATAATGGGAATGATCTGGCAGCGTATGAAACTGACTGAGGGGAAAGGGATCATAGCTGTATTGGATCTGGGAGGATAACTGGCTGAGGGAGACTCAATCTGGTGAAAAATGGCAGAAGACTGCTGAATACTCTGAACAAAGGCGACCTGATTGGGGGTGCTGCCGAGATGATCGATCATAGTGCCAGAAGGCACAGGAGAGTACTTCTTCATGGGTTGGAACTAGAAGAAGTGTGTGTAAAATGGTACTGTCGTGTGGATTTTACGAGCCCAGGACAGTTCATGCTCGTGGTGGCTTTCAATTTTAAGGAGTCTGAAAGCGATAAGAAGACTCTGAAGTGATGGAATGGTACTGTCGTGTGGATTTTACGAGCCCAGGACAGCTCATGCTCTTGGTTGCTTTCAATTTTAGAGAGTCTGAAAGCAAGTAAGAAGACTCCAGGGGGTTGCTTTTTCTTAAATTTAGTCTCCAAGGCCCAAAGAAGCATAAAAGGATGCAATGAAGAACTCTTCTAGCCGGTGTGACTAGAGTATTCCTTTTTCGTAATTAGTCTACCAGGTCCGGAAAAGGGTTAAACTTATACCAGATAGACGCCCTTTCAGGTACTTTAACGAGCATGAAAGGAAGCAAGATTGCTCGGCGATCTTTTCATTCTTTTAGGAGTTAGAAAAGAGCTTAACGGAAACTCCCTAAGTGTCTTTTTCGTAAAGGACTTGTCCGGCCCGAAAAAGGGATAAAAGTATACCGAACAAAGGAAATGGCCAGGCAAGGAGGAAGTGTTCAATCAAGGATCAAGAATGGTGACCAAGAACGAGGGTAGGTAGGAACACTGATGGGCCTCCTTGCGGGGTAGATGAAATGGTGGCAAAATAACGAAACATTTGCAGTGTGACAGGAGTGAATGGCTCATGTAAAAATGTGGAACAATCCGACAGCGGCCGATGTGGCGCGCAAACCAAGGCAGCAAGGTGTTGGGACACAATATTGAAATTGTACCGAGTGAGAGCGAGAAATGATCTCAAGCATCATCACGAGCGCGGAAAAATGAATCCGACGATATAAAGGATGCCAAAAACGGGTAACGGCCAATGTGGCACGCAAACCGAGGTGACGGGGGCATTTTGAAAAATGCCCAGAAAATCTGGAGGTGAGAGCGAGAAATGATCTCAAGCATCATCACCAGCTCGGAAAAATGAATCCGACGATATAAAGGATGTCAAAAACAAGGTAACGGCCGATGTGGCACGCAAACCGAGGTATCGAGGGCGTGGTGAAAAAATACCCGAAAGATCCGGGGGTGAGAGCGAGAAATGATCTCAAGCGTCATCACCAGCTCGGAAAAATGAATCCGATGATATAAAACATGTGAAAAACGGAGAACGGTCGATGTGGCACGCAAACCGAGGCGACTAGTGGCGTCTGAAAAAAAATGGGAAAAAATGACAGGGTAAAAATAATGCAACGAGGTGACCATCATGACGGTCACGTCGCGCTGATTCCAGTGGTGGAAACGGTTCGGGAAACGGACGCCATATGGGGCCAGAATGACCAAAACAAGAAAAAGTCAACTGACTATAAATAGTGGTGGGTCCAACATGACATGTGTCATTTGTACTTGTTGACTTTGACTTGTGAGTTGAGTGGACCAGAGCTTAGGTGGCATTTCTGGACGATCCGTCTGGCTGTTTACTGATCCGTGAGATACAGGTATTTCATTAAACTCATACCTGCATATTTTTTCGGGTTGGGGGTTGGGTAGTGGGTCCCAGGGTTGATTTATACGGTCCACGTGGGGTGGACCGCGGGTTAGGGGGTCGAAACCGCGGTTGAAGACCGCGAGTTTCGGGCCGAACCAGGCGGTTGGAGACCGCGTGATTCCTGGATGGAACCGCGATCAAGTACCGCGAGTTCCAAGGAGGAACACGCGGTTCCCAACCGTGGGTTTTGGGCTGACAGGCGCGGTTGGGAACCGCGACCAAATGCCTGACAGCCGCGGTCGGAAACCGCGGCAGGAAGCCTGAAAGCCGCGGTTTTGGGCCGAGCTAGTAGGGCTTCTGGGAGAGGGAAAAATACTTTTCTTAACTTGACATGAGTCTGATGAGTTCACTTTGTGTGATTGGCAGGATGCCCCAGGTTCTCTGGAGAGAGCGGGAGATCCCTGATGAGACCATGGGTTTCATCCGAGGGAATCGCCATGTGCGATCTGTGCTGGGAATGTGCGGACTTTTGAAGTTCACACAGATACCTATGATACGGACAGCAACATTGTTGCTGAACCGTCTGATCAGCTTCTGGGAGCCAGACATACAGGCTTTCCGGGTACAGGGTGAGAGGGTGGACCTCACCCTGACCGATGTTTACTTTCTGACGGGGTTGCCCTGCTTGGGCAGGGTGGCAGATACACAGCCGCGGGTGGACGCGGATGTTGATATGGAGGACATGTTAGAGAGGTACTGCGGTCCGGACGCGGTTGTGCATAGGAATGCACTCCTGGTGAAGGACCTACAGGAGCCGGCAGTGCGGGCCATGGCGGCGTGTGTGGTGCGGGTATTGGGTTCCCAGTCACCGGAGAAGGTGTCTGGGGGGCAGATGCAGATGGTAGAGCGCGTACTTGATGGGGTGTACTACGCGTGGGGGCAGATGTTCCTGACCTGCGTTCAGCGACAGCTGACGGCAGCGAAGGAAGATGGCAAGGGCTTTTGCTTTGGGTCCTTCTTATGCGCCTTCTTTATGGAGAGGGTGCCCACACTGCGGCCACGGGTGCCGATCAGGCCAGGAGGGATGAGGGAGCCGAGGATGGTCCGTTGGGGTGAGATGATGCGTCGCCGTGGTGGCGGCGACGTGGGCAGGTACTTTACGCAGGAGTTGTACCTGCAGTGGCTTCAGATACCACTGACGCTGGACGACTTCCCGTATCGGGATATGGACTTCACAGGAGATCCGGAGGCGCCACGAGCGCCAGGACAGGCATGGGGTCCCGACGGTATGTAAGTGTTTTTATTGCATGTTATGTATGTCAAATTTTATGTATATGATAGTAGATAGATATATTGTGACTGACATATGGGTGATCTTGCAGATGTGGGCCCGAGGCCACCTCCAGGACATGTGGCACGGAGAGGTATTGTGGTCGTGCCAGCTTTGCCTGGACGAGGAGAGGTGCGGCGCCGGGATCCGGAGGTGACCCTAGAGGCTGTACGGGAGCTACTAGATCGGTTGTTGATAGGAGTGACCGACGAGGGATGGCGGGATGTCGATCCTGATGTGGTGCGGGATTGCATGGGGGCACCCCGTGAGTTCAGATCCATCGCGATCCGGGTGGCGATTTTGGTGGACCGGGCCCGGGCACAGGAGGCCGAAGGAGAGGAGGATTTGCCGGAGGAGGAGCGAGGGGAGGATTCAGAGGCAGCCGATGCCGGCAGTGATGCAGGATACGACTCCCATTAGGGGGGTGCAGGGGACTCCCCTCCGAGTTTTGTAGCTTCGGCATGTATGTAGATGAGGCTTTAGGCATGTATAGCCATTTTTTGTATAGCTGGGTACAGGGGTACTCAGGACATGTATAGCACTGAACATGTATATTTTTTGATATATATATATGCACGTGGATGCACCTTTCTGTATAATGTTGTTGTATTTGTACGCACGTGGATGCGCTTTATGTGTTGTGATATGTTATATTGCACGTGGATGCAAGTAGGTTAGGATGTTAGGCACATGGATGCCCCTTGTGTATTTTATGTGATGCAACATGTTATATGTATGATTAGGCACGTGGATGCCCCTATGGATATGCATGTGGTTTATGTACATGGATGCTTATGTACATGGATGCAAATGTGGATGTGATGCAATCTTTTTGGATTTTGATATATTTTTATGAGATGCTATGTGATGATGATGCATGATGTTACATGGTGTGATTGATATGCCAATCTAGGATTGTGTTGGCCATTTGGTCTGTGACACGATTTTGAGCTCTGGGGACATGTGTGAATGTGATGGATTCAAATTGTCGACTGAGTTGTTTTGTGCGCAGGAATTTTCTAAAAAGGCAGGGATCACGCACCTGGTAGCAGTTGTTGAGCTGGGAGACAAGTAGCTGGGAGTCAAGGAACACATGAAGGTGACTTATGCCCATTTGGAGGGCGGCAGTCGGGAGAGCGGTCACAACATCATACTCCGCCTGGTTATTGGTAGCAGCGCCTATACATATCCCGTCAAGGTGAATCATCTCGTTGGAAGGGGAGTACAAGACCCATGCTGCAGAAGCCAGGTTGGGAGACCAGCGGCTTGCGCCGTCAGCGAAGCCAGTGTAACAAGGTGGAAGATGGTCCATCTGTAATCATGCAGAAAAGATGGATGTAAGATGATGGTAAAAAAGTGAAAAACAAAAAGAGAGCAAACTGTACAATGCGGACCAAAATGGGGCCGCGAGTTATTCTATGGATAGAGATTCCGTAGGATGCAACCCATCATGGGGGTTGCGTAAAGGGAGGCCTTCAGAGTTGGTTTCGGTATGAACATGGAGTTCCTCTGGCCGTGTGTCTATATGATGTTTGAGAATGGCGGGGTGGAACCCAGGCATTCTGTTAGAGGGCCAAGCAAAGACATCACGGAACTCTTGGAAGAGTTGTGTATAATCCTCAATCTCCCGCTCGCTGCAGGAGGCTCCTAAAGTGATGAGTTCAGGGGCATATCCTGGGGACTTTGAGGGAGGAAGAGGATGTTGTTTTTGACGAACGGGGGTTACATCAGGGCATGTGTCAATGGGGTGCTCTATAATTGCGGGGTCAAGACCAGGCATTTCGGTATAGGACCAGGCAAAGACATCACGGAATTCTTTGAAAAGGTGTATGTAGTCCTCAATCTCTTGTTTACTGCAGAATGCTCCTAAAGTAATGAGTTCAGGGGCACGACCTGGAGCAGCAATATCAACTTGGACGACAGGTGAGATGTTGGCCATGTTGCCCTCCTCGAAGGCATCAGGAGCAGGAATAGGGTCCTTGAACCAGTCAACCTTGGTGGGGAGGAAGTCTTTGGATTCGACCGCATATTGGGTAGCGGTGCTAGAGGAAGACGCTTCTGGGATGAAATAGGAACGGTGGTGCATGTCATCCCAGGGATAATCCGGGGCAGTAAGGGCCTCAAGAATCTCCTCATCAGTACGGAACGTTTGCGTCGTCAAATCGGTTGACGAGGGAGTAGTGGTGGAAGAGATCATATAGATGGTATTAACCTCTCCGGAAGGTGAAGAGTCTGGGGGGTAGATCTCCTCAATGGTAGGTGGTGCCGTCTCAAGATCCAGATTGTTCATCTCATAGAGAGCCGCTCTGTAATCCGGGAGATCGGGACAATGATGTGAATAGTGCCCGTAAATACCGCATATGGCACAGGAGTGGTTGGTACGTAGGGACTTATCTTTAGGCTTAGGAGTGGGGTTTAGTTCGACAGTTGGGATGTTAGGATCGTCATCGAGCATTTGCATGTGCTTCTGCAATGCGGGTAACTGTGGGCATTGGTGGGTCGCATGGCCCAACTCGTCACAGAGCGAGCATTTAGGAGGAGCACGAAACACTGGAGGGTTCTTGACTGTCTTGGGAGGTGGTACAGCAGTGTAAGGTTGTGGACCTCTGCCCCCAGTAGGTTTGGGAGTAGGAGGAGGTGTCGTGGAGGACGAAGGGGTAGAGACACCGGGAGGTGGCTGAGTGGTAGTAGCCATGGGTTGCACCGGCTGGAGGACGACATCTGGTGTCGGCGGGCGAACGGGAGGCGAAAGATACCATACAGGTAATCCCAAGGTTAACCCAGGGAGGCTAAGGTTAGCCATGACCGGGGCACTTACTACTCCCGATGGAGGAACTAGGAAGGGGATCGTATGGATCGGTGTAACACCAATGTGGCTAGGTACCAATGGTGGTTTAGGCAACAAGGGTGGTTGAGTATTAGGTGGTAGGTTGTCGTGAGACAAGGTACATAAATCAGACATTTCGGGCGTAGATGACGGCGGAGGAATGGATTGAAAGGTGGAGGTCATCGGCGCGTCTGAGTAGACTCCAGGCCCCGTAGAGGAAACAAACGAGGTGGTGGCACGAGAAACAGGTTGTTCAACCATGGGGAGAACATTTTCCGGTGCCGCCGGAGCACTGGGATCATAGTAGGTGAGCTGGTCAATCTTAACCACGCGTCCTTCATGGGGGAACATCATGGTGCGAAAGATAGAAGAGGCAACCGCCCGCATGGCATACATGTAGCTGTGGCCAAGTAGAAGGTTGTAATCCAATTGGGCATTGATTACCTCTATGTCAATAAGAACTGTTTTACCACCTAACTGGACTGGAACGTTGGGTAGAAGGCCTTGGGGCTGGGCCGAACGACCGTCGTAGGCACGTAACACAGTGGTGGACTGCTGGAGAGGAGGGGATCCTAGCTTCTTCCATACGAATGTAGACATAACGCATGTGGAGGCACCCTCATCGATGATGCACCGATGGATAACAAGGTTCCTAACGGAGACAGTAACTTGGAAGGCTAAGCTGGAAGGTAGGCGTGGTTCAGACTGGTCTAAATCAAATGCCATCAAATGCGAATCAGTTGGGTCAATCCCCCCAATGGCAGAAAGTAAAGTCTTGCGTTGGGAAGGGCAGTTCTTCAAGACTTCTAACGCAGACATGGCTGCGGGAGATTGGGCTAGGTCGTCTACAATGTTGTAGTTTGACGCAGCCCGCGCATTAGGGTTATTGTTGATTCGGCGCAGTGGGAAATGAGGTGCTTTCGCAGCGCCGTCTATGGGAGGCGGAGGTATACGTAACGCCTGATCGGTGGGATGGGTGTTAGTAGGTTTATCCGTGGGAGTGGCTTCAGAGGTGGAGCCATATTGGTTCCGACGGGTCTGTAGGTTGACGTCAGCAGATGACATCATCAGCAAGTGGTGGGTACCTGAGTCAAACATGGGTTGATCAGGGGCAGCGTAAGTGATCTGTTGTTGTTGGGGTTGCACGTTATCTTGAGGGGCCAACGGCTGAGTGTTCACCACGCCTTGGGTTGGTAAGGGGTTTTGCAGCACCAAAGGGGGTTGCTGAGGTTGGGGGGGGTTGGGCGGTGCTTGGGGAGCCGCATGCCCTTGGCGATGGGCCTCGTCAACCCAGAGCTGCCGAGCTCGCTCCAAGTGTGGGCAAGCGTGTGTGTAGTGTCCATAGACCCCGCAAATAGAACAAGGGTGGTTCGTTCGCAAATTGGGGTTTTTAGCCTGCTTGGGCAGGGGATCAGGGTTTTGATTAGCGGGGGCCGCGTTGTTGTTGTCAGGGGGATTCGCCGGTTTCCCAGCTTGGTCCGCAGGTTGGTTGTTCCCCCGATTACGGCCCTTGCCGCGGTTCTGTTGGCCCTGGTTTCGTTGGTTATTCTGGTTTTGCTGCGGGTTCTGTTGGGCGTAAACTTGCCCTTGGGCAGCAGGTGGATTCTGAGGTTGCGCAGGTGCTGGAGCAGGCTGCGGAGGATGATATGTAGGTTGAGGCTGAGCAGGTGCAGCAACTTGAGGGGGTTGCTGATAGGACTGCGGAGCAGGTTGTGGATGTGCCGCAGGGGCTGCCTGTGGCGGATAATAAGCTGGTGGGGCTTGTGAAGGCGCGGGAGCTGAGGCAGCCTGCTGATGGTAGTAAGGATGAGGGGCGACTGGAGGAGCATAAGCAGGAGTCGCATACCCGAAGCACTGAGGTGGACATGAGGGTCCATGGGAATGGTGATGTGTCATGGGAGCATATGAGTTGGTTGCTCCAGACTGGGAGGTAGCCCTCGACAGGTCAGGGCCAGGGGTAGGTCGTGCTATAGAAAATGGTTGGGGATGCGAAGAAACACGGCCAATGATACCATCTGCAGCGTGGGATGCCCCCGGCGCATCATGATGGGAGGACTCGCCGCGAGGGGCGTCAGGTATAATGGTATAAAGGTAACCCGACTGGGCGTAAATGAGGTCAAACTGCTGTGCCTTAAGGATGGCCTCTTCTTCAGACTGGGGTCTTTCGGAAGCTACATCCTTAGCAATAACAGGAAGCAGGGACTTGAGGAACCAATCGAGGAAGATACGGTCATCTAGTTTGATCTTGCATAAGCTACGGCGTCGACGCCACTCATGGATATGGTCCGTGATATGGGTAGCCGTGTTTTGTCTGCAGGATAAGAGGATCTCAACGCCCGCATCATAGCGGACAGGCAACTGGAAGAACTGCAGGAAGGTAGAGGCAAGGGAGGAAAAGGTTGCGTGGGTCCCATGTGGTTGCTCAATATACCATTTGGCTACAGAGCCAGTAAAGGTGCGCTGTAAGAGACGGAGGCGAACAGAGTCGTCCACGATGGAGTTAGAGGAACACCATAGGTGGAAAGACATGATATGGTTTTGTGGGTCCTCACCAGCCTTGCCCTCGAACTTAGGGATGTCCGAGGGGAGCTTGGTAGGCATATGAGGCCACGTGGGGTCATGTCGAATAGGATCGTTGGTCAATCTGGCCAGGTCAGGTAGGTTGAGGCTAGCCATGAATGGCAAACTGGAAGAAGGCTGCGACACAGTAGTGCTATGGACCAAGTTGGGGCCAGTGCCCCCAAGTGGAGGGACAAGATTTAGGATGGTGCCCCCAAGTGGGGGAACTGAGGTAGTGGAGGATGGTCCAGCACCACCATGGGTAGTGTGAGCCACTGATGTAGTGGGGATAGGTATTCCCGCTGCGGGAATAGGTACCGTGAGGGGTACAGTAGATGGGTTCCCCATGGAGGGCATACCCAAAACAGGTGTAGTAACTGGTGTAGTGGTGGATGTGCCACCAATGGTCCCTATGACAAACGGAGTGGAAGTCGTGCCAGCCATGGGGCTAGTAGGGGCAGTGTAAATAGGGTTCTCAGACTCTTCGTCAGAATCTGAGGTAAAGTAAGGTGCGTCACTATCTGGTGACGGAGACCTACGTCGCTGACGAGTGGAGTCAAGTGACAAGCCTCTAGATCGGTGATGAGTGGTATCAACGGATAAGGATCGGAATCTATGACGAGTGGTGTCGAGAGAACCGTGCTGTGGGGGCTCGCCCCTGAGGCGCCGAGAATGTCTCGGGGACTCAATGGTGACAGATGGTGTCTTAGTCTCTGTGGGTTGAGGTGAGTATAAAAACAGCTCAAAAATCCTAATGCAACCGAGTGTGCAGAAGGAGAGATAAAAAGCAAGGCACTCAGGCCAACAACCAACTCAAAACACCCACTGCAACAGCTGTGCTACAATAGGTGGAGTAACAACAAAGATGGTCAGAATACCAACAAGCAGCAGGTTTCCTAAAAAAGAAAATGGTGGACTCACTAGACCAAAGGGAGGTAAAGGAGCATGCAAACACCTAACTAAAAGTATTCTGACTCAACTAAACATATCCTCTGCAAGGTGATGAAATCCAAGTCAGACAATATGAGTAGGAAAGCCAAGTGGCTATGATATCCCCCTACCGGGAGGGATACCGGGTAGTCAATCCTAGAAGAATGGCAACTAAGATACCCCGTTCATGACACGTCCAGAAAGGTGAATCTGCCGTTTAGTTCGTTGACCGCAATACCCCTATACAGGGATATCCCGCGAACCGCGAAAGGTAGCCCTTCGGTTACTGAATGGAGTGCGGTATTCCACTCAGGCCTCCGGAACCAGTCTCCCGACTTCAACCCTCCTAAGGGAGAGGCCCTCTGACAAACTGGTCGTGACCGTGCCAAAAAGTACTAGGGGATTTTGGTTCCCTATGTGGACAACAACTATGTCTCAAGTGAAATAACCAAGGGGTGTTATTGGAAGCCTATCCCCCTGATCCTACCTAACTACAATGATTCTTTTGTGTTCCCCGAGTGGGGTTAGAATGTTGGTTTAGTTAGGTACTTTTTAAGGCTCACTTGATTTTATGTGACAGAGTGTGTGCTCGTGAGGTGTTGAACCCAAAAAATAGAAGTGCCACAAGGGGGGCAACTTCCAATCTATCAATAATATGGAAATTGAAAGTTTAACTTGCAAAATTTTCTGAATTTAAAAAACACTAAAAAATTTTAAAAGAATTCTGTAAAGGGAACAGAAATTATATTGCAGAAAGGCTGGTAAGGTAGTGAGGCTGCAGGTGGGACAGGGGGCTGTTCAGATGCAGAAAATATTGCAGCAAAAGGGGCTGGGCTCAAAACAGGAAAAGAGCAGAAATCAGACCGCGGGTCTGTGGCGAATTGGAACAGGCCAACCGCGGGTTTAAGGGAAACAGCGGCGGTCAGGTCGTGGCTATCGGGCCAACAGAGGCAGTCGGGACGCAGGAAACAGGGAAAAAGACGCAGTCGGGTTGCGGTAGAAGGGCTAACAGGCGCAGTCGGGACGCACGAAAGAGGCAGAAAGCCACAGTCGCGACGCGGGAAAAAGGCTGACAGGCGCAGTCAGATCGCGGCGAACAGGCTGATTAGCCACGGTCGGATCGCAGGTAACAGACTTGAATCCGCCGGCAGGGCGTCGGAAACAGTCTGAGAGCCGCGGTTGGATCGTAGGTAAAGGCCTGAAAGGCGCGGTCGGGACGCGACTGCAGAGGGAAAAAACGCGGTATGCGGCGGCCGAAAGGGACAGCCGAAAGGAAAAATTTAAAAAATGGAAACCAGAAATTCGAAAACTAGGGGAGTCGCCAAAACTGTAGCTAGGGTTTTACCCCTAGCTTGTGCCAATGAGCACCTACTAAGGAGAATGGACTCCTTAGTAGCAGTTCAGTATATTAAACTAATTAAGCTAAAACAAAAATTAAATTACTTCTAAAGCATGCATGAAACATAAACATGAAATTGGAAGAATGGCTTTTTCTATTAATGTTACCTTGAGTGTCAAGGTTTGATGAAGCCCTTTGCAGTGTCCAAGAGGATGCTCCAAGCTTCAAGATGCTCCTTTCTCCTTCTCCAATGTTGAGGATGGGCCAAAGGTGGCTCTCAAGGTGAAAATAGTTCAAAGGTGAACTAGGGTTTCGAGAGAGATTTTGGCAGAGTAAGGGTGCTTGTGATTGTGGATATGGAATAAGGGATCTCCATCACCTATTTATAGTTTTTTGGTGGTGGAGTGCTGACCCATGGTTTTGGGAAACACATGGTTTTGTGCAGCTGTATAGGGTTTTTTCTTCCTTTTCCTCATTATTTTATATTTTTTATTCCCTTTTTAGGGGATTTTTGCTATTTTTGGAGGAAAAGGGGGTTTTTAAGGAAAATATGGTAGGAAAATGGACAAATGAGCCATATAATGTGGTAGATTAAGGACAAGGTCCAACTCTTTAGATGGTCTTTTGGTAGGCTTGGATCGGCACCTATAGGTCTCTCTCTTGCATGTTGGATTCCCTCGTTTAACATGGTAGTTCCCGCAGTACGTGATGATAGGTAGGAAATGACTCATTTAACCAATTTAAATAAACGTCATGAAAATAGAAGTGTTATTCAGAGTCTTCGCGACTCAACACTTGAGATCTAGTAACCCCGAGTGCTCTTCAGAGCTTTTAAATCAACACTCTCACATGGGCATTACGCTAGTGCAATTCCAGAGCCTATTGCTCAACGCTAGTGCTAGAATGTGGTTGTGAGGCACATCTAGAATATTTAAGTGGTCTTGGATCCGGTATTCATTTATTAAATCTGGAGTGCTCCAGGGCTTATGCCCAACACTCAATGTACATCAGGGCTTACTCCCAGTACATAATATTCCCTCTAGGTACCTCGGGGCTTTTTCCCAGTACGTAGGTCATCTGTGTGTTCCTGATTCCATGCTCAACACACTATATAAGTCAATCATGTCAATCATATCTCTGCACAGTATGTAATAAAAAGATCATCTAAGTATATTAGTGTTTTGTACCCACATCATATGATAAAAACATGAATCAAAACATTAGGGCTTCCTTGCCCAGTATGTAATCAAATAACGAAAATCAGTCAGGGTTAATGGCAAATATGTTAGTCTATAAAAGAGTAAATCATGTATGCTAGGGCTTATGCCCAATAATAAAAATAAATCATATTTATTGGGGCCGTGTCCCAATATAACGTCAGAAATAGTAATTCTAAAATTCAGGATATTACATCCCTCCCCACTTAGAAACAACATCGTCCCGGTGTTTCTAGGGACTAAGAACGAGGTCATGAAACAAGGAGGGGTATGCCTCTTTCATGGTTGCTTCATTCTACCAAGTAGCCTCCTGTGGTCCAAAGTGCCTCCATTGCACTTTGAGCTAAGTAATGGTCCTTCTCCTAAGTTGCACCTCTTTCCTGTCCAGGATATGGAGTGGTTCCAGTATGAACTCCCCTTCGGGCTCCACTTGTAATGAGTACCAATGAATTACATGTTTAGTATCATATACATATTTCTTTAATAATGATGCATGAAAAAAATTATGAAATTTTACATGAGCTGGTAAGGCTAACTCATATGCTATTGGACTTTTCTTGGCCAATATCTCAAAAGGTCCAAAAAACCTGGGGGCTAGTTTCCCACATTAACCTAAGCTTAAAGAGCTTCGTTTTGCCTTTACTTTTAGGAAAACATGTTCACCAACTTGGTAGTCTTTGTCTATTATTTTCTTATCTGCATGTTGGCAGGCGGTTTGATGAGGAAATGTCGCAGTACTGCCGACGTTGCGACACATCGGATGAGGGCGTGAAAGGAGTATTTTCTGCTAAAGAATACTGCAGTTGGCGGGTTTTTGGGTCACTTGGACCACATATTATGTAATAGTGAGTCAGTTGTATCGCGGTATGCGGGTTTTTGGGGTCATTTGGACTGAGTTAGTTAGATAGTGGGTCAATTGTCCGTAAGTATCAGTTAGGAAGTTGTTTGTAAGTGGACAAATATTGTAATGGCAGAAGCCTATAAATAGATGAGAGTTGTAGGTGCTAAGAAGAAGTGAAAGTTGGAGTAAGCAAGAGATGCATGTATGCGAAGATCTATGTTTTGTTTTCTGGTTTATGACTCCAGCCGTAATATAATGATGATTTTCTGGTATAATCTTTGTGCAATATTGCGATATCGGAATGTTGTTATATTTTCTTAATGCAATGTCTGTTTACTGTTGCGAAGATGATAAATGCTATGATTAAATATGCTCTATGTTGAACGTAATGGTAAATGTTGCGATTATAGCTCCTTGCTGAATGTTTAAAGTTTCTGGTTAAATGTTGCAATATAGTTAGTCTGTGTATCCACAACTTTCCTCCTTCTCCCTCACATAAACATGGTTTCGTCTGCTCTTCCTGGACGCCTCGGGTGAGACCTCATCCACTCTGCAAGTGTTGCTAGGTGGGATCAAACCTGCCCGGGCCGGTGCCCAGGGAGACTACAGTATGTGTCGATAGTGAGATGAATCCCTATTGACTAAGGTCACGTTGGGGTTTGGTCAACAAATGGTTCCGTTGTTGGGACCGTGTGTAGAGTAGAAGGAGGTCATGTTGTGGCACCCGACGAAGCCGGAGATACAAAAATGGTTCAATCAGAAGCTACGGGAGTTTGCTGAAGAAGAAAGCCAGAACACGCGACTGGCAATAGATCACTGGTTGGGAAGATATATTCACGACTATCCACATGAATGGTTTTTCTATGAATTCCTGATTATTATGTATGAATGGTTTTCGAAGCTGACCTTCCAGAAGAGGAACTTCCAGGGTGGTGAGCCAATGGCTTGGACCATGGAGTTGATTCGAGAGCTGAAGGAAGTCAATAATAAAGCATCATGGGCTGTTGAAGTTTGGTTTGATAGTATCTTAGAAGGATATATCACTGAATTTGTGGTCAACATGAGGAAATCCTATAGTGAAGTTGAAAGATACTTCTTTCGAGGACCGATGGGAGGGTTTCTACTATCGCTTCAATTATCGATTCAGATGCTAATCTGTGAAAAAGGTATATTAAAGATGCACCTTGATCATTAGACAGCCTGGTGGGTAGAGGCCGTGGACACTGCGACTACTAGGGAATGGTACATGGAATGGTAAAGGGTAGATGGGTGCAGACCATGAGGAGACTGTGAGCGAAGCCGAGGAAGAAAGTGGTCTTACAAGAGGAAGAGCGAGGTTCCGACAGGAGAAGAGGCAGAGGATAGGAGAAGGTCCTGTTGCAATCAGACCGCAAGACCGCGAAGGAAAACCACATGGGATGAAGCGATGTCATAGTCCTAATAGGGATGACCAGGCTACACCTAGCATAGAGGCAGGACCAACCCCCAGCACCAACGTACCCACACCTCCGCTCATTGAATCTCAAACAACAAGGAATACTACTTCGACACCACCAAGTTCATCAATTTTGTAGAAGTTAATTAGTAGTAGTAGCATAGCGACAGGAGGAAGGAAGACCAGGATGGTGGGCGATGATGCTATATTACCGTTATTCCATGGAAGTGTGATAGACAACCCAGAACAGTATTGGTTTTTGTGTGAAGTGGTCTGAACTATGAAACAGATCACTGATGCCGATGCTAAGAAGGGACAGTTAGCCACGACTCTGCGGGGTCATGCATTAGATTGGTTCATGAATTTATTCTAGTCCCTACGAGGGCCCCAGAGAAGTCACTAGATGAGATTCAGGATGGACTGATTGCTGAGTTTAGATGGCCTAAGTCGGAGGCTGAGTACATTACTGAATTTAAGGAAATCAAGCAGTATCCCAATGAGACGGTATGGGATTTTGACCAACGAGTCAAGACGCTGATGGCAAAGGTTAGTTTCGATATGAGCATTGTCCAACATAAAGAATGGTTCATTGTGGCACTGCTACCCCACATTCAGCTGCCATTGATGCAGCAAAACATATCGACACCTAGCGATGCACTTGGAGGCATCACCGATTGGAGATAATGCAGCTGGGATGTCGCAGATACAGACACAGCTTGCCAACCTAACTATACAGTTACATGATTTGAAGAAGAACAAGGAACAACGCGATGAAGTGTGGTGTACACGATGCCGAGGAGAAGGGCATATGAAGTATAATTGCCTGGATTTCCGTAATTATTTGGTGTTAGGTGCACCAAACCCACTAAATGGCGGCAATATGACGTGGTGTCGCGTTTTCCAGGTCTATGGGCACAGTCATGATAATTGCCCGTATATGCAGAAAATGGTCACAACCCTGCGAAATATTTATTGCACATTCTGTAAATCAGTAAGTCATGATGACAAGGATTGTCGTGCATATGGGTTGCTACAAGAGAGAATGTGTGATTCCTTCTATGTTAAAGACGATCAGCGTGTCGTACAACAACCACAACTGCAACCGCAGGTAGCCCAGCCACTACCTCAACCGCAGATGCAATTTGTACCGCAGCATCAACCGCAGCAGTTCGTGCCACAATATGCTCCTATGCAGGTGGCTCCACAGCAGCCACAGTATGTCCAACAACCACAATATGCACCGCAAGGGCAAGGTATGCAGCGGACTCCCATGCAGCCACAGTACCAACAGTAGGGCGGATTTCAAGGAGGATACCGGGGCAGACGCGGTGGAGGATTTGGTCATGGACGAGGAGGCCGAGGTGGTCGTGGAACTTTTTAGTGTTACCACTGTGGGGTATGGGGGAATTATCAGCAAGACTATCCACTGCTATAGAATCAATGTATGTTATGTTTTGTTAATGATCATACGGTTTATAATTGTCTACAGTTGATTACACGATGGCAGGCTAGGAACGCTCCACATCTATAGACTCAGGCCCAACCATAGCAACCAATACAAAATCTGATACCCCAACCAATGCAGAACTAGCCACTACGACCATCGCCGAACGTCAATCCGAATGTCAATCAACCGGGGAATCTACGGTAGAACCAGACGCAGGGTGCAAATATTGTGACTATTTCTGCAAAACCGCGACTGCAAGATGCTTTGGTGGCTGTTGTGACTCATGGAGGAAAAAAAACTGGGGAAGATAGCTCGCGACCAATGATTTTATTGGAAGGATAGAACACAGTATCATTTGACATCGATGCGGACTGGGAGGCATTCTTCCAGGTGCATCACGCCATGGAGGAAGACCGCGGGAAGGCTGTTGTTTGTGATATGCCACCTATCTTTGATACTACATCAGAAGGCAGTCCATCAACACCATCGGGAACATTGCAAAGGTTTCTTGAAAACTGTCTATTATTAGCACGAGACCCGGTTTCCCTAGTTGAGATTGAGGGATTGTTGAAGTGGCTTTCGAAAGGACGACAGGATTCGGCAA
Organism: Larix kaempferi; assembly: GCA_027924585.1. NCBI lineage: Eukaryota > Viridiplantae > Streptophyta > Pinopsida > Pinales > Pinaceae > Larix > Larix kaempferi. The sequence continues at coordinate 22,190,680 of BSBM01001023.1, forward strand.
TAAACTCTCTACAGTGATGGAAGATTGGCAAGGTGATGCGAATGAATATTCAGATTGGTGAATATGATGTTGACTCTGTGATTCTTGATCTTGGTTCGGATGTTAACATCTTAACCAAGCAGGCGTGGCAAAAGATGGGGAGTCCCCCATTGAGCTGGTCCCCTGTGCAGCTCCGGTTAGCTAACCATGCAAAGGTAACACCCATTGGATGAGTTCTGCGGCTCATGATCGATATTGAGGGTATGAAGACTTACGCTAACTTTGATGTTATTGAAGTATTTGAGGGAGGAAGCTCCTATCCCGCTATATTGGGGATTGGATGGGCTAACGATAGTGGAGTTGTAATCAACTTCAAGAAGCGCATGATGACCTTTGAGAACTGTGATTTTAGAGTCATCACCCCATTAGATCCGGCTGAAGGACGCTGATATGTTGAGCCTGCGAAAGATGATGATCCTGCTAGATGGGACGATGCGTTCAATATTTTTGAAGATTATATTCATCCTACCACCTATGGTGAGTTGGAGTGGTGCAATGAGAGTTCTGCGTCTTCCCACTCTGACGATGCATTGGAACATTGGCAGAACATAATACATGAAGTACCATTCAAGAAATGTGAGTTAGCTACACAATCCTTATGTCGTGTTGCGATGGAAACGATCACATTGCCTACCTACGAGGGGTTGCCTGGCATAAACACCTTTTTAGCAGAATTTGAAGATCGTGTTCCAGAACCACATCGATTGCTGGCCTTGGAGGAAGCATTGAAGGTTTCTCCAGTGCGATGGTGGGAAACACATAATAAATTCACTAAAGGTTGGTCACAATGTCGGCAGTTGATGATGGTTCAGTTTGTTGATACTGAGGTTTATCACATTGGCAAGTATGATGGTCAGACTGATCCCAGTGATCATGTGATGGAGTGCCAATGCTTATGGGTAGCGTGACCCAGAGATGAGTGGGTCCATGATTTTGTCCACACTTTAGATGAGATACCGCGCTTGTGGTACACTGCAGCTGAGTTGCGTCGAGACATTACAACATGGGGAGAGTTGACAATCTTTTTCACTCATATGTTCACTTTTGCAGATGTCAACCCTAATGTCCACAATGCCCTCCATCTTATCCGTGACGTGATATTTCAGGTTGTTCCAGTGGCCTACCCTATTGACCTGCACACACACTCTCAGATGCAGTCTCTCATGGAATGCTTCAACATCAGTGGCTATCCAGAGGATGAGGATGATCCCCGGAATGTTAACATTCCTGAATCTGAAGGAAGTCACGATGTGGTCCCACCTACTGTGCCAAGTAATCCGTCCAGTCAACCGTTGCAGCTTCGCAAGATTATTATCGGCACCGAGGCTACTCCAAAGTTTGCTAATGTTGGGGATTATTGGGACGATGAAATGATGAGTAAGGTTACTAAGTTACTTCATGAGTTTCAAGATGTATTTCCCACAATTTTTTCCAAAATGAAGGGAATCCTAGGTGATTTAGGAGAAATGAGGATTCCATTGAAACCAGATGCTAAGCCGGTCTGACAGCGACCTTATCGGTTGAACCCACGACATAAAGAAAAGGTCAAGATGGAACTTGATCGCATGTTGGATGCTGGAATTATCAAACTTGTGGAGGAGTCTAAATGGATCAATCCTATGGTAGTGTAGGACAAGAAAACTGGTGAAGTGTGCCATTTTGTCGACTTGCGAAAGTTGAAAGATGCCTACTTGCATGACTCTTTTCCAACCCCGTTTACTGATGAAGTACTTCAAGGAGTGTGTGGCCAGGAGATGTACTCTTTCACTAATGGATTCTATAGCTACTATCAGATTCACATTGCTAAGGAAGATCGCCATAAGACAACTTTCAATACTGAATGGGGTTGCTTTCAATACATGGTAATTCCGTTTGGTTTGAAGAATGCACCTGCGATATTCTCCCGGGTCATTGTTGCTGCATTCAAAGATTTTATTCAAAAGTTTTTGCAGGTATATATCGATGATTGGATAGTTTCCGGGTTGATTCGTGATCATCTCGTCAAGCTGCGGTTAATGCTTGAGCGATGACGACAACACCAGATATCGCTGAACTTGAAGAAATGTATTTTCTGTGCACCATTTGCGATCTTGTTGGGTCTTATCGTGTGTAAGCAGGGATTGCTGGTTGATCCAGCCAAAATTGTGCTCGTTTTATGGTTGCATCCACCAACCACCATTAACCAGTTGTGTGTGACTTTGGGTCATACAGAATATTAACACAAATTTATCAGGGGTTATGCTGCGATTACTGCCCCTATGGAATAGTTGTTGAAGAAGGACGCAGCATTCCAGTGGAGCCTGGAATGTCAGGATAGATTCAAAATGCTCAAAGCAAAGATGGCGTCGGCCCCAATCTTGATCTTTCCAGAATGGAGTAAGGAATTCAATGTCCATTTTGATGCTTCATCGATTGCATTAGGCGTGGTGTTGGCTCAACCTGGAGAAGGTGACCTTGATCATCCCATTACTTTTTCCAGTCGGAATCTCTCCTTTGCAGAACGCAATTACCCTACCACAGAATGAGAAGGTCTGGCCACGGTTTATGCGTTACAAAAATTCAGGCATTATTTGTTTGTTGGACACTTTAAAATTTTCACTGATCATTCTACATTAAAATACTTGGTCAATAAGCCTGTGTTGAGGGGGAAGATTTGTCGTTGGCTACTTTTATTTCAGGAGTTTGATTTTGGAGTCATTGTGAAACCAGGACGATTGAATGCTGGACTAGATCATTTATCATGGATTGACATGGGGGAGGAACCTACTAATATTGAAGATAGGCTTCCGGATTCCCAACTATTTAAAGTTGTCGCTGTTGATCAATATTTTGACGATATCCTTCAGTTTCTGACAACGGGCACTGCCCCAGAGGATTTCACCACTAGTTAGAGGAAGCAGTTGGTTGTCAAGGCTGCTGACTTTCAGCTCATCACAGGAGAGTTGTATAAAATGGGCAGTGATGAGATATTGCATAGATGTGTCTTTCCACACGAGCAAGCATAGATACTAGCAGAGGCACATAGTGGAGTAGCGGGAGGACACTATGGCAGTCGGGCAACTTCCAGGAAGGTACTACATGCAGGGCTTTGGTGGCCCACATTACATAATGATGTGATGGACTATGCGCGGTCTTGCGATGTTTGTCAGTGAACTGGAAAACCGTCAAGACATGATGAGATGTCGCTTCTACCTCAAGTGACATTGCAACCGTTCGACAAATGGGTTGTGTATTTTGTAGGACCAATCAATCCACTAGGGAAATGCACAGGTGCGCGGTACATCATCACGGCGATAGAGTATTTGACCCGATGGGCTGAGGCGGTACCTGTAGCTGATTTTTCTCCCGTCATAGCTGCTCAATTTTTGTTTGATCACATTATCACTCGTTTCCGCTACCCCAAGATATTGTTGAGTGATCAAGGCAGCCACTTTCTTAATTGCATTATCAACGCATTGACGGAGGAATTGTAGATACAACATAAGAAGAGTACACCCTATCACCCATAGGAAAATTGAATAGTGGAGGCGTTTAACAAGATATTGGAGCATGTGCTGACGAAGGTGTGCAATGCGAACTGTAACGACTAGGATCTGAAAATCCCAATAGTATTGTGGGCCTATCGCACCACCTGTAAACGGTTGACTGGTCAAACACCTTTTAGGCTGGTATATGGGACAAAAGTGATTATGCCAATGGAATACATTGTTCTGAGTCTATGAATTGCATCTTTTACAGGCATGGATGATGTTGCAACATTAGACAAACATCTAGCACAATTAGTACAGTTGGAAGAGGATCGATTTATCGTTGGCTTTCACCAAGGGGTGTAGAACAATCGTCAAAAGGCATGGCATGATCGCCACATAAAAAATAAGCAGTTTCAGCATGGCGACTTGCTGCTGTTATATGACAGCAAGTTTATGAAACACCTAAGGAAGTTGCAGATGCATTGTCTAGGTCCATATCACATCAATAATATTACTTCAGGAGGAGCAGTTCGGCTGTAGCAGTTGGATGGGTTGATACTCCCCAAGCTGGTAAATGGCCACAGATTGAATCCCTATCGCTAGGGCTTGGAGCAGTGTGATGTCTGAGTCACATCAATAAAAAAAAAATGAATGAATGAATTGCGTGTGTTACAGGTTGCTTGGTGGCAGATGGAGCACCAACAGAAGAAGGAATGAGAAGCAGGGAGACTTGTACCACATGTTTGGAGTAGTCGGAGACTCATGACAGTATTGCGACTAGGACCGACGGCATATGTTGTTCAAGGGTTTTGTGATGATTACGAAGGATTTGGGGGGTACGGGACAATGCCGTGACTACCATTGTCACTACTGTCCATCATCCCTATACATGATTGCACTTAATAGACTCGGCTGGATTACCATAAGACAACGGCATATTTTGCACATGGCACGCTGGGCCGGTACAATCAACATGATCCGACGAGATGTCTCACATGTTGGCACGTAGGATCTTCAGTAACAGGATGGTCACCCCCCTAGTTGGGTTAGGTGATGGGTTCACACACATAGATGAGAGGTAGTGGGACATTATTCCCACCGTCGTGACCCAGGAACGGTCTAGCTATAAGTAGCTGAGGTAGTTGGTTGTTTGTTACAACAATGATTGTTCTTAAATAGAGTGATTATGCTAGTTGATCACGTTGTGAGTTGAGTTGTGAGGAATTCCAAGGAGGCTATGGAAATGCTTCACTTTGTTTCCCGTGGAAGCACACAGGGGCCTTGCGAGCCCGAACGACGAGTGTCCCTGAGCACCTTGATACGGCGGGCGCACTGACACTGTGTTATGCCCGAGCCGAGGGCTAGTCTAGCATAGTTAAGTATGAAGTACTTGTTTGAAGGTTTGTGCTCTTCTTACCCAATGAGACGGTAGGGATGGTCCCTCCCTGACCATAGTAAAACCTGCCAGCCGGTGCAAAACAGATGTGCCAGAGTCATTTGCTAATTTCACACCTTGGTACTATTTGTCCTCTTTTTCTTCCTGTCAATACCATTCCAAGAGACTGGAGGATGAGTTTGAGAAGTACATGACAGCAAGTCGGGCGGTGACCATTTTGGGTTACAAGTACATGGAAATCAGTTGATGATCAGTATAGCCGAAGAAGTAGGACAACACTGCGTGATCCAGATAGCAAGAACAGTTACCGGAACAGTCCAGTAGTTGACGTGGCTCGAGGGCGAGCCACAACATTGTGTTGGGGGCCTGTTGGCAGGTGATTTGATGAGGAAATGTCACAATACCGCCGACGCTATGACACATCGGATGAGGGCGGGAAAGGAGTATTTTTTGCTAAAGAATACCGCAGTTGGTGGGTTTTTTGGTCACTTGGCCCACATATTATGTAATAGTGAGTCAGTTGTACCGCGGTATGCGGGTTTTTGGGGTCAATTGGACCGTGTTAGTTAGATAGTGGGTCAATTGTCCATAAGTGTCAGTTAGAAAGTTGTTTGTAAGTAGACAAATATTGTAATGGAAGAATCCTATAAATAGATGAGAGTTGTAGGTGCTAAGAAGAAGTGAAAGTTGGAGTAAGCAAGAGATGCATGTATGTGGAGATCTACATTTTGTTTTCTAGTTTATGACTGCGACCGTAATATAATGATGATGTTCTAGTATACTCTTTGTGCAATATTGTGATATCAGAATGTTGTTATATTTTCTTAACGCAATGTCTATTTAATATTGCCAAGATGATAAATGCTGTGATTAAATATGCTCTATGTTGAACGTAATGGTAAGTGCTGCAATTATAGCTCCTTACTGAATGTTTAAAGTTTCTAGATAAGTGCTACAATAGAGTTATTCTGTGTAGCCACAACTTTCCTCCTCCTCCCTCGGTGGAAACATGGTTTTGTCTGCACTTCCTGGACACCTCGGGTGGGACCTCATCCTCTCTGCGGGTGTTGTTGGGTGGGCTCAAACCTTCCGAAACCGATGCCCAGGGAGACTGCGGTGTGTGTCGACAGTGAGGTTAACCCCTGTCGACTGAGGTCATGTTGGGGTTTGGTCAACACTGCATCACTCTTTTGGTGGTCTTGTGCCTCCAAGTTTTGTTGTACCTTGGAGACTAGTTTCTCCAAGTCTTTTACTAAGTAGGGGCCTAGCATAAGTCTATCTACCGAACTATCCCAAGTCACAAGTATTCGACATTTCCTGCCGTAGAGTACCTCGAAAGGGCTCATCTTGGCAGAGGTTTTCTATCTGTTGTTGTAGGCAAAATCTGCGAGGTGCAGATATTAGTCTTCCCACTTTGCGGGGTTGTTCATGACATACATCCTTAGCATATCATCAAGGATTTGGTTTACTCATTCTATTTTCGCATCTATTTGTTGATGGTACATGGTACTAAATTGTAATTGTGTCTCCAAACCAGAGAACAATGCTCTCTAGAAGTTGCTAGTGAAATTCATGTCTCGATCGGAAATGATTGCCTTGGGTATCCCATGTAATCGAAAGATCTCCTTTAAGAAGATGTTTGTGATGTGTACTGCTTTGTAGGTAGACTTCACTGGTATGAAATGGGCTGCTTTAGACAGCTTATCTACTACTACAAAGATGGAATCATTCTGTCTCTTACTCTTGGATAAGCCTCTAATGAAGTCCATGCTTATTACCTCCCACTTCCACTCTGGAATGGATAAAGGTTGTAGTAGACCGAAGGGGTGTTGGCATTCTGCTTTGACCAGTTGGCACTCCTAACATTTCACATTGAACAAGGCGATGTCAGCTTTCAACTTAGGCCAAAAGAAATGTTTCTTTATTTCCGATATCATCTTTTGATATTCGGGATGCCTTGAATAGGGTTTCTGGTGAAATTACGTGAGGATGTTTGATCTAATGTCCCCACTCTCTGGGATGTAAGGTCTCTCTTTTGACCACAGCAGGCTCGACTCATCTATCTTATATTCCTTTTGTTGGAGGAATAACCTGTGTTCCTGGATCTTTGCAAGGATTTCAGTGTACAAACAATCACTCTTACTTGCCATTCAGATTCTGTTGTGCAAGTTTGAGTCAGTTTGACTCATCGTGACCTCATAAATCATATGTGCTCGTCGGCTAAAGGCATCTACAATCTTGTTTTATTTTCCTTTTATGTGTTTCAATTTGAAATGGTACTGGCTAAGGAAGGCTAACCACCTGTCCTATCTTGCATTTAGGTCGGGCTGGTAGAAAAGGTACTTCAAACTCATGTTGTCCGTCATTAATAGGAATTTCTTTCCCATAAGGTAATATCACCACATATTCAAAGCATGGATGATGGTAGCTAGCTCGAGATCATGCATAGAGTAGTTCTACTCATATTCTTTCAATTTCCTCGACTGGTAGTAGATGGAAAAATTATCTTGCATAAGGACTCCCCCAAGTCCTTCCTTGCTTGCATCCATGCAGACGATGAATTCCCCATTGGGATCAACAATCCGTAAAATCGGTGCACTAATCAAAAGTTGCTTCAGCTTTTGAAAACTTTCTTCACACTTAGCTATCCAGATGAACTTGTTTGCCTTCTTCTGCAAGGTATTCATAGGACATGCAATCCATGAGAAGTTCTCAATGAACTTTTAGTAGTAGCCGGCTAAACCTAAAAATGAACTTATGTCAAAAACGCAAGTAGGTGTGGGCCATTCTTCAATAGCCTTGACCTTTTCTGGGTCGATTTCTATTCCCTTCTCGGAAATGATATGTCCCAAGTATTGTATTTGGGGCTTGTAGAAATTGCACTTACTAAAGTTGGCATACAGTTGGTGTTCTCGTAGTATTCGTTAAACAATTCGAAGGTGATCCTCATGTTCTTCTTCGTTCTTGGAGTAGATCAAAATGTCGTCAATAAAGACTAGAACGAACTTGTCAAGGTATTTACTAAAGATGTTGTTCATCATACACATAAAATCAGCATGTGCGTTCGTCAACCCAAAGGTATCACTATGAACTCATAATGGCCATATCGGGTCCGAAACACGGTTTTGTTGATATCTTCATCACGGATTCTCACCTGATGGTATCCAGATCATAAGTCGATCTTTGAGAAGATCTTCGGTCCTCCAACTTGGTCAAACAAGTCGTCGATTCTAGGGAGTGGGTAATGGTTCTTAATGGTCAACTTGTTGAGTTGGTGGTAATCGATGTACATCCACATCGTTCCGTCCTTTTTCTTGACAAAGAGCATCGGTGCTCCCCAAGGGGACACACTTGGTCGAATGTACCCTTTGTCAATCAGTTCCTGTAACTGAAGCTTGAGCTCCACCAATTCTGGTGCGTTCATGCAGTACGGAGCTTTGGAAGCTGATACTGACTCGAGTGTTAATTCTATGGAAAATTCTAAGTCTCGTTTGGGTGGAAACCTCTTTATTTCCTCGGGAAATACTTCTTTGAATTCTACAAGGACTGGGAAGTCTTCGATCTTATGTTTCCTATAAGTTTCTATGGTTCGGATATTGACAACAAAGAGCTTACAACACTTTCTGACACATTTCTTTGCTTGTAAGGCAGATATTTGTCTTATGGACACTTTCTTAGGAATACCTTGAATCGTCTTTTGATTCCCTTGATCATCCCTGCATAGTAAGGACTGATTCAAGATGTCTAGTAGAATATGGTGTTCTTCCAACCAATCCATGCCTATAATTACATCATACGACCCTAGAGGTAGAATACATAATTCTAACCTAGTTGGGAAACCGTTCAAATCTATCTCACAAGTTTTAACTAACTCAAAGACCTTTCGTTTGGTACCAGTGGCTAGTTGTACCAGCCATGGTTTCTCATGGTGCTCTTGGTTTAAATTACAAGTGTACACTATCGTAGGGGAGATATAACTTTGACATGCATCGGGATCTATCAAAATTGAAATGGTCGTGTTTGAGATCTTACCCTCAATTTCAACCATGGTGGCCTGGTGATCTTCCTATCGGCCATCAAGAGCGGCATAAATCCTGGGTGTTCTGGCCATGTCTCCTATGGTAGGGTCTGCTTGGATGTTGTGTAAAACTCCATCCATTTTGTTGGGGCAGTCTTTGTAGTAGTGGGGCCCTTGCATTTCCAACAAGAAATGGTTGGTGGGGTAGCTTTTGCCCATTTGTTAAAGGTTGGCTTGTTGACATGCGGTGGGGGTGTGTTTGGCCATGCTTGAGGTCGGTTGAAGCCTCTATTGGGTGGAAAACTATTGTTTTGTTTTTTATAAGGTGGTGGTATGAAACTTGCTCTTCAGTTGTCTGAAAAGGATCTGAAACTATCTCTGTTTTTGTTGATGTTATCATTCCTTGGCTGACCGTGTTCATAACAAAGTCTTGCTTTATTTAAAGTCACATCTAAGGTTTTGGGCATGTAAAACTCTATCTTTTCTCTAAAGTTTGGGGGTTAGACATCCCAAGAATTGTTGTATCTTGACTTTTTCATCCCTTATGTAAGGGACGTAATGCAATAGGTCTAAAAATATGGTGATGAAAGCTTCCATTGTTAGGGAGCCCATTTTCAATTCATGGAATTATTTGATCTTCTTTTCGAAAAATCTTTCAGACATGTATTTGTCCTGAAATATTCTGCAGAAAGCATCCCATGTTATGTCTCTCAGTTCTTGTCCTTTGGTGTCTTTCAAGTACCGCCACCATCTGACTGCTTTACCATTCATGTTGTAAATGGCTAGTTGGGATTGCATTTCACTGTAGTAGTTATGAACTTTGAAATACTTATTCATTCCTAGCAGCCACTCCTCAGCCTTCTCCCCAAAGTTAATCTCTCCGTCATATGTTGGGGCTTTCATCTTTTTTATTTCTCCTTGCAAATTGTCATCACTTTTGCTCCTTTTCTTGCAAGGAGGGGGTGAGCCATCATCGTTGGAAGAGCTCTTACAGTCCTCTTCCATTGATTCAGGTATGTGTTCTTCCTGCTCTTCTCCCTTAGGATTGGCATATCTGTTTGTGTGATAGTTTCCCATTTTAACTGTGTTGGCTGAATGTGTGGGATGTCTGTGGGGTTTTGCCCCTGTTAAAGTCTGAAGCAGAGCTTCATTTATAGCTTGATGTTCTCATCTTTCTTGCATGTTATCATATCTCAAACTTTGGAATTCTTCATGTATATTTTGCATAGGTTTCATTAAATCTGAGTTTAATTCCACCACAATTTCTTGCTCTTGTGGTGGAGAGTTCATATTCCCATGTATGCTGCTTCCTTTTTCTACGCTCATTTTCAGATAGTGATTGTACCTGGTTGCCATAACAATGTTAAGAACTAAAAATTTGTTAGTCGATATGCGCATAAAAATTATAACTATATATTACTGATTTCTATGTATCTGTAGCGGATGTTTGTAAATGAGCCAATTAGGTCACTTAGTGTTGTAGCTAGGCTCTGCTACCACTTGTAATATCCCTAAAAACAGTATAATTTTAAAAAATTTTACTTACTATAGATATTGTCTAAATAGGAAATTAATTCAGAATATCTTTAATACTGGAAAATATGTCAGTCTCTATTTGAAGAGATGGGGAAACTATATCTATACAACTGATAAATTTGTATCAATGAACTTTTGGTGGAAGAGATGATATAAACAAAAATTCCATAAACCAGACAATAAATGCCAATTATCGTCGTCAATACTTATTAACTTATTTCCATTTAAATGTTGTATCATACTAAAGTTTCTATATTATGTTGGTTTAACTCAAATGTAAAATAGATTTCGTCTTTAAATGTTTTGAATATGTTTGTCTTATACTCAGGTCCGATGGTCCCTATGAGAAGAGTAAGAATGTCTTGAACAAATCTAACCTGTTGTAATCGTGGGGTGGTGGATGGGTAAGGAATGGATGTTTGATGAATCTAGGGTTACTTAGCAAAATTCTATTGCTAAAGCATTTCATCTTTTCTATTTGCAGGTTGGAAAAAAACAAGGACCCCAAACTATACCTTACTAAGTGTTACATTTAAAACTTAGGAGGATAAAGAGGTTTAAGGACTAACTTAATGAGAACAAGACAAGTTAATTCCTGGTATGAAAATCGAACTTGGGATCTATACTTTAATATTATCCTAAACTATAGAGAAGTAGTAAAGGATGGTGCTAGTGGATGTTAGCTGTATCATTTAATACTTCCTTAGAAATCATGTGGCTTAGTCCAACCTAGGGAAAGGTTAAGAGTTTGATGCCTTCGGGGTTTAGCATTTTTCTTTTCAAGTTTCTGGTTTTGGGAAAGCCCTAACTGGAGCTATGCTCCTGGTCAGTGCTAACGTAGGGATACTAGTAAGAGGTGGGGATATGCTTCATGCTATATTGACAGGTAAATCCTTCCAAATACATTCTTAGCATGTTCATTTGCAGTTGTTGTTTTTAAATGATGAAACCCTAGTTTGAATCATGGCACTTTCAATGTCTGTTGGCAGGTTCTACGCGCAGCACTCTTCACTTGGATATCCACGGTGTTAGTAGTCCTGGTTCTAGCATGAGTTGGTAAGCCTGGTCCATGAAAACACTCATTCCTTCCTGTCCTAATCGTGTGCAGGCTCTGTGTTTATTTATGAGCAGTTAAGTTTGTGATGATGAGCCCTGTGGCTCACTCTATGAGTTCTACATTTAAATGGTCTTTCTGTTTTCCCTAGGCGTTTAATAGAGATGGGAGATATTGGTGCATATTCACCCTGATCTATGTGGGGTTTTTAGAACTATTTTGTTTGAGGAGGAGACCTAGAGTTTCATGGAAATGTATGGCTCTATAAACTTTTCTTTTGAATGTAGGAATGAATCTGGCAGTGTTTGTGTCCTTTGGAATTTTAATGAGGAGAAGCCTGTGTGGTTTATAAGATATTTATGGTTCTAGTCTAGCAATGGTTCTAGTCTAGCAATGTTTCTCCAGTAGGTGGGAACGCCTTATGTTAGGTAGAACAAACAAATAGGAAGACCCTAAATGGGGATATACGATTTCTAATTATTAGCCCTTTTGCCTTATGGAAAGTACTAAAGCATTTTTTAGTGTCACCTGGAAGAAAATATCATTGGTATGGTTTTAGACAAAGCATCTCCTCATGTCTGCGATTCTAAGTCTATCTTCCTAGTTATGCTGATCACTGTGATTCTATAAATATTTGTCCAGCTTCGCTAATGATAGTGATTCTATGTGTTAAAAGATAGTAGCAAGGTTCAATAGTTGACCTGCGTTTTTTAAAATATTTACTTGTGTTGTGTTCCCAGAAATGAGTCTATATGAAGTGGTTTCATTGATCCAATCGATTTTTCATATGTTGGTTTTCTCTTGAATGAATAAAAGAAAGAATTAACTCTTAGTTTTAAAGATGGCAGTGGGGTTTGATAATTGAGCCTGTGTGCTATCAAAATTCTACTTGTGTTGGTTTCTAAAGGTATAAAACATATAGTTATTTTCTTTCTAGGGTTAGTCTGTCCACACGATTTCAATGAATTATTTACCAAGAAAATCAAGGAATTAACAGAGTTAAGAGGATACAAATAATTAAACTCTAGCTTTAGTGCAAGCGTAAAAGTAAGTTCAATAATATGATTTTGATAACATCTTGAGAGAGTTTAAAATTCTAATGCTGTAATTTAGAAGGAAAATCATGTCTAGCACACGCTAGTGAAGCTATCCCTGCTAGACCTTTGAAATATTTAGGGGCATAATACTTTTAGGAATTCTACAGAAATCATAATTTACATGTTGATCTTTCAAGAAATAACCCTAGCAGCCTATGCCTTTTGGCCCTTGCTCTATGACAGAAAATAATTAAACTTCATGACATATTATTGCATATAAATCATACCTTAAGAATTTCTAAATCTTTATTTAAACTGAATGAAAGAGTATCATGATTCATACCTGGTGCTTGCAGCTGGATCACTCCTTGCTGGACCTGCACACCCAAACACTAATTAAGGAGAACAACTATGTAAATTTAGCTGACCTGTAGAATGGATTTTAACTTGATATCTTTGGGACTACCACATTCCACCCAACCATGACCCTTAAACCATTCCTGGTCTTATCTGGATCCCCTAGAGCTGGTTCCAACATGCAATAAGAGAAGTAGAGGCCCTAGGGTAGCTTACTGATCAGGTCTGTAATTGTAATGAAGGCTGTTACAATTCTGGAGAGAAATTCTCTTCTATTACCATAAGAGAATGATAATGAAAGATGATCATCCCCCACTCTGGGGATCTGCCCTCCTTAAATAGGGGAGTCTTGAAAAATAGCTGTTTGAATAATTATTTAGTTTTCTTTAATTAAATTAATATTTTTAAAAGATATTTTACTAAATATCTAATCCTTGTTAAACTAGGACTTTTATTTGTTTTAACTAGAAGTGATTTTAAATTAATTCTTACATAATAATAATAATGATAGTTTATATATCATACTAAATATTAACAATACTATTAATAATACATATTAATAGTATGATAGTGGGGTATCCATTCTATGTATAATCTCTATGCAATATATATGTTTTATAAGTAAATAATAATAACATTATTATTAATAGTTTTAATAAAAATATTAATCTTGAGACCTTTATGCATGTCATTCACATAAGACTATTCTTAGTCATTCCATACTTAAATTATGGTACTTTAATTTTAATTATTTATGTATCTCTCATGATACTTCTTTTTAAGATTAAGGACAAGGTCCAACTCTTTGGATGGTCTTTTGGTAGGCTTGGATAAGCACCTCTAGTTCTCTCTCTTGCATGTTGGATTCCCTCGTTTAACATGGTAGTTCCCACAGTACTCAATCATAGGTAGGAAATGACTCATTTAACCAATTTAAATAAATGTGATGAAAATAGAAGTGCTATTCAGAGTCTTCCCGACTCAACACTTGAGATCTAGTAACCCCGAGTGCTCTTAAGATATTTTTACTCAACACTCTCACATGGGCATTACGCTAGTGCAATTCCAGAGCCTCTTGCTCAACACTAGTGCTAGCATGTGGTTGTGAGGCACATCTAGAATATTTAAGTGGTCTTAGATCCAATATTCATTTATCAATCTTGGAGTCCTCCAGGGCTTATGCCCAACACTCAATGTGCATCGGGGCTTACTCTCAGTGCATAATATTCCCTCTAGGTACCTTGGGGCTTTTTCCCAGTACATAGGTCATCCGCGTGTTCCTGAGTCCATGCTCAACACACTATATAAGTCAATCATGTCAATCATTTCTCTGCACAGTATGTAATAAAAAGATCATCTAAGTATATTAGGGTTTTGTACCCACATCATATGATAAAAACATGAATCAAAACATTAGGGCTTCCTTGCCCAGCATATAATCAAATAATGAAAATTAGTCAGGGTCCATGCCCAATATATCAGTCTATAAAAGAGTAAATCATGTATGCTAGGGCTTATTCCCAATAATCAAAATAAATCATATGTGTTGGGGCTGTGGCCCAATATAACATCAGAAATAGTAAGTTAAAATTCGAGAAATTACATGGACCCATCCTAGCTGATATGGTTTCGGATGAGGAGTATTGGGTAGGTGGAGGCACTAGACTAGCTGTTGTGAAATAAAATGTTTCTGAATGCCATTATCCATGATGAGCAAGGCCAAAGAATCTTTGATTTCGAAGTTATGAGTAAAGCGGGGTAAGGTATAGAAGTTGGAATCTTCAGATGTCATCAAGATCATTGAGGGATATACTTCAGTGGGAATCTCAAGAGAAACCTCAGCAATGTCTTCTATAGGGTGGGATGAAATAATTTCAGTAAAGAGATTTGTTGGTTTTGAGAGAATTGTTAGGATATTCCTATACTCCATCCTAGTCCCACCAGTATTTTGATCATTTACATTTTCAAGCATGCATGCACTTTTAGGGTTTACATGCATTCTAGGGTTTGCATGCATTTCCAGTCATTAGTCCAGCACCTAGCCCTCGGTTATCCATCCCCCAGGAGCTTCTCACTAATCAGTTTTATCCCTCCAGTTGCTTAATGCGCCCTTCTTCCTTGATTTTAGGAAGCAGCTCACCCTTCTTCACCTACCATTCCAGTTGTCTTCAGTTTATACTCAGTTACACTCAATTACACTTAGTTACACTCAGTTACACTCAGCTACACCTACCATACTCAGTTTGACTGATGGTTGACAGTTACTTGAGCATTGATGACTCCACTGATGATGATGAAGAATTCCAGTTGTGCTCCGATGGCGACAGTTGTGCTCCGATGACACTCCAGTGATCTTTTGATCACTCCATGAAGGCTAATTCGAATTGCCACCTTAGGCATTTAAATTCCTCATGCATTGTATTATTTATTTGTCCATTTGTGATTAATGAATTAGTGTGTGTGAAGTATTTTTGCTTATATCCGAGTTCTAGTGTATTATTATTCTATTGCTCATTATATTGCATTGACCACTCTTCTTCTATTTTCTTGCTTAATCAATTACTTTCTTGTGATATATACATCATCTCTTAGATCTGTTGTGAGGATTTTCACATGGTATCAGAGCATGTTGAGAGTATTGTTTATCTCCATTCTTTAGAGTTTTTTGCAAGTTATTACCAAGATTTCGAGTGTAGCAGTTGCAGCAGTTTCTGCATCTTTGCAGTAGTAGCAATTGCAGATATTCTCTATTGTTTTTGCAAGCCTTCTACAGCTTCCATGTATTCAGAAGAATTCTATCCTCCTCCATTCAGCTATGATCCTCTTTCTCCATTCAACTATGACGAATGGAAACCAAAGATGATAGCACATTTGAAGAGAAATGGTCTCTTTGACTATTGTTTTGAGAGAGAGTTCGAATCCTCTGAAGAAAAGATTGACTAGTTAAATAATGGTGACAGAGCCATGGGAACCATGATGCTTGCTATGTCTCGATGCTTGGTACATCAATTCATTGATGATGTTGAATCTCCAAAAGAGTTATGGGGGTTCCTGGATGAAAGTTTTGGCAGACAAAATGAAGGGATTGGTCCAAACCCCTTCGAGAGCAAGCCCAGTGATGCATTCGCTCCCCTTGATGGTCTCTTAGATCATGAACCAATATCATCTCATATTGAATTTGTCCACAAAGAACCTGTAGATTCTACACTCATGCTCCAACTTTCTTGTCTTTCTGTGCCAGCTCACACTCTAGATATTGCAGAAGGTCCTAAATCCTCTCTTGCACTAGAGTCTGTTGGTTTGCATCATGATCACATGATTATTTCGGAGGTAAAATCAACTATTGGAGGTAATGCATTCTCCCTCCTCAAGCAATCACTTCATATTTACTACTATATGATCATTATTTCATGCTTTTCAGAAGGTTATTGAAGAATATGGCCATTGCCACCTGCTTGGGATAATTTCTCATGCATCCACTGCTTTTGATCTCACCTCTTATGGTTCAAACGAGATCTCAAGAAACCATTTCCATTCGTTTGGGATAAATTCTCATGCACTTGCTGGTTTTGATATCACCTCTTATGGTTCAAAGTAGATCTCAAGAAACCATGATTCAAGTCTTGGATCTAATTTGGATTCTAAGCAAACACTACTTGAGATAATTTCTCATGCATATGATGGTTTTGATCTCACCCCTGCTGGTTCAAAGGAGATCTCAAGAAACTATTCATCAAGTCTTAAATCTGATTTGGATTTCAAGCAATCATTATTATTTGATGGTTCTTTTTGGCATAATCTCACCCATGATGGTTCGAAGGAGAAGACAAAAGACTATCTGCATATTCATGTTTTTTATCCTACCTCAACTGATTCGAATCATAGGTTCAAGGATCATCCTCATACTATTGGATTTGTTCTCATCACATTCGATCTGAAGAGCAAGTACAAACACATGCTTTTTGAGCATGATCGACTTCTTCTCAAGAAGAAGATACCTCCAGACATATGACCAAGCATCACACCTGCTTGAGTTTGGAGCTTCTATTTTTTTTGTGTCCCTTACAGTCTATTTTGAGGGGGGGGTATTTTTCCCATGAAATTTTCCCCACTTCCTCGGTTTATTGACTGCTATTATTCATTGTATTGGGTGACCTTTGGTATTAGTTACCAGGGCCCAGGATGGATTAAGGGGGGGTGTTAGGATATTCCTATACTCCATCCTAGTCCTACCAGTATTTTGATCATTTACATTTTCAGTCATGCATGCACTTTTAGGGTTTGCATGCATTCTAGGGTTTGCATGCATTTCCAATCATCAGTCCAGCACCTAGCCCTCAGTTAGCCAGTCCCCGAGAGCTTCTCATTGATCAGTTTTAGCCCTCCAATTGCTTAATGCACCCTTCTTCCTTGATTTTAGGAAGTAACTTTCCCTTCTTCACCTACCAGTCCACTCGTCTTCAATTTATACTTAGTTACACTCAATTACACTTAGTTACACTCAGTTACACCTACCAGACTCAGTTTGAATGATGGTTGACAGTTACTTGCGCATTGATGACTCCACTAATGATGATGAAGACTTCCAGTTGTGCTCCGATGACACTCTAGTGATCTTTTGATCACTCCATGAAGGCTAATTCGAATTGCCACCTTAGGCATTCGAATTCCTCATGCATTGTATTATTTATTTGTCCATTTGTGATTAATGAATTAGTGTGTGTGAAGTATTTTTGCTTATATCCGAGTTCTACTATATTATTATTCTGTTGCTCATTATATTGCATTGACCACTCTTCTTCTATTTTCTTGCTTAATCAATTACTTTCTTTTGAGGTATACATCATATCTTAGATCTACTGTGAGGATTTCCACAATAATTTAAAACCTGACAATTTGAAGTGTTGTGGGAATTAGCCTTGTGGAAGGAACACCACGGTGTATTGGTCATTCGATTGGTAGGATGAGTGGAGGAAAGGAGAGATGTAGTAGAGGAAAGGAGAGATGCAGTATTGGGTATGGTATTTTGTGAAGTAGATGGATTCTGGTTGGGGCGAGATTGAAGAGTACGAACCCAATGAGCTACGTTTATTTCAACTGCCAATGCTCTTTAAAAATCTTTATCCAATGCAGAATTTCCAAATAACTCAACTTCTCTACATAATTGAAACAATAAACCAGAATTCAATTTAAGGATTAATACCTCTTCTGGGTTTGGAATGTAGAGTTGAAGTCGAAGCTTGGAGAAGTGTTCGATATATGGTTGTACTCTTTGTGTAGGAACTTGGTCGAGTTGGTGCTAGTGAATGCATAAGGATTGAAGATACTCGGGTGGGTAAAAATGATCTCCCAAAGCTTCACAAATGCGAGCCCAAGTTTTAATCGGTTGAGAATAAGAACGCTCTGCTGAAGCTCCAATTTCTATTACCATGGTGGCCTTTTCTTGCTTTGTGTCCCACCATGTTTGAGCAAGTCCTTCCAACTATAATGTTGCAATCTGAAGCTTCCTTTCTTTAGTAAGGCCTGTGCAAGTCTTGAAATAGGTGGAAAGGCTGCAGATCCATGACTCCACAACTTCTCCATTGGTTTGTCCTGCAAACTTATTTAGGGAGTTGGAACCTAGTATCTAACTAGAATGGATCTGGGTGGGTCTATTGTTGCATTCTCATTAACTCATTGAGAGCAGATGGGAGGTCTTGGACTGGATTAGAGGCATTAGAATCTAAATCGATGTCCAAAGGATCTTTCCTAGGAGGCATCTTGTGGAACAAAGGCTAAAGCACTAGGGCTGAAGGCTCAAGGAACAATAGTTTGACTAGAGGGAGAGATATGTGGGCATGAAGATCTGTGAATCTCCTCTCTATGGTGATGATCTATGGGCTCCTATGGTAGGAAGATCTATGAATCCACCATCAACTGTAGAAAACCCTAAGAAGGGTGTGAGATATATTTACAAATTATAAAACATAGATAAAAGAAAAATTAAATTTGAAAACCTTACTACTGCTGATTCTTCTATTGATTCTTCTTGGGATATAGATGCTCCGATACCAATTGATCTCCAGTAGTTTGTGAAAAGAGGATCTGGTCTTTTTTTTAAATGGACAATTATGCAGATGCTTGAGCTAGGCAAAGATGGAAGAGGGAGAAGCGTGGGGTGTGAGAATACCTAGGGAGAAGCGTAGGGCATGAGAGGAGATAGGAAGCAGCATTGGCATGAGAAGAGAAGAGGAATGTTGTGGGAGTGATGCGCAGTAGGCTACATGAGTTAGGATAGCAGAGAGAAAGCGTCTAGGCTGGGGGAAGGAGATAGGTGCACATGAAGGAGTGAGTGTGGAGCTGGGGAATGTGGACATTGAGTGTTCATGCACAGAGGTGAATCGCAGGGAGAGAAGCAACGAATGGAAGGGGGTTGCACATGAGTAGATTAAGGGATATGTGGTAGCTGGGAGTGAAAGGTAGGGCAGTGTGAGTGCTATGTGAGAGTGTAGTTGAGAAGGCATGGAGGCTGAGAGTTAGGGCGCATAGGGATTTTTCAGAAGTGGAGAGAGTTAGGTAAGAATTGGGCATAAAGAAATGGGGTCAATGTGAGCAGAGCCTGAATGGGGGGCAACGTGAGCAGAGCCTGAATGGGGGGCACGTTGAGCATGGAGCTTGCATACTATTTGAGTGTGAGATGGGGCTTAAATTCCTGAGCGTGAAGGTGTAGCAGACAATTACACAGAAATTAGGTCATTCAAAGTTCATAACTATTCCAGTGAAATGCAAGCCCGATTAGCCATTTACAACCTGAATGGTAAAGTAGCCAGATGGTGGTGGGACTTGAAACACACCAAAGGACAAGAATTGAGGGACATAACATTGGAAGCTTTCGGCAGAATTTTCCAAGAGAAATTTATGTCTGAAAGATTGTTTGACAAGAAGATCAAGGAATTCGATGAATTGAAAATGGGCTCCCTAACCATGGAAACATTCATAAATAGATTTTTAGATTTGTTGCATTATGTCCCATACATCAAAGATGAAAAAGTCAAGATACATCAATTCTTAGGATGTCTACCACCAAAATTTAGAGAAAAGATAGATTTTGACATGCCCAAGACCCTAGATGTGACGTTACATAAGGCAAGACTTTGTTATGAACATGGGAAGCCAAGGAATGATAACATCAACCCAAACAGAGATAGGTTCAGAACCTTTTCGGACAACCGAAGACCGGGTTTCAAACTCCCACCTTACCAAAAACAAAACAATAGTTTTCCACCCAATAGAGGCTTCAACCGACCTCAAGCATGGCCAAGTGCACCCCCACCACATGCCAACATGCCATATTTCAACAAAGGGGCAAAAGCTATCCCACCAACCATTTCTTGTTGGAAATTCCAAGGGCCCCACTACTACAAAGACTACACCAAAAAAACAGATGGAGTTTTACACAACGTCCAAGTAGACCCTACCGTAGGAGATATGGCACAAACACCCAGGATTTATGCCGCTCTAGATGGCCGACAGGGAGATCACTAGGCCACAATGGTTGAAATAGAGGGTAAGATCTCAAACACAATAGTTTCAGTTTTGATAGATCCCAGCGCATGCCAAAGTTATATATCCCCTAAGATAGTGGACACTTCTAAGTTAAACCGAGAGCACCACGAGAAATCGTTGCTAGTGCAACTAGCCACCAGTACCAAACGAAAGGTCTCCGAGTTAGTTAAAACTTGTGAGATAGATTTGAACGGGTTCCCAATTAGGTTAGAATTAAATATTCTACCCGTAGGATCTTACGATGTACTTATAGGCATGGATTGGTTAGAAGAACACCATGTCCTACTGGACTTCTTAAACAAGTCCCTACTCGGCAGGGATGACCAAGGGAATTAGAAGGTGATTCAGAGTATCCCTAAGAAAGTGTCCGTAAGGTAGATATCCACCTTACAAGCGAAGAAATGTATCAGGGAGGGCTGTGTATGATGAACAACATCTTTAGTAAATACCTCGATAAGTTCGTTCTAGTCTTTATTGACGACATTTTGATCTACTCCAAGAATGAAGAATAACATGAGGAACACCTCCGAATTGTTTTACGAATACTATAAGAACACCAACTGTACGCCAAGTTTAGCAAGTGCGATTTTTGCAAGCCCTAGATTCATCACTTAGGACATATCATTTCCGAGAAAGGAATAGCAGTCGACCCTGAAAAGGTCAAAGCTATCGAAGAATGGCCCACGCCTACGTGCATATTCGACATAAGATCATTTTTAGGTTTATCCAGCTACTACCGAAAGTTTATTGAGAACATCTCAGGGATTGCATGTCCCATGAATTCCTTGCAGAAGAAGGTAAATAAGTTCATCTGGATGGCTAAGTGCGAAGTAATTTTTCAAAAGCTGAAGCAACTATTGATTAGTGCACTGATCTTACGAATTGTAGACCCCAATGAAGACTTCATTGTTTGCATGGACACAAGCAAGGATGGACTTGGAGGAGTCCTTATGCAAGACAATTTCACCATATGCTACGAATCGAGGAAATTGAAAGAACATGAGCAGAACTATCCTACGCATGTCCTTGAACTAGCTTCCATCATCCACGCTCTGAAGATGTGGAGACATTACCTCATTGGGAAGAAATTCCTACTAATGACAGACAACATGAGTTTGAAGTATCTCTTCAACCAACTCGACCTAAACGCTAGGGAGGACAGGTGGTTAGCCTTCCTTAGTGAGTACCATTTCAAGCTAAAACACATAAAAGGAAAAGAAAACAAGATTGTAGACGACTTGAGCCAGTGAGCACATATGATTTATGAGGTCATGGTAAGCCAAACCCACTCAAACTTGCACCAAATAATTTGAATGGCAAGTAAGAGTGATCATTACTACACTGAAATCCTTGCGAAGATATAGGAAGACAGGTTATTCCAACAACAAAAGGAATATAAGATAGACGATTCAGGACTACTGTGGTCAAAAGAGAGACTTTATGTCCCAGAGAGTGGAGACATTAGATCAACCATCCTCACAAAATTTCACCAGACCCTATATGGGACATCCCAGATATCAAAAGATGATATCGGCAGTAAAGAAACATTACTTTTAGCCTAAGTTGAAAAATGACATCACCATGTTCATCGCGAAATGTCATGAGTGCCACCTGGTCAAAGCAGAACACCAACACCCCTCCGATTTACTACAACCTTTCCCCATTCTAGAATGGAATTGGGAGGTAATAAGTATGGACTACATTACGGGCTTACCCAAGAGTAAGAGATAGAACGACTCCATCTTTGTAGTGGTAGACACGGTGTCTAAAGCTTCCCATTTCATACTAGTGAAATCTACCTACAAAGCAGTACACATCGCAGATATCTTCTTAAAGGAGATCTTTCGATTGCATGGGATACCCAAGGCAATCATTTCTGATCGAGATATGAAGTTCACTAGAAACTTCTGGAGAGCATTGTTCACCGGTTTGGAGACACAATTACAATTCAGTACAGCTTACCACCCCCAAACCGACAGACAAACGGAAGGAGTAAACCAAATTCTTGAGGACATCCTGAGAATGTACGTCATGAACAACCCCACTAAGTGGGAAGATTATTTGCACCTCGCAGAGTTTGCGTACAACAACGGTTATCAAACCTCGGCCAAAACGAGCCCTTTCGAGGTACTCTATGGCAAGAAATGTCAGAAACCCGTGACATGGGACAGTCTGGTAGACAAACTTATGTTAGGACCCAACCTACTAAAAGACTTGGAACAACTAGTCTCCAAGGTACAGCTAAACTTGAAAGAATCACAGGACCTCCAAAAGAGTTACGTGGACAAGAAAAGAAAGGTAAAATAATACAAAGTAGGCGAACATGTGTTTCTAAAAATGAAGGAAAAATGAATCTCATTGAGCTTAGGACGTTGCGGGAAACTAGCCCTCAAGTTTTGTGGACCTTTTGAGATACTGGTCAAGAAGGCTTAATGGCATATGAGTTAGCCTTAACAGCTCATGTAAAAGTTCATAATTTTTTTCATGCTTCATTATTAAAGAAATGTGTATATGATACTAAACATGTAATTGATTGGTCCTTTCTATAGGTGGAGCCCAAAGGGGAGTTCATGACGGAAGCACTCCACATCCTGGATAAAAGAGAAGTGCAACATAGGAGGAGTATCATCACTCAGCTGAAAGTGCAATGGAGGCACTTCGGACCAGAGGAGGCTACCTGGGAGAATGAGACAACCATGAAAGAGGCATATCCCACCTTGTTTCATGACCTCATTCCTAGTCCCTAGAAACAATGGGACGGCGTTGTTTCTAAGCGGGGAGGGATGTAATATCATGAATTTTGGGCTAACTATTTTCTGATGTTATATTGGGCCACAGCCCAAGCACATATGACTTATTTTGATTATTGGGCATAAGCCCTAGTGCACATGAATTATTTTTTTATAGACTGACATATTTGGCATGGACCCTGACTGATTTCATTATTTGATTATATACTGGGCAAGGAAGCCCTAATGTTGTGATTCATGTTTTTATCATATGTTGTGGGTACAAAACCATAATATACTGAGACGGCCTTTTATTTACATATTGTATAGAGATGTGATTGACATGATTGACTTATATAGTTTTTTTAGCGTGGACTCAGGAACACACAGATGACCTACATACTGCACAAAAGACCCTATGTACCTAGAGGAAATATTGTGTACTGGGAGTAATCCCCTATGTACATCAAGTGTTGGGCAATATCCCTGGAGCACTCCAAGCTTTATAAATGAATACCGGATCTGAGGAAACTTAAATATTCTAGATGTTCCTCACAACCACATTCTATCACTAGTGTTGAGCAGGAGGCTTTCGAATTGCACTAGCGTAACGCCCATGTGAGAGTGTTGAGTTAAAAGCTCTGAAGAGCGCTCAGGGTTACTAGATCTCAAAGTGTTGGGTCGGGAAGACTCTGAATAGCACTTATATTTTCATCACAATTATTTAAATTGGTTAAACGAATCTTTCTCTATCTATCATCAAGTACTGCGGGAACTACCATGTTAAAACGAGGGAATCCAGCATGCAAGAGAGAGACCTAGAGGTGCCTACCCAAGCTTACCAAAAAGACCGTCCAAAGAATTGGACCCTGTCCTTAATAATTAAAGAAAGTATCATCAGAGATACATAATTAAATAAAAGGAAATTACCAAAACTTAAAGTATGAGTTGACTAAGAGTAGTCTTATATGAAGAACATGCATAAAGGTCTCAAGGTTAAATATTATTATTAAAAGCTTTAATAAAAATGATGTTATTATTTATTTATAAAATATATTTATTGCATATAGTTTATGCATAGTTGGCTGCCACATTATTAAATATTATTAATAATGTTATTAATATTAAGGTGAAATATAATTATTAATATCATTAATATTATTATGAAAAGATTGATTCAAAATCATTTTTAATTAAAACAAATGAAAAGTCCTAGTTCAACAAGGACTAGATATTTAGTAATAATATCTTTTAAATAAATTAACTATTTAATTTAAAGAAACTAAATATTTATTCAAACAACCATAATTCAAGACTCCCCTACATAAAGAGGGAAGACCCCAAGAATGGGGAATGTTCATCTTTGTCATTATCATTCTGTTATGGTAATCAGAGAGAATTTTCTACTCCAAGAACTGAAGCAGTCCCACATAATTTTCTTGATCTGAACTAGTAGTGAACCTAGGGCCTCTATCTCTTATTGCATGTTGGAAACAACTCAGGGGGATACATGTAGAACCAAGAATAGTCTAAGGGTCATGGTTGGGAGGAAAATGGTAGTCCCAAATTTATCCGTCTAAATATCATTCTACAGGTCAACCAAGTCTAAAAAATTTATGCATTAAATATTTGATTGAGTGTGCAGGTCTCACAGAGGAGGATCAAGCTTCAAGATCACCAAGTATGAACCTACAATCCTCCATTTCAATTTACAATAGAAGTTAGGAATATTGTAATATGTTTCAACACTGTATTTTCCCCAAGTAACTATGACCTTATTTCTTTCATAACACAAATAGGGCATGGACTTTTGGGTTTCCTATTATAGGATCCAGGATTTTCCTTAGAACAATTTACATTTCTGTGTAAAACCAAGACTTCAAAATAAACCAACTATAGGTCTAGCAAGGCTAGCCTAGCTAGCCTGTGCTAGACACATAGGTCAGCAAATAACCCTAGAGAACCTGAAATGATACTTGCATTCTGAAGGACTTCTATCATTTAAATGGTTGGTTTTATTTTTCTGAACGATCTTATTGAATTTCCAATTTTAAATTATAGGGTAGATCAACTTTCTTCTCATATCACCTACCTCATTTAAGACACAGGTGTAAGAATCGAGTCCACTCTACCTTTCTTTTAAACCATAGGAAGATTTCGCAAATGAGGATAGAGGCATGTTGATTTAAATAAACATCACATTATTGTATTATACCGGGTCGCATCAATACAACCTATAGCATCTAAATAGTTACCTAAGAATCCATTTGACCACTGCATTTAGAATATCCATTGTCTAACATAACGAAAATGCAATAGGTATACAAAGGTTACGATTTCATAAATCATAGATTTCAGACATTTAAATAACAAATCATATGTTTATAGTTTTTCATCCCAAAAACCCTGACCGGACTTTCTCCCATTTCAAGGATCGAATTCCACATCAAAACAAAAGCACTACTTCAACATTTAAACACATTCTCTTAACACATAAAGAAACAGGTCAAGCAGTCGATTCCCATTATCGACTTCATAAAACCCTCCTATCTTAAAATCGCCCAAAGTGTAGTATTAAGGCATATACTCCTTTTCTCAAACAAACGATTGCACAACACTTAGGGCTACGTTCTATCATCTAAACAAAGGAATATTTACGAAGCCAAAGATTCAGCTATTCACCCTGCAAGAAAAATGTTTGACTTTCCCTTACGCAACAATTCGATAAACACAGGTCGATACATCGAGTCTCGGGAGCAACTCAAATGCCCAGAATTTTAAACAAACAAGATACCAGACAGAGGCACCATCGACATCAACAAATACAGGATTTCAATTTAAAATACCAAATCAACTACCTTCAGGATAGAGAAATGACAGTGAATGCAGAGACTAAATAAACATTACTATTCATACCCCATAGGAAAACGTAGAGGCTAAACAAAAATGCAAATCATACATAGAAATACACAGAGATCCAATAATTTTACATATCATCAAAACCTGTTGAGCATACAATAAAAAACGTAGACATGGACCTCTTATCAAAACCCAAGTCTCACAATGTGAGCATTGTATCCCATTATAAGACCTTAAGAACCTTCATAGAGCCTAATAGCCAAAACTTATACACTAAAACCAAAAAACCTGTAGGGTCATTGGTCTCCCATAAAAAATAGATACATTAAATCATGGTCTAACCAAAGGAAACCTTCCAGGACTTCAAAGTAAACTAGTGAGCCAAAGGGCTCCATGAAGTCTCACATAACAGAAACATACAGCACCCCCTCCATAGATGTGAGAGGGAAGGGAGAAGTTTGTAAAATCTTGACTTACCACTCCCAATGCCCAGGTCATCGAAGGTCCTAGTCACCTGTAGCAACCAATGCAGAAGTTCTCGCAACTCATCACCTGCCATTTCAATAGCAACCACTGGTTAAACCCTAAGATGTTTAGCAACCAATGAATAAACATAGAAGTAAAATGAAAAATAATAACGAATGAAGTGAAACACTACCTGTACCTGGCACTGTATCCTCTACTCTTTCATCTAATCAATCACTAGGTGCGTTGACCATGAGTGTAGCTCAAGTAAGGGCACAAACCCTCTCCAAACGCAACAAGGGACTGAACCAAGTCGAGATAATACACAGAGAAACAATTACAAAGTGTAAAACCCCAACATCGAAACCCTCACTGCCAGCTGCTCCCAAAGAATGTTAACATCCCATGGGGTAGTTAATACTCCACCAGCCTTCATTTAATGAGTTTGATTTTCCATCCCAGTGGTATAGTAGGAGGTCGTATTAGGCATCAACGAAATAGTGGTATGAAT
The DNA here is from genome assembly GCA_027924585.1 of Larix kaempferi. NCBI lineage: Eukaryota > Viridiplantae > Streptophyta > Pinopsida > Pinales > Pinaceae > Larix > Larix kaempferi. The sequence continues at coordinate 22,217,696 of BSBM01001023.1, forward strand.
GTATTATTTTAGCCCAAGGTTTTGCATTGTAGGCATTACCCTTTAGTCATGTAACATGCTAACCCATGGTGATAGGATTAGTAAGGGAGAGATCCATCATAGTATCACCTGCACACAATTACGAAACAATACTTTATCAATTTGCTAATTAAGACCAGAAATCCCCAAAGACTACCCTTACCTCTCGGCAGCCCTGCCGAGGGTACTTCTTCCTTTTGAAACACCATTGTTCCATCATGAAACTTAAAATTTCATGAACAAGGGTCCATATCTCCTGAAGATAGCAATTATACTTTTATACATATGCACATTATTCTTAAACAGTAAAACGGAGGTTTTTAATAATTACTCTAGCACTTGTACACATCGCTTCCACAGAAACAAAAGAGAAATAACTAGTGAGACTATCTTGCTTTGAAATCTTAAACTTTTAAATGTCACAAACAAGTACTGATGCATTTTCTTTCCTAGAAATGAAGTTAATTTATAAATCATCATCTTTAATTATCTTTTATTGCAGTAACAAAAAATTTTAATTTTTTCCTATTTTAGGGACATTACACATTCTTCTATGTGTATGTTTGCAATCTATCAAGAACATCAAGAAATGCAAGGAGATTCTTAATTCATAATGCGTAACTACAAATTTTGAAGTATGACATGAGTACTTTTGCAACAACATTGTGAATGGTTATATGGAGGTTTTAGAAAATAAACTTGGTGTTGTTATTGTTATCCAAGTGGAATGAGGACAAAAGTTGTAAAGTAAGTTAGCCAAGGAGGGTGAAGTGTTAGTAGGAATCTCTATAAACGAAACCTTTGCACTCTTGAAAAAAGTCCCTCATTTGGCATTGTAATATATATTTATATGTCGATAGAGTAACATTCTTATCCTATGATTTATGATCTTGTGAATTTTTTGATGGTCATTAACTATTCTCATCATTCACTACTTTATTCATGTTTGTGAGGAAGGATGTTGTTTCTTATGAATATTGTGTCTTATGGGAATTCCCTTGATCACTATATCTTGGTTTCTTATCATATGCACTACTAACTTGTTGGATGCAACTCTCAAGATTTGTAAGCTATCCTCCTAAAGAAAATCATTTTTTTTCCAAAATGGCATATTTTGCAAACATCTAGAAAATTGCATTAGATTTTAGATCCATGCTTGCTTAAGGAAATTACTTGGCTTTCAGCTATAGGGGTGGGTATAGTTATGGTGGCTTGAAGAGCGTGTTTTGGGATATATTTAATAATATATTCTTCTTTATTATTGGTGCATTTGATATCCATAGAGATGATAGATAAATCTAGGGTAGAAAGTGTTTTGAGCTCCTTGTAACTTAGGCTTTGATCTAATTCTAACTGAAGCACCCTTATTTTTTCTATATGCTCCTCAAGTCTATATTTACCAGTAGTTCCTTCCTTTTATTTTTTCAACATAATGTTAAAAATACTACAGCATAGATCCATAAAAAATGCAATTAAGGAAGCCTAAAAAAATCAATCAGTTTTTCCTAAAAGAATAATTTTTACTCTGTTTAGATGCATACTTCAAAAGTTGCAACAGGTTCTCAATTGAAGATGCTTCCTTAAGTGCAATCCGTGATGCAACATGAGAAGCATCTTGTAAGTGTAGTATGCACATGAGAAGTGTCATTTTCATTCAATTTTTGAATAGAAATGCCATTTTTTAACGAAACAAATGCTCTGAAGCAAGCTAAAATTTTATTAAAATATCTTTCTATAACAATCACCTCACTTCCAAAACTAGAGAAAGTATGGAAATGATACGAAATCCTTTTCCTGAGTTGAGTTCAAGTTTATTCCTCACACACAACTCAATTGTAACAAAAACCTTACTAATAATACCCTATCACCATATTTCACTCACAAATATCATCTAAGCTATCTTACTAGATAACTTCCTTACTAGGTTACAACTAAGCCAAACACCAAATTGGTGTATGAAACCCTCTTATTTGTGCGATAAGGAACCCTATCCACACAACGATTTCACTGCTAAAGTGTATAGAGGTGTAGACCTTCATATTTGAACTTGTCACCTCTTAGGAAGAAACAATAGTTATAGCCATTAAGGCCACTCAAAAAACACATTTGTTTAACCATTAAAATGACTTTAAAATTATGATTTTTTTTATTGAAATAAATATAAAAAAGAATAACACATTGCCTAATATGCACAATGTGAACAAAACAACCCTAACCCATCTACCAACCTTCATTGTGAAAACTACCCTGCAATATAACTATTATTTGGAAGTTACTAAATTCGTAAAGAATTTTTAATTAATAGCATTTTTAATGATCCCTTGCATATTTGAGAACTAGATTTTTAGGTTTCAAAATTTTTAGTTTCCAAACAAATAAAAATGGTGATTGAACCAATACTTATAGAGCATACTCCAAATTGGATTATATTTCATCCAAAACGATCAAGCAGTCAATGGGTTGGGTTTATGTAAGCTACATATTTTCAATCAATTTAGTAACACTAACAATAGTTATAATCCAAGAGAATTGACTACAAAAAAAACAACATGAAAAATTTCCTTAGTTTCATGAACAATTATTTTATCATTTATTTGATTGTATGGGTGATCTTTTGTCTCAGTAACCAGGTCCCATGATGTCCACATTTGGATTAAAGGGGTTGTTAGGATAATTAATACTCCATCCGTTTCCTACTTTGCATTATTTTCATTTACCTAGTCGTTGATGATGTCATTTCCCCCCTAGTGGTGTGAATATTTCATCTAGGACCTAGTAGCCACCTAATGTAGCCTGCATGCATGATTTTAGGACCACTAGAGTCAATTCCCTACATTTTAGGAGCCAACTCAATGTTCTAGTTCAATCCACCTGAGTTAGAGGACTCTTGTGGGAGGTTAGTGCTCTAATTATCACTAATTGTGGTATCATGCTCCCTTTTCTAGGTGATTTGCATAAAAAAATCATGATTGTTCTCTCGTTATTCAGTTAACTAACAATAGATTTATTTCACTGAGATTTGGTTGAGTTTAACTGAGTTTGGGAGCTCCAAAGCACTGATAAGGGTGACAATTCCTATGATGGTCTGACTAAGACTCGAATTCCCCTAGGTGATTCGAATGCTCTCCATTGTAACATCATTGTTGACTATATTGATTATTGGATCATGTGACATTATTCTGTTCCTATTTGAGTTCTCATGCATGTTTAATTGTCTGCTAATTTTTACTACAATTTTCACTGTAATTCTATTTATCTGCTCATTCTTTCTCTATGAGGTATACTTAGCTCCATGATCTACTGTGATTTATAATTTCATAAGCTATAACCCCTTCTTTAATTGTGGGGAATAGACCATCTTTTTGTTGGTGGCTTTAGAGAAACTAGAGTCATTATAATCACTGGTTACTCTAATGGTGGCTTTACCATCTAATGTCAATAGTGATTTCACATTGCGTGGCTTTGATTTCTCACATTGGCTTTAATTTATGTATATATTGTTTATTCTTTTCAATTTATATGTTTGAAATAGTCATTTGGGAATTTGTTATTGTAATTTTATGAAAGAATGTGAATTAATTTTTTTAAGGACACGTTTATTGTGGAATTCATTATATCTCTTTTTCATTAGTTTCCATAACCTCAGAAGATGGGGAGGTGCATTGTTGGAGCTATCTCAATTTCAACAAGGTCCTTCAACAAGGTATAGATTGTGTGAACATAGGCAAAGGTATGTCATTGTTTTTTTTTGGGAAATATGGAAATTGTCTTAATATGGTGGTTGCACGAAGTTGGGTCCTCTTTTTTATGCCACCATATTTTAGGATTGCAAAACACAATGCTCAGTTGTTTCTATTCTACCTTTTGAATTTATTCACCGTTTCTTCAAAATATTATATGATGCACTAAAAGAAGGAGATATTTAGACAATCATATAAAAAATTCAAAACTACACTAAGTTATGTCATTAAAGTGTTGCACACACACACAGGGTCCTTTTTTAAGTGTCTTTCGACTTCAATAAATCATAAAAAATGAAAACATCATGAATAATTTGGAAACGATAGCCTTGCACAAGTACAATATGTCCTCTACATATGTAAAAAAAACTATTTAAAAATACTACTAATTAGTTCATATAGTGTTGCAAGCGTACATACATATATATTATATTATGCTGAAAATTTAAAAACCCATTTTTTGAAAGAAAAAAATTATAAACAACTACACAAAATTTCAATAAGTAAAATTTATATATTAGGAAAGATTATTTGATTTCCTATATTTTTTCTATTTACATTGTCCTAAAATTCGATATGCAAGTACCTCTAATTGCCTCTTGAATCAGAGATTTCTATTTTTCAATTTATGGGGCTACTAAAGATCCTTTAAAGGAGCTCATGATTGTGCATTAGCCCCATAACATGAGTATAATACAATTTTGTCTTGCGATTACTTTGTTTGATTGAAGTAATTATAGCTCAAATATATCCCACTATCATACTCATATGCAAGTAAATCATCAAGACCCTACCTTTATATTGAATTTTAGATTTAGGGGTAGGATTTGTTTCAGTGGGTTCTTGTTTAAGAGACCTGTCCTTTGACAAAATTAGTTTGTTTTAAAAACTGCAAAGTTATTTTTTTCATACCTCCTTAGGTGTGCCTTGGAGGACATTTTCTAGTGAGTATTATGGAAGGAAAAAAGGGATTATATCTATTTTGATAAATGGAAACCAACAATATAGAGGATAGGGGAGGCCAGCATGTTTTAGTAACTCATATCAAAGTATTGAAAATATGATACTATATCCTTCTCCCCTCTTCCATAGATACTTTTGAATATATGTAAAATTAAATTCATTTTTTTATTTGTCTTGGATGCTTCATGGATCCTATTTGGAAGGGATATATCATATATTTTTGTTGGATGCATACATGGGCTGTTTCAAACATTTCCAAGAATAATTTCTATGTCATATTCCCCTCTCCCTTATTTCATTTTTCTATGCCAATTTCCATTGGAGGTCTTCATGTTACATGCCCTTGTTCTGATCACAATCTACACTTTTTCTTGTGATACCACTCCACTTCAAATGCTAGTAACATGTTTTTTTGCTCATTTTCATTTCATGTCACACACTTTTCACTACTATTGATCACATGTTATGCCCTTGGGATAACAATATTTCTATAAATGTACCCTAAGCAAACCACCATTCAGAAATGCACTTAAACTTGTGAATGTTTTTGTTAAATATGATTTTATATTAAAGTTTATGGTTATGATTATGATTATATTTTATAGTAATAATAATAATAACAACATATATTATATTCATATATAATAACACAAATATTTTGGGTGTAATCTAATGGTCGCAATTCATTTGATATTTCATTGTATACCTTTTGTATTATAGGTTGAATAATTTAATATAAAACCCTAAGTTGACACTATATCCAATATTGTATACAAGTTAATGATTTAAGACTTGCTAAGAAATTCTGATTTAATTGATAATGTATTGGGATGATGAAGTTGCTATGTGAAGAACCTGCAACAATTAATTAATGAAAATACATGAGATAGCAAAAATAACAGAACTCAGAATCGCTTTTATTGATCGCAGGCCACTTCGAGGGGGCAACCTCCTTTGAGCAAGCTCAATACAAATAACTTCAGGGTACCTTCATTGGTCTCAACACAAACTTATATGCTAGGTCTAGGATCCAATACCATGTGTCAATACAAACCATGGTCCAATACAAACTATGGATCAACAATTACTACGGGACTAATTACAAAGCATATGCATCCAGCAACAATAATACAAACTATGGATCAACAAATACTACGGGACGACTTACAAAGAATATGCGTCCAACAACAATATACTAACAAAGTAAATGGAAGGGTTGACATGGGTTCCTAACATCCCCTCTCCCTTAGAAAAAGCGTTTTCCTCAAAACTTTAGATGTTGAAATTGATGCAGAATCTGAAGGAGTGGTTTCCCTGTAGCATCCTGGGGTTTCATTACGGGCCACTGACGCCTTTTGAGTTTTAGGAGGATTGCTTGGAAGGCTGTAGACGAAGAAGAACCATATAACCTGCGTGAAAAGTGCGCTCTTAACGGTGCTAATCGGCTTGTTATTTCAGTTAAATTCTTACCATGTGAAGATTGTCCTGCAGAATGAGAAGAATCTAATCACAGTTTCGAAGAACTAAGTCAATTGCCTGAACTAGGGAGATGTTGAGGGTTTATGGAAGAAGAACTGTCGGTGCTTGTCCATAGAATTCTTCATATGGTGTCCTTTTATATGTGGTATTCTACCACTGGAGCACTTCTAGGAAATCCATAGAAATAGTTGTTGAAATCTGTGTAGGGATGGGAAAGGGTTCGAGTAGTCCCGACATGGGGGATTCACTAGAAGGAAATATGATATCACGTTCATTCATATTGGGGTATTAAATAAGCATGAAAACCTAAAAATTATATTGCTTATATTTTAAGGGGAGAAGGGATATTTTATTTAATGTAACAATACAAAAATACTTTGGGGTCTTTTTTATATGGGCAGGTTGACAAATATCCACCAAATGGAGATGGTGGGATCACGACTAGAAGAGAAACCAAGTTGAGGCAAGGCTTGGGATTACTAATACAAAGGGAAATCATGTCTTGAGGCATGCTTGAGGCCAGGGGTTTCTTGGGGAAGAGGGTTTCTAGTCGATCATAGTCGAGAGACAATGGTCATTGAGAGCCAGTTGTTACCAACAGCACTCAACCAGTTGTTACGAATAGCCTTGGGAAGCTCTAAGCCTCCAAGGCCTATTATAGGCCCTCGATAGGCCTTGGGGGCTTGAATACCCAACCACTCATGCTTATTACAGTCCTTGGGAGGTTTAGTCAACCTCCTAGAGCTTGTTACAGGCCCTGGGGGCTTGGATACCTATCCCACAATAGGCTTAGTCAGCGATTGGGGAACTACAGCATGCAATCTAAATTTTGTACTATGTGCATTGGCTCTAGTGACATACAAGAAGTAATCTCCTATCTCTTCATTAGAACATTAGATGTTGCAAATCATAATGATACGTGGTTGAGTAATTGCATTGTGGATGAAGTAATGTGCATCCAATATACATTGAAAGAAACAACGTGCATTTTAGAATGCGTGTGGGGTCATAAGAGGGGTATCATATCAATATACTAGGTAGAAATATAAAGGGGTATAAAAAATGTTAATGAAAAATTTGATACATATAATATCTAGTGAAAATATGGTTTTTTTAAATTGGGAAGGCATATTGGGAGGGGGTTTAAAAAAATATTTTGGAAGGTATTTTCCAATATTTAATGAATTAGGGTTATTTTTTCATATGCCACAAACGAACGTCCTATGATAGAAGTTTATTGAGTGAATCCCCCGTGAGTCTCGAAAGAAGTGTCGTTTCACCCTTGTTGACCTAGAAAGTATCACAGTCAACCACCATCTGTTGAATTGTCATTTTCAGTCTTTGCCAAAAGAAGTTGCATTGTTCCCAGCCATACGTTTTGAGGAACCCAGAGTGCCTTACCGATGAAGAAGCATGGATTTCATAGAAGAGATAGCCTTGTTGAACAGATTGCAACCAATTTGGAACAAGCAGAGAAATAGTTTTAAGTGAAATCGGGTCATCAAATGTGCGAGAAGGAGTATCTGCCACCATATTGTCCTTACCCTTCTTGTATGTGATCGCATAGTCATAAGCCATGAGTTGGATAACCCATTTCAGGTGTGCTTGGGAGGAGACCCATTGTTCCAGGAAATTTTCCAGACTCTGGATATCAGTATTGATGTAGAAATAATTCCCTAATAGGGATGGCTGCCACTTCGGTACTACATGCAAAATAGCCATCATTTCCTTCTGAGATGTAGATGTGGCTAAATGCTTACCAGAAAGGTCTCTTGAAGGTGGCGAGCCCACTGGTACAGCAAAGACACCTGCATATCTATCTAAGGAAGTAGTGGAGACCGTTGATGGGTGCATCTGAATGGAATGGAGCTGAGCGATGACACCATGTGAACTCTTCTTAAGGAGATTTTCCAGGCGATGTGAACTGATGATGGGAAGAGATCCTAGTTGTAAGCCCGTAAATTTGTGTCATGTCCCATTGATTGAAAACTGCATCCAAAGTTTAGCAAAACCCCATAAGGTGGGGCCAAGTGTGTGTAACCATTGAATGCCCAAAACCACATCACATCCTCCTAAGGACAAGGCAAACATGTCAAAGCATAGGTTATAATCTTCTAGAGAGATACGCACATTGACACTTTCCCTTTCAAGGTAAGGTGCCTCCATTAGCAACCATGACTTTAAAGTTGGAGCAAGGATGGACAAAACAATCATTCTCTTTGGTGATCCGGGGGTCAATGAAGTTATGAGTGCTACCAGAATCAATGAGTATTGTAAGAGGAAGCTTCTTGAAGTAACCCCTGAGCCGCACTGTTTGTGGGGTGGTGACGCCGGATAAAACATGGAGAGATATCTCTGGTTGGTCGTCCTGAGATGGGGGGCAATAGGAAGCTCCTGAATGTCGACCTGATCATCCATTGTATCTGGCACTTTTTCACCAATTTTAGAGGCAGGCGGAGAATCCATATCCAAGAGATAAGGCTTTTGCTGAACACATTTATGTCCCCTAGTGAATTTCTCGTCACAATTATAACAAAGCCCTTTTTCTTTGCATGTCTGCATCTTTGTTTTAGACAAATGCTTGATAGGACTTGGTTGAGGAGCTGGCGGGATGGGAGGTCATTGAGAACCCATATTTCAGAAGGGGACAAAAGTGGGTTTGTAGCGTTGTTGGGCTGCAATCTTGTCTTCTACCAACCTACACAACCCCAGGGCTTCCATCATTGTGTTGGGACAGAACATTTTAACCTCTGAGCGGATTTCATCCTTAAGACCACTCATAAAACAACTCCTGTAGAATTCATCAGACAATCCTTCTGTGTGATTGGCTAGTTTCTCAAATTTTGTCTGATACTCTGTCACAGTGCTAATTTGGTGAAGTTTAGTGAGAGCTCCTGTGAAGTCATAAAAAACACTAAGACCTAATTGTTGCAAAAGGAGTTGGAAAACATGTGGCCATTTTGGATCTTCATGAGCCTTGATGTACCAACGGTACCATTTAAGAGTTTCTTGTTCCAAATGAAATGATGCAAGTGGAACTTTGGTGACATCAAAAGTATTATGCAAACTGAAATACTGTTCTGCATGATAGATCGATCCATTCAGATCAGTACCATTGAAGCGAGGAAAATCAAGCTTCGGACCATGAAAATTGCTATAAGAAGAGAACCCATTGTCTGATAAAGACTCAGACTATCGTTTGTTGTTCATGGCAGAATGCTCAAGATGGAGGACGAGAAATTTTTCATCCAGATCCTGGAGTTTGTTTTCGATGGTTGCAAGTGCTTCCTCCATGGTTTTTGCTCCTGCGCGGGTGACAACCATAACTAGGAGTTTTTTTTTTGGGGGGGGGGGATGGGTAGAAAAACACAAACAGAACCTGATTTAGTAAAGGGAAATTTAGATTTGGGAAAAAATCTGATGGGTAATTAGGGTTTGAATAGGTTTTGGACACTTTCGAATGGACAGGGAAGCAAAAAATCAGGATTTCAGAAGCGGAGTGAAAGAATGGGAAAATTTGTCAGACAGGGACAAAGAAGTAGAAATAGGGAATGAACACAGTGGAAAAATTTGAAGGTGATTGGGTGAAAATTAAAAATGTAATGGAAAAACCTAAAAATAGACAAATGTGGGATTTTTGGCTTTGAGAAGTGAAATTCGGGATAGGGTGCTCAGGAATGAAAGATGCAGAATGAGATTACAAGGGTGTTAGGGAAGTTTCAAGGGAAACAGAGTGAAAACAAGGGAGATATGGCGAAAAAATAGAATTGTCTCAGAATGGATCTGCTACGGCACATAAGGGATTGAAAACAGATGGAATTGCAACGACGCATAAGAGATCGGAAACAGATGGATCTAAAATGATGCCAAATCGATCGAAAATGGTTGGATCTGAAATAGCTCAAAATGGATCTAAAACGACGTGAAAGTGATCGAAAATAGTTCAAGTGAAAATAGATATAGAATTTAGGTATGTTCGGATTACTAACAGTTCAGGGGTTTAACTCGGCCACCAATGCTGTCTAACGGCTTTTGTATTGGGGAAGTACCCCTCACTCCACGGCTCACGTAAAACTGATACCTATTTTACCACAAACGACAACTCTTGGTTTACCTCATGGGTGGGAACTAGTCAGTCAGGTAGGGGTCATTGCCCTTTTCGCTGGCTGGTCCTCTCAATGGGCCAACTACTTTGGGGTTCCTGTGGTACTCCTCACAATGCCTTTCAGGGCTTATGCCCAAGTACTTTCCACAGTTAAGCGGATAGGGATTATTCCCAGATCTAAACTTGCAATAGATGCGAAAAAAAAATTGGCAGAAATTCCACCCAGCAAGCCCAAGAAAGTGCTTTGATACCAGATGTGAAGAACTTGCAACAATTAGTTAAGGAAAATACACAAGATAACAGAAATAACAGAACCTAGAATAGCTTTTATTGATCACAAGCCACTTCAAGGGGGCAAGCTCAATACAAATAAATTCGTGGTACCTTCATTGGTCTCAACAAAAACTTATATACTAAGTCTAAGCGCCAATACCATGGGTCAATACCATGGGTCAATACCATGTGTCAATACAAACCACGGGCCAATACAAACTATGGATCAACAATTACTACGAGACAACTTACAAAGCATATGTGTCCAACAACAATATACTAACAAAGTAAATAGAAGGGTTGACATGGGTTCCTAATATGTTATTTTGGTCTAATTCTATGGTGAAATTGCGTGACTCTTTTGAAAAATAGAAGTACTTTATTTAGGGTAAAGAAAAATCAAGTGTTGACTTTGCAATATTGTATTCAAGTTAATGATTGAAGACTTGCTAAGAAATTCTGATTTAATGGATAATGTATTGGGATGATGAAGTTGCTATTTTGGTATAATTGTATGGTGAAATTGCATGACTCTTTAGAAAAATATAGGTACTTTATTTAGGGTAAAGAACAATCAAGTATTGACTTTGCAAAAGTTTAGAACAAATTTACAACTAATTAGTTTAATAATTTCTTGGTTGAGATTTTTTTGGGGTTAGAATGTTGTTATTTTGATGCGTTAGGGGTAGGGTACTCAACCACTTTAGGATTGGTTGGATATTTTTTTGATAATGTCTTCAAGTAGAAAAGATTGAAATAGAAGATTCTAGTGGTTTCTTTTCAGACACTTTATAGAAATGGGTCTATTGGTTTTGAGAACCTACTTGATTATTTTTCAAAACTGGCCAGCAAATGACATCAAATTGTCACTAGAATGGTTTCTTAGGTTAAGCAATGTTTCTAGAACCGTAAACACATTTATTTGATATTGGAATATTTTTTGTATTGATGGTTAATATCCCTAGAGTGCTCTGTTTTGCACCATTGTGTTGTTAAAGCTTCCCATGGGATATGGTAATTGTAGGATATGCATAAGATATCATAAGTGTAATATAGGAAATAAGAATCAATTCATATATTCATTACAAAGAAAATCATGTTAAGTCATCTTGTTGGATTTCTTAATTTTTGACAAATATAAATGTATTAAAATTCAATTATCTGAAATTCTTATATCAAACTTTCATTTCTTGCCATGATATGTTGATCGGAGGAAATATTTATGGTCAAAGTGCCAAGCCATATCTCATAGCTATGACAAATCTACCACTTCCATATTCATTGTAAAATAATAAAAGTAAGGAGAAGAACAATATTTTTATTGGCATTTCATACTTAAACTAGTTAATTTGTGTATATGTTTTTAATCAAATTTTCATGTACTTCTATTTTTTGCATTTTCTTTTGTGGGCATATTAGTGAACATACACCTATTAATTACAATTTTATTATACTTTGTTTTACTTTGGCTTGAGTTAATACTAGAAATATAATAGAGAAATGCATTGTGTTATGAAATTAGTACTAACATCTAATATTTAATTTTCTCAGAGAACTGTAGTTGATGACTCCATACATTATGATCTAGATTATCTCAAGTCTTCTTCAGATATAGGAGAAGAAGAAGATGATCAAGATGATGATGGTTATGACATTGGGCCAAGATGGAAAGGATGATGGTCATGATGAGGATCATGACAATGATCTTGATTATGATTTATGTGGTGCTACCTAGCTATTGATGATATGCATGAGCATGTGTTACATTCTGGAATGTATTGACATGTATTGTTGTTTATATATAACTATGATGTATTTATCATTTTTATTTTTATATTTATATATGGATATCATACAACGTATTTTTATCATATTGGTATTTAAATCACACACACACACACACACACATATATATATTTGAAACATTTTTACTTTAGTTTAATGAAATGCATGAAAGGTTTTCATCTATTGATCATACATTTGAATTTCAGTTAATTTGATTAAAGATGATGATAATCAATATTCTCTTGTTTGTCTATATATATTGGAAATTGCTAGTTTTCTTTTGATGGAGAATGACTATGTATGATGATAATACTAATTTTGGATGGATGTTGTGAATTTCACTTAAATTTCTATTTAAATTCTTAATGATATTTGCAAACTTTTATATATTTCATTAGTTAATTGAAATTACTAAAGTAAACCCATAAATGGATTCATAAATTGGAGGAAAACTAGATGCAAAAAGGGACACTACATTAGACACTAAAGTGGATGCAAAATTGGGCACAAAAATAGTCACAAAACTAGACGTAAGATTCGACACAACTAGGCCCTAACCATATACAAAATTGGATTCATACTTCGACGCAAAATTGGTTGCAAAAATGGATGAAAAATTAGGTGAAAAATTGGATGCGACACTGGAAGCAAAACCTAATGCAAAATTGGACGTAACACTAGACTGAATGTTAAATTTTCTGAATTTACTTCAATCTGATCTAGGATCTTAACTGAGAGAACAACATGTACAGCATATCTACAGCATATCAATCATGGAGACAATAATGCAAGCACACAAGAGACACAAAGATTTACTTTGGGAAAACCATAAAGGTGAAAAACCCCAATAACTTCCTCAGAGATAGATAGAGCAATGATACAACCAACCAAGAGAGATAGCCATAACCTAGCAGCAGATCCTCCTCCTCCATAAGTGCGCCACTCCTCCTTGAGTGCATGTGTGAAGTGAGTGAACAAATAGAGTGCCTCCTGCACTCTATTTATACTTGACTTGACTTGCCTTTTTACCTAACTCATGTAGGCTCGAACTTAACCACATAACATAATGCTGAGTGGGCCGACCCCCAATAGGGTGGTCTAATAACCCTTTGACCCACATGGCCGACCCCCAATAGGGTGGTCTAATAACCCTTTGACCCACATGACTTATACAGGGCCGACCACAAATAAGGTGGTCTAATAACCCATCAAGTATAAGTTACGACACTTACAATATAAATGACGACACTTCCTTATAGAGGAATAATACCATCTCTATAGGAATACAATATACATATATGTGAAATACATTCCGAAGTTACATATACATCAACACTCCCTCTTAACTAGGAAGGTATTTCTCAGCACAGTTCTTCTAGCACAAGTCATCTTCTCTGGATCATCGTCACTGGATAATCGTCATCGAGTCATCATCATCGTCACTGCTGCCGCTATCTCAATCAATCTCTGAATCTACTCGTCATAGGAAGTTCTACAGAGCCAGTCCTTTTTCATATTGGATGTAGGCCCACCACCTACAGGTCTTCGTCATCACTGGCCATACTGTGGAATCCTCAGGACTTATTACGTGCGTCACAAAACCTCGAAAGAGCATCCCAGGATATTACGGGTACACAACTCCAACCTGTAGGATCTCCCAGGGCGCTATTACATGTGACCCCACCACAAAACCTCGAAAGAGCATCTCAGGATGTTACGGGTACACAACTCAGACCTGAAATCTCCCAGGGCACAAATTACATGTGGTCCACCACAAAACCTAGCAAGAGCATCTCAGGATGTTACGGGTACACAACTCCGACCTGAAATCTCCCAGGGCACAAATTACATGTGGTCATGGCAAAACCTCGCAAGAGCATCTCAGGATGTTACGGGTACACAACTCCGACCTGAAATCTCCCACGGCCCAAATTACATGCCATAGGACAAAACCTCGCAAGAGCATCTCAGGATGTTATGGGTACACAACTCCGACCTGAGATCTCCCAGGGCACAAATTACATGTCCTCCCAGAGCAATGTCTCGAAAGAGCATCCCAGGCTGTTACGGGTACACAACTCCGACCTATAGGATCTCCCAGACATGCTCATCTGCACAACCTGATCCACGGCCACAGAGTATCAAACTGATACTCACCATACATCATCCTGATGTATCCATGATCATCCTGATCATCATCACTGCAACATCCTGCTGCATGTCATCTGGAGCAACATCCTGAAGCTCATCATCTATGATCATCCTGATCATCACTGCAACATCCTGCTGCATGTCATCTGGAGCAACATCCTGAAGCTCGTCATCTATGATCATCCTGATCATCACTGCAACATCCTGCTGCATGTCATCTGGAGCAACATCCTGAAGCTCGTCATCTATGATCATCCTGATCATCACTGCAACATCCTGCTGCATGTCATCATACCTGATCCACCTGATCATCAATGCATCTACCTGATGCATACCAAGTATCTACCTGATACATATCATCATACATGATCCTCCTGATCATCAATGTATCCACCTGATACAAATACAAATACATGATACATATCACCATACATGATCCACCTGATCATACAATGTACCCACCTGATACATATACAGATACATGGTCCATGCATCCAACATGATGCATATACAAAATACATACACATGATCCAACTAATCATATCCAGCATCTACATGATGCGTACATACATAAAAATGATCCAACTGATCATATCCAGCATCCAACATGATGCGTACATACATAAAAATGATCCAACTGATCATATCCAAGCAGAAACCACAACATCATCCTGATGCTCCATCTTCCAGCGCTTACATCCACAGCCATGTGAAGGATCCTCCTTCCAACATGCTTGGAATGGCTTCAGCAAATGTGTCCATCACTTCTTCCTCGAAGTGTCCTCGATCTGAAGAACGCCAAGCCTCTCTCTGAAGTACTCGAACTTCACTCTGGCTAGTGGCTTCGTCAGCACATCTGCAATCTACTCGTCTGTCGCAACATACAGGAGCTTCACAGCTCCTCTCTGCACCATATCCCTGATATAGTGATATTTGATCTCTATGTGTTTCGACCTGTCATGAAACACTGGGTTCTCGGACAGCTTCACACAACTCTGGTTATCACAGAAGATACCAGTAGCCTCCAACGGGAGATCAAATAACTCAGACAGTAGCTTCCGTAGCCATACTACCTCACAACTAGCTGAACAGGCTGCAATATACTCTGCCTCAGTTGTACTCAGTGCTACGCAGGACTGCTTCCTGCTAAACCAAGAGATCACACCTGATCCCATACTGAAGCAACACCCAGATGTGCTCTTCCTATCTGCAGCACTGCCAGCCCAATCTGAATCAACATAACCCTGCAGGTTAAACTTTTGATTTGCCTCATATCTGAGCCCATAATCCACTGTACCCTTCAGGTACCTCAGAACATGCTTTACAGCAACCAGGTGAACACTCCTCGGATCCATCAGGAACTGGCTCAATGTGTTCATAGCAAAGCAAATGTCTGGTCTCGTGTTCGTCAGGTACATCAAGGACCCAATCATCTGATGGTACATGGAGACATCAACCGACTCAGATGAAGCATCACATAGAAGCTTTAGATTCAATGCCATAGGTGTGGCCATAGCCTTGCAGTCCATCATCCCGAACCTCTTCAGGATATCTATTGCATACTTCCCTTGTCCAAGGAAGATTCCACCACTCTGCCACACCTCCATGCCAAAAACAAATAGTGCATCATCCCCAAGTTCTTCATCTCGAACTTGGCAGAAAGCTTCCGCTGCGTGTCGGCAATCAATCTATCTTTACCTGTAACAAACAGGTTATCTGCATACAAAAGTAGTATCACTGGATTGCCTTCTTCAACCTTGTGGAAAAGGTTGGAATCTGCTTTACTCTTGGTAACGTCCAAACTGGATAGAAAGCTGTCTATCCTACCATATCAAGTTCTGCACACATATATGACTACACCATGCTATCTTGAAATCCATCTGGTGCATCTTCTATTTCATCACTTTTGTATTTCTCAATGCTGCCATCTGCAACATGCTTGATCTGATAGTTCTATTTGGAAGTCACAACAGACTTCCCTTTAGCTCTTGGGATTGCATCCCAAACATCATTCTTCATGATCGACGGATCATGGCATTCCATTTCTTCATCCCAGATTCTGGGAACTTCAATATCTTCAATAGATATCTTTGTTGCTGGAACAAATGTTGTAGTCCTTTTGTAGGTGAAGATATACAGTCTTTCCTACAAAACAGGTTAAATTGCATGATTAGAAACATCTCATCATTTTCAGAACAAATTCTTACACATAAAGAAATATGTCATACAGTCATGCAATTGTCTTAGCCAATGCTTCAATACAACATTTATCCATATCCCGTAACTTTCTAGATGCCTTCCAATCTCTACCAAAACATTGTTAAGAGTGTGCACAACTCTCAACATGTCAGCAAAGAGGTTTCATTCTAGATAAGTAGCAATGGAATGTTGTACAGTGCCATAGGCCACTTACCCATGCATATTAGGAGTATACTGTTCATCAATGCAATTATTCTAATATGCATAATACACAACCTAATTCTAGGAACATCAGTATATACATTATTGAACAGTATTATTTAAGAAATGACAATTCAAATACTTATCTTTGTTTGTTCGTTGGGTGGACTCCCTCTGAGTCTTCGCTTCCTTGCAGGAGCTGCTGGAGTCCTAATCTGAAGTAGCTTCTTCTACACCTTTCTGTTGTGGAATGTAGAGAGATGGACAACTCCCTCTGAATATCTACATCCTTGCATAAACCACTAGAGTGTACTCCCTCTTGATCTTTGCTTCCTGGATTACCTGTTCTTGAACTCATATTCATCCTTGGCCCCTATGCATGCTTATTAGTATCATGAATGTGTTATCCTTGTGATCTCATATAAAATCATACATTCATTAGTATACTATTAAAACACAATAATCTCAAGCATGTATAGTCATGATCATTTCAAACAAAAATAGTAAGCATTATTATTCAAGGTTTATGCAGGATTCTTATGGTTAGTCAAATCATAAGAAACATAACATATCTAAACCTATAATTACTCAAACCTATGACTCTTCAAGTTAGTTGAATCATCAATCAAGATAAGAATCATAATATGCCTAAACCCATGAGTACTAACTTCAATGAATAATCATAATCAATCATGCCAAGTATACTTAAATAAAGGATTTTATCACAAGGTGAGATTCTAACTTGATATAGGAAAAACATACCTGAATTAGCATGCTAGCTAATTATGTCTAACATACTCACATGATGTCTTCTTGTTCTTCTTCAATGACTTGTGCTAGTAACCTGTATATCTCATAGGTTAACCATTATAAAACCAAGTTATACATACCTCGTAAATGGATCTTTTATGAGATCCATGACAATGGATGAATCTTTGTCCTCATGTTATCATGATCATATGTTCTTTGAACCAGAACATGACTTGTCTTTCTTGGTGTACCTTTCATGTTAGTAGACAACATAAATCTCATACAACACCATAATGCATTAGTACAATCATAAGTGTCAACACCCTAATCAATGAATATTTTCTATTGTGCATTCATAGTTTTATTAAGGTAATATGACAAGTCTAAAATCAAGAAGACAAACATACCATGAACAAATCTCAAAACATACCTCGATGAGTCATACCTGTCGAGATCGCTTGTAATCTTCTTATGTAAGGCCTTAGCCTCATCTCCCTCTGAAACAGGAACTTCTTCACTTATGCAAGTGACCAATCCATCTTCTTCTAGGATTAATCCAATCTACTTGATTTACAAGAACTGGGATTGGAGCTAGATATGGGTTTGTGAGAGAAAACCCAAAAATTCAAACTTTGAATTTCAAACTTCTGAAAGGATAGAAATATGCGCCTTGATGAGCTGATCAAGCTGGTATATTCAGAATTTGAAAACTACAAAGTTTCACTCCTCAATTTTGCCTTTGAGACTTCTGGATTCACTCGACGTGACCCTGAACTGGGGTTTGATGAAGCCCACTCTTATGCCCAGTCAAAAGTTTTTTTCCAAAGCTCTAAGCTTCTATTTTTCTGAGGAGCTTCCAGCCATGGTCACAGATTTCAAAAATTCCCATTTTTACAGAAGCCCTAATTTTCCACTTTTCTGATCAAAGTCCCGAACTAGGGTTTGATCAAGCCCGGCCTTCTGCCCAACCAAAAATTCTGATCTTGGTCTCTAAATTTCTATTTTGATGAGTAGCATCCAGCCGTGGTCTCCGATTACAAAAATTCCAACTTTCTTCAAAGCCCTAAATTTCGGAAGCCATGAATGAAGGTACCAAAAAATAATTTGGTTTTGACAGAAATATGTACCTGATTGTTTCTAGTGTAACTCTGAAATTTTTGATCCACAGGGTCTGAAAAAGTTTTCTGAGATAGCCTGACCTGTTAGCTTTCCATCCTGACAGGTCTGACCTCAATTGGATGTTCTGAGAGAGAGTTATGCCAAATGTCGCAACGTGACCTGTTTTGGGAAAATACAGGAGAGCGAACTTGTACGGCGTGCCATGTGTCACTGTTTGACCTTCGGCCTCTGAAAAAGTTTTTTGAGATATCTCGACCTGTTATCTTTCCATCTTGACAAGTATGACCTCAATTGGATTCTCTGAGAGAGAGTTATGCCAAGTGTCGCAACGTGACCTGTTTATGGGATAATACAGGAGAGTGAACTTGTACAGCGTGCCACGTGTCACTGGTTCAACTTCGGCCTCTGAAAACGTTTTCTGAGATAGTACAGTCTGTGTACTACCTGTCACTTTTCACGAAATTTCATTTGGAGCTTCCGAGCCCAAGTTATGACCTTTTTCCCAAGGTCACCTGATTTTGACTCAGATCTGGAAGAGGGAGAAACCCTATATTGTACAGATCATAAATCACAAAGTACAACGAATTAGAGGTTGTCCTTTGGACACAAGGTACCTGGAGATCTTAGCTTAGGCCTGTAACAATTTCAGATCCGAAAACTTCGCCAAAATGGATTTATAGCGAAAGTGCTACGATGACTGGTTTTTGCTATATCAAGCCCTAGCATCGTAAGTGCAACAAGTGTCATACATGCCATATCATGCCTTCTTTCAGGCTAGCTCTGATACCATGTTAAATTTTCTGAATTTACTTCAATCTGATCTAGGATCTTAACTGAGAGAACAACATGTACAACATATCTACAGCATATCAATCATGGAGACAATAATGCAAGCACACAAGAGACACAAAGATTTACTTGGGGAAAACCATAAAGGTGAAAAACCCCAATAACTTCCTCAGAGATAGATAGAGCAATGATACAACCAACCAAGAGAGATAGCCATAACCTAGCAGCAGATCCTTCTCCTCCATAAGTGCGCCACTCCTCCTTGAGTGCATGTGTGAAGTGAGTGAACAAATAGAGTGCCTCCTGCACTCTATTTATACTTGACTTGACTTGCCTTTTTACCTAACTCATGTAGGCTCGAACTTAACCACATAACATAATGCTGAGTGGGCCGACCCCCAATAGGGTGGTCTAATAACCCTTTGACCCACATGGCCGACCCCCAATAGGGTGGTCTAATAACCCTTTGACCCACATGACTTATATAGGGCCGACCCCAAATAAGGTGGTCTAATAACCCATCAAGTATAAGTTACGACACTTACAATATAAATGACGACACTTCCTTATAGAGGAATAATACCATCTCTATAGGAATACAATATACATATATGTGAAATACATTCCGAAGTTACATATACATCAACACTGAAAACTAGATGCAATACCAGACACAAAATTGGCTGCAACACTAGATGAAAATATGGACATAAAATGGGACACAAAATAGGATACACAAAGGGATGCAAGTAGGGATGCAACACTAAATACAAAATTTCATGCAATATTGGTTTCAAAACTAGATGCAATCTTGTTTGGAAAAATAGAAGTGAAATTTGACGTAACACTCAACACAAAAGTAGTCATAAAATTGGATGTATAACAAGATGCAAAATTAGGAGCAAAAATCAAATCGAAATTGGATGTAAAAGAAGATGCAACACTTTCCTCAAAACTAGGTGAAAGATGGGTGCAAAAAAAGATGCAAAAAATTGGGCACAAAATTAGATGCAAAAATAGACATAAAAGGGGATGCAAAATTCAGTGCTTTACAAAAATGGACCAATAGCACTAGGTTTAGCGTTGGATTCTTCACCACAATTGGAAAAGAATTACACTTCTATGCTAAATCGAGTGCAAATTTCGGTGTTTGTTGTAGTGTGTTCGCTATAGACGTGTGTTAACACCGAAATTGACCCCCAAGGCTGAAAGAGGGTAATTCTGGGTAACCACTAACGAGTTTTTAGTTTGTGTTTCTGACCTAACACAAACAGAGAGGGCCCTCTCTTTAACTCATAGAAATCTGGAAATCATCAAGATTGTCAATAATGAAGAAACAAACCAACATTCAACATTTAAGATATTCACTGAACAACAAGTGCAGAAGATCAAATTTCTACTGGAACAAATTGTTTAAAACCTTGGTAAGGGAATCAGGAGGAGAATTGTTGGGCAATGGAGTCAAAAGATGAATCATAAAACACATAACAATGCAGCTACATAAGATATCTAAACAGAGGCAAGGTAGCCACCCACGCACAGTGAGAGAGCTTTAAGGGGTGAAACAAAAGAAGAACGAATAGTCCATCAGCATAGGGCATCTAACAAGGATGAATCCTATGCTAAATTTAGCAGAAACTGGTGGTGAAATGCCTAAAATGAAAGGAACAGGTGATTATTTCTATGAATCCCATTCGGATGCTACACTTATCCAATCATGAGAGAAATTTAACAGAAAGAAATACAAAGAAATATAAACAAATTAACATGGGAAAGGAAAGACAGACTGCAAGAAAGATGACATAGGAAATATCTGCAAAATAACCCAGCCTCAAACACTCCTGATGTATTAACAATAAAATCTCAAAAAATAGAGCTGAGCTCTGCTAGGCTTCAGCCAAAATGATTCACGCTCTTAGTTCTTCTATTACAAAGATTTATATAGCTGCGTGAAGCCTCCTATTCGACCTAACTCCGAGCCTCCTATTCAACCTAACTCCTCACAGAAAATAGTTATAAGTCTAATGACAAATCACTAATACATATCTGCCCCTATCTTTTCAAAATAGAAATTAAAAGACCAGCCTAACTGTTTTTTACATCTGGCAGCAATTTTCCCTAAATCACAAATTTATTACAAAGCAAGACAAAAAGATATTTGGATGCCCTCGAGGTGGCTACTCCACTTAGCTTTCGAATTCTTCATTTCTGCTGCAACAATATCAAATATTCTTCTCTTTTCTTTGCAGGTTCCACGCTCGTTGTATTTTCTTGTATCTCCTTCTAGAAAGAGCATCAAATGAGACCAGACCCGCAGTTTAAGGAAATTCCAGCTCGCACTGCAACAATGTGCCCTTCTCGAGCGCCTTCTTCATCCTTAGCTCGACTAGGCATCTCAATCTCAGCAAACATACATATATCGTGACAGTTTTGTTGAAGAAAACTTAGCATCCAATGCTCCATGGACAGTTCGACAGCTGCTTGGCCACCTTGTGTGAGTGGATGGGCCAGAAACTTGACCCAATATGTGTAAATGAACACAAACCAACGCCGGATATGAAACCGAATTTTTGGCCGTTGGAGGAAGAACGAGCTTATTAAAACAAAAAACCCTTGCATCTGGCGTTCTTTAAATTCTGTTGACCATCGTCATCTTCCTTCAACTAAAACGGGTTGCCTCAGTATAGTCTTCTCCCGGATCGATTTGTCTGATCCATCGTGGTTAGACGCATCTCTTTATCTGCTATAACCAAACCCTAGAGGTGGAAATGCCAAAAATCTGGACGGGATGCAAGAAAAGCATCCATACAAATACCCCGACTTTTGGACAAATGGTGCCCTCCTCGAGTCATACTGCTGGAATGGTTGACCTTCAGATCTTAGAGAAAAGAATGTTGGTGTAGGGACAACAGTGAGAATTAGATGAGCTATTACATGTGTTTGGATTTGGCTCCAGGTTTCTTTCCGTTCGGGCGCATCAGCTTCAACAAAATCTCAACCCTAGTAGTGAACAACCACGAATTTTGGATGGAGTGAGACTTATTTGTCTTGCATAGTTGGAAGAACTGAACTGTCTGAGTCGCATAAGCGATCTTTCTATCTTGAAATCTTTGTTGCAGTCCACAAGGCGAGACTCAACATTCTCAGCCTGCAGATAAAATATTTGCACAACTTTCTCATTCTCGCAAAATGACCCAATGGAGGATAGCCTGCAAGGGTTTCCACCATCGTTGATTCGGTTGGAACTATTTTGACGAATCCAGCACCTCCCTGGAAGTCTCCATTGACGTGGCCTCAGATCCTTACAAACCATCGAATGAATCATGAAACAGGCTTTGGCGTTGTAGATGTGTCCACGATTTTGTTTGGACTGCGCAACTATGCATTGAGGATTTTACCATCCAGTGGGTCGCAAGTGTAGGGTGCAGTAAGCAAACACGCCAACTGTGATGAGAATTCATATCAGGTTTACATTCTCAAATACGACAATGGCTGAAGGGTATCTATTCCTGCTACAACTTTAGCAACGCCGACAAGCATAGCCTACGAGCTCTTGACAATACATTGGTCTTTGTGGTGGCTGGTAGCTGAAACTTGATTTGTAGGGTTTTGGAACTTTGATGCCTCGGTCACATAGCAAAAAAAACGGCACAACTTTCCCTCTTATAACCCCGTAAATAGCTTTATTGCCAAAGGTGGTATCGCGCGGGCCCCCAAATTGTTTCTAATACCATTTTCTACACAAGCGACAAGCGTGGAGAAAGATACGTGGGTTCAACGGTTTTCTCATCGCAATTGACCTTATATTCTGTCCACCGAGCATTTTGACAATCCGACATCGACGTGGACTTTGGAAAATGCTTATCTGACCATGCTAATTCGTTGAATGCTTCGTCATATGTACGTAACAACAGATCGAATGAGAACCATCCAACTACGGCCTGATTCAATGCTATTACAAATGGGCGATTTCGAAGATGGCCAAATCCAGCGCCAATGGATTTTCCACGACTTACTGCCACGACGACACCCTTTGCTCGACAGCTCAAATTGGAGGATACACCCGGGAGCCTCACCTTGAAGAAGAAACGCCCTGGTCTATGCTTGGTTTTCAACGTTTTTATATGTATGTTTTTGGTCTTCTCTTTTATCACACATACAATGCTGGCAGGTTTCTTTCATCTTTTATATATTCTCTAGCTTACATTACATATCAAGTAACAAAAGAGAGGGTGGCTCTAGTGCATGGTGCTTGGAGTGGGAAGGCTATGTGGTGTCCCATTGGCTCGGCTCTTGGTCACTTGACAAGCCCTCGGTGTCGGGCGCGTTACCATTTTACTCCATGTTCAATTAGATTTTTGGCATATGACATAAAACATTAATGCCCTTTCTTCATTAAAACCTTCACAAAGTTTATCTTTGGCATAAAATATAAAATCCTTTCTCCATTTTGACTTTAGGCTTTATATAATGAAAGGAAACCCTCAAGAACTTTGGCTTTGGCCAAAAATTATAAAAAACCAAAGCTTTTATATAAAAAATCAAAAGCGTTAGTGCTCTTTTAAAAATTAAAAAACCTTTGCTCTAGCTTCACAACGTAAAATGGATTTGTAAGCTCAAGAATTACCAGATTGAAGGTATTTTCCTTTTACAACCTTGGTACCTCTGCCTCGGGAAAAATGCCTTCTTCTCAACTAAGCTCGGAACCTATTTCATGAAAAAATGTTTTTATTTTGCACCGCCAATGTTGCTGGAAGACGATTAATGCCGTCACAAGACAATTAATCACAAAAAAAATTCAAGGTGCTAACAATGGGAGTCTTTTGATGGGACTCTCGACTATATTTCTTTGGTTAAGGATTAGTTTTTTTTGAATTTTTCTTTTTGTATACTTTGACTCCTTTTTTATATCAAGCATATATATATTTTTTAGGTGAAAAGGAAGATTATAAGCTTAATATGTATATTTATATATTTTATTTTTAATTTTAATGTAAATGCATATACTATGTTTATAATCTTATGTTTTCACGTGAAAAAAGACATATACTTGATATTCAAAAGGAATCAAAATATACAAGGCAATGAAACCACACAAAAATTGATCATTAACCACAACAATATAGAGTAGAGTCCCATCAAAAGACTACAATATAAAAGGAAAACTTTCCCAAACTACTCCAATGTATGGGACCCATGATCATCTAAGAATCATAATGGATTGAACCTAAAAGATAGAGAACAAGATACAAGTAACTCACCACATCTACCATTCCTTTAAAAAAAATTGTATAGACCGATTGGAAATAACAACATTATTCTGTAGTTCCTCAATAGTGAGAACACCTTCTTCTATAATAATAACAATCTTTGGTTAAAAAATCCACTTTTCATTAAATTAAAGATAAATATGACTGAAATGAAACTCCTAGAATTGAGTAAACTTGATCCTAGTTTTCAAAGCAAATTCATTGGTGATGTGCCCATCCAATTCTAACTTTAGAATCTTTAATCAATACAATAATACAATTAAAACATAAATATTATAAACAAACATCGAATATTTAATCAAATTTAAATTTTATGTATATACGGTTATAATTTCCAAAATTAAATTCTTACTTGAGCTTTGAGCTTTGTAACATTGAGTCAATTAATATGAAAATATGTTTAAAGACAGTTAAAGAAACATTCTACTTAGAAAACATTAACACAAATTTTATTGAAAAAATAACAACATATTTTAATACTACTAATATCGCTTAATAGAAAAATATCTCAAAATACCAACTTGTTTTTGAAATCATCAATAAACATATTTTACTTTAAAAAAACATTAACATGAGTTTTATTGAACAAAATAACAACATATTTTAATACGGCTAAAATCACTTAATAGAAAAAGATCTCAAAATCTTAACTTGTTTTTGAAATAATCGAGAAACATTAGTTGGTTAAAAATATATTAAAAAAATTATTAAATATACATTTTATGAAAAAAATATTAAATGAAAAAATGCAATTATTATTACAACTACAATATTTACTATAGAATGATATGTAAATAAATTAGAAAAATTCATTATATATAAATAAACATAAATTTATATAATTACTTAAAATATTAAACAATTTAAATTACAAATATAATATTAAAAATTCAGAAATAAATAATGTCAAATGCATAACATAAAAAAATCAATTAAAAAAAATGTGTTGAGCACTTTTAATATGGAAACATATCTGCACATGTTAGCCTTATCATATTGATTTTGAAAATATGTTGGAGCTTATTTCATATCATAGTAAGTTAAACGGTAGATGATGGAGTTTTTCCTACGGTTTTTGCGAGAATCTGGTAATGTGATTTCTTGCTGAAATTATGATTTTGTTTGTTCAAATTTCAACTTTAATTGCATAATTGGATTCAATGCCCTTCATTATCCTGAGTTGTTTTGATTGTGCAATTCAAACAACTCAAAAGTGTCATTTCAACAATATCAACCAAATTTTGGCCAAAAAAGTTGTGAGATTTTGGGTGCAAATTGTCTAGCTTTTAGCTTACTCCCTTCATACCCAATTCTCATATGATTAATTTGAAAAACAGAGTACAGGAATAAAATATATAACATTGTTCTTATGAACATATAGTTATGTTTTTTTACAATATGATTTTTAAAACATTTAAAAAAATTGAAAGGATAATTTAAGATGGAAGTTGTATAAATATAAATATTATGAACATTAAAAGGCTTGTTATTTTAAGCAATTTATAAATGAATATCTCACTACAAAATTCCAAGACGAATTAGGAAAGGATGTTCAATTTAGGTAAAAGAGGCTAGGAAGGAAGGAAAGTGTGCTCTAATTATAGATAGAAGAGTTGTTATCTCGGATAGAAACCAAAAAGATAACAATCAATAGAAATTAGACATGTTCGAGTCCTCTCTTGGAACTGTGAAGGTTTCCCATGGGAAAAAGGCCCCAAGCTAAGTTGGATCCCGAATGAAATTAATATTATTCTTATTGTAACATACCCATTTAATCGAGTTAGTACTTAGTGAGAATTTCAAAAACTCTTCATAGTATAAAACAACTCCTGAACGAATACTAAGGTGATATGAATCAACACCGTCATTTTTGCATAGTTTCATAGGATTATTAGTTCAAGGAAATAATCAAAGTGCATAGTCATTCATTTTTCATCTTCGACCATTTATATGATTATAACCATGCATATCGATGCAAGGTCTCTTAACACCTATGCCAATCAATTTACCTATCATCTTTTTGAAATACCATAAAACATCCTGTATCTCCTTTGAAGCCATGCACGATACTTGATAAGAGTGACTTACTTCAACAAGTAATATAAGTCAACAATACATAAACTATTTTAATGTCCTTTTACTTGAACAACTTCAAGAATTCTTACCCAATTGTGATAAACTCAATTGTACGTGATAGCCCATAACTACATCTATGAGAACATTACATGTACACCATAATAATCAAGAAATCATCTCTTACAATTTAATTACAAAGCATACAATTACACTTTAACAATAAAACCATCCATATTATACATAAGAAAAGACACAAGAGACACATGTACACATGGTTCACCCAATCCTTGGGCTACATCCACAAAACCATCGTATCTTATTTTATTACTCAATAGATAGTTACAACAATAACCACAAAGATCCAAGACCTGTGGATCTCATAAAATTCCGTGGCCCCACAACATTAAACTCAATAGTGTCCTACAGAAGGATACTCAACCACATAAGATAAAATCTCGATATCTAAACATAGTCTAGTAAAACCCCATAACTCCCTTTACTTTCACAAGATCCATTATACTATAACTAAATAACCTCTTAGCCACGTCGATATATATATATTAATATTTTAGCTTTAACTAAGCATTATATAGAACACACGATAAGTTCCATCCCAGAGGTTTAAATTCAGATCTAAGATCTAGTATAACATTTAAGTATTGGTTATACTTCAACTAACACAAGTTATATCTCCAACTGGTGTATATAGAACAATCGTAGGGATCACTATGATTAAAATATGTGTATAGCATTGCAACAAAACTCTGTCTAGATCAGAATAATTTATCTTCACGCAGATATTTACACATTAAACAAAGGGCTTTGTCAAGTACAAGAATCTATACATTAGACCCAAAAATTATCATCACAGGAAAAATTCCCAAATTGTTTCTACGCAGAGCATACAACAAAAACAAGCATATATTTATAACTAGAACAATCCTAAAGGTTAACATCGTCGATCATTAAAATCCTCACAGGATCCCCAAATGTTTCGATACAGCAAAACACAAAGGTCTTAGTGACTTATATTTTAAAAGAAAGCATTTTCCTATGGAATCAACAGAGTTCAAAAATCCTGTGATTGACCTAGACCGATATTCCTTGGATGTAACCTGGAAGATGAGTTGTACTCCATAGCTGAACTCGGTAATGGCGAGTTCTCTATTTACCGTTTCACGTGGAGATCCGCTCCATAGAGTACCGAGATCAGCATATCACGTAGGTATTCAATGTTCTACATAAATATCCTACGCACAACTTGAGAACAACAAGCCAGCACAGAGGTTCGAGCATCTAAAGGTTATCCAACCATTCATCGATTCAACAACACAGAGTTGCTACAGACTATGCGACTCAAGAAAAATGAAACTACAATCAACAAGGTGAATTTTGGAAATCTAAAGGTTTATATCACCAACCAAACAACAACTAACTTAGCCATTCAACCTGCACAACTTTGTTACAGGGTTGGGGATAATAAAATAACATAGCGATCAATGCGAGGTGATACAACTAAAGGAAACATGCAGTGATCAAAGGGTTAGATGTAAGCTACAGGGATCACCTCCCTTATCGTGCCTTAAGCACTATAAGTAAAAATACCTTTCCATTAGATGCAAGTTCTCAAATACGAAGCATCGGTAATGTATAATACCACATACAAACACAACCCAAAAGTGGAGTGCAGCTCCTTTGCAGAGCAATTCTTTTCCCGTCTGTTCATCCCGACTATGTCTCTATGAAGGAAGGAAGGGATCAAGTTCTACCACGAGTCGTCTTGTCTCATCCTCAAGCAACTACCACCCTTCCAATCACCCCCCCAATTCTTTAAAAGGGTCTTCCTTAAGAAGGAAGCTTCCAACTCATCGAGCTGACACCAGGTGGTTCTAACATAGACAAGTGGCAGTGGTTTCAGAAACAAAGGGGCAAACTCCTGAAATTTCTCAATCACGTCTTTGAGTTTCACCTACCCATACTTAAAGATTTGAGCACTTAATCATTACAAGGTGTCCATAACCATAACATTAAATTTTCCTCCCCTTGAACTAGGGACTATGCCGATTTAGAAGGAAGACAAGGAAAAAATATTATTTTTATCTTTTGATGAAACTAAGCCACTCAAATTCGTTACAAGACTTATGTTTTCTTATAACCCTTTTAAACTTATTTTTATTCATGTTGATATAGTTCTATATATATGTATACAACACCATATATATTTACCAAGTATATAATATAATATCCTTCTTCTGATTTAAATATAACTATAATATATATTTCATAAACTTGGACGGTTTTATTAGAATAAATACTTCATAATCATGATGTACATGTCTATATATATAGCCCTCTCTCTCTATATATATGTATAACATCGTATATGTCATAATTATTAAGATATCTTTCTTTCCATCTTAAGATAAATGTACTATACAGTACCTTTAAAATTACTTCCATTGGCTTGCTTATATTAATGTTTTATAGATGATCCTTTAAAGATTTTTGCCAATGGTTAACATGTTTATTACATTCAATATTCTCGCTTAAGCATGTTAGGATAAAATAGCTAGACCATAGTGTTTTTAGTTAGATATTTACGATGAAAAGGAATCCCTATAGGGACAAACCATTACCATAATGCTACCATAACTTAAGACGATACCTAAGATTATGTGCATCAAAATTATGGTTTCCTAGCCATTTCGCTTCTCCTCCTAGTGGACTTATTTTCCCGTCGTTTTTAGTTGCGTATGTCTTTCATCTCCTAAGTTACAATATACATCTTATGAACTATCCACATAACTCACAAGGTCTACTGGTGGGGCCTTAGCCTTGAGCTCCTCGCCAAAAAACTAGTACAACATATATATATTTTCTTTACATAACAAAAATAATAGGGATAAAAAAGAGGGGTATTACATCCTCCTCCCCTTAGAAATAACACCTTCCTCGGTGTTAATTCATTTTAACAAATCCTCTTCCTCTCTTGAGTCATCTTTTCCTTGTTTCATTTCTCTGTTTTGTCCTTCTTCGAATTTTCTTGATTTTACAAAGTCCTTATGGTTCGTACTTCCTTCACAACCTGTACATTGTATAGCTCATACAATATCTTCCAACATTCTTCAGCATAACATAGTTACACATCACAAAATTTCAAATAGTAAATGTTTAACATTTATCATTCATCCTCATTCTTGAGGAAATTTTTGCTTACTCAAGCATTCGTAACATTCACACAAAAATACATCAAATAGTTTAGTTACAAGACAAGTCATTAATATCTGTTATATCATAAAACAAATATTTCAACAACACTTTGTTGATTATCAAAGTCTCCCATGAGTTTGGAAACTTCGGCAACCCTCTGATGAACACATAATTCTTTCTCGAAATATGTCACAAATTCCTATGGAATTAAAGGCTACACTTTTGAGGTTACTCTCCTTTTTTATTGCTAGTCAAAAAATTTTCCTCCTCAAGACATCAAACAACGTCCTGTATCCAGATGTCAATATTTGTGCCTAGGTCTTTTCCATTGATCCCACAAAACTCTTTCGTAATTTCCCTCAATCCTTCTTGCTTATGTCCAGGAATTTCTTTCCCACCCAGCCTCCTGCTTCAGTCCAGGAAAAGTTGCTTTAGCAAAGCGTAGTTGGGTCAATTTTTTCCACCCCTCAAGTCCTCTCACTTGAGTCCCAAAATTATTCTTTTCCCCTCAAACCTTCTTGTTTGAGCCCAAGAAATATTCTTTTCCCCTCAAACCTTGTCATTTGAGTCCAGGAAATAACGATAATTTATTATTTCTTGTAGTTTTGTTTAACCACAACATGCAACATAATAGCAACAAAATATTAACATCACATATGTTCACCTTTTTACTCATCAGTTTGAATGCATGATTTTAATATATCCTTTCAGGAGTCCTTGGTGTATATTCATATTCTTACCATATTCTACCATGTATACTATTTCGTGTCCTTGTCTTTCCACAAGTTCCCCAAATGTGACCATATGCCAATTCACTTGTTAGTACTTTTTATATAACACAAAATGAATTTCGTGAGAAAATCTTCTCTAAACATAATAGTAAGGAAATCACCATTCACTTACAACATCCATACAAGATTAAAATTCTCATTAATTTCATTAATATACTTTACGACATAAGATTTGATATGTGAGCATAACTTAGCTCTTGATGATAATTCCAATGATCGTCTAATTTGTCTTTCCAAGTTTACACTTTACCTTCTCATAGATTTACAAGGATATTGTAAGGAAAATTTTGTATAAATACAACTCTCTATATATATCTGGAAAATTCTAGACAATATCTATTGTTGAGTGTAATTCATAACCCCACTTTTAATTTAGTATGTCGACAAGATACATGAATATTCCTATGCTTACAGTTTTAAATCTGCAACCTTTATTGGTTAATGTAATAACATGTCTCGTCAAATTTTTTCATGTCTATATACAAAGAAAATGGAATATAGCATTTCTCATTGATTTATAAGTATTTCTTAAAGCCCATTACCATGTAATAATTTTAACAATCTACTTCTATGAGAGGAATTCAATTGCCTTCTAATAGTTAACTTTGTCCAATTTGGCACCTAGGAAACATTCTAGCAGGTGTATCACTCATATAATATTCCACAAGTTTTTTTCAATTTATGAAATACCAAGTATGCAAATGAGATTTCCCTTGGAAAAACATATCGTTGTTCAAGGTGTTACTCCATACATGCATTTCTTTTACTATTGACTTCAATATAATAAGGATCATTAATTATCCTTTGAGAATGATCCCATTAATATTTATCTACTTCTCATGAACACAAGTCCTTAAAACAATCAGTGCCATGAAATATCGTCATAAATTTTATAAACAAATAACAAGGTAACTCATATCAATTTCAATGACCTCTATATGATGATCTAATTGCACCTTACACTATTTCACAATACCTCATAATGCATCAACTTTCGAGTACTTTCGACCCTTTAAAATATACATACATATCTCGACAAGACGTGACAAAATTATCCCTACGAAACTAATAACTCAACTTATAAATGCTACCATGCATTCATTTATATGATCATCATCTCTAATTTTCTTGAGATGATATTGTATCAATTGAGCACTCATGATGAATTTCCATCGATATTTATATAACTTGACTTCATTAACTGAAATTTTCATTTTCATAAGGTGATTTACTCTTATTATGATTATGCTTCACCTATTTGAATATTCAACATGCAATAAAACCTATAAAGGAATCAGTTCACTTAATATGCATGTACATCTTTCATTAAGTAAACCACACCAAGTGCAACACAACCGAGATAAAATATACGTTTACATCACACTAAAAGGACATCCAAGCTTACACAAGTGAGATACTTCTTAAATGCCAGAATGTCGTACAAGCATTTACCTATTGTCTATATATATATGAAAGAAGGAAATTTCCTAACATAGCCAACGTTTTAACATTATAATACCTACGGAATTTAATTAAAGTCAATTCCTTAGCGTATGAACTTCACCTTTAAATATTCACAACTAGGATGACTCCTTACAATAACTTATTTCTTAAAACCTTAACTCTAGTAGTCTAACTAATTTAATCATTCTAAAGAAACTAATTGTAGAGTATGAGGATATACTCATCGTCTAGTGTCTTTCAATAGAAGATCATTTAAATACCAAATGATACATATACAATGTTCGCAACTAGACACCGTTATGCCATTATAATGCTTCATCAAAATAGAACATACTTACTTGTACTTCCAAGACACTTTGTCGCTTACCTCTTGGCAATCCTAGGAAATGAAATTTGTGTTTGCATCATATAGGATGTAGTTGCTTTCCTAGTTCGAGGAAATTGTATTCATTTCCCGCGATGGAGCCCAATAAGCCCGAGTGTTTGCAACATGGGCTCTGATACCATATGTAACATACCCATTTAATCGAGTTAGAACTTAGTGAAAATTTTCAAAAACTCTTCATAGTGTAAAAGAACTCCTGAACGAATACTAAGGTGATAAGAATCAACATCCTTCAGTTTTGCATAGTTTCATAGGATTATTAGTTTAAAGAAAAATCAAACTACATAGTCATTCATTTTCCATCTTCCACGATTTATATTATTATAACCATGCATATCGATGCAAGGTCGCTTAACACCTAGACCAATCAATTTACCTATCATTTTTGTGAAATACCATAAAACATCTCGTATCTCCTTTGAAGCCGCATGCGATACTTGATAAGAGTGACTTACTTCGACAAGTAATATAAGTCAACAATACATCAACTATTTTAATGTCCTTTAACTTAAACATCTTCCGGAATTCTTACCCAATTGTGTTAAACTCAATTGTACGTGACATCCCATAACTACGTCTATGAGAACATTACATGTACAACATAATAATCAGGAAATCGTCTATTACAATTTAATTACAAAGCATACAATTACACCTTAACAATAAAACCATCCACATAACAGTGCACCCTATTGTTAAACAATGTTTTTCTCTTTGCAGAGGCAAGGTAAAAGAAATAGTTGGAGCATTAATAAATACTAAAATACAAAAACGTTGGCACAATACCAACGCTTACACTGCCATCCAGGGATCAAGGTAAAGAATGGAAGAGGTACAAAGGCGGAAGCCCACCATGATCTCTCACACATAGATCTCAACCAAATTCAGGGTGTTAATTCGGTCATACATGAATTAAAAACTGAATTATTCAGCAGTATAAAGAAGACGCTTACATTTAAATTGAGTTGGAAGTCCTCTCTCGGATCTCTTCCCATCCATCTCATAGTATATCATTTCCTCTGACAGAGATCGCCTTCCTCTCTTACTGTAGAAAAATGTTATCTCCACGAATTCTGTGCAACAGTAAAATAATCAAGCTCACCAGCTTGAGCGCTCTTTTTTATCCCTATTATTTTGTTTATGTAAAGAATATATATATATGTTGTAGTGGTTTTTTGGTGACAAGGTCAAGGCCAAGGCCCCACCAGTAGAACTTGTGGGTTATGTCGGTAATTCCTAAAATGTAGATTGTAACTTAGGAGATTTTAGACGTAGGCAACTAAAAACGAGGGGAAAATAAGTCTACTAGGAGGAGAAGCGAAATGGCTAGGAAACCATAATTTGGATGCACATAATCTTAGGTATCGTCTTAAGTTATGGTAGCGTTACGGTAAAGGTTTGTCCCTGTAGGGATTCCTTTTCATCGTAAATATCTAACTAAAAACACTATGGTCTAGTTATTTTGTCCTAACATGCTTAAGCTAGAATACTGAATCTGATAAACATGTTAACCATTGGCAAAAATTGTTAAACGATCATCTATAAAACATTAATACAAGCAAACCAATGGAAGTAATTTTAAAAGTATTATATAGTATAGTTATCTTAAGATGAAAAGAAACATATCTTAATAATGATGACATATATGGAGTTATACATATATATATAGAGAGAGAGAGCTATATATATAGGGATGTACATCATGTTTATGGAGTATTTATTCTAATAAAACCCTCCAAGTTTATGAAATATATATTATAGTTATATTTAAACGAAAAGAAGGATATTATATTATATACTTGGTAAATATATATGGTGTTGTATATATATATAGAACTATATCAACATGAATACTAATGAGTTTATAAGGGTTATAAGAAAACGTAAGTCTTGTAACAAATTCGAGTGGCTTAGTCTCATCAAAATATAAAAATAAGATTTTTTCCTTGTCTTCCTTCTAAATCTGTGCACTCCCTAGTTTGAGGGGAGGATTTAATCGAGTTAGTACTTAGTGAACATTTTCAAAAACTCTTCATAGTATAAAATAACTCCTAAATGAATACTAAACTGATAAGAATCAACGTGCTTCATTTTTGCATAGTTTCACATGATTATTAGTTTAAAGAAATAATCAAATTGCATACTCATTCATTTTTCATCTTCCACCATTTATATTATTATAACCATGCATATCGATGCAAGGTCTGTTAATTTTTTAGCATTAATTCAACATACTCTAGGATCTTTACTGAGAGAATAACATGTATAGCATATCAAGCATAACAATGCATATCAATCACACCAAGCAATCACATGAGACAATAGACACACATATTTTCACTGGGGAAAACCATAAAGGTGAAAAACCCCACAACTTCCTCAGAGATAGAAAGAGCAATGATAGAACCCAAGTACAAGAGATAGTCCTCCTAGCAGCTACTCCTCCTTCCTCTCTTGTGCACCACTTTCTGGTGAGTGTAGAAGTGAATAATGAAGTGATCAAATAGAGTGCCTCCTGCGCTCTATTTATACATGAACTGACATGCCTAATAAACTAGCAGGGCCGACTTGTCTAACTCAGTCTAATAACCCATGGTAATACTAATCAGGGCCGACCCCACACTTGGTGGTCTAATAACCCATCACTTGCAAGTTGCGACACTTGCGAAACTTGTCAAAACAAACGATGACACTTACGTATAGAGGAATAATAACATCTCTATAGGAGTACAATATACATAGGTGAAATACATTCCAAAGTTACATACACATAAACACTCCCTCTTAACTAGGAACGTATTTCTTGACATAGATCTGCTAGCACAAGTCTTCTTCTCTGGATCATCGTCATTCTCACTGTTGCTGCTATCTCAATAAATCTCCGATCTACTCGTCATAGGAAGTTCTACAGAGCCAATCCTTTTTCATACTGGATGTAGGCCGACCAACTGTAGGTATTCATCATCACTGGCCATACTGTGGAATCCTCAGGACTGATTACGTGCGTTAAGTCAAAACCTCGAAAGAGAATCCCAGGATCCCAGGACTGATTACGAGCATACTGCTCAACCTATCGGATCTTCCAGGATCTTTTACATGTAACTGCACAACCTATCCATGGCCATGGAGTATCATCCTGATACTCATGATCATACTGATCATCTCATCATCTACGAAGCACAGTCCAGATGCACACAATACAACACTTACACTCACCGGCATAGGAAGACACACTTCAACCATCCGTGAAAGGCTCAACACTCACATCAATGCACATGGGAGAACACATCTACCACCATGTTGGAAAGGCTTTGCACTTACATCATCGCACATGGGAGAACACATCTACCACCATGTCGAAAAGGATCTGCACTTACATCAACGCACATGGGAGAACACATCTACCACCATGTCGAAAAGGCTCTTCACTTACATCAATGCACATGGGAGAACACATCTACCACCATGTCAGAAAGGCTTTTCACTTACATCAATGCAAATGGGAGAACACATCTACCACCATGTCAGAAAGGCTCTGTGCATCTATGTCTTCAGACTCATCACACATGATCCACCTGATCATGTCAAAGCATCTTCCTGATGCATGTCATCATAGCATGATCATCATTGCAAGCACTTGATGCATACCATGTATCCACCTAATACATATCATCATACATGATCTACCTGATCATACAATGTGTCCACCTAATACATATCAACATACATGATCTACTTGATCATACAATGTATCCACTTGATACATATCAACATACATTATCTACTGTAATAACCCATAAAATAGCAAAAAATTTAAAACTTTTCCTGCATGCAATATTCGTCAATTTTACAGTAAAAGACTTGTACATTAAATCTAGAATTGTTAAAACATCCATTCTTGCATGAAACCAATGTAATCCTAGTACTTATGCTTTGCATGATCAAATCTGTGTGTAAGTTTAGAATTGCAGAAGCGGTACGGAAAATAAATGAGATCATGTTTTTATTGTGGTTGTAAAGGCTGGTTCAAAAGGTAGAATATAATACTATTTACTATTTGAGAACACAGGTGATTTTAATTATAAATGTCTAATGACACCTTCATGTAATGAGCTCCTTTGATGACGGTATGTTTTTCACATGGGGGTTTTATGATACTCTTGGACAGGTAATTACATACCTCGGTAGAGTTTCCGGAAGGTATGGGTGGGTGATGGTTGCTGGACTCACTTAGAATCTTTCTAACGTCCTACTTTGTCTTCGTGTTTTACACGTGAAGTCCATATGCGAGTTTTACCTCTAATATCTGGAACTCCGTTTACTACTGGTACTAAATCCCATGCAATTGCTAAGGTATTAGAGAAGGGTGGTGATCCCACTATCATGGGAAATTCATAACATGAAATATTACCCATGGTAGGGTTCATGACTAGTAGCTTATGGTGATATAAACGAAGGTGTATTGTTTCAAAAGTTATGCCTATGGGCTTAGTGTAAAAATCGAACCCTTTGAAATTGTTAACAGAGTTGAATCCACAACTCCACTATAGACTTGTTTCCAATACATTTCACCTCCACTAGGGTGAGTTTGGTGTCTCATTAATGCACTTTAATTGAGTATGGAAGACAGCTTGTCACGAGGGTTTGGAGGAAACGATTTGGGGCTTTTTCCCATAACTCCATCATTCGACTTATTCATCATTTTGGTTCTGCACTTCGTGGATATGGTTACTATGTTGAGTACTGACCCGGGCTCTGCTCGTGGTCTGTCTGTTCGTTAAATTTTGAGCTCGTATATGGTGTAATACAACCTTGCTCCACCCAGGTAATGAATTATTTCCCCTCCACAACTCATGTTTTTATCTTTCTTCTGTTGTATGAGAAACAATATGGTTTCTAACCTGTTTTGTATATTGTTTGTGACAGATAGAAAAATGATTTGGTAAGGGAGCTACTAGGATTCGAGGTGACGCAAAAATGGTGAGTCTGGCATCCCTCTTCCGAGCCCTATCTTCTGCAGCTCTACCATTGTGTGTATGCATTTGGCCTAGTTGTTTTTGGGTGAGACTCTGATAAGACATAGGCTTACTGATTCACTTTGGGGAGTTCTAATAGTCCTATTGGCTGGACTAGGCAGGATGGGGTTTCAATGTAGCTAACTAGCTTAATGAGCTCCGGGACTGTGATCTCAAAGAACTAGGTAGCACATGAGTCTTACTTGTTACATGGCGCTATGAAATTTTATGAGCAGTTTTAAAATGTAATGTTGTTGAAATATGACCCAGTATAGTTGAAATCATTTCAAGGGTTTCATTTTATGTTTTGTCTAAGCCGTATGATTTATGTTTTGGTTATGGGAAAGATTCAGAATACTTCATAACGAATTCTAATGGTGAACTTCTGTATACTCTGTATTTGTATAAATTAAAAGAATTTGAACAATGGGGTTTTACTCCCGAACTGTCTCGATGTATGACCATTTTATGAGCTGCACCCATACTGGGTTTATTTGTTCCTTTCGGCTATGGTGAAATGTGATGTGTTGATTGGTAAGAAGAAGAAGACTTTAGCTTACTTCGCTGTATTTTTATTTGGTAATGTAGCTACAATGTAGTTATGGGTTTCATTCTCTATTCCCTTCCGGAGTTTGCAATTTTGTGCATTGAAGAATGTTTTCCTGTAGGTAGCTATCGTATTTCTGTATGTTGAAAAGAAATAAAAGAAAGGCCTCAAGCTGTCTAATGATTTGGCATAGGGTTAATGATAAAGTGGGTATGAAAAAGTAATGGGAACAACCTGTATGCAACTTCTGTCTTTTGTTTTTGGTATCTTTATTTGAAATATGGTATATATATGGTTTGATAGGGAAACTAGAATAGATCGATAGAGAATGGGCAGTAAAAATCAGTCTTGAATGTGAACTATATGGGGAACACTTATAAGTAAGGAATTTCATCTGCATTCTCTTTTATCGTAGTTCGTATAAATGAGTTTTCGATTGGTGTACATGTGAGTCCACGATTTCTGTCATAAGTTTGATTTTCAAATAGCTAGGCGATTATGTGAATGATTTTAAAACAAGGGTTTAGATCCGAGAAGTAAAATACTATAAATATTTTGCTGAGTTCACATCACCGACTCGCCAGTTCTAACAATCTGAGCAATACAATGCCTACTAAAGACTAGCTGGCTAGTCCTACTGGGCATGCCATTTGATTTTGGTAACACTTGATTTAATAAAACTGATAATAAGAACATTGCTATTTTAACATGGAATTTATAACAGGAATATGAAACGTAGGAGGGTTTTATCAATATCTCATACCTGTTGATGTCTGTAGCTTGTCCAACTGATGATGACCTGCTAATCCTGATAACTTCTCTTTATTGATTTTGAGCTGCACACTCAACCAACTAGTTAAGAAAAATACTGACTCTTAGTTGACTTAATAATTGATCTTGGATTGGATGACTTTGGGACTACCACATTCCTCACAACCATGATTCTACAGCCGTTCCTGGTTCAGTATGAATCCCCCCGAGCTGGTTCTGACATGCAAACTGAGAAATAGAGGCCCTAGATGGTAACTAGTTCAGATCTGGAAAAATTATAAGCAGAGTTCTTCTTGGTACAATAATACCCAAAAGAAAAAGAAGATCCCCCAAACTTTGGGGTCTGTCCTCCTTAAGTAGGAAAATCTTGAAATTAGGACTGTTGGGATTTACTCGTTTCTTTAAAACAATTAATTTATAAAATAATATTTGTTTACTTTAACTGTTAGTTTATTAGGAACTAGGACTTCTCAACCTATTTGATTAAAGTGTTTATTTAATCTTTTAGATGTTTTCATAATAATA
Organism: Larix kaempferi; assembly: GCA_027924585.1. Classification (NCBI taxonomy): domain Eukaryota; kingdom Viridiplantae; phylum Streptophyta; class Pinopsida; order Pinales; family Pinaceae; genus Larix; species Larix kaempferi. The sequence continues at coordinate 22,257,322 of BSBM01001023.1, forward strand.
ATAGTATACAATTTATAATACCATCTAAATATTAATAATTAACAATTAGTAAGTGGCAGCCCACTTATGCATAACTATATATATCTATAAAGTGTAAACATTTGTAAAGGAATATATATATAATATTTAACAAATATATATTTGAAGCTCCTAAATAATAATACTACTGGTGGTCTTAAGCATTTGTTTCACAATATGCTTCTTTTAGTTCTTTTTAAGGAAAGGGTCCACTTCTTTGGATGGTTTCGGTAAGCTGGTAAAGGAACCTCTAGTCTCTCCATTTGCATGTCAGATTCCCTCGTTTTAACATCGTAGTTCCCGCAGTAGATGATGATAATAAGATTTATTTAATGAAGTCGAAATAGTTGTGATAAGACACGCAAGTGCTATTCAGAGTCCTCTTTGACTCAACACTTGAGAAGTAGTAACCCTGAGTGCTCTTCACAGCCTTTCAACTCAACACTCTCACATGGGCATTACGCTAGTGCAATTCCAGAGCCTTTGCTCAACACTAGAGCGAGAATGTGGTTGTGAGGCACATCTAGGATAATTACATGTCCTCAGATCCGGTAATCATTTCTTTCAAGTTTGGAGTGCTCTAGGGCTCATGCCCAACACTCAATGTACATCAGGGCTTAGGCCTAGTATATATGTCTTTTGTGTGTTCTTGAGTCCACACTCAACACACTAACTAATCAACCATGTAAATCATGCTCTGCACAGTATAATGTAACAAAAGAGATAATCTCAGTATATCATAATTTTGTAATCATTTCTCGAAATACAAAATAGTATCTTCATTTTGATTTCCTGCCCCACATATATTTAACAATGAAACAAATCAAGGTCCATGCCCAATACATCAACTCATAAAGGAAATAAATCAAAACATATTAATGTTATGTAAAACATATTAAATCACATATACTGGGGCCGTGAGCCAACATGACATCATAACAGAGTTAGTCAAAAAGTTAGGATATTACATCTACTTGATCATACAATGTATCCACTTGATACATATCAACATACATGATCTACCTGATCATACAATGTATCCACCTAATACATATCAACATACATGATCTACCAAATCATACAATGTATCCAACTAATACATACACAAGTACATGATCCAACTGTTCATATCAAGCATCCAACATGATGCATATACATATACATGATCCAACTGATCATATCCAGCTTCCAACATGATGCATATATAGAGCAGTAATTGGAGCATCATCCTGATGCTCATCATCCATAGCTTACATCCACAACCATGGGAAGGATCCTCCTCTCACCATGCTTGGAATGGCTCCTGCAAATGTGTCCATCACTTCTTCCTCGAAGTGTTGTCAATCTGAAGAATACCAAGCCTCTCTCTAAAGTACTCAAACTTCACTCTGGCTAGTGGTTTCATCAAGACATTTTCCACCTTCTCATCTATTGCAACATACAGGAGCTTCACTGCTCCTCTCTTCACCATATCCCTGATATAGTGATATTTGATCTAAATGTGCTTCGACCTGTCATGGAACACCAGGTTCTAAGACAGCTTCACACAACTCTGGTTGTCACAAAAGATACTAGTAGCCTCCAACAGAAGATCAAATAACTCAAAGAGTAGCTTCCGGAGCCATATTGCCTCACAACTAGCCGAACAAGATACACCATACTCTTCTTCGATTGTACTCAGTGCTACGCAGGATTGCTTCCTACTAAACCAAGAGATCATACCCGATCCCCTACTGAAGCCGCACCCAAATGTGCTCTTCAAATCTGCAACACTTCCTACCCAGTCTGAATCAACATAACCCTATAGGTTAAACTTTTGATTCGCATCATACTTGAGCCCATGATAAATTTTACCCTTCATGTACCTCAGAATATGCTTTACAGCAACCAGGTGAACACCTCTGGGATCCATCAAGAACTAGATCAATGTGTTCACCGCAAATCAAATATCTTGTCTAGTGTTCGCCATGGCCTTACAGTCCATCATCCCAAACCTCTTCAGGATTTATTTTGCATACTTCCCTTGTCCAAGGAAGATCCCATCTGCACTTTACCACACCTCCATGCCTACAAAATAGTGCATCTGCCCCAAGTCCTTCATCTCGAACTCGGCAGCAAGATTCCTCTTGGTATCGGCAATTAATCGATCCTCACTTGTAACAAATAGGTCATCCACATACAGAAGTAGTATCATAGGATTGCATTTCTCAACCTTGTAGTAAAGGTTGGAATCTACTTTACTCTTAGTAAAGCCCAAACTGGATAGAAATTTGTCTATCCTACCATACCAAGTCCTAGGGGCTTGCTTCAAGCCTTACAAGACTTTCTTCAACCTGCACACATATGACTCCTTGTCATGTGTCTCAAAACCAAGTGGTTGCTCCACATACACTTCCGCTTCGAATACACCATTCAAGAAAGATGTCTTGGCATCCATCTGGTGTATCTTCCATTTCATCATTGCAGCCAGGGCAAGCACTGATCTGATGGAAGTGTACTTGCCTATAGGAGAAAAAGTCTCTTCATAGCCTATCCCCTCTTTCTGGGAGAAGCCACGAGCTACAAATATCGCTTTGTATTTCTCTATGATGCCATCTGCAACATGCTTGATCTTGTAGATCCACTTGGAAGTCACAACAGACTTCCCTTCAGGTCTTGGGACAACATACCAAACATCATTCTTCATGATTGACTGGTATTCCTCGACTATGGCATCCTTCTATTCTTTCTTTTCTATTGCTTCTTCATAATTGGAAGGTTCTTTGTTCATAATGTCACAGAGTAAGGCAATATAACTGGTATGAGATCTAGTCCTCTTCCTTTCTCTGTGTTCTTCTTCTAGAATGCCATACTTTTTTGCATCTTGAATGAGATCTCTAGCCCATGCAAGTTTCCTCTTGTGAGAGTGCTTCTCACGGGGTGGATCTATAGGTTCTTGCGGATCTTCCATTCACGATTTGCATCTAGAATTGTTTCAGTCATGGTAGTGTCTTGAAATTTTCTTTCCTTTGGTTCTTCATGATCTTCAATAAGTGTTTTCTTTGATTTGATGAAGGCTGAGTTTTCATCAAATGTCACATCCCTGCTGACATCAATATTCTTGAACCCTAGAAAGTATATTCTGTAAGCTTTCGAGCTTTCACTGTACCCCACAAAGATGCCCTTCTTTCCATAAGGATCTAGCTTTGTTCTCTTTTCCTTTTGAACATATGTATATACTGGACAACCAAATATTCTGAGATGGCTAACTTCAGGTTTCTTACCAGAGAATACTTCTTCTGGTGTCTTGTTGTCCAATATCTTATGAGCTGTTTTGTTCTGCACATACACAGCTATCCTAGCTACTTCTGCCCATAGATGCATAGGAAGATCCTGGTCATGCGGTATTGCTCGTGCTACTTCCATGATTGTTCTATTCTTTCTTTCTAGAACCCCATTTTGTTATGGATTGTAGGGAGTAGTCAACTCCCTCTTAATTCTTGAATCACTGCATAACTTCTTCAAATCACCTGAAGTGAATTCTCCGACATTGTTGGATCTGAATTTCTTGATCTTCTTATCAATTTGATTTTCCATCAAAGCTTTGAATTCCTTGAACTTATCAAACACTTCATCTTTGTTCTTCAAGAAGTAAACCCAAGTCTTCTTAGAGAAATCTTCAATGAAAGATACATAGTATACATACCCACTCAGAGAACTGGATGACATTGGGCCGCATACATCAGAGTGGATAATTTCCAAGATCCCTTTAGCTTTGCTTTCACTGCTTGGAAATTCCTTCTTAATGTTCTTTCCTTTTGCACATCCTTTGCAAACACCTTCATGCTTTGTCTTGATTTTAGGTAGACCCTCTACAGCTTTACTTGCAATTGGTAGTGCCCTATAGTGCACATGTGCAAGCATTCTATGCCAAAGTTCACTTGGCTCCATGGATTCATGTACCATGGCATGTTCAGGTTGTCCCTTCAATTTGTACAATCCTCCCTCTTGCTCCCCAATCACTACTGTATCATCTATAGTTTTACCCTTTGGCCACATTAGGATTTGGCCATCTAGAAATGCAACCCTCATGCCTTTTGCATCCAATCCAGATATGGAGAGTAGGTTCTTCTTGAGCCCAGGTACATATAAAACATCTTTCGTATTCAAAGACTTCCCAGAGTCTAGGTTGTAGGAGGCTTCACCACTTCCTTTGATAGGATATTGATAGTCATCCCCAATTTTCACCTTATGGGGTGACTCATGTTCAGATAGATTTGCAAAAGATTCTTTAAACCCAGTCATGTGTTTGGAAGCCCCATTATCAATAAGCCAATCATTACTTCCATGAGAGATAGTACCTGTGAGAGCAGAGATTTGAACATATTCATCTTCACTAGATGAGTCATCACTTTCTTCTCTAGCCTTATTCTTGGGAGGTTCATCATCCTCGATGGCATGAGCATGATATCTCTTCTTGTTATTCTTATTCCTTTTGTTGAAGTTGATGTTGTTGTTCTTTTTGTTCTTAGGACAATCTGAAGCAAAGTGTCCCTTCTCATTACATGTGAAGCATTTGAGATATTTCTTATCTTTATATTGATGGTGGTGTGAATATTTCTTAGCATGAGAATGCTCCCTCTTTGACCTTCCTTTCTTGGTGTGTGCTGTGAGATCTCGATCTTCATTTCCCATCTTTTCTTCTCGAGCCACAAGCCTTGCTTCTTCTTGTGAGCATTCCTCCCATAGTCTACTGAATGAGATCAACTTCCTTTTTGCACAAATTCCTTGGATAAAGGAATCCCATGACCTAGGTAGGCCATTCAATGTGGTCATGACAACTTCACCATTGTCCACTACTTCATCCACAGCTTCAATTTGTTCCTTGATCTGAGAGACCTTAGAGAAATAAGATCAAATGGTCTCTCCATTCTGAAGCTTTAGCCCTTTCAATTGGTTTCGCAGAGTCATCTTCTGATTTATGTTCTTCCCTTTCAATTGGGAATCAAACATCTCCTTGGGTGTCTTCAGAGATGACACATGTGGTATGAGATGGTCTTTGGTAGAGTCAGCAATGATTATCTTTTCCTTGACCAAGTTCTTCTTATGTAAGGCCTTAGCCTCTTCTCCCTCTAGGATAGGGACTTCTTCACTTATGTAAGTGTCCAATTCATTTTCTTCCAGGATTAACCCAAACCTATACTTCCATGCTCAGAAGTTATCATCCCCTTCAAGCTTATCCTCAAGCTTGGAGTGGTGAGACATCTTAAAGAGTATTTCAAATGGAAATAGAAAATATTTAGGTCTTACCACTTGATTTGCAGAAATCTGGATCTCGTGCTTGATTAGGGTTTATTAGAGAAACCCTCAAAATTCAAAATGTGAATTTCAAACTTCTGAAAGGATAGGAATATGCGTCTTGATGAGCTGATCAACCTAGTATATTTAGAATTTGAAATCTGCAAAGTTTCACCCTTCAGAAATGCCTTTTAGTCTCCCAGATTCACTTGGGAGGACCCTGAATTAGGGTTTGAGTTTCCCGAAGCTTGAAACCCAACAAAAAAGTTTGATCCAAAGCTCTATACTTTGATTTTTCCAAGGAGCTTCTAGCTTAGGTCTTAGAATTTATAAATTCCTATTTTTCTGGAAACCCTAATTTTTAGGGCAAAAAATGAAAGTGCCCATGATTGAATCCTGATTGGACAGAAAGATGTGCCTTGGTGAGGAGAGTAAAAATACCCTACTGAATTTCAAGATTCGTGGATAGAAACCCAATAAAAAAGAATCCCTAGCTTCCGCAACTGCAAAGTATTTTCTTCTCAGGTTAGATCTAATACCATGTTAATTTTTGAGCATTAATTCAACATACCCTAGGATCTTTACTGAGAGAATAACATGTACAACATATCAAGCATAACAATGCATATCAATCACACCAAGCAATCACATGAGACAATAGACACACGGAGTTTCACTAGGGAAAACCATAAAGGTGAAAAACCCCACAACTTCCTCAAAGATAGAAAGAGAAATGATACAACCCAGGTACAAGAGATAGTCCTCCTAGCAGCTACTCCTCCTTCCTCACTTGTGTGCCACTTTCTGGTGAGTGTAGAAGTGAATAATGAAGTGATCAAATAGAGTGCCTCCCGTGCTCTATTTATACATGACCTGACATGCCTAATAAACTAGCAAGGACGACTTGTCTAACTCAGTCTAATAACCCATGGTAATACTAATTACGGCCAACCCCACACTTGGTGGTCTAATAACCCATCACTTGCAAGTTGCGACACTTGAGACACTTGGCAATACAAATGACAACACTTCCGTATAGAGGAATAAAAACATCTCTATAGGAGTACAATATACATAGGTGAAATACATTCCGAAGTTCCATATACATCAACAAGGTCTCTTAACACCTATACCAATCAATTTACCTATCATCTTAGTGAAATACCATAAAAAATCATGTATCTCCTTTGAAGCCGCACACGATACTTGATAAGAGGGACTTACTTCGACAAGTAATATAAGTCAACAATACATCAGCTATTTTCATGTCCTTTAAATTGAATATCTTCAGGAATTCTTACCCAATTGTGATAAACTCAATTGTACGTGATAGCCCATAACTACATCTATGAGAACATTACATATACAACATAATAATTAGGAAATAATCTCTTACAATTTAATTATAAATCATACAATTACACCTTAACAATAAAACCATCCATATCATACATAAGAAAAGACACAAGAGACATATGTACACGTGGTTCACCCAATCCTTGGGCTACGTCCAGAAAACCGCCGTATCTTATTTTATTACTCAATAGAGAGTTACAACAATAACCACAAAGATCCAAGACCTGTGGATCTCATAAAATTATGTGGCCACAAACCATTAAACTCGATAGTGTCATAGATAAGGATACTCGACCACATAAGATAAAATCTTGATACCCAAATATAGTCTGGTAAAACCCCATAACTCCCTTTACTTTCAGAAGATCCATTATTTTATAACTAAATAACCTCTTAGCCACGTCGATATATATATTTTAATCTTTTACCTTAACTAAGAATTATATAGAACACACGATAAATTCCAACCCTGAGGTTTAAGTTCAGATCTAAGATCTAGTATAACGTTTAAGTATTGGTTATACTTCAACTAACACAATTTATACCTCCAACTAGTGTATATAGAACGATCTTAGGTATCACTATGATTAAAAGATGTGTATAGCGTTGCAACAAAACTCTGTCTACATCAGAATACTCTATCTTCAGGCAAAGATTTACGCATTAAACAAAGGACTTTGTCAAGTACAAGAATCTATACATTAGACCCAAAAATTATCATCACAGGAAAAATTCCCAAATTGTTTCTACGCAGAGCATACAACAAAAACATGTAGATCTTTATAACTGGAACAATCCTAAAGGTTAACATCGTTGATTATTAAAATGCTCACAGGATGCCGAAATGTTTCAATACAGCAAAACACAAAGGTCTTAGTGACTTATGTTTTACAAGAAAGAACTCCCGCTTGGAATCAAGAAAGTTCAAAATCCCGTGATTGACCTAGACCGAGATTCCTTGGATGTAATATGGAAGATGAGCTGTACTCCATAGCTAAAGTCGATAATGGAGAGTTCTCTATTTACCCTTTCATGCAGAGATCTTCTCCACAGAATACCGAGATCAACATATCACACAGGTATTCAGTGTTCTACAGAAATATCCTACTCACAACTTTAGAACGACAAGCCAGCATAGAGGTTCGAGCATCTACAGGTTATCCAACCATTCAGCGATTCGACAACACAAAGTTGCTATAGACTATGTGACTCACGAAAAAATGGAACTACAACTAAGAAGGCAAATTTTGGAAATCTAAAGGTTTATATCAACAACCAAACAACAATTAACTCAGCCATTCAACCAGCACACGTTTGTTATAGGGGGATAATAAAATAACACAACGATCAATGCGAGGTGATACAACTAAAGGAAAAATGCAGCGATCAAAGGGTTAGATGTAAGCTACAGGTATCACCTCCCTTATCATGCCTTACATTGTGCCATACCTTTCCATCGGATGTAAGTTCTCAAACATGATGCGTCATTAATGTACAATACCACATACAAACGCATCCCAAAAGTGGAGAGCAACTCCTTTGCAGAGCCATTCTTTTCCCGTCTTCTCATCTCGACTACGTCAAGCAGAAGCATTCGGAGTGCGACCAACTGGAGCAAAACAACGGATGTAGTGATTAGTCAAGAATCGACAGGAATTAGTCAATAGACGACAAGTGAAAGGAGTAAGATGTCGGGTAGTCGACGGATGGTAGAACTACGACAAGACAGGTTTGGCAGAGCCAATCGCGGAGGAAGGATAGGGTTGGCGAACCATAGAAGATGAGAAACAAGCTGACAGGAAGATCGAGATGTGACTGACTACTATAGCAGGGTCGAAAGGACAGGAAGTCAAGGGACTATACCTTGTAGTCATTCGGGGTTGCTGAGGAAGTTAATATAGTTATTGCGAGTTGGTGAAAGACATGATAGGTGATGTCATGGGCAGAGGCTGTGCAGCACGACTAGGAGCTGACAGTGCAGGTTCACAAGATTTGGAAGGATCAACAGACAAGAGGATGTGTGTCTCGGGGATTGCAGCAGTCTTAGGAACAACAGCAACAAAAGGGTAGAAGATGTATGAGAGGAAAGCATGAGGGGGGTCTTCAGTCTTTGATCAGTAGCATCAGAGAATAGAGCCGAGGGAAGTTGTGAAGAGTCACATCGACCGAAGGAGAGAGTTGAGATCGAGCCATATCTCAGCGTTCAGAGTTGAACCAGAAGAGGGTGAGGTCGACACACTGGGAGAACACACCACAGTTACTTCTAAGTTGTAACAGCTAAGGCCAACTGTAGTTAGTTATTTGTTTACAGCTATTCCGCATTGTAACCGAATTCAAAGAAGTAATAGAAAGCCACTTCTAGCATCCTGTTTTACACCTATTTGTGTAAGCATTGTGGTTTGTGTTGTGTGTATTGTTAAGCAAGAAAGTACTCTAGTAAGGTGACTTGCGTCAGTTGGTATCAGAGCGTGGACCATAGTAGATCAGAGCAGGAACAAAGAACCAAAAGAAATTCTGTTTGAGAAGACGGCTGTACCAACCATGACTTGTGTCAGTTGGTATCGAAGCGGAAGAATTCGTCGAGTTCGTGATAGTGAGCGTACAAGTGAGTTGAACAGATCCAGCTACGGTTAGGTAGAGTTGTGCACAACTTGTTTAATGTCCAGTTGCGATTGGACATGTGAGAGTTTCAATAGAGGTTGGAAATGGATCATAGAGGGGTTTATGTCCAAGGATGAAGGGCGCGTGGCACAGCACCCATCATAGTGGATCGTGAGATGTTTGACAAATGAGTCAGATTGATGAAAAATTTGACAAATGAAGTCACGGCGATCAAAGAAAACTAGAGGCGTGGTTGTATTCCTAAAGCACTAGACCACGGTGACGAGGAAGTCGAAGAAGTGGCAGCACAGGAAGAAGCCGCAGAGGAACTAGAGGAAAAACTAATCAAACTCCTGATGGATATGAGACGTCGGGCAAAGATAAATGTGTGTACGTACTCAGGAAGCCTAAACCAAGACGATTTGATCGACTGGTTCAGAAAGATGGAGAAATACTTCAACATAGAGCAGATCGAGGATCCTAAACGGGTTAATATTGCATGTCTAAGGTTGAAGGGTCATGCCTCATTGTAGTGGGACAATGTACATGCTGGCAGGCTCAAGAAAGGCAAGGAGAAAATCATGTCTTGGGATAGAATGGTTGCCAAGTTGAAGGGAATGTTCTTGTCGACTGACTGTGTGATTTCCTTATTCTGGAGGTTACAGAACTTTCAACAGAAAGAGATGACCATGAAAGAGTACATGGAGGATTTCTACCAATTGTCGATTCGGTCAGGACAAACTGATGAAAGAGAAGAAGTTGTCGCTAGATACGTGAACGGCTTGAAATATGCTATTCAGGATGAACTCAACATGTCGAGATTCAGAGTAGTCGATGAAGCCTACGAGTTAGCTCTGAAGGTAGAAGAGAATTTATCAATAAAATCCACAGCAACCATGGGAAGGATGACTAGTCGGGGTGAAAAAACTGTCTCCACGAAATGCCAAAGTAGCGGGTATAGGAGCAAAGGTGTCGATGATAGCCGACACACAAAAGGGAAATTGACAGGGAAAGCGCAAGAAAATCGATGTGATGGTCGTGAGAACCACGGTCAAGATGAGTATAGTCGAAGTGGTCCATCTGATAAGAAAGGAGCTAACAGACTAGCCATAATCTGTTACAAGTGTCGAGGAATGGGACACAAGGAATATGAGTGCCCAGAAAACCTACATGCTATAGAAGAGTTGAAACCCAGATGTCGGAAGGATGAGCAAGTTGACGAGAGGGAAGAATCATCATCCGACAGCAGTGGAGGTCAAAAGAAGAAGAACCAAAATATGACGGTTCAGAGGACCTTGATCCAAGAAAATCAACGTGACCCGATGGAACCAGCACAATAGAAGGCGATCTTTCGAACGAAGGTGTGAATCTGGGAATGGTGTTGCAAAACCATAGTTGATGGTGGAAGCAAGGAGAATCTTGTGTCAACAGAAGTCATCGACAAGATTGGATTGAAGTGTCGAGAACATCCACACCCCTACAAGATCTCATGGTTGCAGAAAGGACACCATGTCAGGGTGACCAGACAGTGCCTGATCAACTTCAGAGTTGAAGGATTAGAGGACAGCGTACTGTGTGATGTAGTTCCTATGGATTCTTGCTATCCTTTGTTAGGAAGACCATGGAAATATCATCGGAAAATGATCTATGATGGTCAAGCCAGCACAGTCACAGTGTGGAAGAATGGCGTGAAGAGGACTCTTAAGCCGAGGTGGGAAGAGCTAGCCGACAGTAAGGACGGTGAGAGCAATCTTTGGGAAAAGCGAATGTTGATGAGCACCGCAAAGGAATTCCTCACAGAAGAGGAGAGGAAGGTGGGTTGTTTTTCGATCATTCCGAAAGGACCATATGTCGAAGGAATGACCAGGGACGAGAATATTTCGGTCGAAATTGAGCAATTGCTCGAAGAATTCAGAGACGTAATGGCTGATGAGAAATCGACGGGATTGCCGCCGACAAGGAGCATATCCTTTTAGACCGACTTGATTCTAGGTTCAAGTCTTCCAAACAAAGCACCATATATGATGAGTCCGACAGAGGGACAAGAGCTAAACCGATAGGTCCAAGAGTTGTTGGACAGGGGATTAATCAAAGAAAATCTGAGCCCATGTGCAATACCAGCGGTATTGACACCGAAGAAGGGTGGATAATGGAGAATGTATACTGACTCCAGAGCCATCAATAGGATCACGATCAAGTATTGGTTTCCATTACCGAGGATGGATGACTTGATGGATTGCCTGAGTGGAGCAACGTACTTCACAAAAATAGACCTGAAGAGTGGATATCACCATATTAGGGTCAGAGAAGGAGATGAATGGAAGATAACCTTCAAAACAAAAGAAGGGTTGTATGAGTGGTTAGTCATGCCATTTGGGTTGACTAATGCACCTAGTACATTCATGATATCAATGAATGAAGTGTGGAAACCATTTCTAGGAAAGTTTGTCGTAGTCTATTTAGATGACATTATGATTTTCAGTCGAACCAAGGTGGAACACTTGGAACATGTTCTACAAGTATTGCAGAAATTGCTGGAAGAAAAGCTGATGGTAAACCTGCAAAAGAGTTTCTTCATGAAGAAGGAATTGGTGTATTTGGGGTTTGTAATCTCGGGTAAAGGGTTGGTGATGGACTCGGAGAAGGTGAAGGCAATCGTGGATTGGTCGAAACTTACAAGTACACTAGGAATAAGAAGTTTCCATGGACTTGCTAGTTTCTACCAGAAGTTCATCCATGGATTCAGTCAAATTTGTCCACCATTGACAGAATGCATGAGAAAGGGTGAGTTCAAGTGGACGGACCAATCCTAGAAAGCTTTCTACGAGTTGAAGGAAAAGGTCACTGAGAGCCCAATCTTAACGCTCCCATACTTTGAAAAAGTTTTCCAAGTCGATTGTGATGCGAGTGGAATGGAAATTAGAGTAGTGTTGAGCTAGGAGGGCTGACCAATTGCATTCTTTAGTGAAAAGCTGAATGGAACGAAGCAGAAGTATTCGGTCTATGACCAAGAGTTTTATGCTATCATTCAAGCATTGAAGAAGTGGAGACATTATTTGTTGCCCAAGGAATTTGTGTTGTACACAGATCACCAAGCAGTGAGGTATTTGAACACTCAGTCGAAATTGGATCAGAGACACATGAAGTGGGTGGAGCTACTTTAGAGATATACATTCGTGTTGTGACATAGGTCGAGCAAGTCGAATAGAGTTGCCGATGCATTGAGTAGGAGAGTTGTGCTATTGAGCATGATGACAGTCCAGGAAATAGGGATAGAGTCGATAATGATGGAGTATAAGAACGACAAGGATTTTGTGAAAGCATGGAAGGCTTGTTGTGAACCTTGCAGTATCGACAGAACTCCATATTTGAGTTACTTCATCCAAGAAGGCTATCTATTCAGGGGAATTCAGTTATGTATTCCCAGAGGATCAGTAAGAGAGAACCTAATTCGAGAGTTTCATAATGGTGGGTTAGGAGGACACTTTGGTATCGATAATACCAAAGCACTGGTTGACGAGAAGTATTTCATGCCAGGAATGTCGAGAGATGTCAGAAGATGGGTTTGACAATGTCAAGTTTGCTAGTTCAAAAAGGGAAGGAGTCAAAACATGAGGTTGTATACACCATTGTCGGTACCACATAACCCTTGGGAGCATCTTAGCATGGATTTTGTGCTAGGATTACCAAAGACTCAGCAAGGAAGCAATTCAATATTTGTTTTAATCGACATATTTTCGAAGATGGCGTATTTCATACCATGTAAGAAGACGAGTGATGCCACAGGGATTGTTGTATTATTCTTCAAGGAGATAGTCAGATTGCATGGGTTTCCAAAGAGTATCACGTCGGATCGGGATACAAAGTTTATGGGGCATTTCTGGAGAACCCTATGGAAGAAACTGGACACGAAGTTGTAGTTCAGTTTGGCATCTCATCCGCAGACAGACGGACAGACCAAGGTGGTCAATAGAAGTTTAGGAAACCTTCTGAGATGTCTAGTAGCCGACAGACCCAAGCAGTGGAGAATGTATTGGCACAGGCGGAGTTTGCATACAATAATTATGTGAATCAATCGACAGGATTGAGTCCATTCCAATTTGTTAAGGGGAGAAGCCCACATAGAGTGGTGGATTTGGTCGAATTGCCAACAGAAACTAGGAAGAGCACGGATGCAAAATCATTCGCAGAGCATATGGATGAATTTCATGAAAATATGCGAAAGTGCATAGAGAAGAGTAACGCGGCATATAAGTTAAGGGACGACAGGAAAAAGAGGCTACAATCGTTCCAATAAGGGAATTTAGTCTATGCATACTTACGGAAAGAAAGATTTCCGACAGGAACATACAACAATTTGAAGCTGAAAAAGAGAGGACCATGCAGAATTCTGAAGAAGATGTCGAAAAATGCTTATGTGTTGGAATTGCTGCAGGACTTGAACATTTTAGCAACGTTCAATGTTTCAAATCTGTACAATTTTGAAGAGGGTTCAATCAGTGGAAGCGAGAAGGTGATAAGCATCGAATGACAAGACCAAATTCCAGATCGACACAAGGAAGAAATCGCAGAAGTAATCGAAGAGCGCAAGGTTGGATGAATGCGTAGCACACGAAAAAAGGAATACTTGGTGTGATGGAAGAATGACGAGATGCAGGAGGCGATATGGATTTTCGAAGAAGATTTCAGGAGACTGACAGAGCACTTGAATTATTTTTCACCTGGGGAGTCTGATGCAGGAGCATCGGGGCCTAGGTAGATCAGTTGAAGTTGATCGACAGGAGGGGAGCCGACTAGCGGGGTTGCCAATGACCACTGGTTCGGAGAGCAAGTAGACTTGTCTAAGTCAATAAGTCGAGCAGAAGCAGTCGGAGTACGACCGACTGGAGCAGTACAACAGATGTTGTGATTGGTTGAGAATCAACAGTAATTAGTTGATAGACGACAAGTGAAAGGAGTAAGATCTCGGGTAGTCGATGGATGGTCGACCTATGACACGACAGGTTTGGCGGAGCCAAGCATAGAGGAAGGATAGGACTGGCGAACCGCAGAAGATGAGAAACAAGCCGACAGGAAGGTCGAGATGTGACTAACTACTGCAGCAGGGTTGGAGGGACAAGAAGTCAAGGGACTGTACCTGGTATCCATTCGGGGTTGCTGAGGAAGTTAATACAGTTATTGCGAGTTGGTGAAAGACATGACAGGTGACGTCATGGGAAGAGGCTGCGCAGAATGGCTAGGAGCTGACAGTGAAGGGTCGCAGGATTTGGAAGGATCGGCAGACAGGAGGATGCGTGTCTCAGGGATTGCAACAGTCTCAAAAATAGCAACAACAGTAGGGTAGAATACGTAGGAGAGGAAAGCACGAGGAGGATCTTCAATATTTTATCAGCAACATCAAAGAATAGAGCCGAGGGAAGTTGTGAAGAGTCACACCGGCCAAAGGAGAGAGTTGAGATCGAGCCATAGCTCAGTGTTTAGAGTTGAACCAGGAGAGGGTGAGGTCGACACACTGGGAGAACACACCACAGTTACTTCTAAGTTGTAACAGCTGAGGCCAAGTGTAGTTAGGTATTTGTTTACAATTATTGTGCATTGTAACCGAATTGAGAGAAATAATATAAAGCCACTTTTGGCATCCTGTTTGTGTAAGAATTGGGATTTGTGTCATGTGTATTGTTAAGCAATAAAGTAATCCAGTAAGGTGACTTGCGTCATAATTATCCCACTATTTTCTATGTCCAAAATTAGTACAGAGATCATGAACCAAGACATGGTTGACTACCTCTATTTGGTCGTCCGTTTGAGGATGGAAGGCTGTGGAGAATTTAAGCTGACATCCAAGCAGTGCCCAAAGTGTCTTCCAAAAGGAACTCAGGAAGCAGGATTCCTGATCCGAAATGATGTTACTTGGTAGGCCAAATTGAAGCCACACATGTTGGAAATACAATTATGTTGTTTGGGAGGCTGTAGTGGTCTTTGTGCAAGCCACGAAGAGATCCATTTTGCTAAAACAACATACGAATACCCAAATTGCATCATGTTTTTGTTGGGTAGTGGGTAGTCCATTGAGGAAATCCATAGAAACTGATTCCCATGGCCTGGAAGGTAGCGGGAGAGGTATATATAAGCCATGCTTTCTATTTGATTGTTTTGATTGAGAACATAAGGCGCAAGCTCTTATGAATCTCTGTCATGTCTCCATCTCTGGTGAAAGCTTTTAGTTGTTTAATTTTTGTCTATCTCCATGACGACAATAATTAGAAGCCTAAACTACTTTTCCACAATACAACCAAGAGTGGAAAAGGGCATGGTGAACCACAAGGGGGAGAGTCTTAAAGTCGTAAATGTCGTCATAATTTTTTGGCTTGGTTTAGCTCTTGATTTCCGAGTTAAGTTAATTTATGCTTGATATACTTCATTGGTATGCTTAGGCTTATATATAGATATACATCTAAGTGAAGAAGCATATATTTCAACTATACAATTATCAAGCATTAAACGTAAGCCTATTTGGAAAACTTTAGTGTGTGTGTACTTTATACAAGTGCATTTATTTTAGGCTTGGTGGTAATATAATCACCATTTTCTCTCTCTCTCTATATATAAACACATTATTAAATTGAGTAGTTTTTTTAATTTAATGTGTTTACCATCAAGTTTTATGGTGCATCATATATATATATATATATATATATATATATATGAATGATTGTGCCTTTGTTTAAAATTTAATTATATGTAATACTTTTGCAAATTTTACTTGCGAAAAGCAAATGTTTTCAAGGTTGGAGCTCTTGATTTCCGCATTAAGTTAATTTATGCTTGATATACTTCATTGGTATGCTTAGGCTTATATATAGATATACATCTAAGTGAAGAAGCATATATTTCAACTATACAATTATCAAGCATTAAACGTAAGCTTATTTGGAAAACTTTAGTGTGTGTGTACGTTATACAAGTGCATTTATTTTAGGCTTGGTGGTAATATAATCACCATTTTCTCTCTCTCTATATATAAACACATTATTAAATTGAGTAGTTTTTTTAATTTAATGTGTTTACCATCAAGTTCTATGGTGCATCATATTTATATATATATATATATATGAATGATTGTGCCTTTGTTTAAAATTTAATTATATGTAATACTTTTGCAAATTTTACTTGTGGAAAGCAACTGTTTTCAAGGTTGGAGTTAAGGATTACATAGTGATGTAACTTGCTCACGTTTATAAAATATATAGATATGTATCCTTAAGTTTGTGTCGGGGTATATGTATGTTTTCTTTGGGAAATATTAAAATGCATATTCGATATGAAATTAAATGTTTAAGTATGTTTTTGTTTATGAGCAATTATAGATATAATTTTATTTATGAGAAAATAAAATTATATAGAATATATATGTTCTTTTCTTTTACGATTGCATTGAATTCTTCTTTTAATTGGTGTTTCCTATGTTCACATATGAAAAGAAAATATAATTTTATGAGAAGGAGATTCTTTTGAAAAGATTTATAAGTAATATATATATGATATATATATATTTTTAATATATATATTATACTTCCTCTGACCTAGGGGGAAAACACTTTTCTCTTCTTTGAGATTTATACCATTTATATATATTTAATGATTTTCTTTTGGACGAGGTTTTTTGACCTAGCTGGGTTCTGCGCTGAGGGAGAGCGTTGTGGGATGGAAACCGAGCTTTGAAGCTCTGTATGCGCCCATTTGATTTACCAAAAAACGTTTTTAGCTTGAGTGTTCGCTGGAAACATACTTTTCCTGCTCTGTGTGCATCTATTGATTTACAAAAACGTTTTTAGCTTGAATGTTGGGCTGGCACCATTTGTCTTCCTGCTCTGTATTCATCTTTTGATTTGAAAAAACGTTTTTAGCATCTGTGTCTCTCTAGCTATGGGAGAAAAACGTTTTTAGCATCTATGTGTGCCCAGCTATGGGAGAAAAACGTTTTTACCATCTGTGTGTGCCCAGCTGCGGGAGAAAAACGTTTTTAGCATCTTTGTGTGCCAATCTATGGGAGAAAAGCGTTTTAGCATCTGTGTCTGCCCAGCTATGGGAGAAAAACGTTTTCAGCAGCTGTGTGTTGCCAAGGAGGAAGAAAAACTTTTTAATGATTTCTGTATGCTCCCAGCATTTCGTTTTTATTCTCTGTGTGCTTCCATGAATGAGGGAAAACATTTTGTTCCATACTCTGTTCTTCATTTAATTTGTTTGCTTTCATTTTTATGCTGCCTGCGTGGTCTGCTCTGTGTCGATCTCTGGAGATAGCGGGTACACTATACTGCCAGAGTCATGGGTTGCATTTTAGTCATGCTATATCTTTGTGTTGTGTTCCATATATGCACGCTGTGGATCTTTACCCTGTATACTCTAACCCTGAACGAAAACAGAGTTGGCTATAGTTTTATAATTGCACTTGTTATTATTTTTGCTTATTAGAGTTTATCTCTGCACATAAACCGGTTGTAGAGGTATGGTTAATACACCTGCTGGTATAATGACCTCTGTGGGAGTTACATGGGGGTGTTGCATGGAGTAGAGCCTGGGGAGGCCTGTTGTGGAGTCATTGTATAATATATACTTATATATTGTGTAAACGTTGGTTAAACTCTCATCTAATATATATAGTGGTCATATTTTATGTAAATTATAGGAAATAGTCATGTTTATATCTTATATAGAATGACTACGTTGGATATATATCTTGTATGCATGGGTGTGTGTATACAGTCGAGATATATATATTTATTATAGACGTGGTTGTGTCATATATATATATATGTCGAATGCTTGTATGCATGGTTTATGTGAGCCCTCGATGCATTATGAATTGTATGCATTCATAAATTCAAATGAATATGGTATGCAGTCAAGATTTGTAATGAATCTCGTTGACATTCATACTTTTTAAATTAAATGTTGTATGCATTTGAAAGCTTTAAATTGAATGTTCAATGCCATTGTAGATTCCAAGTGAGTGTTGTACCGCATTATACTTGGTGATTGCATGTCGAATGCATGGGATGGGTTTTTATCTACTTGTTGAGGTTGGTATTACATCTTTGGATTTCATGTCTAATGTCTATTGGTGTGTAGGTCAAATGCATTGTTTTGGTATGCATTTAGTAAGCTTACGTGCACATAATTGATGATTGTATCGTATGACACCTTATGGTCGCAAGTCGAATGTTGTGGTTGCATGTCGAATGCATTAGTTATGTTTCATATGCATGTTGATGATGCTCGTTAGCTTGTGGTTTCATGTGGAATGCATGGGATGCATGTCGACTGCATTGGAAGTGTTACCTACACTTAATTATGATGCTTGGCAGTTGTGGTCGCATGTCGAATGCATCCTTAGTATGTTGAATGCATTTCATATGTCTTACCTACATTTCATGATATTAGAATTACATTGTATTTGGATGGCTGGTCGAATGCATTATTGCATGTCAACGACACCTCTTATGTTCCATATTTTTTATGATGTTTCGCATTGGGTGATCGCATGTCGAATGTGTTTCTCATGTTTCTTATGCACGTATTATGTCATGAGGAATTGAAGGCCTGTTGGTAGTATGGCTGCCATTACACCAAAACCCGCACGTGATTGGTAAACTCACCACAGCCAGATTTCAAGGAGGCGATTAGTCCCTTGTCACGATACACCGGGGAGCGCTCACTACCTTCAATTTGGTGCAACAATCTCCCCCTTAGTGTGATCCGAGTGTGTATCGAACTCATGACCTCTAGCTGTGATACCAATTATTTGTAGTACGACTATCGTTACACCAAAACCCGCAGGTGATTGGTAAACTCACCAACGCTAGATTTCAAGGATCCACAAGAGGCGATTAGTACCTTGTCACGATACACTGGGAGCGCTGACTACTTGCAATTTCATGCAACAAGGCCAAGTCTGGAATACAGACTTGGGCCCGCCGAGAACAACACCACAGCTATGCATGGGGTTAGGACCAAGAGAAGTGTCTAGGTAGGAGTACTACCTTTGACTCTGCAGGAGCACTGCATTAACCTCTAGAGTTGTGTGTGATTGGCTCTAGGGCGACGAGACTTAGAGTCTTCCTATCACGTTGTGGATCACCATGCCCAACTCGGGGGTGGCCTTTGGATGGACTATGTATATGCCGTCGAAGAACCTACGGTTGGGTGAAACATTGCATTGCCCACCATATTTCCCTTATTAAAATGATTATGCTTTGTAAATTTATTTGATGCATCTTGATTAATGAAATGACATTGATAGTTGTTGTAGTATGTTTTGTTGTACTAATCAATGTTGTGAGTATAATGATGAACACAGGAATAAGACGAAAACAAGAATGCCACTGCTTAGTTTTACCAAGGTGGTAAGGAAAGTATGGTTGTTAATTTATCATTTGCATTGATATGTATATACATCAGCTCATCTCGTTGTGACCCTACTTGTATTCAATGAATGTAAGTAAAAATTATGTTACTCATTCATGTATTCATGTAAAGTTGATTGTTGTATGGTCACAAGAAAGAGGCTAACTTGTTTGAAAAAAGATTTTGATATGATGCTCACCCCAGGGAAGTTAGTATCATACACATGCTTAGAGTTTTCCATTTTATGTCATTGAGGTAAGAACATATATTAGACATTATAATTAATGGGAAAGCATATGATTGTGAATGCATAAAATAATCAATGAGTTTCTTGTACATTGGAATAAATGTGTAAAGTCTTATGTGGATTATGGTTGAAACATGATTTTAGATCAGTTTGCATTTGGTAATGATCTATGTAAGGGTAAGTGTGAAAAGAACATGTCGGTAGACAGTTTGTGCTTGATGAAAAGAGATTAGCCCTTATAACCTAGCCTAACGTTATTATTACACCTTTCGACAGACTCCATGGTTGACTTAGTACTCATGTGGGGTAAAAGAAAGATTTGAAATGTTCTCATATTATTATGCATGTGCTTAATTGTGTCATCATTGACTTATGGTGAGGTTTATAGCACATTTACGTCTAATGGTTAGTTGAATTTCTTGTTAATGAAACTACGACACCATGATGTTGAATATTATTTCGACTCGCATATTCATGTATTTGAGAAGGTTTCCATTATGCATTAATGATGTGTCGACAAACTTTCTAAAAGTCGATTAAGTTGTAGCTTCTTGAAGGAGTATATTTCCATGAAATGGAATCTAACACATGGACGTATGCTTGTACTTTGTTGCATTTAATGTTATAATTTACCAACTATGCTTTAGTATCAAATTGAGTTATTACTCCACAAGTAGCCGCACTGTGATATATCTTTCATTATTGGTTTAATGTATTGCATGTCATTAAATGGAAAGATAGGTGTGTAGATCTTGGTTTATAATTATATGAGACTAATGCTACATAGGCATGCTTCGGATGTTAAATGACTCTAGTTGAGTGTGTTGTGTTAAAGTTAATATCGAATTATGAAGCTAACTTATTTTATAGAAGGGTGGGGTTCTTCTATGTTGCACCAAGTTTGATATCGTGTGGTATTTTTTACCCAAGCTTGTACACGAGGTTGAAAGTGGTTTGCTACTTAGCATCTACTTTATTATGTTATCAAGAGAAACTTGGTTTGCATGCATTTATGCTTGGAAAGACTTTTACATATTGCAGTAAAGCTATGTATCTTATTGTCTATATGTTATTCTCCATGGTAGGTGAAATTGATGATGGTATGGATATTGATAGTATGTGGTTTTAAAAACAAAAACAAAAAAAAAAATTCTCCCCTTTTCCTTTTAAAAGTGTATGGGTTTCTATGTATGTTACAATTATGTTGTTTGGGAGGTTGTAGTGGTCTTTTTGCAAGCTAGGAAGAGATCCATTTTGCTAAAACGACATACGAATACCCAAATTGTATCATGTTTTTGTTGGGTAGTGGGTAGTCCACTTAGGAAATCCATAGAAACTGATTCCCATGACCTGGAAGGTAGGGAGAGAGGTATATGTAACTTCGGAATGTATTTCACCTATTTATTTCATCTATGTATATTGTACTCTTATAGAGATGTATTATTCCTCTATAAGGTAGTGTCGTCATTTGTATTGACAAGTGTCGCAAGTGTCATAACTTGTCGATGGGTTATTAGACTAGGTCAGCCCTGATTAAGTAAACCATGGGTTATTAGACTAATCTAGACAAGTCGGCCCCATTAGTTTATTGGGTAGGACAGGACAAGTATAAATAGAGATTGGGAGATCTCTATTTTGACATCTCATTTACTCACTACTACATCATTCGGAAAGTGGCACACATGTGAGGAGGAGGATCATCTGCTCGGAGAAGACTATCTCTTGTACTTGGGTTGTACTTTGGTTGTATTATTGCTCTATCTATCTCTGAGGAAGTTGTGGGGTTTTTCACCTTAGGGTTTTCCCCATGGAAACTCTGTGTGTCTATTGTCTCTTTTGTTTGCCTCTTGTTATGATTGACATGATTGACATGCTTGATATGATTGATATGCTGTACATGTTATTCTCTCAGTAAATATCCTAGAGTATATTGAATTAATGCTCAAAAATTGACATGGTATCAGAGCCTCCCTGAGAAGAAGACAATGTGCAGTGGCATAATCTTGGGTTTCTTGTTTATTCGGTTTCTCTCCACAGATTTTGGAAAAGCAGTAAGGTAGATTGACTCTACTCATCAAGGAGAATCTATCTGTCCAATCAGAATTCAATTCTGAGCACTTTCAGTTTTGGCCCTAAAAATGAGGGTTTCCACAAAAATAGGAATTTCTGAAATCTGAAGACATAGATGGAATCTCCTTGGAAAAATAAAAGTTTAGAGCTTTGGATCGAGATTGTTGGTTGGGTGAATCTCCGGAAAACTCAAACCCTAATTCAGGGTCCTCCCTAGTGAATCTCGGAAGACTAAAAGACATTTCTGAAGGGTGAAACTTTGCAGATCTCAAATTTTGAATATACTAGGTTGATTAGCTCATCAAGGAGCATCTTTCTATCCTTTCATAAAGTTCAAATTCACATTTTGAATTTTTAGGTTTTCTCTAACAAACCCTAATCCGGGATGAGATTCGATTTTTAGCAAATCAAGTGATAAGACCTATATCTTCTCTATTTCCATTTGAAGTACTCTTTAAGATGTCTCACCACACCAAGCTTGAGGACAACGTTGAAGGGGCTGATAACTTCCGAGCATGGAAGTATAGGATTGGGTTAATCCTGGAAGAAAATGAGTTGGACATTTATATAAGTGAAGAGGTCCCTGTCCCAGAGGGAGAAGAGGCTAAGGATCTTCACAAAAAGAACTTGGTCAAAGCAAATAGAATCATTGATGATTCTATCAAGGACCATCTCATCCAACATGTGTCATCTCTGAAGACACCCAAAGAGATGTTTGATTCTCTCACGAAGCTATTTGAAGGGAAGAACATAAATCAGAAGATGACCTTGCATAACCAATTGAAAGGGGTAAAGCTTCAGAATGGAGAGACCATTCAATCTTATTCTTCTAAGGTCTCTCAGATAAGGGAACAACTTGAAGCTGTGCATGAAATTGTGGACAATGGAGAATTTGTCATGACCACACTAAATGGCCTACCTAGGTCATGGGATTCCTTTATCCAAGGAATTTGTGCAAGAAAGAAATTGGTCTCCTTTAGTAGACTATGAGAAGAATGTTCACAAGAAGAGGCTAGGCTCGTAGCCCGAGAAGAAAACATGGGAAGTGAAGATCAAGCTCTCGTAGCTCACACCAAAAGAAGCAAGCCTAAGAAGGAGCACTCTCAGCACAAGAGATCCACTCACCATGATCAAAAGAATAAGAAGGATCTAAGATGCTTCACATGTAATCAAAAGGGTCACTTTGCTGCGGATTGTCCTAAGAACAAAAGGGACAACAACAACAACAACTTCGACAAGAAGAAGAAGAATAAGAAAAGGAAATATCATGCTCATGCTGCCAAGGATGATGAATCCCCTAGGAAGAAGGCTAAAGCAGAAAATGATGACTCATCAAGCGAAAATGAATATGTTCTAATCTCTGCACTAACAACTACTATTTCTCATGGTTGTAATGATTGGTTAATTGACAGTGGGGCTTCTGAACACATGACTGGGTTCAAAGAATCTTTTGTAAATTTATCTGAACATGAATCACCCCATAAGGTGAAACTTGGGGATGATTATCAATACCCTATGAAAGGAAGTGGGGAAGCCTCCTACAATCTAGAATCTGGGAAGTCTTTGAAGATGAAAGATGTTTTATTTGTACCTGGGCTCAAGAAGAACCTACTCTCCATCTCTGCATTGGATGCAAAAGGCATGAGGGTTGCATTTGTAGATGGTCAAGTCCTAATGTGGCCAAAGGATAAAACTCTTGATGATGCAGTGGTAATTGGAGAGCAAGAGGGAGGATTGTACAAATTGAAGGGACAACCTGAACATGCCATGGTACATGAATCCATGGAGGCAAGTGAACTTTGGCATTGAAGGCTTGCACATGTGCACTACAAAGCACTACCAATTGCAAGCAAAGTTGTAGAAGGTATTCCTGAAATCAAGTCAAAGCATGAAGGCATTTTCAAAGGATGTGCAAAAGGAAAGAACATTAAGAATGCATTTCCAAGCAGTGAAAGCAAAGCAAAAGGGATCTTGGAAATTATCCACTCCGATGTATGCAGTCCAATGTCATCCAGTTCACTAAGTGGGTATGTATACTATATCTCTTTCATTGATGATTTCTCTAGGAAGACTTGGGTCTACTTCTTGAAAAACAAAGATGAAGTATTTGATAAGTTCAAGGAATTCAAAACCTTGATGGAGAATCAAACTGACAAGAAGATCAAGACATTCATATTCGACAATGGCAGTGAATTCACTTCATGTGATTTCAAGAAACTATGCAGTGATTTAGGGATTAAGAGGGAGTTGACTGCTCCCTACAATCCACAACAGAATGGAGTTGAAAAATGAAATAATAGAGAAATCATGGAAGCAGCATGAGCAATGTTGCATCAATAAGATCTTCCTATGCATCTATGGGAAGAAGCAGCTAGGCCAACTGTGTATGTGCAGAACAGAGTACCTCACAAGATATTGGACAACAAAACACCAGAAGAGGTCTTCCCTGGTAAGAGACCTGAAGTCAACCATCTTAGGATATTTGGTTGTCTAGTACATACACATGTTCCAAAGGAAAAGAGGACAAAGCTAGATCCTTCAGGAAAGAAGGGTATCTTTGTGGGTTATAGTGAAAGCTTGAAGGTTTACAGAATATACTTTCCAGGGTTCATGAATATTGATGTCAGCAGGGATGTAACATTTGATGAAAACTCAGCATTCATCAAATCAAGGAAGACACCTGTTGAAGATCATGCAGAAGCAAAGGAAACCACATTTCAAGACACTACCATGACTGAAGCAATTCCAAATGCTGATCGTGAAATTGAAGATCCGTAAGAACCTATAGATCCACCTCGTGAGAAGGAATCTCACAAGAGGAAACCTACATGGGTTAGAGAGATCATTCAAGATGCATAAAGATACGACATTCCAGAAGAAGAACATAGAGCAAAGAAGAGAACTAGATAACATACTAGCTATGTTGCTTTACTCTGTGATATTATGAACAAAGAACCTTCTACTTATGAAGAGGCAATGGAAAAGAAAGAATGGAAGGATGCCATGGTCTAGGAATATTAGTCGATCATGAAGAATGATGTTTGGTATGTGGTCCCAAGACCTGATGGGAAGTCTGTTGTGACTTCCAAATGGATCTACAAGATCAAGCATGTTGTAGATGTCAACATAGAGAAATACAAAGCGAGATTTGTAGCTCGTGGCTTCTCCCAGAAAGAAGGAATCGACTATGAAGAAACTTTTGTTCCTGTATCCAAATACACTTCCATTAGATCAATACTTGCTTTGGCTACAGTGATGAAATGCAAGATACACCAGATGGATGTCAATATTGCTTTCTTGAATGGTGTAGTCGAGGAGGAAGTATATGTGGAGAAACCACTTGGTTTCAAGACACATGACAGGAAGTCATATGTGTGCAGGTTGAAGAAAGCCTTGTATGGCTTGAAGCAAGCTCCTAGGACTTGGTATGATATGATAGACAACTCTCTATCCAGTTTGGGCTTTACCAAGAGTAAAGCGGATTCCAACCTTTACTACAAGGTTGAGGAAGGAAATCCTATGATACTACTATTGTATGTAGATGATCTGTTTGTAACAGGTAATGATAGTTTGATTGCCGATACCAAGAGGAAGCTTGCAGCTGAGTTCGAGATGAAGGACTTGGGGATGATGCACTATTTTCTAGGCATGGAGGTGTGGCAGAGTACAGATGGAATCTTCCTTCGACAAGGGAAGTATGCAATGGAGATCCTGAAGAGGTTCAGGATGATGGGCTGCAAGGCCATGGCCACACCTATGGCATTGAACTTGAAGCTTCTGTGTGATGCTTCATTTGATCCGGTTGATGTCACAGTGTATCGTCATATGAAAGGGTCCTTGATGTACCTGACGAACACGAGACCAGATATTTTCTTTGTGGTGAACACATTGAGCTAGTTCCTGACGGATCCCAAAGGTGTTCACCTGGTTGCTGTAAAGCATATTCTGAGGTACCTGAAAGGTACAATTGATTATGGGCTCAAGTATGATGCAAATCAAAAGTTTAACCTGTAGGGTTATGTTGATTCAGATTGGGCAGGCAATGTTGCAGATAGGAAGAGCACTTATGGGTGCTTCTTTAGTATGGGATTAGGTGTGATCTCTTGGTTTAGCAGGAAGCAGTCCTATGCAACACTGAGTACAACCAGAGCAGAGTATGTTGCAGCTTGTTCGGCTAGTTGTGAGGAAGTATGGTTCCGGAAGCTACTATCTGAGTTATTTGATCTCCCATTGGATGCTACTGGTATCTTTTGTGACAACTAGAGTTGTGTGAAGCTATCTGAGAACCCAATGTTCCACGATAGATCGAAGCACATTGAGATCAAATATCACTATATCTGGGATATGGTGTAGAGAGGAGCAGTGAAGCTCCTGTATGTTGCGATGGATGAGCAGGTGGCGGATGTGCTGACGAAACCACTAGGCAGAGTGAAGTTCGAGTACACCAGATAGAGGCTTGGTGTTCTTCAGATTGATGACACTTCGAGGAAGAAGTGATGGACACATTTGCTGGAGCCATTCCAAGCATGGTGAGAGGAGGATCCTTCCCATGGTTGTGGATATAAGCGTTGGATAATGAGCATCAGTACAATGTTCTAGTATGATGCTGTGTATGTATCAGATGGATGCATTGTATGATAAGGATGATCATAGATGATGAGCTTCAGGATGTTGCTCCAGAAGACATGCATCATGACGATGCAGTGATGATGATCAGGATGGTCATGTGTACATCAGGATGGTCATGTGTACATCAGGATGATGTATGGTGAGTATCAGGATGATACTCTGTGGTCGCGGAATAGGTTGTGCAGATGAGCATGTATAGGAGATCCTATAGGTCGAAGTTGTGTATCCGTAATAGCCTGGGATGCTCTTTCGAGGAATTTCTCTGGGAGGACGTATAATAGCACCCTGGAAGATCCTATAGGTCGGAGCTGTGTGCCCATATTAGCCTGGGATGCTCTTTCGAGGTTTTGTCCTATGGCATATAATAGCGCCCTAGGAAATCCTATAGGTCGGAGTTGTGTACCGGTAATATTGTGGGATGCTCTTTCGAGGTTTTTCCATGACCACATATAATAGCGCCCTGGGAGATCCTATAGGTTGGAGCTGTGTTCCCATAGCATCCTGGGATTCTCTTGCGAGGTTTTGTGGTGACCACATATAATACCGCCCTGGGAGATCCTATAGGTCGGAGTTGTGTGCCTGTAAGAGCCTGGGATGCTCTTGGGAGGTTTTGTGGTGGGGTCACATGTAATCTGTCCCTGGTAGATCCTATAGGTCAGAGCTATGTGCCCGTAATAGCCTAGGATGCTCTTGCGAGGTTTTGTGATGCATGTAATAAGTCCTGAGAATTCCATAGTATGGCCAATGATAATGAAGACCTATAGGTGGTGGGCCTACATCCAGTATGAAAAAGGACTGGCTCTATAGAACTTCCTATGACGAGTAGATTCAGAGATTGATTGAGATAGCAGCAACAGTGACGACGACGATGATTCGCTAATGATGATCCAGAGAAGAAGACTTGTGCTAGCAGATCTGTGTCGAGAAATACCTTCCTAGTTAACACAGAGTGTTGATGTATATGTAACTTCGGAATGTATTTCACCTATATATTTCATCTATGTATATTTTACTCTTATAGAGGTGTGTTATTCCTCTATAAGGAAGTGTCATCATTTGTATTGACAAGTGTTGCAAGTGTCATAACTTGTCGATGGGTTATTAGACCACCATGTGTGGGGTCAGCCCTGATTAAGTTAACCATGGGTTATTAGACTAAGCTAGACAAGTCGACCCTATTATTTTATTGGGCAGGAAAGGACAAGTATAAATAGAGATCAGGAGATCTCTATTTTGACATCTCATTTACTCACTACTACATCACTCGGAAAGTGGCGCACATGTGAGGAGGAGGATCATCTGTTAGGAGAAGACTATCTCTTGTACTTGGGTTGTACTTTGGTTGTATTATTGCTCTATCTATCTCTGAGGAAGTTGTGGGGTTTTTCACCTTAGGATTTTCCCCACGAAAACTCTGTGTGTATATTGTCTCTTATGTTTTCCTCTTGTTATGATTGACATGATTGACATGCTTTATATGATTGATATGATGTACATGTTATTCTCTCAGTAAAGCTCCTAGAGTATATTGAATTAATGCTAAAAAATTAACATATATGTTATTCTCCATGGTAGGTGAACTGGATGATGGTATGGATATTGATAGTATGTGGTTTTAAAAACAAAAACAAAAACAAAAAAATTCTCCTCTTTTCCTTTTAAAAGTGTATGGGTTTCTGGGTATGTTACAATTCTGTTGTTTGGGAGGCTGTAGTGGTCTTTGTGCAAGCCAGGAAGAGATCCATTTTGCTGAAACGACATACGACTACCCAAATTGCATCATGTTTTTGTTGGGTAATGGGTAGTCCACTTAGGAAATCCCTAGAAACTGATTCCCATGGCCTGGAAGGTAGCGGGAGAGGTATATATAAGCCATGCTTTCTATTTGATGGTTTTGATTGAGAACATAAGGCACAGGCTCTTATGAATTTCTCTACTTGAGGTTGAAGAGAATGCCAATAAAAATGGCATTGGAGGTGTTGAATGGTCTTAGTGGTGCCAAAGTGGCCTCCACATGCAGATGCATGAGCTTCTTTAATGAGTAGCAAATGATCATCAGACTGTGGGACACATAGCAAATTTAACTTGTAGAGCCACCCATCACGGATGGTGTAGTCCATAAAAGGAGTTTGGTTGATGACTATAGGGTCCTATAATGCATCCCATGCTTCTTGAAAGTCCCGGTCAGTAGCATACTTATCTTTCCAGGCATCATAGGTAGCACAACGAACCTCGAGTAGGTGGAGCACTGGAGTGGGTTGCCTATTGACTAGATCAACCATCTTGTTAGAGGTTCCCTTCTTGTATTTAATAACTAGATGGAATTGTTGAATATAGGTTTCCCATTTGAGATGCTTGTGTTCCTATATCTTTCATTGGGAATTAATGAAAATTAGAGGATGGTGGTCTGTATGTAGAATAGTCTCCTTTCTCAATAGATAATGGCGCCATTGCTTGAGAGCTTGCAATAAATTGTAAAATTCCTTGTCATAGGTGCTATAGTTTTTCTTAGCATCCGAAAGTGATTATGAGTGGTAAGCAATAGGATGTCCTCCTTGTTTAAGCACGACACCAATAACATATTGTGAGGCATCTGACTCAATCTCAAATGGTTGAGAGAGCTCTGGAAAATGCAATATTGGAGCTGAACATAGAGCTTCTTTGAGATGAACAAAGTTGTAGGTGGCTTCTTCATTTCAAATAAAGGTCAAAGTGCGATTGGATAGCTAATGTAAAGGACGAGCAATTTGAGAGAAATGTAGAACAAAATTATGATAAAAATTCATGCCATCTAGGAATCTTTTTAACTGGATGGCCAAAGAAGGTGTTGGCCACTATTTTAATGCTTTGATGCATGAAGGATAAGGCTGAATACCTTTTGAGTCCACCAAGAAACCTAGGTATGGAACTAAGCATTGGCCAAAATAAGACTTCTTTTCTTTAACCTGCAACTTGTGGTCTCTGAGTCTTTTGAGAACTTTCCGAACATGTTGAAGATGTGTTTCCCGTGACTTACTAAAGATCAGAATGTCATCTAGATATATAATCATAGTACGACCCAAATGCTTCCTGAAAATATCATTAATGAGATGCATGAAGGTGGCTGGAGAATTTGTCAGGCCAAAATGCATGACCTTCGACCACTCGAAGAGACCAAGCTTTTTCTTGAATGTTGTCTTCAATACATCACCAGGGTTCATTCGAACCTGATGGTATCCTGTTGTCAAATCCATCTTAGTGAACCATTTAGCACCTTGTAGGGTGTCTAGTAACTCCTAAATCTAGGGTAGGGGATAGCGGTTCTTCACCGTGGCCTTGTTAAGGGATCGGTAGTCAATGACCAAGCACATTTCTGGGGTGTGTTTGTTGGGGATAAAAAATGCAGGGGAAGCACAAGGAGAAGAGGGTCGTTGAATGTGTCCTGAGTTGATTACTTCTATCAACTGCTTTTCAATTTCCTCTATTTCTCATGGGGCAAGGCGGTATGTAGGTGCATTGGGTGAAGTAGCACCTGGAATGAGTTTAATAGAATGGTCTATGTGTCGAGAGGGGGGAGAGTCTAGTAGGCAGTTCAAAAACATCAGAAAATTCTTGTATGAGAGGAGCCATGGATTTTGGGATGTGATGAGTGGTGTTGTATGGTTGAATGGGTCGGACTAGACAATGAGAAACACACTGGTTGGGATGGACCTGAGGTAGTTTTTCCTTTGTCGGCGTGGGTCTAGGTGGGGCTGCGGTAAGGATATAAGTGTGGCCATCCTTTGTAAGTTTATACTGGCAATATTTGGCTGTATAAATAGCATTTTGTTGGTCCTGATAAGGGATGCTAAGAAGTAGTTTAGCACAATCTAATGGAGATACATCACATAGCATAGAGTCTCTAATTTGTCCGATGGAAAATATTACCAGGCAATGCTGAGAAACCAATAGAAAAGGACCATCCTTTTGGACCCATCCTAGATGATATGGTTTTGGATGAGGAGTAGTGGGTAGGTGGAGGTGCTGGACTAGCTCTTGTGAAACCAAATTTTTCTGAATGCCATTATACATTATCTCTGATTTGGAAGTTATGAGTAAAGTGGGGTAAGGTATATAAGTTGGAATCTTCATATGTCATTAAAATCAATGAGGGATCTACTTCAGTGGGATTCTCAAGAGAAACCTCAACAATGTCCTCGATAGGTTGGGATGAAATAATTTCGGTAAAGAGAGTTTGTTGGTTTTGAGAGAATTTAAAACTCAATAAGCTGAAGTATTGTGGGAATTATCCTTGTGGAAGCAACCCCACGATGTATTGGCTGTTTGATTGGTAGGACAAGTGGAGGAAAGGAAAGATGCAGTATTGGGTATGGTATTTTGTGAAGTAGATGGATTCTGGTTGGGATGGGATTGAAGAGTACAAACCCAAGGAACTACCTTTCTTTCGACTGCCAATGCTCTTTTAAAAGCTTTATCCAATGCAGAATTTTCAAATAACTCAACTTCTCTACAAAACTGAAACAATAAACCAGAATTAAATTTAAGGATTAATACCTCTTCTGGGTCTGGAATGTGGAGTTGAAGTCGAAGCTTGGAGAATTGTTTGATATATCCTTGTACTCCTTGTCTAGGAACTTGCTGGAGTTGGTGCTATTGAATCCATAAGGATTGAAGATACTCAGGTGGGTAAAAGTGATCTCTCAAAGCTTCGCACATGCGAGCCCAAGTGTTGATTGGTTGAGAATAAGAAGACTCTGCTAAAGCTCAAATTTCTATTACCATGGTGGCCTTTTCTTGCTCTGTGTCCCACCATGTTTGAGCAAGTCCTTCCAACTGTAATGCTATAATCTAAAGCTTCCTTTCTTCGGTAAGGCCCATGCAAGTCTTGAAATAGGTGGAAAGGCTGTGGATCCATGACTCCACAACTTTTCCATTGGTTTGTCCCACGAACTTAGGGAGTTGGAACCTAGTATCTAACTAGAATGGATCTGGGTGGGTCTGTTGTTGTATTCTCATTAACTCATTGAGAGAAGATGCGAGGTCTTGGACTAGATTAAAGGCATTAGAATCTGAATCAATGTCCAAAGGATCTCTCCTAGGAGGCATCTTGTGGAACAAAGGCTAAATCACCGGGGATGAAGGATTAAAGAACAATAGTTTGACTAGAGGGAGATGTCTATGGGAATGAAGATCTGTTAATCTCCTCTCTATGGTGGAGATCTGTGGGCTCCTATGGCAGGAAGATCTGTGAATCCACCATCAACTGTAGAAAGACCTGAGAAGGGTGTGAGATCTATTGGCAAATTATAAAACATAGATAAAAAAAAAATTGAAAACCTTACTATTGCTAGTTCTTCTATTGATTCTTCTTGGGATCTAAATGCTCCGATACCAATTGATCTCCAATAGTTTGTGAAAAGACGATCTGATCTTTTTTTAAAATGGACTATTATGTAGCTGCTTGAGCTAAGAGAAGATGGAATAGGGAGAAGCATTGGGTGTGAGCAGCCCTAGGGAGAAGCGTAGGGAATGAGAAGAGATAGGAAGCAGTGTTGGCATGAGAGGAGAAGAGGAATGTTGTGGGAGTGATGCGCAGTAGGCTACGTGAGTCAAGATAGCAGAGAGAAAGCGTGTAGGCTAGGGGAAGGAGATAGGAGCAGATGAAGGAGTGTGTGTGGAGTTGGGGAATGTGGATGTTGAGTGTTCATGCCCAGAGGTAAATCGCAGGGAGAGAAGTAGTGAATGGAAGGGGGTTGCGCATGAGTGGATGAAGGGATATGTGGTAGCTAGGCGTGAAAGGTAGGGAAATGTGAGTGCTATGTGAGATTGCAGTTGAGAAGGAGTGGAGGCTGAGAGTTAGGTCGCATAGAGAGATTGTAGAAGAGGAGCAGAAAGGTGCAGGAGTTGGGCGTGACTGGTGCTGCGCACGAGAGGGGAATAGAGTTAGGTAATAACTGGGCATGAAGAAAGGGGGGTAGCGTGAGCAGAGCCTGAATGGGAGGTAGGCTGAGTGTGGAGATTGTAGACTTCCTGAGCATGCTATGAGATGAAATTCCTGACTGTGAACGTGTAGTAGAAAATTACATAGAAATTAGGTCATTCAAAAGGAAAACCTGACATTTTAGAGAATGAGTATTACCTTGTCATAATAATCCCAACTTTCTATTAGACGGTAGGCTCCTTTTATAAGCAAAGGACCTCACTTATTTACATAAATATACTCTAATACAATTAACACACTTAACTCAAATTATTACATTATTACCCATGTCAACTATGGGTTGCAAGGAAGGCTAGCTTCTTTGTGGCCTAGTTTGTCAAGCAATGGATCATATTTGTGAGGTTTATTGACAAAGTGATATATTGAATGTAATTATGTTAACAACTTGTGGTCATTGAGAATGATTAAGGTTTTTCGAATTAAATCTAGCTAGTTTCTAGATCCATTTTCCCATATGTATCCCCATTTTGAAAACCTTTCCATACCATCTTTTCCACAGTGAAGTAAGAAATTAACCCAAATCGCCCTTTCTCCACAAAGAAAGTACAAATCGAACATGCAATGAAATTCCCTCTTCAATAATATGTGAATTCTTGATGAACCCATATAGATACAACCTACGATGCTTGAAACACCAACTGCATTATATGTTCCAAATGGGCCCAGTTGTAACCCAAAATGTCCTCGTCAAAATTTTTGACTTTTTGCAAATTTGGCTTTTTCTCCATTGGCTCATAACTACTTTCAATACCTTTGGCTTGGTTTATTTTGTTCATGTGTTTTATTTGGATGTAATGTTGAGAAAATGAGGGAAGACACATCTTTCCTAAGACCTTGTTTGTCATGCAGTATATGTTGAAAATGAAATGGATTTATCTTTAGTAACTACAATATTCTATCGAGTGGATCGCCATGATGCTTTTATGATTGGAGATTGTTATTATTTGCATGTTAGATGTGTGACATTTATATAGGCGTGCTTAGGAAAGTATTGCAAAATAAATATTACCTTAATATTTCACCTTGTGGTCCATTTGTTTTCAATTCTTGTATGTGTATGTGTGCAATCTATCAAGAACATCAAGAAATGCAAGGAGATTCTCAATTCATAATGTGTACCTACAAATTTTGAAGTATGACGTGAGTACTTTTGAAATAGAATTATGAACTGTTATATGGAGGTTTTAGAAAAGAAACTTTGTGTTGTTATTGTTATCCAAGTGGAATGAGGACAAATGCTGTAAAGTAAGTTAGCCAAGGAAGGCCAAGATTTGTGAAGGTGGAAGGCCAAGTGTTAGTAGGAATCTCTATAAATGAAACCTTTGCACTCTTCAAAAAAGTCCCTCATTTGGCATTGTAATATATATTTATATGTCGATAGAGTAACATTCTTATCCTATGATTTATGATCTTGTGAATTTTTTTATGGTCATTAACTATTCTCATCATTCACTACTTTATTCATGTTTGTGAGGAAGGATGTTGTTTCTTATGAATATTGTGTCTTATGGGAATTCCCTTGATCACTATATCCTGATTTCTTATCATATGCACTACTAACTTGTTGGATGCAACTCTCAAGATTTGTAAGCTATCCTTCTAAAGAAAATCATTTTTTTCTTTCCAAAATGGCATATTTTGCAATCATCTAGAAAATTGCATTAGATTTTAGTTCCATGCTTGCTTGAGGCAATTACCCAGCTTTCAGCTACAGGGGTGGGCATAGTTATGGTTGCCTGAAGAGCATGTTTTGGGATATATTTAATAATATATTCTTCTTTATTATTGGTTCATTTGATATTCATAGAGATGATAGATAAATCTAGGGTAGAAAGTGTTTTGAGATCCTTGTAACTTAGCCTTTCATCTAATTCTAACTGAAGAACCCTTATTTTTTCTATATGCTCGTCAAGTCTATATTTACTATTAGTTCCTTCCTTTTATTTTTCAACATAAGGTTAAAAATACTAGAGCATAGATCCATAAAAAATGTAATTGAGGAAGCCTAAAAAAATCAATTGCTTTTTCCTAAAAGAATAAATTTTACTCTGTTTAGATGCATACTTCAAAAGTTGCACTAGGTTCTCAGTTGCAGATGTTTCCTTAAGTGTAATCAGTGATGCAACATGAGAAGCATCTTGTAAGTGTAGTATGCACATGAGAAGTGTCATTTTCATTCAATTTTTGAATAGAAATGCCATTTTTTAAGGAAACAATTGCTCTGAAGCAAGCTAAATTTTTATTAAAATATCATTCTAGAACAATCACCTCGCTTCCAAAACTAGAGAAAGTATGGAAATGATCCGAAATCCTTTTAGTGAGTTGATTTCAATTTTATTCCTCACACATAACTCAATTGTAACAAAAACTTTACTAATAATACCCTATAACAATATTTCACTCACAGATATTGTCTAAGCTATCTTACTAGATGATTTCTTCACTAGGTTATGACTAAGTCAAGCACCAAATTAGTGTATGAAACCCTCTTATTTGTGTGACAAGGAACCCTATCCACACAACGATTTCACTGCTAAAATGTATAGAGGTGTAGACCTTCATATTTGAACTTGTGACCTCTTAGGAAGAAACAAAAGTTATAGCCATTAAGACCACTTAAAAAACACATTTGTTTAACAATTAAAATGACTTTAAAATTATGATTGTTTTTATTGAAATAAATATAAAAAAAAAACACATTGCCTAATATGCATAATGTGAACAAAACGACCCTAACCCATCTACCGACCTTCATTGTTGAAACTACCCCGCAATATAACTATTATTTGGAAGTTACTAAATTCATAAAGAATTTTTAATTAATACCATTTTTAATGATCTCTTGCATATTTGAGAACTAGATTTACAGGTTTTAAAAATTTTAGTTCCCAAACCAAAAAAAATTGTGATCGAACCAATACTTATAGAGCATACTTTAGATTGGATTATATTTCATCCAAAATGATCATGCAGTCAATGGGTTGGGTTTATGTAAGCTACATATTTTCAATCAATCTAGTAACACTAACAATAATTATAATCCAAAACAATCCACTACAAAAAAAACAACATGAAAAATTTCCTTAGTTTGAGGAACAATTATTTTATCATTTATTTGATTGTATGGGTGACCTTTTGTCTCGGTAACCAGGTCCCATGATGTCCACATTTGGATTAAAGGGGGTGTTATTATAATTAATACTCCATCATTTTCCTATTTAGCATTAATTTCATTTACCTAGTCGTTGATGATGTCGTTTCCCCCCTAGTGGTGTGAATATTTCATCTAGGACCTAGTATCCACCTAATGCACCCTGCATGCATGATTTTAGGACCACTAGAGTCCATTTCCTACATTTTAGGAGCCAACTCAATGTTCTAGTTCAGTCCACCTGAGTTAGATGACTCTTGTGGGAGGTTTGTGCTCTAATTTTTGCTAATTATGGGATCATGCTCCCTTTTCTGAATGATTTGCATTAAAAAATCATGGTTGTTCCCTCCTTGGTCAGTTAACTAATAGTATATTTACTTAACTGAGATTTGGTTGAGTTTAACTGAGTTTGGGAGCTCCAGAGCACTGATAGAGGTGACAATTCCTATGATGGACTGACTAAGACTCGAATTCCCCTAGGTGATTCAAATTCTCTCCATTGTAACATCAATGTTGACTATACTGATTATTAGATCATGTGACGTTATTATGTTCCTATCTGAGTTCTCATGCCTGTTTAATTGTCTGCTAATTTTAACCTCAATTTTCACTGTAATTATATTTATCTGCTCATTATTTCTCTATGAGGTATACTCAGCTCCATCATCTACTGTGATTTATAATTTCATAAGCTATAACCCCTTCTTTAATTGTGGGGGGTAACCCATCTTTTCATTGGTGGCTTTAGAGAAACTAGAGTCATTATAATCATTGATTACTCTAATGGTAGTGAGTTCACCTTTACCATCTAAAGTCATTAGTGATTTCACATTGCATGGCTTTGATTTCCAACATTAGTTTTAATTTATGTATATATTATTTATTCTTTTCCATTTATATGTTTGAAATAGTCATTTGGGAATTTAGTATTGTAATTTTATGAAAGAAGGTGAATTATTTTTTTTAAGGACACGTTTATTGTGGAATTCATTATATCTCTCTTTCATTAGTTTCCATGACCTTAGAAGATGGGGAGGTGCATTGTTGGAGCTATCTCAATTTCAACAATGTCCTTCAACAAGGTATAGATTGTTTGAATATAGGAAAAGGTATGTCATTGTTTTTGTTTGGGAATTATGGAAATTGTATTAATATGGTAGGTGCACGAAGTTGGGTCCTCTTTTTTATGCCACCATATTTTAGGATTCCAAAACACAATGCTCAGTTGTTTATGTTCTACCTTTTGAATTCATTCACCGTTTCTTAAAAATATTATATGGTACACTAAAAGAAGGAGATATTTATACAATCATATAAAACAATTCAAAACTACATTAAGTTATGTCATTAAAGTGCTGCACACACACACATGGTCCCTTTTAAAGTGTCTTTTGACTTCAATAAATCATAAAAAAATGAAGACATGATGAATAATTTGGAAAAATTAGCCTTGCACAAGTACAATATGTCCTCTACATATGTAAAAAAATTATTTAAAAATACTACTAATTAGTTCATATAGTGTTGCAAGCGTACACACATATATATTATATTATGCCGAAAATTTAAAAACCCATTTTTTGAAAGAAAAAAGTTATAAACAACTACACAAAATTTCAATAAGTAAAATTTATATATTATGAAAGATTATTTGATTTCCTATATTTTTTCATTTTACATTGTCCTAAAATTCAATATGTAAGTACCTCTAACTGCCTCTTGAATCAAAGATTTCTATTTTTCAATTTATGGGGCTACTAAAGATCCTTTAAAGGAGCTCATGGTTGTGCATTAGCCCCATAACATGCGTATAATACAATTTTCTTTTGTGATTCATTTGTTCGATTGAAGTAATTATAGGTCAAATATATCCCACTATCATACTCTTATGCGAGTAAATCATCAAGACCCTACCTTTATATTGAATTTTAGATTTAGGGGTAGGATTTGTTTCAGTGGGTTCTTGTTTAAGAGACTTGTCCTTTGAAAAAATTAGTTTGTTTTAAAAATTGCAAAGTTGTTTTTTTCATACCTCCTTAGGTGTGTCTTGGAGGACATTTTCTAGTGAGTATTATGGAAGGAACAAAGGGATTATATCTATTTTGATAAATGGAAACCAAAAATATAGAGGATAGGTGAGGCCAACATGTTTTAGTAACTCATATCAAAGTATTGAAAATATGATACTATATCCTTCTCCCCTCTTCCATAGATACTCTTGAATATATGTAAAATTAAATTCATTTTTTTATTTGTCTTGGATGCTTCATGGATCCTATTTGGAAGGGATATATCATAGATTTTTGTTGGATGCATACATGAGTTGTTTTAAGCACTTCGAAGAATAATTTCTATGTCATATTCCCCTCTCCCTTATTTCATTTTTCTATGCCAATTTCCATTGGAGGTATTCATGTTACATGCCCTTGTTCTGATCACAATATGCACTTTTTATTTTGATACCACTACACTTCAAATGCTAGTAACATGTTTTTTTGCTCATTTTCTTTTCATGTCACACATTTTTCACTACAATTGATCACATGTTATTCCCTTGGGATAACAATATTTCTATAAATGTACCCTAAGCAAACCACCATTCAAAAAAGCACTTAAACTCGTTGTGAATTTATTTGTTAAATATGATTTTATATTAAAGTTTATGATTATGATTATGATTATATTATATAGTAATAATAATAACAACAACATATATTATATTCATATATAACAACACAAATATTTTGGGTGTAATCTAATGGTCGCAATTCGTTTTATATTTCATTGTATACCTTTTGTATTCTATGATCATACACCTTTTGTATTATAGGTTAAATAATTTAATATAAAACCCTAACTTGACACTATATCCAATATTGTATACAAGTTAATGATTTAAGACTTGCTAAGAATTTCCGATTTAATGGATAATGTATTGGGATGATGAAGTTGCTATGTGAAGAACCTACAACAATTAATTAATTAAAATACATGAGATAGTAGAAATAGCAGAACTTAGAATCACTTTTATTGATCGCAGGCCACTTCGAGGGGGAAACCTCCTTTGAGCAAGCTCAATACAAATAAATTGATGGTACCTTCATTGGTCTCAACACAAACTTATATACTAAGTCTAGGCGCCAATACCATGGGTCAATACCATGTGTCAATACAAACCATGGGCCAATACAAACTATGGATCAACAATTACTATGGGATGACTTACAAAGCATATGCGTCCAACAACAATAATACAAACTATGGATCAACAAATACTATGGGACGACTTAGAAAGCATATGTGTCCAACAACAATATACTAAGAAAGTAAATAGAAGGGTTGACATGGGTTCCGAACATCCCCTCTCCCTTAGAAAAATCGTTTTCCTCAAACCTTTAGATGTGGAAATTGATGCAGAATCTTAAGGAGTGGCTCGCCTATAGCATCCTCGGGTTGCATTCTGGTCCACTGACGCCTTTTGAGTTTTAGGAGGATTGCTTGGAAGGATGTAGACGAAGAAGAACCATATAACCTGCGTGAAAAGTGTGCTCTGAATGGTGCTGATCGGCTTGTTGTTTCAGTCGAATTCCTGCCATGTGAAGATTGTCCTACAGAATGAGAAGAATCTAATCACGGTTTTGAAGAACCGAGTCAATTGCATGAACTGGGGAGATGTTGAGGGTGTATGGAATAGGAACTGGTAGTGCCTTTCCATAGAATTCTTCATATGGTGTCCTTTTAAACATGGTATTCTACCATTGGAGTGCTTCTAGGAAATCCATAGAAATAGTTGTCGAAATCTGTGTAGGGATGGGAAAGGTTTCTAGCAGTCCTGAAAGGAGTGTCGTTTCACCCTTATTGACCTGGAAAGTATCACAATCAACCACCATCTATTGAATTGTCATTTTCAGTCAGTGCCAAAAGAAGTTACATTGTTCCTGGCCATACGTTTTGAGGAAGCCAAAGTGCCCTGATGATGAAGAAGCATGGAGTTCATAGAAGAGATAGCCCTCTTGAATAGATTGCAACCAATTTGGAACAAGCAGAGAAATAGCTGTAAGAGAAACTGGGTCATCAAATGTGCGAGAAGGAGCATCTGCCACCATATTGTCCTTACCCTTCTTGTAAGTGATTGCATAGTAATAACCCATGAGTTGGATAACCCATTTCAAGTGTGCTAGGGAGGAGACCCATTGTTCCAAGAAATTTTCCAAACTCTGGAGATCAGTCTTGATGCATAAATAATTCCCTAATATGGATGGCTGCCACTTCAGTACTGCATGAAAAACAACCATCATTTCCTGCTGATATGTAGATGCGGCTAGATGCTTACCAGAAAGGTCTCTTGAAGGCGGCAAGCGCACTAGTGCAGCAAAGACACCTGCATATCTATCCAAAGAAGTAGTGGAGACCGTTGATGGGTGCATCTGAATGGAATGGAGTTGAATGATGACACCATGTGAATTCTTCTTAAGGATCTTTTCCAGGCGATGTGAATTGATGATGCAAAGAGGTCCTAGTTGTAAGCCCGTAAATTTGTGTTGTGTCCCATTGACTGAAAACTGCATCCAAAGTTTAGCAAAATCCCATAATATGGGGCCAAGTGTGCATAACCATTGAACGCCTAAAACCACATCACATCCGCCTAAGGACAAGGAAAACATGTCAGAGTGCAGGTTATAATCTTCTAGAGAGATATGGACATTGTGAAACTTTCCCTTTCAAGGTAATGTGCCCCCATTGGAAATCATGACTTTAAAGTTGGAGCAAGGATTGACAAAACAATCATCCTGTTTGGCGATCTGGGGTCAACGAAGTTATGAGTGCTACCAGAATAAATGAGTATTGTAAGAGGAAGCTTCTTGAAGTAACCCCTAACCCGCATTGTTTGGGGGGTGGTGACGCCAGATAAAGCATGGAGAGATATCTCTAGTTGGTCATCCTGAGATGGGGATTCAATAGGAGGCTCCTGAATGTCGACCTGATTCCATTGTATCTGGAGCTTCTCCACCAATTTTAGAGGTAGGCAAAGAATCCATATCCAAGAGATAGAGATTCTGTTGAACACATCTATGTCCCCGAGTGAATTTCTCATCACAATTATAACAAAGCCCTTTTTCTCTGCATGTCTGCATCTCTGTTTCAGACAAATGCTTGATAGGAGTTGGTCTAGGAGTTGGCAGGATGCGAGGTTGTTGAGAACCCATATTTTGGAAGGGGATAGAAGTGGGTTTGGAGTGTTGTTGGGCTGCAATCTTGTCTTCTACCAACTTAGCCAACCCCAGGGCTTCCATCATTGTGTTGGGACAAAATATTTTAACCTCTGAGAAAACTTCATCCTTAATGCCACTGATAAAACAACTCTTATAGAATTCATGAGACAATCCTTCTATGTCATTGGCTAGTTTCTCAAATTCTGTATGATACTCTCTCACAGTGCCAATTTGGTGAAGTTTAGTGAGGGTTCCTATGAAGTCATCAAAAGCACTAGGACCAAATCGTTGCAAAAGGAGTTGGCAAACATCTGGCCATTTTGGCTCTTCATGAGCCTTGATGTACCAACGGTACCATTGAAGAGCTTCCTGTTCCAAATGAAATGATGCAAGTGGAAATTTGGTGACATCAAAAGTATTATGCAGACTGAATACTATTCTGCACGATAGATCCATCCAGTCAAATCAGTACCTCTAAAGTGAGGAAAATCAAACTTCAGACCATGGAAATTGCTGGAAGAAGAGAACCCATTGTCTGGTGAAGACTCGGACTGTCGTTTGTTGTTCATGGATGAATGCTCAAGATGGAGGCCAAGGAAATTTTCATCCAGATCATCCAGTTTGGTTTGGATGGCTGTAAGTGCTTCCTCCATGGTTTCTTCTACTCAGCGGGGTGACAACCATAACCATGAGTTTTTTTTTTGTTTTTTGATAATGGGTAGAAAAACACAAACAAAACTTGATTTAGTAAAAGGAAATTTGGATTTGGGAAAAACTCTGGTGGGTAATTGGGGTTTGACTAGGTTTTGGACACTTTCGAATGGACAGGGAAGCAAAAAATGAGGATTTCAGAAGCAGGGTGAAAGAATGGGAAAATTT
This sequence comes from Larix kaempferi, assembly GCA_027924585.1. Lineage (NCBI taxonomy): Eukaryota > Viridiplantae > Streptophyta > Pinopsida > Pinales > Pinaceae > Larix > Larix kaempferi. The sequence continues at coordinate 22,299,147 of BSBM01001023.1, forward strand.
GTTAGAGAGGTACAAACAAGCAGAAATAGGGAATGAACACGGTGGCAAAATTTGAAGGCGATTGGGTGAAAATTAAAGAATTTATGGAAAACCTTAAAAATAGACAAATGTGGGACTTCTGTCTTTGAGAAGTGGAATTTGGGATAAGGTTCTCAAAAATGAAAGATGTAGAATTAGATTACAAGGGTGTGAGGGAAGTTTCAAGGGAAACAGAGTGAAAACAAGGGAGATATGGAAAAAAATAGAAGTTTCTCAGAATGGATCTGCTATGGCATAGAAGGGATAAAAAATAGATGGAATTGCAACGACGCATAAGTGATCGGAAACAAATGGATCTAAAACGACACCAAATGGATCTGAAACTACTGAGAATGGATATGAAACGGCACGGAACAGATCGACAACAGTTCAGCTGAAAATAGATATGGACCCCAGGTATTTTCGGCTTCCTAACAATTCAAGGGTTTCACTCGGCTACCAATGCTATCTGGCAACTTGCGTATTGGGGCAATACCCCTCACTCCACGTCTCAAGTAAAACTGATAACCACTTTGCCACAAACGACAGCTCTTGGTTTACCTTACGGGTGGGAACTAGTCAATCAAATAGGGGTCATTTCCATTTTCGTTGGTAGGTCCTCTCAATGGGGAAGCTACTTTGGGATTCTTGTGCTACTCCTCACAATGAGTTTTAGGGCTTATGCCCAAGTACTTCCCATAGTTAAGCGGATAGGGATTATTCCCAGATCCAAACTTGCAACAGATGCTCAAAATCATTTTTGGCAGAAATTCCAACCAATGAGTGCAAGAAAGTGCTCTGATACCATATGTGAAGAACCTGCAACAATTAATTAATGAAAATACATGAGATAGCAGAAATGACAGAACTCACAATCACTTTTATTGATCACAGGCCACTGCGACAAGGGGAACCTTTTTTGAGCAAGCTCAATACAAATAACTTCGCGATACCTTCATTGGTCTCAACACAAACTTATATACTAAGTCTAGGCGTCAATACCATGGGTCAATACCATGCATCAACGCAAACCATGGGCCAATACAAACTATGTATCAACAATTACTATGGGATGACTTACAAAGCATATGAGTCCAAGAACAATAATACAAACTATGGATCAACAAATACTACGGGACAAATTACAAAGCATATGCGCCCAACAACAATATACTAACAAAGTAAATAGAAGGGTTGACATCGGTTCCTAACATGTTATTTTGGTATAATTGTATGGTGAAATTGCATGACTCTTTTGAAAAATATAGGTACTTTATTCAGGGTAAAGAACAATCAAGTATTGACTTTGCATTATTGTATACAAGTTAATGATTTAATACTTGCTAAGAAATTCCAATTTAATGGATAATGTATTTGGATGATGAAGTTGCTATGTTGGTATAATTGTATGGTGAAATTGCATGACTCTTTTGAAAAATATAGGTACTTTATTTAGGGTAAAGAACAATCAAGTATTGACTTTGCAAAAGTTTAGAACAAATTTACAACTAATTAGTTTAATAATTTCTTGGTTGAGAAGCTTTTGGGTTAGAATGTTGTTATTTTGATGTGTTAGGGGTAGGGTAGTCAAGCACTTTAGGATTGGTTGGATATTTTTTTGATAATGTCTTCAAGTATAAAAGATTGAAATAGAAGATTCTAGTGGTTTCTTTTCAGACACTTTATAGAAATGGGTCTATTGGTTTTCAGAACCTACTTGATTATTTTTAGAAATTGGCCAACAAATGACATCAAATTGTCACTCGAATGGTTTCTTAGGTTAAGTAATGTTTCTAGAACCGTAAACACATTTATTTGATATTGGAAATATTTTTTGCATTGATGGTTAATATCCCTTGGAGTGCTCTGTTTTGTACCGTTGTGTTGTTAAAGCTTCCCATGGGATATGGTAATTGTAGGAGATGCATAAGATATCATAAGTGTAATACAGGAAATAAGAATCAATTCGTATATTCATTAAAAAGAAAATCATGTTAAGTTATCTTGTTGGATTTCTTATTTTTTGACAAATATAAATGTATTAAAATTCAATTATCTTAAATTCTTATATCAAACCTTCGTTTCTTGCCATGATATGTTGATCGGAGGAAATATTTATGGTCAAAGTGCCAAGCCATATTTCATAGCTATGACAAATCTATCACTTCCGTATTTATTGTAAAATATTAAAAGTAAGGAGAAGAACAATATTTTTATTAGCATTTCATACTTAAACTAGTTAATTTGTGTATATGTTTTTAATCAAATTTTCACCTACTTCTATTTTTTGTGTTTTCTTTTGTGGGCATATTAGTGAACATACACATATTAATTGCGGTTTTATTATTTTTTTTTACTTCGGTCTCAGTTAATACTAGAAATATAATAGAGAAATGAATTGTGGTATGAAATTAGTACTAATATCAAATATTTAATTTTCTCAGAGAACTATAGTTGATGATTCCATACATTATGATCTAGACTATCTTGAGTCTTCTTCAGATATAGGAGAAGAAGAAGATTATAAAGATGATGATGGTTATGACGTTGGGCCAAGATGGAAAGGATGATGATGATCATGACGAGGATCATGATGATGATATTGATTATGATTTATGTGGTGCGAGCTAGCTATTGATGATATGCATGAGCATGTGTTACATTCTGGAATGTATTGACATGTATTGTTGTTGATATATAACTATGATGTATTTATCATTTTTATTTTTATATTTCTATATGGATATCATACAACGTATTTCTTATCATATTGGTATTTAAATCACACACACACACACACACACACATATATATATATATATATATATATATATATATATATATATATTTGAAATATTTTTACTTTAGTATAATGAAATGCATGAAAGGTTTTGATCTGTTGATCATACATTAGAATTTCAGTTAATTTGATTAAAGATGATAATAATCAATATTTGCTTGTTTGTCTATATATATTGGAAATTGCTAGTGTTCTTTTGATGGAGAATTACTATGTATGATGATATTACTAATTTTGGATGGATATTGTGAATTTCACTTAAATTTCTTCACACATGTTATGATATAAATTTAAATTCTTAATGATATTTGCAAACTTTTATATATTTCATTATTTAATTGAAATTACTAAAGTAAACCCATAAATGGGGTCATAAATTGGAGGAAAACTAGAAGCAAAAAGGGACACTACATTAGACACAAAAGTGGATGCAAAATTCGGCACAAAAATAGTCACAAAACTAGACGTAAGATTCGACACAACTAGGCCCCAACCATGCAAAAAATTGGATTCATACTTGGACGCAAAATTGGTTGCAAAAATGGATGAAAAATTGGATGCAACACTGGAAGCAAAACCTAATGCAAAATTAGACATAACACTAGACTCAAAACTAGATGCAAAACTAGACACAAAATTGGTTCCAACACTAGATGAAAATATGGACATAAAACGGGACACAAAATAGGATGCAAGAAGGGATGCAAGTAGGGATGCAATACTAAATAAACAATTTCATGCAATATTGGTTTCAAAACTAGACACAATCTTGGTTGGAAAAATAGACGTGAAATTTGGCGTAACACTCAACACAAAACTAGTCATAAAATTGGATGTATAACTGGATGCAAAATTAGGTGCAAACATCAAATCGAAATTGGATGTAAAAGAAGATGCAACACTTTCCGCAAAACTAGGTGCAAAGATGGGTGCAAAAAAAGACAAAAATAAAAGATGCAAAAAATTGGGGCACAAAATTAGATGCAAAAATAGACGTAAAAAGGGATGCAAAATTTAGTGCTTTACAAAAATGGACCAATAGCACTAGGTTTAGCGCTGGATTCTTCACCACAATTGGAAAAAAATTACACTCACATTCTATGCTAAAACCAGTGCAAATTTTGGTGTTTGTTGTAGTGTGTTCACTATAGATGGGAGTCTTTTGATAGGACTCTGGGCTATATTTCTTTGGTTAAGGATTAGTTTTTTTCGGATTTATCTTTTTGTATACTTTTAATCCTTTTGAATATCAAGTATATATCTTTTTTTAGGTGAAAAAGAAGATTATAAGCTTAATATGTATATTTATATATTTTATTTTTAATTTGAATGTAAATATATATACTATGTTTATAATCTTATTTTTTCACATGAAAAGAGACATATACTTGATATTCAAAAGGAATCAAAATATACAAGGCAATGAAACCACACAAAAATTGATCATTAACTAGAGAAATATAGAGTAGAGTCCCATCAAAAGACTATCATATAAAAGGAAAAATTTCCCAAAATACTCCCAATGTCATGGGGACTCATGATCATCTAAGAATCATAATGGATTGAACCTAAAAGATAGAGAACACGATACAAGTAACTCGCCACATCTACCGTTCCTTTAAAAAAATTGTATCGGCCGATTAAAAATAACAACATTATTCTCTTGTTCCTCAAAAGTGAGAACACCCGCTTCTATAGTAATAACAATCTTTGGTTAAAAAATCCACTTTTTCATTAAATTAATGATAAATATGACTTAAATGAAACTCCTAGAATTGAGTAAACTTGATCCTACTTTTCAAAGCAAATTTGATTGGTGATGTGCCCATCCAATTCCAACTTTAGAATCCCCAATCAATACAATAATACAATTAAAACATAAATATTATAAACAAACATCCAATATTTAAATCAATTTAAATTTTATGTATATACCATTATAATTTTCCAAAATTAAATTCTTACTTGAGGTTTGTAGCATTGAGTCAATTAATATGAAAAGATGTTTAAAGACAGCTAAAAAAACATTTTACTTAGAAAACATTAACACAAATTTTATTGAACAAACTAACAACATATTTTAATACTACTAAAATCACTTAATAGAAAAATATCTCAAAATCCCAACTTGTTTTTGAAATCATCAATAAACATATTTTACTTGAAAAACATTAACACGAGTTTTATTGAACAAAATAACAACATATTTTAATACGGCTAAAATCACATAATAGAAAAATATCTCAAAATCTTAACTTGTTTTTGAAATGATCAAGAAACATTAGTTGGTTAGAAATAAAAAAATATTAAATATACATTTTATGAATAAAATATTAAATGAAGAAATACAATTATTATTACCACTACAATATTTAGTATAGAATGATATGAAAATAAATTGGAAAAAGTCATTATAGGTAAATGAAAATAAATTTATATAATTATTTAAAAATATTAAACAATTTAAATTACAAAAATAATATTAAAAATTCAAAAATAAATAATGGCAAATGCATAACATAAAAAAATAAATTAACAAAAATGTGTTGAGCAACGTCACTTTTAATATGGAAACATTGTGCACATGTTAGCCTTATCATATTGATTTTGAAAATATGTTGGAGCTTATTTCATATTAGAGTAAGTTAAACACTAGATGATGGAGTCTTTCGTGCGATTTTTGCCAGAATCTGGTAATGTGATTTTTTGCTGAAACTGTGAATTTATTTGTTCAAATTTAAATTTTAATTGCATAAATCGATTCAACGTCCTTGATTATCTTGAGGTGTCTTGATTATGCAATTCAAACAACTGAAAAGTGTCATTTCAACAATATCAATTGTCTAGCTTTTAGCTTACTCCCTCCATACCAAATTCTCATTTGATTATTTTGAAAAAAACATACAAGAATAAAATATATAACGTTGTTGTTATGAACATATAGTTATGTTTTTTAACAATATGATTTTTAAAATATTTTTAAAAATTGAAAGAATAATTTAAGATGGAAATTGTATAAATATAAATATTATGAACATTAAAAGTCTTCTTATTATAAGCAATTTATAAATGAATATATCAATCCAAAATTCCAAGACGAATTAGGAAAGGATGTCCAATTTAGGTAAAAGAAGCTAGGAAGGAAGGAAAGTGTGCTCTAATTATAGATATAAGAGTTGTTATCTAGGATAGAAACCAAAAAGATAACAATCAATAGAAATTAGACATGTTCTAGTCCTCTCTTGGAACTATCAAGGTTTCCCATGGAAAAATGGACCCAAGCTAAGTTTGATCCTGAATGAAATTGATATTATTCTTATTGTAACATACCCATTTAATCGAGTTAGTACTTAGTGAAAAATTTCAAAAACTCTTCATAGTATAAAATAACTCTTGAACGAATACTAAGGTGATAAGAATCAACACCTTCATTTTTGCATAGTTTCATAGGATTATTAGTTTAAAGAAATAATCAAACTGCATACTCATTCATTTTTCATCTTCCACCATTTATATTATTATAACCATGCATATCGATGCAAGGTCTCTTAACACCTATACCAATCAATTTATCTATCATCTTTGTGAAATACCGTAAAACATCATGTATCTCCTTTGAAGCTGCACACGATACTTGATAAGAGTGATTTACTTCGACAAGTAATATAAGTCAACAATACATAACCTATTTTAATGTCCTTTAACTTGAACATCTTCAGAAATTCTTACCCATTTGTGATAAACTCAATTGTACGTGACGACCCATAACTATGTCTATGAGAACATTGCATGTACAACATAATAATAAGGAAATAATCTCTTACAATTTAATTACAAAGCATACAATTACACCTTAACAATAAAACCATCCATATCATACATCAGAAAAGACACAAGAGACACATGTACACGTGGTTCACCCAATCGTTGGGCTACGTCCACAAAACCATCATATCTTATTTTATTACTCAATAGAGAGTTACAACAAGAAGCACAAAGATCCAAGACCTATGGATCTCATTAAATTCCATGGCCACACACCATTAAACTCGACAGTGTCATACAGAAGGATACTCGACCACATAAGATAAAATCTCGATATCCAAATATAGTCTAGTAAAACCCCATAACTCCCTTTACTTTCACAAGATCCATTATCCTATAGCTAAATAACCTCTTATCCATGTTGATATATATATTCTAATCTTTCAGATTTAACTAAGCATTATATAGAACACACGATAAATTCCAACCATAAAGTTTAAGTTTAGATCTAAGATCTAGTATAACGTTTAAGTATTGGTTATACTTCAACTAACACAAGTTCTACCTCCAACTGGTGTATATATAACGATTGTAGGGATCACTATGATTAAAAGATGTGCATATCGTTGCAACAAAATTCTGTCTAGACCAGAATACTCTATCTTCAGGTAGAGATTTACGCATTAAACAAAGGACTTTGTCAAGTACAAGAATCTATACATTAGACCCAAAAATTATCAGCACGGGAAAAATTCCCAAATTGTTTCTACGCAGAGCATACAACAAAAACAAGCATATCTTTATAACTGCAACAATCCTAAAGGTTAACATCACCGATCATTAAAATCCTCACAGGATCCCCAAATTTTTCCATACAGCAAAACAAAAAGGTCTTAGTGACTTATCTTTTAAAAGAAAGCATTCACGCGTGGAATCAACAGAGTTCAAAACTTTTGTGATTGACCTAGACCGAGATTCCTTAGATGTAACCTCAAAGATGAGTTGTACTTCATAGCTGAACTCGGTAATGGCGAGTTCTCCATTTACCCTTTCACTTAGAGATCTGCTCCCGAGAGTACCGATATCACCATATCACCTAGGTATTCAATGTTCTACAAAAATATCCTACTCACAACTTGAGAATGACAAGCCAGCACAGAGGTTCGAGCATCTACAAGCTATCCAACCATTCAGTGATTCAACAACACAGAGTTTCTACAGACTATGTGACTCACGGACAATGGAACTACAACCAGCAAGGTGAATTTTGTAAATCTAAAGGTTTATATCACCAACCAAACAACAATTAACTCAACCATTCAACCAGCACACATTTGTTACAGGGTGGGGGGTAATAAAATAACACAGCGATCAATGCGAGGCAATACAACTAAAGGAAAAATGCAGCAATCAAAGGGCTAGATGTAAGCTACAGGGATCGCCTCCCTTACCACGCCTTAGACAGAATAAGTAAAAATACCTTTCCATCAGATCCAAGTTCTCAAACACAAAGCATTTGTAATGTATAATACCACATACTAACGCAACCCAAAAGTGAAGTGTAGCTCCGTTGCAGAGTCATTCTTTTCCTGTCTGCTCATCCCGACTACGTCTCTACGAAGGAAGAAAGGGATCAAGTTCTTCTAGGAGCCATCCTGTCTCACCCTGAAGCAACTACCACCTTTCCAATGCCCCTCCCCACCAATTCTTTAAAAGGATCTTCCTTAAGAAGGAAGCTTCCAACTCATCTAGCTGACACCAGTTGGCTCTAACGGAGACAAGTGGCAGTGGTTTCAAAAACAAGGGGACAAACTCCTGAAATTTCTCAATCACATATCTCAGCTTGACCTCCCATACTTAAAGATTTGAGCACTTAAGAATTACAAGGTATCCATAACCATAACATTAAATTTTCCTCCCCTCGAACTAGGGAGTATGCCTATTTAGAAGGAAGACAAGGAAAAAATCTTATTTTTATCTTTTGTTGAAACTAAGCCACTCGAATTCATTACAAGACATGCATTTTCTTATAACCCTTATAAACTCATTTGTATTCATGTTGATATAGTTCTATATATATATATACAACACCATATATATTTACCGAGTATATAATATAATATCCTTCTTTTCGTTTAAATATAACTATAATATATATTTCATAAACTTGGAGGGTTTTATTAGAATAAATACTTCATAAACATGATGTAGATGCCTATATATATAGCTCTCTCTCTCTCTATATATATAACGCTATATATGTCATAATTATGAAGATATATTTCTTTCCATCTTAAGATAACTATACTATATAGTACCTTTAAAATTACTTCCATTGGCTTGCTTCTATTAATGTTTTATAGATGATCCTTTAACAATTTTTGCTAATGGTTAACATGTTTATCAGATTCAGTATTTTGGCTTAAGCATGTTAGGATAAAATAACTAGACCATAGTGTTTTTAGTTAGATCTTTATGATGAAAAGGAATCCCTACAGGGACAAACCTTTACCGTAACGCTACCATAACTTAAGACGATACCTAAGATTATGGGCATCAAAATTATGGTTTCCTAGCCATTTCGCTTCTCCTCCTAGTGGACTTATTTTCTTGTAGTTTTTAGTTGCATACATCTTTCATCTCCTAAGTTACAATCTATGTCTTATGAACTATCCACATAACTCACAATGTCTACTGGTGGGGCCTTGGCCTTGAGCTCCTCACCAGAAAACCAGTACAACATATATATATTTTCTTTACATAAAAAAAATAATAGAGATTAAAAAGAGGGGTAATACATCCTCCTCCCCTTAGAAATAACACCGTCCTCAGTGTTTATTCATTTTAACAAATCCTCTTCCTCTCTTGAGTCATCTTTTACTTGTTTCGTCTTCTCTATTATGTCTTTCTTTGAATTAAGCTGATTTTACCAAGTCCTTATGGTTCTGACTTCCTTCACAACCTGTACATTGTACATCTCATACAATATCTTCCACCATTCTTCAGTATAACATAATTACACTTCACAAAATTTCAAATAGTAAATGTTTAACATTTATCATTCATCCTCATTCTTGAGGAAATTTTTGCTTACTCAAGCATTCATAACATTCACGCAAAAAGACATCCAATATTTTAGTTACAAGACAAGTCATTAATATATGTTATATCATAAAAAAAATATTTCAACAACACTTTGTTGATTATCAAAGTCTTTCATGAGTTTGGAAACTTCAGCAACCCTTTGCTGAACAGAAAATTCTTTCTCGAATTCTATCACCAATTCCTGTGGACTTATGGGCTACACTTTTGAGGTTACTCTCCTTTTTTATTTCTAGGAAAAAAAAAATTCCTCCTCAATACATCAAACATTGTCCTGTCTCTAGATGTCAATCTTTGTGCCTAGGTATTTTTCATTGATCCCACAAAACTCTTTCGCAATTCTCCTCAATCCTTCTTGCTTGAGTCCAGGAATTTATTTCCCACCTAGCCTTCTGCTTGAGTCTAGGAAAAGTTGCTTTAGCAATGCAGAGTTGGGTAAATTTTTTCCACCCTTCAAGTCCTCTCACTTGAATCTCGGAATTATTATTTTCCCCTCAAACCTTCTTGTTTGAGCCCAAGAAATATTCTTTTCCCCTCAAACCTTCTTGTTTGAGTCTAGGAAATAATAATCATTTATTATTTCTTGTAGTTTTTTTTAACCACAACATGCAACACAATAGCAACAAAATATTAACATCACATATGTTCACCTTTTTACTCATCAGTTTGAATGCATGCTTTTAACATATCCTTTCATGAGTCTTTGATATTTATTCATATTCTTACCATATTCTTACCATGTATAATATTTTGTGTCCTTGTCTTTCCACAAGTTCCCCAGAATGTGACCATCTTCCAATTCACTTGTTAGTACTTTTTATATAACACAAAACTCATTTCGTGAGAAATATTCTCCTAACATAATAGTAAGGAAATCATCATTCACTTACAACATCCATACAAGATTAAAATTCTCATTAATTTCATTAATATACCTTATGACATAAGATTTGCTATGTTAGCATAACTTAGCTCTTGATGATAATTCCAATGATCGTCTGATTTGTCTGTCGAAGTTTACACTTTACCTTCTCATAGATTTACAAGGATATTGTAAGGCAAGTTATGTATAAATACAACTCTCTATATATATCTGGAAAATTCGAGACAATATCTATTGTTGAGTGTAATTCATATCCCCACTTTTAATTTACAATGTCGAAAAGATACATGAATATTCCTATGCTTACACTTTTAAATCTGCAACCTTTATTGGTTAATGTAATAACATGTCTCGTCAAAATTTTTCATGTCTATATACAAAGAAAATGGAATATAGCATTTCTCATATATTTATAAGTAATGCTTAAAGCCCCTTACCGTGTAATAATTTTAACAATCTACTTCTATGAGAGGAATTCAATTTCCTTCTAATAGTTAACTTTTTCCAATTTGGCACCTAGGAAACATTCTAGCAGGTGTATCACTCATATAATATTCCACAAGTTATTTTGAATTTATGAAACACCAAGTATGCAAATGAGATTTCCCTTGCCAAAACATACCGTTGTTCAAGGTGTTACTCCATACATGCATTTCTTTTACTATTGAATTCAATATAATAAGGATCATCAATTATCTTTCGAGAATGATCCCATTAATATTTATCTACTTCTCATGAACACAAGTCCTTAAAACAATCAGTTCCACAAAATATCGTCATAAAGTTTATAAACAAATAACAAGGTAACTCATATCAATTTCACAAACCTCCATATGATGATCTAATTGCACCTTACACTATTTCACAATACCTCATAATACATCAACTTTCAGGTACTTTCCACCCTTTAAAATATACATACATATCTCGACAAGACGTAACAAAATTATCCCTGCGACACTAATAACTCAACTTATAAATGCTACCATGCATTCATTTATACGATCATCATCACTAATTTTCTTGAGATGATATTGTATCAATCGAGCACTCATGATGAATTTCCATGAATATATATATATATATAACTTGACCTCATTAACTGAAATTTGCATTTTCATAAGGTGATATACTCTTATTATGATTATGCTTCACCTATTTGAATATTCAGCATGTAATAAAACCTATAAAGGAATGAGTTCACTTAATATGCATGCACATCTTTCATAAAGTAAACCACACCAAGTGCAACACAACCAAGATAAAACATACGTTTACATCACACTAAAAGGACATCCAAGCTTACACAACTGAGATACTTCTTAAATGTCAGAATGTTGGACAAGCATTTACCTATTGTCTATATATATGAAAGAAGGAAATTTCCTGACATATCCAACGTTATAACATTATAATGCCTATGGAAATTAATTAAAGTCAATTCCTTAGCGTATGAACTTCACCTTTAAATATTCACAACTAGGATGACTCCTCACATGAAATTATTTCTTAAAACATTAAGTCCAGTAGTCTAACTAATTTAATCATTCTAAAGAAACTAATTGTAGAGTATGAGGAGATACTCATCGTCTAGTGTCTTTAGATAGAAGATCGTTTAAATACCAAATGATACATATACAATGTTCACAACTAGACACTGTTATGCCATTATAATGCTTCAGCAAAATAGAACATACTTACTTGTACTTCCAAGACGCTTTGTTGCTTACCTCTTGGCGATCCTTGCAAATGAAATTTTTGTTTGTGTCACATAGGATGTAGTTCCTTTCCTAGTTTGACGAACTTGTATTCATTTTCCGCGATGGATCCCAATAAGCCTGAGTGTTCGCAACCTAGGATCTGATACCATATGTAACATACCCATTTAATCGAGTTAGTACTTAGTGAAAAATTTCAAAAACTCTTCATAGGATAAAATAACTCCTGAACGAATACTAAGGTGAGAAGAATCAACATCCTTCATTTTTGCATAGTTTCATAGGATTATTTGTTTAAAGAAATAATCAAACTGCATATTAATTCATTTTTCATCTTCCACCATTTATATTATTAGAACCATGCATATCTACTTTGAAGCCGGACGCGATACTTGATAAGAGCGACTTACTTCGACAAGTAATATAAGTCAACAATAATGTTGATGTATATGTAACTTCGGAATGTATTTCACATATATGTATATTGTATTCCTATAGAGATGTTATTATTCCTCTATACGGAAGTGTCGTCATTTATATTGTAAGTGTTGTACCTTATACTTGATGGGTTATTAGACCACCTTGTTGGGGTTGGCTCTGTATAGGTCATGTGGTTCAAAGGGTTATTACACCACCCTAGTGGGGGTCAGCCCTGTCAGCATTATGTTAACTGGTTAAGTTGAAGCTGACCTAGTTGAGTAAAGGTCAAGTCAAGTTAGTGTATAAATAGAGAGTGTGTCTCTCTCATTTTACACATTCTATTCTCTCACTCACACTTCGGAGAGTGGTGCACTTGTGGAGGAGGAGGCTCTTTTGCTAGGAGAAGACTATCTCTTGTATTCTGGTTGTATCATTGCTCTAACTATCTCTGAGGAAGTTATTGGGATTTTTCACCTTTATGGTTTTCCCCAAGTAAACTCTGTGTCTCTTGTGTGCTTGCATTATTGTGTCCATGATTAATATGCTGTAGATTTGTTGTACATGTTGTTCTCTCATTTAATATCCTAGATCAGGTTGAAGTAAATTCTGAAAATTTAACATGGTATTAGAGCTAGCCTGAAAGACGGCATGATATGGCATGTAGGACACTTGTTGCACTTACGATGCTAGGGCTCGATATAGCAAAACCCAGTCATCATAGCACTTTCGCTATAAATCTATTTTGGTGATGTTTTCGGATAGCAAAATTTTACAGGTCGAAGATCAGATCCCCATGTACCTTGTGTCCAAAGGACAACCTCTAATTCATTGTACTTTGTGATTTATGATCTGTACTATATAGGGTTTCTGCCTCTTCCAGATCTGAGTCAAAATAAAGTACCTTGGGAAAAAGGTCATAACTTGGGCTAGGAAGATCCAAATGAAATTTCGTAAAAAGTGACAGGTAGTACACAGAATTTACTATCTCAAGAAAATTGTTCAGAGGCCTAAATTGAACCAGTGACACGTGGCATGCCGTACAAGTTCACTCTCTTTTATTATCCCATAAACACATCACGTTGTGACACTTGGCATAACTCTCTCTCAGAGAATCCAATGAAGGTCAGACCTATCGGCATGGAAAGATAACAGGTCGGTCTATTTGAGAAAAATTGTTCAAAGGTAGAAGTTGAACTAGTGACACGTGGCACACCGTATAATTTTGCTCTTCTGTATTACCCCATAAACAGGTCATGTTGCGACACTTGGAATAACTCTCTCTCAGAGAATCCAATTGAGATCAGACCTGTCGGGATGGAAAGATAACAGGTCTGGATATCTCAAGAAAATTGTTCATACCCTGTGGATCAAAAATTCCAGAGTTACACCAGAAACAATCAGGTACATATTTCTGTCAAAACAGAATTATTTTTGAGTACCTTCATTCATGGCTTCCAGAATTTAGGGCTTCGGAGAAAGTTGGAATTTTGTAATCGGAGACCACGGCTGGATGATACTCATCAAGATAGAAATTTAGAGACCAAGAAGAGATTTTTCAGTTGGGAAGAAGGCTGGGCTTGATCAAACCCCAATTCGGGACTTTGATCGGGTAGATGGAAAATTATGGCTTCTGCAAAAATTGGAATTTTGGAAATATGTGACCACGGCTGGAAGCTCCTCAGAAAAATTGAAGCTTAGAGTTTTGAATCAAATCTTTTGGTTGGGTGAAGCTCCAGGAAACTCAAACCCTAATTCAGGGTCCTCCCTAGTGAATCCGAAAATCTAAAAGGCAATTTCAAGGGGTGAAACTTTGCAGTTTTCAAATTCTGAATATACCAACTTGATCAGCTCATCAAGGCACATATTTCTATCCTTTCAGAAGTTTGAAATTCAAAGTTTGAATTTTTGGGGTTTCTTTGACAAACTCTAATCCAGCTCCAGGTCCAGTTCTTGCAAATCAAGTGGATTGGGTTAATCCTAGAAGAAGATGGATTGGTCACCTGCATAAGTAAAGAAGTTCTTGTCTTAGAGGGAGGTGAGGCTAAGGCCTTCCATAAGAAGATTACAAGCAATCTTGACAGGTATGGCTTACAGCTATGATTCATGGTTAAGTTTATCATATGTTTTTCTTCATATCATTATAGTACAATCTTGATTAATTACTGGACTTGTCGTATCACCTTAATAGAAGATATTCATTGATTAAGGTTTTGACACTTATGAATGTACTAATGCATTGTGATGTTGTATGACGTTTATGTTGTCTGCTAACATAAAAGGTACACCAAGAAAGACAAATCATGTTCTACTTCAAGAACATATGATCATTGTGACATGAAGACAAAGATTCATCCATTGTCATGGATCTCATAGAAGATCTACTTTCGATGTTTGTATAACTTGGTCCTACAATGGTTAACCTATGAGACATGCAGGTTACTAGCGCAAGTCACTAAAGAGAACCAAAAGACATTATGCAGGTATGTTAGACATGACTAGCTAGCATGCTAATCCAGGTATGTTTTTCCTATATCAAGCTAGAATCCTACCTTGTGAGGATCTTATACTGTTGTGTTGTTGATAATGATTATTCATGAAGTCATAGGTTTGAATAGTCATGGCTGTATGCATATTATGTTTCTTACCATAATTGATGATATGACTAACTAGAAGAATCATGAAGGTATAGGTTTGAGTAATCACGGGTTTATGCATTGATGATTTAACTAATCAGAAGAGTCCTATGATCAAATAGGAATATGCATGAGTAAAAGAAGACTTCCCTGAAACCTTGAATACTAATGTTTATTATCTATGAATGATCATGAATATAAATGTTTAAGATTATTGTGTTTTGATAGTATTAAGATTATACTAATAAATGTGTGATTATGTATGAGGCCTCAAGGATAACACAATGATGATACTAATGAGCATGCATAGTGATTAAGGATGGATGTAAGTTCAAGGATAGGTAATCCAGGAAGCAAAGATCAAGAAGGAGCACACTCCAGTTGTTCCTACAAGAAAGCAAAGGAGCACACTTCAGTAGTTTCTGCAAGGATGCAGATATTCAGAGGGATTTGACCACTTCTCACAAACCACATCAGAATGGAGTTTCAAAGATTCAGAGGGAGTCCACCCAGCAACCAAACAAAGATAAGTATTTGAATTGTCATTTCTTACATAATATTATTCAATGATGTATATGCTTATGTTCCTAGAATTAGGTTGTGTATTATGCATATTAGAATAGTTGCATTGATGAATATTATACTACTAATATACATGGGTAAGTGGCCTATGGCACTATACAACATTCCATTGCTACTTATCTAGAATGAAACCTCTTTGCTGACATGTTAGGAGTTGTGCACACTCTTAAAAATGTTCTGGTAGAGATTGGAGGGCATCTATAAAGTTACGGAATATGGATAAATGTTGTATTGAAGCATTGGCTAAGATAATTGCATGATTGTATGACATATTTCTTTATGTGTAAGAATTTGTTCTGAAAACTATGAAATGTTTTCTAAACATGCAATTTAACTTGTTGTGTAGGAAAGATCGTATACCATCACCTACAAAAGAAGGACTACAACATTTGTTCAACAACAAAGTTATCTATTGAAAATATTGAAGATATTAAAGTTCCCAGGATTTGGGAAGAATGCCATGATCGAGGATTACCAGTCGATCATGAAGATGTTTGGGATGCAGTCCCAAGACCTGAAGGCGAGTCTATAGTGAATTCCAAGAGGATCTACAAGATCAAGCATGTTGCAGGTGGTAGCACAGAGACTTTTGCTCCTGTAGCCAGATACACTTCCATTAAATTAGTACTTGCTCTGGCTGCAGTGATGAACAGGAAGATACACTTTCTTGAATGGTGTAGTTGAAGAAGAAGTGTATGTGGTGCAGCTACTTGGTTCTGAGACACATGACAAGGACTCATATATGTGCAGAACTTGGTATGGTAGGATAGACAACTTTCTTTCCAGTTTGGGCTTTACCAAGAGTAAAGCGGATTCCAACCTTTACTACAAGGTTGAGGAAGGTAATCCAGTGATACTACTTTTGTATATGGATGACTTGTTTGTAACAGGTGAGGATAGATTGATTGCCGACATGCAGCGGAAGCTTGCTGCCGAGTTCGAGTTGAAGAACTTGGGGATGATGAACTATTTGTTTTTGGCATGGAGGTGTGGCAGAGTGCAGATGGAATCTTCCTTGGAAAAGGGAAGTATGCAGTAGAGATCCTGAATAGGTTCGGGATGATGAACTGCAAGGCTATGGCCACACCTATGGAATTGAACCTGAAGCTCCTATTTGATGCTTCATCTGATCTGGTTGATGTCACTGTGTATCATCAGATGATTGGGTCCTTGATGTACCTGATGAACACGAGACCAAATATTTGCTTTTTGGTGAACACATTGAGCCAGTTCCTAACAGATCCAAGGAGTGTTCACCTGGTTGCTGTAAATCATATTCTGAGGTACCTAAAGGGTATGGTTGACTATGGGCTCAAGTATGATGCAAATCAAAAGTTTAACCCATAGGGTTATGTTGATTCAGACTATGTAGGCAGTGCTGCAGATAAGAAGAGCACTCTTGGGTGTTGCTTCAGTATGGGATCAGGTGTGATCTCTTGGTTTAGCAGGAAGCAATCCTGCGTAACACTGAGTAAAACTGAGGCAGAGTATGTTGCAGCATGTTCAGCTAGTTGTGAGGCAGTATGGCTCTGGAAGTTACTCTCTGAGTTACTTGATCTCCCGCTAGAGGCTACTGGTATCTTTTGTGACAACGAGAGTTGTGTGAAGCTGTCCGAGAACCTGGTGTTCCATGATAGGTTGAAACACATAGAAATTAAATATCACTATATCAGGGATATGGTACAGAGAGGAGCTGTGAAGCTCCTGTATGTTGCGACGGATGAGCAGACTGTAGATGTGCTGACGAAGCCACTAGCAAGAGTGAATTTCGAGTACTTCAGATCGATGAGACTTCGAGGAAGAAGTGATGGATATATTTGTTGAAGCCATTCCAAGTATGTTGGAAGGAGGATCCTTCACATGGCTGTGGAGGTAAGCGCAGGATGATGAGCATCGGGATGATGTTCTAGTTTCTGCTTTGTATGATCCGTTGGATCATTTATATGTATATGCATGTATGCATCATGTCAAATGCTTCGACCATGTATTTGTATATGTATCAAGTGGATACATTGTATGATCAGGTAGATCATGTATGTTGATATGTATCATGTATTTGTATTTGTATCAAGTGGATACACTGTATGATCAGGTGGATCATGTATGATGATATGTATCAGGTAGATACTTGGTATGCATCAGGTGGATGCATAGTATGATTAGGATCATGATGACGAGCTTTAGGGTGTTGCTTCAGATGATATGTATTAGGATGATACAGTGATGATGATCAGTGCGATCATGAGAATCAGGATGTTGCTTTGTGCGATGATGATCCATTGGATCATGAGTATCAGGTTGATACTTGGAGGTCAGAGATGATATGTTGCAGGTTGTGCAAATAGCATGTAATCAGTCCTGGGAGATCTTGTCGGTCGTGCTGTGGCACATAAATGTTCCTGGGATACTCTTTCTGGTATTGCTATGTATTATGTAATCAGTCCTCAGATATCCGATAGGTAGAGTTGTGTGCTCGTAATAGTCCTCGGATGAGGTATTACTACGGAGACATGTAATCAGTCCTGGAGATCCGAGAGTTTGAGCTGTGTGCTCGTAATTAGTCTTGGGATGCTCTTTCGAGATCTTACCGGTCCTGCTACGGCACATAAATTTTCTTGGGATGCTCTTTAAAGGTTTTGTCTATCCACATGTAATCAGTCCTAGTGATCCAAGAGGTTGAGCTGTGTGCTCGTAATAAGTCCTGGGATGCTCTTTAGAGATCTTGTCGGTCGTGCTGCAGCACATAAATGTTCCTGGGATGCTCTTTAAAGGTATTGTGGAGGAGATGCATGTAATTAGTCCTGGGAGATCTGTTCGTTCATGCTTAGGCACATAAATGTTCCTGGGATACTCTTTCCGGTATTGCATCTGTAGATAAAATTAGTCCTGAGAGGCCACCCCTATCATATCGTTCGCACAGATGATGAAGACCTGCACGTGGTGGGCCTACATCCAGTATGAAAAAGGACTAGCTCTGTAGAACTTCCTATGATGAGTATATTCAGATATTGATTGAGATAGCAGCAACAGTGACGATGATGATGACTCGATGACGATTATCTAGTGACAATGATCCAGAGAAGACTACTTGTGCTAGAAGACCTATGTCGAGAAATACCTTCCTAGTTAAGAGGGAGTGTTGATGTATATGTAAATTCAGAATGTATTTCACATATATGTATATTGTATTCCTATAGAGATGTTATTATTTCTCTATACGGAAGTGTCATCATTTACATTGTAAGTGTTCTAACTTATACTTGATGGGTTATTAGACCACCTTGTTGCGGTCGGCCCTATATAAGTCATGTGGCTCAAAGGGTTATTAGACCACCCTATTAGGGGTCGGCCATGTGGGTCAAAGGATTATTAGACCAACCTAGTGGGGGTCGGCCCAGTCAGCATTATGTTAAGTGGTTAAGTTGAGTTCGAGCTAGTTGAGTAAAGGTCAAGTCAAGTTAGTGTATAAACAGAGAGTGTGTCTCTCTCATTTTACACATTCTATTCTCTCACTCAGACTTTGGAGAGTGGCGCACTTGTGGAGGAGGAGGCTCTGCTGCTAGGATAAGACTATCTCTTGTATTCTGGTTGTATCATTGCTCTATCTATCTTTGAGGAAGTTATTGGGGTTTTTCACCTTTATGGTTTTCCCATGTAAACTCTGTGTCTCTTGTGTGCTTGCATTATTGTGTCCATGATTGAGATGCTATAGATTTACTGTACATGTTGTTCTCTCAATTAAGATCCTAGATTAGATTGAAGTAAATTCTGAAAATTTAACAAATACGTCAACTATTTTAATGTCCTTTAACTTGAACATCTTCAGGAATTCTTACCCAATTGTGATAAACTCAATTGTACATGGTAGCCCATAACTACGTCTATGAGAACATTACATGTACAACATAATAATCAGGAAATCATCTCTTACAATTTAATTACAAAGCATACAATTACACCTTAACAATAAAACCATCCATGTAACAGTGCACCTCACTGTTAAACAACGTTTTTCTCTTTCCAGAGGCAAGGTAAAAGAAATAGTGGAAGCATTAATAAATAGTAAAATACAAAAACACTAGCACAATACCAAAGCTTACGCTTCCATCTAGGGAGCAAGGTAAAGAATGGCAGAGGTACAAAGGCCGAAACCCACCAGGATCTCTCACACAAATATCTCAACCAAATTCAGGGTCTTAATTCTATCATATGGGAATTAAAAACTGAATTATTCAGTAGTATAAAGAAGATGCTTACATTTAAATTGATTTGGAATTTCTCTCTTGGATCTCTTCCCCTCCAGCTCATAGTATATCATTTCCTCTGACAGAGATCATCTTCCTCTCTTAGTGTAGAAAAATGTTATCTCCATGAATTCTGTGCAATAGTAAACTACTCAAGCTTGCCAGCTTGAGCGATCTTTTTTATCCCTATTATTTTGTTTATGTAAAGAAAATATATATATGTTGTACTGGTTTTCTGGTGAGGAGCTCAAGGCCAAGGCCCCACCATTAGACCTTGTGAGTTATGTCGATAATTCCTAAGATGTAGATTGTAACTTAGGAGATGAAAGATGTACGAAACTAAAAATGACGGGAAAATAAGTCCACTAGGATGTGAAGCGAAATGGCTAGGAAAACATAATTTGGATGCACATAATCTTAGGTATCATCTTAAGTTATGGTAGCATTACGGTAAAGGTTTGTCCCTGTAGGGATTCCTTTTCATCATAAATATCTAACTAAAACACTATGGTTTAGTTATTTTATCCTAACATGCTTAAGCCAGAATACTGAATCTGATAAACATGTTAACCATTGGCAAAAATTGCTAGAGGATCATCTATAAAACATTAATAGAAGAAAGCCAATGGAAGTAATTTTAAAGGTACTATATAGTATAGTTATCTTAAGATGGAAAGAAATATATCTTAATAATTATGACATATATGGTGTTATACATATATATAGAGAGAGAGAGCTATACATATATGCATGTACATCATGTTTATGAAGTATTTATTCTAATAAAACCCTCCAAGTTTACGAAATATATATTATAGTTATATTTAAATGAAAAGAAGGAGATTATATTATATACTTGGTAAATATATATAGTGTTGTATATATATATATAGAACTATATCAACATGAATACAAATGAGTTTATAAGGGTTATAAGAAAACATAACTCTTGTAACGAATTCGAGTGGCTTAGTTTCATCAAAAGATAAAAATAAGATTTTTTCCTTATCTTCCATCTAAATCAACGCACTCCCTAGTTCAAGGGGAGGAAAATTTGTGTAACATACCCATTTAATCGAGTTAGTAATTAGTGAAAAATTTCAAAAACTCTTCATAGTATAAAATAACTCCTGAATGAATACTAAGGTGATAAGAATCAACATGCTTCATTTTTGCATAAGGATTATTAGCTTAATGAAATAAACAAATTGCATACTCATTCACTTTTCATCTTCCACCATTTATATTAGTATAACCATGCATATCGATGCAAGGTCTCTTAACACCTATACCAATCAATTTACCTATCATCTTAGTGAAATACCATAAAACATCATGTATCTCCTTTGAATCTACACACGATACTTGATAAGAGCAACTTACTTCGACAAGTAATATAAGTCAACAATACATCAGCTATTTTAATGTCCTTTAACTTGAACATCTTCGGGAATTATTACCCAATTGTGATAAACTCAATTGTACATGGCAGCCCATAACTATATCTATGAGAACATTACATGTACAACATAATAATCAAGAAATCATCTCTTACAATTTAATTACAAAGCATACAATTACACCTTAACAATAAAGCCATCCATATCATACATAAGAAAAGACACAAGAGACATATGTACACATGGTTCACCCAATCCTTGGGCTACATCCACAAAACCATCGCATCTTATTTTATAACTCAATAGAGAGTTACAACAATAACCACAAACATCCAAGACCTGTGGATCTCATAAAATTCCGTGGCCATGCACCATTAAACTCAACAGTGTCATACAGAAGGATAGTCGACCACATAAGATAAAATCTCGATACCCAAATATAGTCTGGTAAAACCCCATAACTCCCTTCACTTTCACAAGATCCATTATCCTATAACTAAATAACCTCTTAGCCACGTCGATATATATATTTTAATCTTTTACCTTAACTAAGCATTATATAGAACACATGATAAATTCCAACCCTGAGGTTCAATTTCAAATCTAATATCTAGTATAATGTTTAAGTATTGGTTATACTTCAACTAACACAAGTTATACCTCCAACTGGTGTATATAGAACAATCGCATGGATCACTATCATTCAAACATGTGTATAGCATTGCAACAAAACTCTGTCTAGATCATAATACTCTATCTTCAGGAAGAGATTTACGCATTAAACAAATGACTTTGTCAAGTACAAGAATTTATACATTAGACCCAAAAATTATCATCACAAGAAAAATTCCCAAATTGTTTCTACGCGAAGCATATAGCAAAAAAAAGCAGATCTTCATAATTGGAACAATCCTAAAGGTTAACATCGCCGATTATTAAAATCCTCACAGGATCCCCAAATGTTTCCATACAGCAAAACACAAAGGTCTTAATGACTTATCTTTTACAAGAAAGCATTCATGCTTGGAATCAACAGAGTTCAAAACTCCTGTGATTGACCTAGACCATGATTCCTTGGATGTAACTTGGAAGATGATTTGTACTCCATAGCTGAGCTTGGTAATGGCGAGTTCTCTATTTACCCTTTCACACAGCAATCAATGTGAGGTGATACAACTAAAGGAAAAATGCATCGATCAAAGGGTTATATGTAAGCTACAGGGATCACCTCCCTTATCGCGCCTTAGACAATATAAGGAGACATACCTTTCCATCGGATGAAAGTTCTCAAACATGAAGCATCGGTAATGTACAATACCACATACAAACGCAGCCCAAAAGTGGAGTGCAGCGCCTTTGCAGAGCCATTCTTTTCTCGTTTTCTCATCCCGACTACGTCTCTAAGAAGGAAGGAAGGGATCGAGTTCTACCATGATCCGTTTTGTCTCTCCCTCAAGCAATCACCACCTTTCCAATTCCCCCTCCCCACAATTCTTTAAAATGATCTTTCTTAAGAAGGCAGCTTCCAGCTCATCGAGCTAACACTAAGTGGCTCTAACGGAGACAAGTGGAAGTGGTTTCAAAAACAAGGGGACAAACTCCTGAAATTTCTCAATCACGTCTCTCAGTTTGACCTACTTGTACTTAAATATTTGAGCACTTAAGCATTACAAGTTGTCCATAACCATAACATTAAATTTTCCTCCCCTCGAACTAGGGAGTGTGCCGATTTAGAAGGAAGACAAGGAAAAAATCTTATTTTTATCTTTTGATGACACTAAGCCACTCGAATTCATTACAAGAATTACGTTTTCTTATAACCCTTATAATGTCATTTGTATTCATGTTAATATAGTTCTCTCTCTATATATACAACACCATATATATTTACCAAGTATATAATATAATATCCTTCTTTTCATTGATAACTATAATATATATTTCATAAACTTGGAGGGTTTTATTAGAATAAATACTTCATAAACATTATGTACATGTCTACATATATAGCTCTCTCTCTCTCTCTATATGTATAACACCATATATGTCATAATTATTAAGATATATTTCTTTCCATCTTAAGATAACTATACTATATTGTACCTTTAAAATTACTTCCATTGGCTTGCTTCTATTAATGTTTTATAGATGATACTTTAACAATTTTTTCCAATGGTTGACATGTTTATCACATTCAGTATTCTTGCTTAAGAATGTTAGGATAAAATAACTAGACTATAGTGTTTTTAGTTAGATATTTACGATGAAAAGGAATCCCTATAGGGACACACCTTTACTGTAGCACTACCATAAGTTAAGACGATACCTAAGATTATGTGCATCCAAATTATGGTTTCCTATCCATTTCGCTTCTCATCCTAGTGGACTTATTTTCTCGTCGTTTTTAGTTGCGTATGTCTTTCATCTCCTAAATTACAATCTACATCTTAGGAACTATCCACATAACTCACAAGGTCTACTGGTGGGGCCTTGGCCTTGAGCTCCTCACCAGAAAACCAGTACAACATATATATCTTTTCTTTACATAAACGAAATAATACCTAGATAAAAAAGAGGGGTATTACACGTATGCCATGAAACCTAGGAGCATGAATATTATAATGTTCCTAGTATAGAAGGATTTGTTCTTCGGTCGATTTGGAACAAGAGATCCTCTCATGGCGGCATTGGAGGTATAGTTTGTTACATTAAACGAAATATACCCCCCATTCTAAGCTCTTTAATAAATACGCCCACAACTAGTATATGTGGATACAGATAGTTGATGTTAATAATAAGAAAACTTATATTGCAATATGCTATCTCTCCCCTACTAATTCTAACTTTTATAAGAAAAAAAATAGATAAAAATTTCCTTTAGATTGGTTTATAAAATGATACTTGTATCCTAACAAATGAGGGAGATATACTCCTAATGGGTGATATTTAACATTCATACATCCAATAACCAAGCTATTCTTCTAATAAATTATTCCAACCCTAATCCTCTTTGGTTGGATGAAGACCATGTTCTACATAGTCAGTATAAAATAAGTTATGTGGATCTAGGTGAAAATTTGTTTAGCTTTGATTTAGTCAAGCTTTGTAGTTCTCAATACCTTATAATTTGTAATGGAATAAATAAGTGGAAAAACTCTAGCTAGATGATGTGCATTCATGTGATCGACAATAGTATGGGATATTATGTCATATATAATATATATTTATATAAAAGTATGTTAAATTTAGACATTCTTCTTGACCATGAGCCTGACTCAGATCATAGACCTCTAACTGTAACCCTCAACTTTCTCACGCATAGAGATCTTAAAGAAGACAATTCTCGCAGTCAAAATCATCTAACCTTTGACAAAAATAACGACAATATTTTCTTAAATGATTTAAAAAATACCCCTATCATAATTTCACTACAGTCCTCTCTTCTCCCATTGACAAGTTCTCCATCGAAATTTTGGGTAAAAAGAATAATAGGAAAACTAACCCGTGCTATGACAGTGAATCCAAAAATGCCAAAAGAGACATCAAGAAAGTGACTGAAGAGTCTCTAAAAATTGACAGGCTAAATAGTTAAAAATCTCTAATTAAAAGAAAAAACATGCATTATATAAATATAAAGTGGGAAAACATTTTACACCTCTCATAGGTTCCCCCTAAGCAATTATGGAGACAAATTCTAACAAGTAAAACTAAAGAGAATAATCTGATTTCTTTGAAATATTGCGATTCCTATCTTTAAAAGCTCTACCAATCGTCTAATGTCATTACTAACACTATGAGCCTTTTTACAAAGAAATGAGTTTTCTTATTATAATAAATTGAATTTTTGGTAAAGCACCTAGAAAATGGGAATGCTAAAGACTTTAAAGGATATCAAGAATAAATCCTAAAAATTGGAGGAACAATTCTCATTCCTCACATCCATAATATTTTCAATCTAGTGGTCATGCAAGGTTTCCCTATTCCTTGGACTCGAAGCCTCATTATTACTATATTTAAAAGCACCTATAAAAATAACCTGTTTAATTATCGAACCATTATGACTATCCCTCTCTCAGCCAATCTATATGGTATTATTTTAGAACATAAAATTAGCCTATGGGTTGAAAGTGAAGGTAAGTGGGATAAATGCCAATCGGGATTTATAAGAAGTCACTCTACTATGGACCACCTTATTACTCTTAAGATTTTTGCAGATGAATGTTGTAATATTAAATGGAATAGATTAAGTTCCTTTGTGGACTTTAGGAAATATTTTGAAATGGTTCCTAGAAATAACTTATGGAATCGATTAGAAGACCTAAAATTTCCTTTAGAGTTGATATTTGCAATGATAATGTTGTACGAGAAGGTCATTGCCAAATTTAAAAACAATAAATCATGTTTGAAATATATTAGTTGTAATATTGGATTTAAACCAAGATTCCCCTCTCCCCCACCCTTTTCAGCATATACATTGATAAGCTGGAAATTTATTTAGAAGAAGTAGGTTGTGGTAGAACGACCTTAGCTAGTATAATATTCAACATCCTCCTTCTCTATGTTGATGATATTGTTCTTATGGCAAGGTATCCATGTGGACTTGATAAACATATAAGGATTCTCAAGGATTTCTTCTCTAACATGGGTGTGCATGTTAATGCCGACAAAACTAAAGTTATGATTATCAAGTCCAAGAAACACACTTACACTAATTTTGAGTATGGTAATAAAAACTTGGAGGAAGTGTCCTCTTACAAATAGCTCAATATTGATATCCATCACAAGATCAATTGGAACTATAGCATTGAGAAAAGGGTGAATGGAGGGTGGACAGCTTATTTGGCCTAGAAAACAATTATAAATCAGGAAGCGTAGTGATGTCAGATAAAAAGAAGTTCCTTTTTTAAACACGATCATCACTCTTGTTATCTTGTATAGTTCTGAAGTTTGGGGTTGTAGCATCTCTCGAGAATCCTCGAGAAATATTGAGGAAATTCAAAAATGTTTTATCATGTATAACCTCAAAATTAAAATTATTATGCCCTATGCTATTCCCTTATAAAAGAGGGTCCCCCCCTTCCAAAGCATTGCTATGAATAGGTACTTAATGTACAAGAACAAGATAAATAATGTGGAATACCAGAGACTCCCTAAAATTGCTTTAAATTCTAGTCAAGACCATCTACGACTAAAGAGAGGATGGTATGAAGATGACATAACTCTGTTAAACCAATGGGTGTTTGTTGAAAATGCTTCTTTGCAAAATATCAAAACTTCAAAAATACTATCACATCTATGTTTAAAGAGAAAATGTGGGACGAGAAAGATTTAGAGGTAAAAATAAAACTAAGATATTTCAAGGAGGTCATTAAACCTAATCTAGAAGATAAAAAATATATCTTTGTCTTATCCATGTTGAAGAAGAAAATTAATATATCCAAGATAAAAATGAACTCCCATGAGCTTCATATCAAAATAGGGTGCTAGGAAATTCCGAAAACATCGTGGGTGGAAAGGATTTGCCAGCTTTGTGAGTTTATGGGATTTGAGAGTGAATGTCATTTTATTTTAGAGTGTTATAGGTTACACACCCACATTCATCCACGATTTACTAATATTTTCTACAAATCCAACCTTCATGATATTCTAACATGTCAAAGCTATGATGACCTAGGAATGCTTCGTTCCAAGCTTTTTGATCATAGGAAAAACATTTTACAACATTCCAAATAATTTCTAACGCTTTTTTTAAGATGTAGAGATTAATATTCATCATTGTCATCATTAGAAACTATGACACTATCAATTAATTTTAGTCATTACTTACATTCAGTTTAAATATTATTAGTGTAAGTGTTTAAAAATCTACTTGTTTATAATTTTCTAAAAAATGTGGATTCTCACACATATGCACACAAATATCTACTTTTTTTATCGAAAGAAAAGCTTTAAAAAAATAGAGATCCCATATCTAACTAATCGATACTTGAGATAACCTTTAAAAATAGGTAAATAGATAGATACTAATTGATAAATTTTAAATATGTAAAACTTGAGTGGCGTCTATTCCTAATGCAAAAAATGCGATCATGTGATTTTATACTGTAGAATTTAATAAAAAGATTATATGAATTTTTGTACGAATGATTTCAGTAACTTTTATAATTAATTAAAAATATAAATTGAAAATTGAAAATCTAAATAATTTAGATATTCCAATTTAGAAAGGGACAATAAGACCTATAAAACCTATGCCATATATTATTTTTAAAAAAATTAATTTATAAAAAAAATTAAACATAAAAACAAATATAATCACTAATGTTATTATAAACCAAAAAAAGAAATATAAAACCATATAACATACAATTCAAGGTATCTAGTAATTAACTAAAAATAGATTACAAATTAATACAATAAAAAATTGATTTCATAAATTACAAATTTACAAAATGAATTTAAAAAATAAGTACGATTTAATCTATAGGGGTTTTGGGGGCATCCAAAATTTTAAAGTTTGACAATGTAATCAAGATTATTAGAATTTTTTGCCATTTTTTTTTAAAATCATGCTTTAAACTAGTGTAATATCCTAAGACTTTGACCTGTTGTTATGAGTTGAGCATAGACTCTGGAGCACATGGATGCTCTATGTATTGGGCGTAAGCCCCGATGTACATAGATGACGTTTATTATGTGCTGGGAATAAGCCTCGATTTGCATAGAGTGTTAGGCATAAGCCATGGAGCACTCCAACTTGATGTTGAGCATAAGCTCTGGAGCATCAAATATTTGGCCATTGTATCCCTAGATGTACCTCAAAAATAAATCCTAGTACTAGTGTTGATCGAGAAGCTATGGAATTGCACTAGTGTAACACCCATGTGAGAGTGTTGAGTCTAAGCTCTGAATAGCACTCGGGGTTACTTTAATTAAAGGTGTTCAGTTAAGGAAGACTCATAATAGCACCAACCCTCATCATACTTATTCAAATGATTAATTGCATCACTATTCATGTCTCATCAAAGACTGAAGGAGCTTCCACATAAACGAGGTAATCAAGCATGCATGGGAAATTTAGGGGTACCTATCTTAGCCCACCAACCACTCCCACCAAAGGCTTCATTAAAAAGAATTAACCTAAGGCAAGGGAAACCTTGCCCATAAAATTATGCTAAGTAAATGTATAAAAAAATAAGGAGTATATATAGAGATATATATATATATATAGAAATAGGATATATATATATATATATATCTGAAGTCATTTAAATAATAAAGATAATTAAATAATAAATATAAACAAGTAGATCCCACCTATATATTTATATATATGAGAAGTACCTAAATAAAGAAGATAGATATAGAAAGAAAACACATAAAGATTAAATAATTATATATATGTATAATTATTTATGATAAGTTAAATAAATAAAAGTGACGAATTTCCAAATATCAAGTGAAAAGTAACACTCAAAAACAGTACTAGAGAAAGAGAAGCCTTATAATTAAAAAAAGACTTTTAATTATGGCTCACAAAATTCGAACTAGGAGTTAATTTCAAGAAGCCAGTTAAAATAATTATGTTAACTCAATTTCCTTCCCAAAAAGTTTACCTATAAATACTAAGACTTTTCCCAAGAGAAGGATCGACCTCATTATCATTTGCTGGTGGTATTGTGAGATTAAATTGTCCAATCCTTAAGGAAGAATATATATAAAGTCTCATTGGAAAAACAACCATCACCCAGGTTCCCTAGATTTCACTTGCATGACGAACCAGCTCAGGGGTGATCTAGGTAAGAACCTGGAATGGTTCTAGATCAACGGTTGGGAGGAACATGGAAGCCTTGAGGTCATCCGGTTATTTTCCTACAGGTTAGAAGTAGAGTATTTCCAATTAATTAAAGTTTGGAGTGTGCAGGGTTATAGAACTAGTACAAACAAAGCGTCGAATCAGGTATGAGGTTACATTATGCCTTGTCCTAGATTTTATTTCTGTTTTAGAATAGGATGGTTCAGATTGTATTTTTTTTCTAGAATAGGATATCTCAGATTTTATTTCTGTTTTAGAATAGGATATATCATATTTTATTTTTGTTTTAGAATGAGATGGTTTAGATTTTATTCATGTTTTAGGATAGGATATTTCAAATTCTAGTTCTATTTAAGGGTCACAAGCTGAACGTTAGTCATCATAATTTCCCCTGAATCTCTGCAAACTGTTTCAGGTATTTAAATATTATTTTCATTCTGCTCTGGTCCTTGGACAACTTTATATAAAGTCACGGCACCTCGGGTGTTAGTGAATACATTAAGGAATGGTTTGAACCTTTGAAAGTCTTACTATTTAAATAAAAATATCAGCTAGGGAAGATCCCTATACTCTTTTAAAATACAGGGTTTAAAGTTCCTTCTTAGATCAACTTGAAATACTAGGAAACGAATTATTAACCTTATAACCAGCCTTGCATTTTTGGCATAAAACTCACCGACCTCACGCACATCTTATGGTAGAGTCAAAGATTTTCCCAAGTTACATAAATTTAAAAGGCGAAAATCATTTTTTGGGTGAAGAGACTCTAGCGAGAAGATGCATAATAAAATCTCTACCTCGTGAGAACCTATTCAAACACATAGAAATTAATTACAACCCCCTACACTATTATTTTAAAAAGAAAACATTTCTTCTTGGTTTAAACCCTAAATGAATTCTACGCTGTCATTCAAAGTGAGTATTGTATAAAACTTATTTAATAACTTTAAGAACCCTAGGCTATATTCCAACGGAGGATCAAAATCCCTTTGGGATAAATATGCTCCATCAGCAATCTGGTTTACACCTACATAACCCAACATTGCTCCAGACGGAGCCATGACTCGGCTTTACAGCCTTGGTTGCACAATATTAAGAAACATTTTCAAATATATAAAAATAAATGGAGATCCAGAAAGCATCTATAGGGACAAAGGTCACTAACGATGATTATATTATAGGGTCTTCATTCAGCAATAAATTATTACAGAGACAGTGTTACCATAGTGAAATAGGAATCTTTCTATTTATTTTGTAATTAGTGCCTAGCCCATAAAAGACCAACTAGGAGATTACGTGTTGGAAACCAATTTTGTTTAGAAAATTTAATTGGCCATCAAACCTGCGATACAATTTACCATGCCCATTCTTTCCTTGCACCAAAACTAAATCGATCCACCAAACAGTCCCAAGCTTCTAAAACGTAGAATATCCCTTTATTCATGCAAATTTATTTTGATAACTGAATGGGACTCAGAGATCGAATTCTATAAACTCATTGTAAATTACAAACATTACAATTTTTAAACATTAGCTTTTTTTTAGGGTCATATTAATCATCAAAGTTCTACCCAGTCATAAAACTTCAAAAGAGTAAAATGCCTAAACCAAAGATCAGAAACATCATTTGAACGCTTAGCCATAACGTGACACCTCTGCGTTTTGCAATTTCCTAAACCACGTCTAAAAGTTTAGGAATGATTTATGCTTCTTTAAAAATTCAAAGATACAACATTAAAAGAAACCCCATGATTTATTCCATTAAGTTTCTCAATAACAGAAAAACCATCAATGCTACACTATATAAAAACATAAGACACATCACAAGTATAAGTTTCCCCATTGGATTTCAGAGGTCTATCTCTTAAAAAAATTACATTTCTCTTAAAAAGAAATGCCTACAGGGTCATTTAAATAGTAAACCATGAACTTAGTGAACCTTCAAATCCTCTTAACTTCTGATATGCTGCCAACCTTGTAACGTCAGATGGTATGCCATCCAAGAAACATTCTTCCCAAACCCTTTCGAAAACAGAAACGACCACCCAAAGGATTGGGCATGGAAACTTGGGCTTACCCGAAGAGTGTTGATTCGTATGTCTCCCCTATGGCTCGAAACCTTTAGTAGGTGCCACGCCATACTACTACCAGACAGAAACAGTGTCTTAGTAAGGGTAGCATGCAATTATTGAAACAAAAAATAGAAGTACTTAAATGACAGGAGCAGCGTATTACCTTATGAGTATTTTGCCACACTAGAACCTTGTTCACGCTACCAGTAAGCTCAGCCACATCATATGTTAGGAACCCATGTCTTTACTTTGTTAGTATGTTGTTATTGGACGCATATGCTTTGTAAGTCGTCCCGTAGTATTTGTTGATCAATAGTTTGTGTTATTGTTCTTGGCGCATATGCTTTGTAAGTAGCCTGTAGTATTTTTTATCCATAGTTTGTAGTGGCCCATGGTTTTGACCCATAGTATTGGTGCGTAGACTTAGTATATAAGTGTGTGTTGAGACCTATGAAGGCACCGTGAACTTATTTGTATTAAGCTTGCTCATAGGAGGTTGCCCCCTTGAAGTGGCCTGTGATCAATATAAAAGTGATTCTAAGTTCTGTCATTTCTGCTATTTCGCATATTCGTATTAATTAATTGTTGCAGGTGCATCACATTTGGTATCATAGCACTTTCTTGGGCTCGCTGGGTGAAATTTCTGCCAATTTTTTTTTTGCATTTGTTGTAGGTTCGTATTTGGGAATAATCCCTATCGGCTTAACTGTGGGAAGTACTTGGGCATAACCCCTAAAACTCATTGTGAGGAGTACCACAGGAACCCTGAATTAGCTAGCCTATTGAGAGGACCTGCCAGTGAAAAGGGAAATGACCCCTACCTAATTGACTAGTTCCCACCCGTGAGGTAAACCAAGAGCTATCGTTTGTGGGAAAGCGGTTATCAGTTTTATCTAGGCTGTGGAGTGAGGGGTACTACCCCAATACGCAAGCCGTCAGACGGCATTGGTGGTCGAGTGAAACCCCTGAACTATTAGGAAGCCGCACATACCTGGGGTCCATATCTACTTTTAGCTGAACTATTTTCGATCACTACTGCGCCGTTTCAGATCCATTTTGCAAGTCGTTCCAGATCTAGTCATTTTCAATCCATTCGGTGCTGTTCCAAATCCCTTCCGAGCCGTAGCCGAGATCTAGCCATTTTCAATCCATTCGACGCTATTCCAGGTCCCTTCCGAGTCGTAGCCGCTCCAGTCTGAAAAAAAAAAGTATAAAATTCAGTTTTTTGTCCATATCTCCCTTGTTTTCACTCTATTTCCCTTGAAATTTTTGGGGAACCCCTGTCATCCCATTCTTCATATTTCATTCCGGAGGACCCTATCCCCAATTCCCCTTCCCAAAGCCTGAAAGCCCACATTTGTCTATTTTTAGGGTTTGCCATAACTTCCTCAGATTTCACCCAATCACCTTCAAATTTTACCACAGATTTCCTTTCTGAATTTTGCTTCTTTGTCCCCCTCTGCCAAATTTTCCCATTCTTTCAGCCTGCTTCTGAAATCCTTATTTTTGCTTCCCTGTCTAGTCGACAGTGTCCAACACCTAGTCAAACCCCAATTACCCTTCAAATTTTTTCCCAAGTACATATTTTCCCTTACTAAAGCAGTTTCTGTTTTTGTTTTCCTACCGAGTCAAAAAAAAAAAAAAACTCCTGGTTATGGTTGTCACCCGTGCAGGAGCAAAAACCATGGAAGAAGCACTTGCAGCAATCCAAGCCAAACTCCAGGATCTGGATGAAAAATTTCTCGGCCTCCATCTTGAACATTCAGCTATGAACAACAAACGACAGTCCGAGTCTTCATCAGACAATGTGTTCTCTTCTTCCAGCAATTTTCGTGGTTCGAAGCTTGATTTTCCTTGCTTCAATGGTACTGATCCAACTGGATGGATCTATCATGCAGAACAGTATTTCAGTCTGCATAATACTTTTGATGTCAACAAAGTTTTGCTGGCATCCTTTCACTTGGAATAGGAATCTCTTCAATGGTACCGTTGGTACATCAAGGCTCATTCAGAGCCCAAATGGTCAGACTTTTGCTAGCTCCTTTTGCAACGATTTGGTCCTAGTGCTTTTGATGACTTCATCGGAGCCCTCACTAAACTTCGCCAAATTGGCATTATGAGAGAGTATCAAACCGAATTTGAGAACCTAGCCAACCACACCGAAGGATTGTCTAATGAATTTTACCGGAGATGTTTTTTCAGTGGTCTAAAGGATGACATCCGTTCTCAGGTCAAAATGTTCTGTCCCACCACAATGATGGAAGCCCTAGGGTTGGCTAAGTTGGCAGAAGACAAGATTGCAGCCCAACAACGCTCCAAGCCCACTTTTGTTCCCTTCCGAAATATGGGTTCTCAGCGACCACCTATACCACAGGCTCCTCGACCGACTCCTATCAAGCGTTTGTCTGAAACAGAGATGCAAGCACGCAGAGAAAAGGGGCTTTGCTATAATTGTGATGAGAAATTCACTTGGGGACATAGATGTGTTCAACAAAAGCTCTATCTCTTGGATGTGGAGTCTCTTCCTGCCTCTGAAATTGGTGACGAAGATCCAGAAACACTGGATGCTCCGGTCGACATTCAGGAACCACCTATTGACCCTCCGTCTCAGGATGAGTAGCCAGAGATATCTCTCCATGCTTTCGCTGGAATCACCACCCCCCAAACAATGCAGGTCAGGGGTTACTTCAAGAAGATTCCTCTTACAATACTCATTGATTCTATTAGCACTCATAATTTCATTGACCCTCGGATCACCAAACAAGTTCATTGTTTTATCCATCCTTGCTCCAACTTTGAAGTCATGGTTTCCAATGGGGGCACCTTACCTTGCAAAGGGAAGTGTCAAAATGTGCGTATCTCTATGGGAGATTATACCTTGTGCTCTTACATGTTTGCCTTGCCCTTAGGCGGATGTGATGTCGTTTTGGGCGCTCAATGGATATGCACACTTGGCCCTATCTTATGGGATTTTGTTGAACTTTGGATGCAGTTTTCCCTCAATGGACAAAAATACACATTGACAGGATTACAACTAGGTTCTCTCAGCATCATTAGTTCACATCGCATGGAAAACATCCTCAAGAAGAATTCACATGCTGTCATCGCTCAGATCCATTCCATTCAAATGCAACCATCAGCGGTCTCCACTACTCCTTTGGATCTACAACAAATTCCGGATCGATATACAGGTGTCTTTGTTGAACCAGTGGGATTGCCACCTTCCAGGCCAGAAGACCATCATATTCAGCTCCTTCCTGGCAGCGTTCCTCCCAACATCAGGCCCCATCGCTACCGATTTCACAAAAAAATGGAGATTGAAATGCTCGTTCGGGACTTATTGAAGCAAGGTATTATTCGCCCAAGCACTAGTTCCTTTTCTTCTCCAGTTATTCTTGTTCGCAAAAAAGATGGGTCATGGAGCCTCTGCATTGACTTCCGAGCACTTATTCACCTCACCATCAAGGATAAGTTTCCAATTCCTGTTGTTGATGAGCTTCTTGATGAGCTTCATGGGGCTCACTTTTTCTTCAAGTTGGATCTTCGTTCTAGGTATCATGAAATTCGGGTTCATGAGGATGATATGCCTAAAACAGCTTTCCGCACACATGATGGCCATTATGAGTTTTTGGTCATGCCCTTTTGCCTCACTAATTCTCCTTCCACATTCCAGGCCTTAATGAATAAAATATTTCGACCCTACTTGCGGAAATTAATTCTGGTATTCTTTGATGATATGCTCATCCACAGTAAAACATGGGATGAACATCTCTAGCATCTGGATCTTGTCATGCAACTTTTCTCTGACCATCATCTCCATGCCAAGCAGTGGAAATGTGTTTTTGGAAAAAAGGAAGTTGAGTATCTTGGGCACATTATCTCAGCACAAGGGGTTCGCGTGGATCCTGCCAAAATCGATGTCATGAACAATTGGCCGCATCCTCAAATACTCAAGAGCCTTTGTGGTTTTTTGGGGTTGACTGGCTACTACTGCAAGTTTGTCAA
Organism: Larix kaempferi; assembly: GCA_027924585.1. Classification (NCBI taxonomy): domain Eukaryota; kingdom Viridiplantae; phylum Streptophyta; class Pinopsida; order Pinales; family Pinaceae; genus Larix; species Larix kaempferi. The sequence continues at coordinate 22,334,605 of BSBM01001023.1, forward strand.
GGATTATGGGAAGATTGCAGCTCCATTAAATGCTCTATTGAAAAAGGATGCTTTTACATGGACACCTGCTCCTCAGTGTGCATTTGACAAACTAAAACAAGCTATGTGTACTGCACCTGTGCTAGCTATGCCCGATTTTTCCAAGCCCTTCACTATTGAGAGTGATGCTTGCGGCAATGGAATTGGTGCTGTTCTCCTTCAAGATGAACACCCCATTGTGTTCACCAGCAAAGCCCTTTCAGGTAAGAATTTAGCTGCCTCTACCTATGAGAAGGAAATAATGGCTATTTTGCATGAAGTACAGAAGTGGCACCCATACCTATTAGGGAATCATTTCTGCATCAAGACTGATCACCAGAGTCTGAAATATTTCTTGGACCAGCGTGTCTCCTCCTCGGCACAACATAAATGGGTTATCAAACTCATGGGTTATGACTATGAGATCACTTATAAGAAGGATAAAGACACGCTAACCAACAGCTATATCTATGCCTATTCCAAATTGGTTGCAATCTGTTCAACAGGGTTATGTCAATGACTCTTCCTTATCTCAAATCATCCAAGGCTTGACCAACAACCCTTCTGCTGTACCACATTACTCTTGGGGTGGTGCTTCTCTGCGATACAAGGGTCGTCTCATGCTTCCCTAGAGCACAGATGTTCAACAGGATGTCTTCTATGAACTCCATGCTTCTCCATCGGCAGGGCACTCTGGGTTCCTCAAAACGTATGAACGAGCACAGTGTAACTTCTTTTGGCAGGGCATGAAAAGGACAATTCAACAGATGGTGGCTGAATGTGATACCTGCCAGCACAATAAGGGTGAAACAACACTCCTTCCAGGATTGCTTGAACCCTTGCCCATACCTACACGGATTTGGACAGATATTTCTATGTATTTCATTGAAGGGCTCCCTAAATCTGGCGGGAAGACAGTGATTCTCATTGTGGTTGATCGCCTCTCCAAATATAGTCATTTTTGTGCTCTCAGCCATCCCTATACAGCCTCCTCCATCGTTCAAATTTTCCTGGACCAGATCTTTCGTCTTCATGGCATCCCTTCTTCCATTGTCTCGGATCGTGATGCAACTTTCACCAGTCATATTTGGACAGAACTATTTCGCCACACTGGCACCAAACTAAAGATGAGTTCAGGGTATCACCCACAAACAGATGGTCAGACTGAAATTATCAATAAATGCTTGGAAACTTATCTTCGTTGCTTCACCTCGGAACAACAACATCAGTGGGAAAAGTGGCTCCCTCTCGCTGAATGGTGGTACAATACCTCTTACCACACTGCCTCTAAAATGACCCCATATGAAGAAGTCTATGGTGAGGCACCTCCAGCTCTTCTTCCATACACCCCCACCAGTTCACCAGTTCAAGATGTTGACACGGTCCTTTGAAACCACGATCAGATTCTTCGCATTTTGCGGGACAATCTTCACATGGCAAGAAATCGCATGAAGCAGCAAGCTGATCAGCACCGTTCTGAGCGCACTTTTCAAGTCGACGATATGGTTTTTATTCATCTCTAGCCATACAAACAATCCTCCTTGAATCTCAAACGGCGTCATAAGCTCGCTCCAAATTTCTATGAGCCATATCGGATTCTTCAGAAGATTGGGTCCGTTTCTTATAAATTGGAACTTCCTCCTTCCTCCTGCATTCATCTAGTCTTTCATGTCTCTTGTCTAAAGAAAGTTCTTGGCACCAACATCAGTGGACAAAAAATTTTACCTGAACTGGATAATGAAGGATCCATCCTTTTGTAGCCAGAGGCCATCCTCAATCGGCGCACGCGTCAGCTTCGCTCTCGCTCTATCACATAGGTCTTAATTTAGTGGCACGAAATGCAACCAGAGGATGGTACATGGGAACCACTCCTTTAGATTCAACAACAATTTCCACATCTAAATCTTTGAGGACAAAGCTTTTTTTAAGGGGGAGGGGATGTTAGGAACCCATATCTTTACTTTGTTAGTATGTTGTTATTGGACTCATATGCTTTGTAAGTCGTCCCATAGTATTTGTTGATCAATATTTTATGTTATTGTTGTTGGCGCATATGATTTGTAAGTCACCCGTAGTATTGTTGATCCATAGTTTGTAGTGGCCCATGGTTTTGACCCATAGTATTGGCACCTAGACTTAGTATATAAGTGTGTGTTGAGACCTATGAAGGCACCGTGAAGTTATTTGTATTGAGCTTTCTCATAGCAGGTTGCCCCCTCGAAGTGGCCTGTGATCAATATAAAAGTGATTCTGAGTTCTGTCATTTCTGCTATTTTGCATATTCATATTAATTAATTGTTGCAGGCGCATCACACCATAGTCAATAACTTATGAGCAGGGAGCGCATTCCCCTACCCCAAACTATTTTGCAAAGAAAATGATTTCCGAAAGGCTGCTAAGAGTCCATGTTATACTCACGCCAGTGTGGAGGGTGACCACAATGTGTCACATGGCCCTCTTAATTGTCCAACTGCTCCCACTATATTTTAGATAAATCCAACCAACCTCTATGGTCGATTTCCTCCATCTTGGAAACTTTGTAATCCACGTTTTAGACATAAACGTTGATTTACACATTGAACTATACCCTTGGTAAAATATGTTTTCCTTAGGGTATTATAGTTAGCGTAAAACGTGGTCTGCTATATTTGCATATAATAGTAATTCCTATGTTTTAGTTCATAAAGAACTAAGTAAGCCCAAGATCACAGGCTCCTCACCTTAAGAGCTTTTAAGACAATATTGTGGCAGATGCTCTTTCTCGCACATTTGAAGCCCAAGGTTCTCTTTCAGCTATTTCTATGCATGTTCCAAATTGGTTGCAATCTGTTCAACAAGGTTATGTCAATGACTCTTCCTTATCTCAAATCATCCAACGCTTGACCAAAAACCCTTCTGTTGTACCACATTACTCTTGGGATGGTGCTTCTCTGTGATACAAGGGTCATCTGGTGCTTCCCCAGAGCATAGATCTTCAACAGGATGTCTTCTATGAACTCCATGCTTCTCCATCGGCAGGGCACTTTGGGTTCCTCAAAACGTATGAACGAGCACGGTGTAACGTCTTTTGGGAGGGCATGAAAAGGAAAATTCAACAGATGGTGGCCGAATGTGATACCTCCCAGTGCAATAAGGGTGAAACAACACTCCTTCCAGGATTGCTTGAACCCTTTCCCATACCTACATGGATTTGGACAGATATTTCTATGGATTTCATTGAAGGGCTCCCTAAATCTTGCGGGAAGATAATGATTCTCGTTGTGGTTGATCGCCTCTCCAAATATAGTCATTTTTGTGCTCTCAGGCATCCTTATACAGCCTCCTCCATTGCTCAAATTTTCCTGGACCAGATATTTCGTCTTCATGGCATCCCTTCTTCCATTGTCTCGGATCATGATGCCACCTTAACGAGTCATATTTAGACAGAACTATTTCGCCACACTGGCACCAAACTAAAGATGAGTTCAGCGTATCACCCACAAACAGATGGTCAGACTGAAATTATCAATAAATGCTTGGAAACTTATCTTCGTTGCTTCACCTCGGAACAACAACATCAGTGGGAAAAGTGGCTCCCTCTCGCTGAATGGTGGTACAATACCTCTTACCACACTGCCTCTAAAATGACCCCATATGAAGCAGTCTATGGTCAGGCACCTCCAGCTCTTCTTCCATACACCCCCACCAGTTCACCAGTTCAGGGAGTTGACACGGTCCTTCGAAACCGCGATCAGATTATTCGCATTTTGCGGGACAATCTTCACATGGCAAGAAATCGCATGAAGCAGCAAGCTGATCAGCACCGTTCTGAGCGCACTTTTCAAGTCAGCGATATGGTTTTTATTCTTCTCCAGCTGCACAAACAATCCTCCCTTAAACTCAAATGGCGTCATAAGCTCGCTCCAAATTTCTATGAGCCATATCGGATTCTTCTGAAGATTGGGTCCGTTGCTTATAAATTGGAACTTCCTCCTTCTTTCCGCATTCATCCAGTCTTTCATGTCTCTTGTCTGAAGAAAGTTCTTGGCACCGACATCAGTGGAAAAACAATTTTACCCGAACTGGATAATGAAGGATCCATCCTTTTGTAGCCAGAGGCCATCCTCAATCGGCGCACGCGTCAGCTTCACTCTCGCTCTATCACATAGGTCTTAATTTAGTGGCACAAAATGCAACCAGAGGATGCTACATGGAAACCACTCCTTTAGATTCAACAACAATTTCCACATCTAAAGCTTTGAGGACAAAGCCTTTTTTAAGGGGGAGGGGATGTTAGGAACCCATGTCTTTACTTTGTTAGTATGTTGTTATTGGACGCATATGCTTTGTAAGTCGTCCCATAGTATTTGCTGATCAATATTTTGTGTTATTGTTGTTGGCGCATATGCTTTGTAAGTCGCCCATAGTATTGTTGATCCATAGTTTGTAGTGGCCCATGGTTTTGACCCATAGTATTGGCACCTAGACTTAGTATATACGTGTGTGTTGAGACCTATGAAGGCACCATGAAGTTATTTGTATTGAGCTTTCTCATAGGAGGTTGCCCCCTCGAAGTGGCCTATGATCAATATAAAAGTGATTCTGAGTTCTGTCATTTCTGCTATTTTGCATATTCGTATTAATTAATTGTTGCAGGTGCATCACACCATAGTCAATAACTTATGAGCACGGAGCGCATTCCCCTACCCCAAACTATTTTGCAAAGAAAATGGTTTCCGAAAGGCTGCTAAGAGTCCATGTTATACTCACGCCAACGTGGAGGGTGACCACAAGGTGTCACATGGCCCTCTTAATTGTCCAACTGCTCCCACTATATTTTAGATAAATCCACCCAACCTCGATAGTCGATTTCCTCCATCTTGGAAACTTTGTAATCCACGTTTTAGACATAAGCGTTGATTTACACGTTGAACTATAGCCTTGGTAAAATATGTTGTCCTTAGGGTATTATAGTTAGCATAAAACGTGGTCTGCGATATTTGCATATAATAGTAATTCCTATGTTTTAGTTCATAAAGAACTAAGTAAGCTCAAGATCACAGGCTCCTCACCTTAAGAGATTTTAAGACAGCCACAACCTTATGTTTAAAACAAAGAACAAAGTTAGAAGTAGGTCAAACTTCCTTTATAAACAAGCATGAAGTATATAAATCAAACAAGAAGTTCACCACCAACGTAGGGTACAAGAGAATATATATGTTTCGGACAAACAACATAAATATCAAAGCAGTATAACTAAACCTCTTATAATAGACCATAGTAAGAGCCTAGGCTAAAGGTTCAAGTAATTGTTGTAGTAAGTTTTAAGCTATTACTTTTATAGGAATAAACACTTAGAGCTTAGAATCAAGGCACCTTGATAATCGACAAGAAAAATGCGTAATTTTGATATATAAACATTGGCTCGGCAAAGAGCTTAAAAATAGTTACCTAAACAAAACTACCGAAGATTAAATAGACCCCTTAGTATCAGTTGGAGTCACAACAAAAATACCTAATTAATATTATGAAATTTATAGGTTGCATAGTAATGTTTATTTCAGTGCTAAAGTTAATTTTAAATATTTGGTACCAAATGACAATAATATCCCCTAACGATTTGTATTTTTTATTTTTACAGATTTTAGGGACATTACAAGTGGTATCAAAGCCGAGTTACAACACTAACAGACCTTATGGGATCATTACAGAGACATCTGCTGCAAAAATGCTTTTCAAACAATATATACTTATGATTTATTTTATAAAAGCTATAGAGAAGTTTTTTTCTTTGCTAACTCGCCGAATATTTCAGGTATAAAGTACAAACCGAATCATGGACGCACAAGAGAACAACAGTAGTAAATTAATTGATTAGAATTGTGTTATCTTTTTGGCATATATATATATATATATCAAGTATCAACTAACCTCGTATGATATTTCTAAAAGTAACAGTATGACTGTTTAAAAACGGGTAGCATGAATAGTTTAGCCTATTTTAAGAAGTATAAAGAAGAACCAAATGATCCTACTACGAGAAATGTTAGGTAAAATTAATGACATATGTATATAAACTGACTCAAGAAATTAAATATTATTGAAATAATTGACACCTACTTGTTACAAGATACTAGAACTACCATGTTTTGTTTAAAAATGATGTTTAGCATAATAAAAATAGAGTGTTAACCGAATCTTGAAAAGATTAATAGGACCTAATGTTGATTCGAGAAGAGACGTTCAAACACACATAAAGGGTCTTGGACTGCACCATGTTATAGGACCCAAATCCTTGTAAAGGTATTCCTCTTGAACGCGGGAATATGCCCTAGATAAAGTACCATAACCATATCTTATGCTCACAGGAGGAACTACATACATACGTATATATTAGTACTATTATAAATACGAGTTTTCAAATTCTCATTTGATTCATGTTATGCTTACTTCGCATGTGCAAATTAATTGACAATCTACACAAAGTGCTAATAAACAAACCTGGTAATTACCCTACATTTGTAATAAAGATAGGAAACTTACGTAATCTTATGCTTTGGAACACCTAGTTTGACAATCATATTTGAGTATTGAGCTAGTATACTCTAAACACACCCAAAGTTGTTTATACTCATATTACATATATGTTATGCATTATGCTTAGATTATGCGTATGTTACTTTCATACACAGTTCAAGTTATGAAACGTTAATATCTTTTTTTTTCAAGGGAAAACAAGTAGAGAATGACTAAGGGTACTTGGGAAAGAAGTATTATGCCAAGAAATTGGAAAAGAAATTAGTACCTGTATTCTAAACTGATTTCTGAAGCGAACCATATGCAAATTATGTGCAAAGGAAAGATTAGTACTTATATTCTAAACTGATCTCTGAAGTGAACCATATGCAAACTATGTACAAAGGAAAGATTAGTACTTATAGTCTAAACTCATTTCTGAAGTGAACCATATGCAAATTATGTGCAAAGGAAAGATTAGTACTTATATTCTAAACTGATCTCTGAAGTGAACCATATGCAAACTATGTACAAAGGAAAGATTAGTACTTATATTCTAACCTAATTTCTGAAGTGAACCATATGCAAATTATGTGCAAAGGAGAGATTAGTACTTATATTCCAAACTGATTTCTGAAATGAACCGTATACAAATTATGTGCAAAGGAAAAGTATTACTTATATTCTAAACTGTTTTCTAAAGTGAACCGGATGCAAATTATGTACAAAGGAAAATTATTATATACGTACTAACAGATTTTTGAAGGATCATCGGAATGAGTGAGTATTATGATGAAACACTAGAAACAACTTGTCGTGTTGGTGAAAAGTATAGGTATAAAAAGCAAGAGATGCCAAAGCTTGGATAAAAAATGTCTTGATTATGATTATATGTCATGGGACTAACAGTACTTAAGGTTATTGCAGGAAAGGCAGTTAAGGAAGTTTCAATAAAACCTTGAAGTAAGCAAGAACTTAAATGCATGGGGGCGCATAGGGGATGAAACCATGATGAAAAGGATTACCTCGTCATCTCCCAGGGTTTCATTTGGGTCCCTAACACTGGGACGATGTTTTTCTAAGTGGGGAGGCATGTAATATCCCAAGACTTTGACCTGTTATTATGTGTTGAGCATAGACTCTGGAGCACATGGATGCTCTATGTTCTCAGCGTAATCGCCGATGTACATAGATGACATTTATTATGTGCTGGGAATAATCCCTAATGTACATAAAGTGTTGGGAATAAGCCTTGGAGCACTCCAACTTGATGTTGAGCATAAGATTTGGAGCATCATATCTTTGGCCATTGTATCCCTAGATGTACCTCACAAATACATCCTAGTACTAGTGTTGCGTGAGGACTCTGGAATTGCACTAGCATAATGCCCATGTGAGAGTGTTGAGTCTAAGCTTTGAATAGCACTCGGGGTTACTTTAATTAAAGGTGTTGATTTGAGGAAGAATCTGAATAGCACCAACCCTCATCATACTTATTCAAATGATTAATTGAATCACTATTCATCTCTCATCAAAGACTGAAGGAGCTGCCACAAAAACAAGGTAATTGAGTTGCATGCAAGGGAAATTCAGGGGTACCTATCTTAGCCTAGAAACCACTCCCACCAAAGGCCTTGTTAAAAAGAATTAACCTAAGGCAAGGAAAACCTTGACCATAAAGAAGATCCCACCTATATATTTATATATAGGAGAAGTATCTAAATAAAAAAGATAGATACACAAAGCAAATATGTAAAGTTTTAAATAATTATATATATGTATAATTATTTATGATAAGTTAAATAAATAAAAGTGACGAGTTTCCAAATAACAAGTTAAAAGTAACACTCAAAAAGAGTACTAGAGAAAGAGAATCCTTATAATTAAAAAAGGACTTTTAATTATGCCTCAAAAAATTCGAACTAGGAGTTAATTTCAAGAAAGCAGTTAAAATACTTATGTGAACTCAACTGCCTTCCCAAAAAGTTTACCTATAAATACTAAGACTTTTCCCAAGAGAAGGATCGACCTCATTATCATTGCTTGATGGTATTGTGAGAGGAAATTGTCCAATCCTTAAGGAAGAAAATATATAAAGTCTTGTTGGAAAAACAACCATCACCCATGTCCCCTAGATTTTACTTGCATGCTGAACCAGCTCAGGGGTGATCCATGTAAGAACCAAGAACGGTTCCAGATCAATGATTGGGAGGAACGTGGCAGCCGTGAGGTCATTCGGTTATTGTCCTACAGGTTAGAAGTAGAGTATTTCCAATTAATTAATGTTTGGAGTGTAGAGGGTTATATAACTAGTGCAAACAAAGTGTCGACTCATGTATGAGGTTAGATTATGTGTGCATTATGCCCCTGTCCCATTTTTAAATTTATGTTTTAGAATGAAATGATTGAGAATGTATTTCTGTTTTCGAATAAGATATCTCGGATTTTATTTCTGTTTTAGAATAGGATATCTCACATTTTGTTTTTCGTTTTAGAATAAGATGGTTCAGATTTTATTTATGTTTTAGGATAGGATATTTCAAATTCTAGTTTTGTTTTAGGGTCACAAGCTCAACGTTAGTCATCATAATTTCCCCTAAAGCTATACAAACTGTTTCAGGTATTTAAATATTATTTCCATTCTGCTCTCATCCATGGACAACTTTATATAAAGTCATGGAACCTGGGGTGTTAGTTAATACATTAAGTAATGGCTTGAACCTTCGAAAGTTTTACTGTTTAAATGAGAATAACACCTAGGGAAGATACCTGTCCTCTTTTAAAATACACGTGTTATCTATAGGGTTGTATCCTATATTATTTTCATTTTTACCTAGTTACCATTCCTATTCCATCCTAGTTTTCTCTTCTCATTTTTTCATTTTTTTCATTTTCCTCATTTCTCTTTGTCCTAGGTTTTATCCTAATGGATTTTTATTAAATTTTTCATTAATAAACAAAGGCAAGGTTCATATTTCATATTGATTTTCAAAAAGGGTTTTATTTATTTACTAAATGCCATTTCAAATGATGTTATTATGCTTGAAAACATTCATATTATTCATTTTGATTTAGTGTGACGTGGCAGCATATATCAAAATTACAAATGTAATAATGCTGCGAGTGATGAGACATGCATATTTATTAATGATACGAGTGGAAAAGATTTCTATTATGGTTTTGATGTACCATAATTATTCATTAAGTCATATTCATGCACTATGCATTGTTCATGAATCATGGCAGTCATATCTACAGTCCAAGTATTAAGCAGTCATTTCATAATTATGCCTACAGGCATCGAAATTATCAAACTTGATGGACAGAAATTCTTGGTATCGAAATTAACCCTGTAATGTTTTTGTTTGACCTGTGTTGTATGAGTTTTTAGGGTAACAATGGAGGAAGGTTCACAAAGCATGGTGAAGAAGAATCCTGGAGGGTTGATTTGCAGGATTGAGCGGGATAACATACAGTGGATCACCGAGTTTCCCAAGTTAGCACAGCTAATGAAAGACGTTGGATGGTTTTCATTTTGTGAGAAGTTGCAGGGTTATAACATTCAGGTGACGAGAGCTTTCATAAAGAATTTCAAAGATGGAGTGGTGGATTTTAAAAACTTCAAGGTCATGGTCGATGAGGAATCCATTTTAGAATCCATTGGTGTCCCTGCACACAAAGAAAGGTGATTTAAATAGCAAGAGTTTGAAGGTGATTATGGTGACTTTCTTTTACTAGGGTTTGAGAGATTAAAATGGAAAAATGGTAGACACATCAACAAGGTTAAACCAAATTGGAGAATTCCATTGGAAATGGTTCAAAAATATATCACTTGTGAAGCGCGATATGACAGGGTTTTAAGGTGCCATCTATGACTGTCAATGCATGTCAGTGGAAGCTTGAAGCTAAATCTACCATATAATTTTCTAAAGAGTTTGCAGAGGATGATTTCATGGGCTCAAACCCATCCATAGCACACTGCCTATTCTATTTTCCACCAGGGCCTCATTAAGTTTCGAGTTATTTATCATTTGAATAAGACTGGGTGAGATTGGGACAGTTTTCTCCTGGAATCGGGGTTTGAATCTAGAAATCAAAAGCATGTTAAGGGAAAATAAAATAAATCAAAAAGTTTATACAAGAAAACACAAACAGTGGATCCAATAAAGCTAGTAAGTGAACATACTAGGGCAGAAAAGACCAAGCAGGTTGCAGAGGAAGGTAAGAAGATTGTTGAAGATTTTAATGTTGTAGAAGGATCTAATATGATTAGTATTGTTTTGAAAAATTCAAGTTCGCAAGACAAAACCCTAAATGCAAAAAACTTGAAAATCAAACCGAGGACCAGGTTAAGACGTAAGTTGGAAGCAGACATGCACCTAATGTACAATCCTGAAAAGGGTAGTGAACTTGTAGTTGTAAATGACTCTATTAGTGAAGAAGATATACACGATAAAAACTCTGTTAGTGAAGTGTCAAAAGAAAAGCATTTCTCACACAATGAAAATTTCATAGATTTTCAAGGAAATGCAGGAGATATGCCTGAAGTTTTTTGCTTGAACAAACAAACTCTTTCTGAGAATGAAGATGGATCAGTCCTGAAAGCCTTGCAGGTAGATGAAGTTTCTATGGAGGTAGAGGAGATCAACATAACTCTAGACTTAGATCAAGTCAAGAAATCATTGCAGTCTTACAAGGAGCAAAGCAAATACCTCCAAGACATAAATGAAAACTTGATGTCTCCTAACAAAAGACTGTGAGAGGATGTAGAAGAGAAAGAGGCTGATTACCAAAAGTTGGTTCCCATATCCAAAGATATATTAAAGAAGAAGAGGGCTATTCAGAAGCAGAATGAACAGATGAAGATCCAGATCAAGGAGCTTCCGAGTCGAGAACAGAGCCAAGATGCTCAATATATCAGATTGCAAAAGAGGTCCGAGGTTCTTAATGATCTGACTATCTTGGCAGAGTCTTCTAGAAGTCTCTAATTTGTTGATGATCTAAGATAGTCTAGTCATAGAAGATTAGTTTGTGATGATTCGATAGCGAGCAATAGATAATATTGTATTTATTTTGTCTACACTTGTCTAGTTTAAGAGTTTGAAGTTGAAAAAACTTTACTATTTTTGAAAGATCGATCCATGAAATCAGGATCTTGGAACAATTGAAAACTTTAATTAATTTTGTATATATATCAAACAATGATGAAGTAGAAGGGGTTGGAACTTATGATGGAATTCAGATTGTAAACTCAATTTCCAGGCATGTATATGGTTTTATTTCATATTGATAAGAAATAACTGTTTTTTGAAATGATTGTGATGTGTGAGCCTTCTCTGTTTTAATAAATAAAGTACATGTTATCATCATTATGTCTATGTGTGGTCTTAATATTCCATACCATGATTCTTTTGATCAATATGCAACTATTTTTAATGTTTTGAAAATAGAACCTGAATCATTACATTCACAAATTCATGCTCATAGCTATGTATTGTTAATATCCATTATAGTAACACTAATATACTCCGTGCATTTGGATATTTGAATTGTTTTGATTCCTGTAACATGTTTACCTACCACCAAACCCCATAGATTTGTTTTTAAAGTTATCTTATATGTACTCTTAAGATTTCCCTAAGCTTGAACCCTTGTAGTCTAGTTTCAACTTTAGTGATAACAACAGGGTTTAAATTTCATTCTTAGATCAACTCGAAATACTAGGAACCATATTTTTAACCTTATAACCAACCTTGCATTTTTGGCATAAAACTCACCGACATGACCCACAACATGTTATGGTAGAGTCGAATATGAACCTAGTCAAACACTTAGAAATTAATTACAACCACCCACACTATTCTTTTAAAAAGAAAATATTTATTCCTGGTTTAAACCCTAAATGCCTTCTACCATTTAAAGTGAGTATTGTATAAAACCAATTTAATAACTTTAAGAACCCTAGGCTATCTTCCATCCGAGGATCGAAATCCCTTGGGGATAAATATGCCCCATCAGAAATCTTGTTTACACCTACATAACCCAACGTTGGTTCAAACGGAGCCATGACTCGGCTTTACAGCCTTGGTTACACAATATTAAGAAACATTTGCAAATATATAAAAATAAATGGAGATCCACAAAGCATCTAGAGGGTAAAGGTCACTAACCACGATTACGGGGTCTTCCTTATCAATAAAGTATTACAGAGACAGTGTTACCATAGCAAAATATGAATCTTTATATTTATTTTGTAATTAGGGCCTAGCCCAGAAAAGACCAACTAGGAGATTAAGTGTTGGAAACCAATTTTGATACAATTTACCATGCCCATTCTTTCCTTGCACCAAAACTAAATCGATCCACGGAACAGTCTCAATCTTCTAAAATGCAGAATATCCCTTTACTCACGCAGATTTCATTTGATAACCGAATGGGACTGAGAGATCAAATTCTATAAACTCATTGAAAATTAAAAACATTACGATTTTTAAACATTAGCTTTTTTGTAGGGTCGTATTAGTCATCATAGTTGTTATGCCCAGTCATAAAATTTCAAAAGGGTAAAACTCCTAAACCAGAGATCAGAAGCATCATTTGAACGCTTAGCCATAGCGTGACACCTCTATGTTTTTCAATTTCCTAAACCACCTCTAAAACTTCAAGAATGATTTATGCTTCTTTAAAAATTCAAAGATACAACATTAAAAGAAACCCCACGATTTATTCCATTAAGTGTCTCATTAATAAAAAAACCATCAACCCTACACTATATAAAAACATAAGACACATAACAAGTATAAGTTTCTCCACAGGATTTCATAGGTCTATCTCTTAAAAAAATACATTGCTCTTAAAAAGAAATGCCTACAGGGTCATTTCAATAGTAAACCCTGAACTTAGTAAACCTTAAAATCCTCTTAACTTATGAGAGGCAGCCTCCTTTGTAACTCCGGATTGTAGGCCATCCAAGCAGCATTCTTACCCGAAGAGTGTTGATTCATATCTCTTCCCTTTGGATCCAAACCTTCAGTAGGTGCCACGCCATACTGCTACCAGTAGCATGCCATTATTGAAACCAAAAACAGAGGTAGTTCAATCATGGGAGCAACGTATTACCTTATGAATATTTCGCCACACTGGAACCCTGTTCACACTACCAGTAAGCTCAGCCACACCATGGTCAAGAAATTCTGAGCACGGAGCTCGTTCCCCTGCCCCAAACTATTTTGCAAAGAAAAGAGTTTTCGCCTGCTAAGAGTCCATGTTATGCTCACACCAGCGTGGAGGGTGACCACAAGGTGTCACATAGCGTTCTTAATGGTCCAACTGCTCCCACTATCTTTTAGATAAAGCCACCCAGCCTCTATGGTCGAGCTCCTCCATCTTGGCAACTTTGTAATCCACATTTCAGACATAAACGTTGATTTACAAGTTGAACTATACCGTTGGTAAAATATGTTTTCCTTAGGGTATTATACTTAGCCTAAAACGTGGTTTGCAATATCTGCATACAATAGTAATTCCTATGTTTTAGTTCATAAAGAACTAAGTAAGCCCAAGATCGCAGGCTCCCCACCTTAAGAGCTTTTAAGACCACCGCAACCTTATGTTTTAAACTAACAAAGTTAGAAGTAGGTCAAACTTCCTTTATAAACAAGCATGAAGTATATAAATCAAACAAGAAGTTAACCACGAGTGCAGGGTACAAGAGATTAAATATGTTTCGGACAAACAACATAAATATCAAAGCAGTATAACTAAACCTCTTATAAGAGCTTTTAAGACCACCGCAACCTTATGTTTTAAACTAACAAAGTTATAAGTAGGTCAAACTTCCTTTATAAACAAGCATGAAGTATATAAATCAAATAAGAAGTTAACCACGAGTGCAGGGTACAAGAGATTAAATATGTTTCGGACAAACAACATAAATATCAAAGCAGTATAACTAAACCTCTTATGATAGACCATTGTAAGAGCATAGGTTAAAGGATCAAGAAATTGTTGTAGTAAGTTTTAAGGTGTTACTTTTATAGGAATAAACACTTAGAGCTTAGAAACAAGGCACCTTGATAACGAGCAAGAAAAATGAGTAATTTCAATATAGAGCTTAAAATAAGTTACCAAAACAAAACAGCCGAAGACTAAATAAACCCCTACTGCACTAAGAGCACAAATACCTAACTAAGATTGTGAAATTTATAGGTTGCATAGTAATGTTTATTTTAGTGCTAAAGTTAATTTTAAATATTTGGTACCAAATGACGATAATATCCCCTACCGAATTATTTCTTTATTTTTACAGATTTTACGGATATTACAACTAAACATTTAAAAAATTGAAGAAAGCTATTCAAATAAAAAATACAATGTAAACTAAACATATAAATCACATAACTTTTTCTTTTCTTTAAAACAAATTTATCTTCAAATTAATTATATATTAAAAAATTCAACTACTAGGCTCAATTTCCATTACATATGAGCTAGTTAAGAAGAGACAGTGGATGCAATCCCATAAACTAAAAAATAAAAACAAATAAATACCTCAAGCATTCATGGTTAGGATACTATAAGGATGCAAAGATACTATAAGGTGAGTCTCTCAAGCATTCATGGTTAGGATACTATAAGGATGCAAAGATACTATAAGGCAAGTCCATCAACCACCCTAGTTAATATGAAATTAATGCCTTGAAGGTCAACCACAAAAGCTAAGCTAAAATTAACACCTAAATTAAAAATGAATTCTAAAGAAAAACATGAACAACCTCCCATATTTCTTCCAACCTTCTTTCTTTTTCAAATCATCAACTTATTAGTTGATTCATAAATTTTTTCCAAACAATATTCAAACAAAATCAATAATAATATTGTTTGAAACCCCCTACATATATCCTCACTCAGTAATGTATGAATTGAAGGAAAAACATGAACAACTTCAATTTTTCTCCCAAATTTCTTTCTTTTTCAACCGAGAAAATCATCAACCTATTAGTTTATTCATAAAATTTTTGCAAACAATATTCAAACCAAATCAATAATAATATTGTTTGAACCCCCTAGATGTTTCCTCAATCACTAATGTATGAATTGTAAAGAACAACATGAACAACCTTGAATTTTTCTCCCAATTTTCTTTCTTTTTCAACTGAGAAAATCAACCTATTAGTTTATTCATAAAAAATTTCCAAACAATATTCAAACCAAATAAATAATAATATTTTTTGAAACCCCTACATGTATCATCTCTTAGTAATGTATGAATTGTAAAGAAAAACATGAACAACCTTCCATTTTTTTCCCAATTACCTATTAGTTTATTGATAAAAAATTTTAAAACCATATTCAAACCAAATCAATAAGGATATTGTTTGAAACCCACTACATGTATCCTCACTCACTAATGTATGAATTGTAAAGAAAAATACAAACAACCTTCCATTTTTCTCCCAATTTTCTTTCTTTTTCAACCGAGAAAAACCTATTACTTCATTCATAAACTTTTTCTAAACAATATTAAAACCAAATGGATAATAATATTGATTGAAACCCCCTACATGTATCCTCACTCGATAATGTATGAATTGTAAAGAAAAACATGAAAAACCTTCCATTTTTCTCTCAATTTTCTTTCTTTTTCAATGGAGAAAATCATCAACCTATTAGTTTATTCATAAACTTTCTCCAAACTATATTGAAACCAAATCAATAATAATATTGTTTGAAAATCCTACACGTCTCCTCACTCACCAATGTATGAATTGTAAAGAACAACATGAACAACCTTCCATTTTTCTCCTAATTTTCTTTATTTTTCAACCTAGAAAATCATCAACCTATACCTATTAGTTTATTCATAAAAAATTTCCAAACAATATTCAAATGAAATCAATAATAATATTGTTTGAAACCCCCTACATGTATCATCAATGTGTAATGTATGAATTGTAAAGAAAAACATGAACAACCTTCCATTTTTCTCCCAATTCTCTTTCTTTTTCAACACAAAAAATCATCAACCTATTAGTTTATTCATAAAAAATTTCCAAACAATATTCAATCCAAATCAATAATAATATTGTTTGAAACCCCCTACATGTATCCTTCCTGAGTAATGTATGAATTATAAAGAAAAACATGATCAACCTTTCATTTTTCTCCCAATTTTCTTTCTTTTTCAACCGAGAAAATCATCAACCTAATAGTTTATTCATAAAAAAATTCGAAACAATATTCAAACCAAATTAATAAGAATATTGTTTGAAACCAACTACATGTATCCTCACTCACTAATGTATGAATTGTAAAGAAAAATACAAACAACCTTCCATTCTTCTCCCAATTTTTTTTCTTTTTCAACCCAAAAAATCATCAACCTATTAGTTTATTCAAAATCATCAATCCTCTACATGTATCCTCACTAAGTAATGTATGAATTGTAAAGAAAAACATGAACAACCTTCCATTTTTCTCCCAATTTTATTTCTTTTTCAACGGAGAAAATAATCAACCTATTAGTTTAAAGATAAAAAGTTTCCAAGCAATATTCAAACCAAATCAATAATAATATTGTTTGAAATCCCTACATGTATCATCACTTAAGAATGTAGGAATTGTAAAGAAAAACATGATCAACACTCCATTTTTCTCCTAAATTTCTTTCTTTTTCAACTGAGAAAATCATCAACCTATTAGTTTATTTATAAAAATTTTCCAAACAATATTCAAACCAAATCAATAATAATATTTTTTGAAACCGGCTACATGTATCCTCACTCAACAATGTATGAATTGTAAATAAAAACATGAACAACCTTCCATTTTTCTCCCAATTTTATTATTTTTTTTCACTAGAGAAAATTATCAACACCTATTAGTTTATTCATAAACAATTTACAAACAATATTCAAGAAAAATGAAGAAGAATATTTTTTGAATCCCACTACATGTATCTTCACCCACTAATGTATGAATTGTAAAGAAAAATACAAACAACCTTCCATTTTTCTCCCATTTTTCTTTCTTTTTCAACCGAGAAAATCATCAACCTATTAGCTTATTCATAAATGCTTTCCAAACAATATTCAAACCAAATCAATAATAATATTGTTTGAAACCCCCTACATGTATCCTTACTAAGTAATGTATGGATTGTAAAGAAAAACATGAACAACCTTCCATTTTTCTCCCATTTTTCTTTCTTTTTCAACGGAGAAAATAACCTATAAGTTTATTCATAAAAAAATTCGAAAAATATTCAAACGAAATCAATAATAATATTTTTTGAAACCTCCCCATGTACCCTCACTTAGTAATGTATGAATTATTAAGAAAAACATGAACAACCTTCTATTTTTCTCCCAATTTTTTTTTTTTTTTTTCAAGAAATAAAATCATCAACCTATTAGTTTATTCATAAACGTTTTTAAAACAATATTCAAACAAAATTAATAATAATATTGTTTGAAACCCCCTACATGTATCCTTACTTAGTATTGTATGAATTGTAAAGAAAAATATGAACACCCTTCCATTTTTCTCCCAATTTTCTTTATTTTTCAAGAGAAAATCATCAACCTATTAGTTTATTCATACACGTTTTCCAAACAATATTCAAACAAAATAAATAATAATATATTTTGAAACCCCCTACATGTATGCTCTCCCATTAATGTATGAATTGCAAAGAAAAACATGAACAACCTTCCATTTTTCTCCCAATTTTCTTTCTTTCAACTTTTTCGAAACAAAATTCAAACAAAATCATTAATAATATTGTTTGAAACCCACTACATGTATCCTCACTCACTAATGTATGAATTGTAAAGAAAAATACAAACAATCTTCCATTTTTCTCCCAAATTTATTTCTTTTTCAATCGAGAAAATCATCAACCTATTAGTTTATTCATAAAAAATTTCCAACCAATATTCAAACCAAATCAATAATAATATTGTTTGAAACCTCCTACATGTATCCTCACTCACGAATGTATGAATTGCAAAGACAAACATGAACAACCTTCCACTTTTATCCCAATTTTGTTTCTTTTTCAAGAGAGAAAATAATCAACCTATTAGTTTATTCATAAACGTTTTCGAAACAATTTATTCAAATCAAATCAATAATAATATTGTTTGAAACCCCATACATGTATAGTGGCTCATTAATGTATGAATTGTAAAGAAAAACATAATCAACCTTCCATTTTTCTCCCAAATTTCTTTCTTTTTCAACCGACAAAATCATCAACCTATTAGTTTATTCACAAATGTTTTTGAAACAATATTCAAACCAAATCAATAAGAATATTTTTTGAAACCCACTACATGTATCCTCATTAACTAATGTATGAATTGTAAAGAAAAATACAAACAACCTTCCATTCTTCTCCCAATTTTCTTTCTTTTTTCAACCGAGAAAATAATCAACCTATTAGTTTATTCATAAACTATTTCTAAACAATATTCAAACCAAATCAATAATAATATTGTTTGAACCCCCCTACATGTATCTTCACCCAATAATGTATGAACTATGAAGTGTAAACTAAAACATCGTGATAGTATTTTTTGAAACCCCCTACATGTATCCTCACTGAGTAAATGAATTGTAAAGAATCCATTTTTCAGCCAATTTTCTTTCTTTTTCAACCGAGAACATCATCAACCTATTAGTTTATTCATACAAAATTTATTCAAACCAAATGAATATTAATATTGTTTGAAACCCCCTACATGTATCCTCACTCACTAAGGTATGAATTGTAAAGAAAAACATGAACCACCTTCTATTTTTCTTTATTTTTCAAGAGAGGAAATCATCAACCTATTAGTTATACATAAAAAATTCCAAACAATATTCAAAGCAAATAAATAATAATATTTTTTGAAACCCCCTACATGTGTCCTCACTCACTAATGTACGAATTGTAAAGAAAAATATGAACAACCTTCCATTTTTCTCCCAATTTTCTTTCTTTTTCAATGGAGAAATTTATCATCCTATTAGTTTATTGATAAAAATTTTGTAAACAATATTCAAACCAAATCAATAAGAATATTGTTTGAAACCCACTACATGTATCCTCACTCACTAATGTACGAATTATAAAGAAAAATACAAACAGCCTTGCATTTCTTTCCTAATTTTCTTTCTTTTTCAACTCAGAAAATCATCAACCTATTAGTTTATTTATAAAAAAATTCCAAACAATATTCAAACCAAATCAATAATAATATTTTTTGAAACCGGCTACATGTATCCTCATTCAACAATGTATGAATTGTAAAGAAAAACATGAAGAGCCTTCCATTTTTCTCCCAATTTTCTTTCTTTCTAAACCCTGAAAATCAACCTATTAGTTTATTCATAAACTTTTTCCAAACAATATTCAAACCAAATCAATAATACTATTGTTTGAAACCTCCTACATGTATCCTCACTTACTAATGCATGAATTGTAAAGAATAACATAAACAACCTTCCTTCTTTTCTTTGAACCCAGAAAATCATCAACCTATTAGTTTATTCATAAACTTTTTCCAAACAAAATTTAAATCAAATCAATAATAATACCAAATCAATAATAGTATTGTTTGAAACCCCCTACATGTATCCTGCCTCACTAATGTATGAATTGTAAGGAAAAACATGAACAAACTTCTATTTTTCTCTCAATTTACTTTCTTTTTCAACCCAGAAAATAATCAACTTATTAATCTATTCATAAAAAATTTCCAAACAATCTTCAAACCAAATCAAAATCAATATTAATATTGTTGAAAACCCCTACATCTATCCTAAGTTACATCTATCCTAAGTAACCAATAAGTCACCAATAATAATATTTGAAACCTCCTGCATATCCTCAGTCACTAATGTATCAATCGGGTAATCAACAACACTCAGGCACACCAACATATCGTCCTGCATGTAATAATCCTCCTCTACCCGTTCCACCCTTTCCACCCTTTCCAGATATACTCCGGGTGGGTGTTGGCTCCAGGCACGGGTTTTAGCAGGACACACTGAGGCGAGTGCCTGAGTGGTGGATACTCCCGTACCCCGACTACCCCTCCAGCACTCTCGATCTCTACCTGCATCGAATCAGGATTTGAAGTTTGTTTTGCAGCATCTTGTATAGTGTCCGCCGGAGTACTGCATTCATGCCCAGACTCATCCATCAACCAGGAACTGGAAATATCACGATCTGCCGCAGATGACGAAATACGGCCTGGTTGCCAATGCTGAACCTGCGGATTAATGTTATTCATAGCCTCTTGTTGATCATCATGTATCTGTGCTCGCGGTTGGTGCGCACTACTACTACCTGCGGCATGGGCCGCGGCCTTTATCCGTTGCTTCACTTGGAATGGTACTTCTGGGAAATCAACATTACTAGTCGAATCGAAAATACCTGTAGTCGAGGAGATCGTTGGAGTTGAAGGAGCACCAGATGTGACAGCTAGGATTTGGGCCAAAACATCCATTCCCTCATCGTAAGTGTCTAGACTAATGAGCGAGGAAACATCCATTCCCTCATCGTAAGTGTCTAGACCAATGAGCGAGGAAACTTCTAATCCATGATCCCCCATACTAAAGTTCGCGTTAGATACTCGGAGATCAGTATTACTAGTCGAATAGGGCATACCTGTATTGGTAGACATCATTGGAGCTGACGTAGCATTAGAGCTGGCATCTGGCATTTGGGCGGAGGCTTCTAATCCCTGGTCCCTCTTCACCAGAGGGGCCAAGTCTTTCGCGCCCTTCTTCGCTACAAGCTTTAAGTTTTCGTCAGATTTGGAAGGAGAGCAGCCTTTTAGTATGCTTTGGATGTCAGAAATTAAGTGAGGAAAATTCAGACGATCAGCAGCTTTCTCTCCCTTCAAGTGTAAGACGGCTGTGTCGAATGCAATTGCAGCTATTTGTGGTGTACGGAACGTTCCAAGATGGACCCGCTTTTTCTTTCCCTGGGCATCCGTTCCATTAGAAACTCGGGCAATCCAATTGGCACCCCTAAGCCCCACACCTGTGTAATTTTCTAATCCTTCTGACATAATTTTCCCGTTATGATCTCCAACACCTGTTGGACGAGCTTCGTGTTCGGCTTCTGTAGTAATTTGCCCCAAACCACCGTCATCAGCCACGGGGTTTCCTCCCTCTTCAATGTTTGTGGGTTCAGTAGAAGAACATCCATCTGCGTTAGCACTCTTCAAATAACTGTGCGGCATTTCTCGACCAGCACTGTTCGAATAGCTGTGCTAGTTATAGCAAGGTACCCAAAGCGTATAAAATCTCTGTGAAACAGAACAGAATGACCTAGAAAGGGATAACAAGGTATCTGGGGACAACGTGGAAGATTTAGCCTGGCTTCCGTGTGAAACAAAAGGGTTGAGAAGATGGATTTCAGTAAAGCTAGCGGGCTTCCCTGTGAAACAAAATGGTTCAGAAGATGGATATCATTCGAGGATGACTCACCTGACCTCTAGTTAGTTATATATAGAAAGGTACCTGACCTCTAGTTAGTTATATATAGAAAGATACCTGACCTAATTCATCATTGCACATATGTTTTGGTAAAAAATTCCGAATAAAATGGATCATGATAAATATAGTAAAGTGTTTTGGTCAAGGATTGTAAGTACTGGTATGTTAGGGAGGATAGCGTCTCTAATCTCCTTGTAGTTGAGTTCAACTTGTTACCCAAGAGATTTTGGTAAAAAATACCGAATAAAATGGATCATGATAAATATAGTAAAGTGTTTTGGTCAAGGATTTTAAGTACTCGTAGGCTAGGGAGGATAGCGTCTCTAATCTCCTTGTTAATAGTTGAGTTCAACTTGTTACTGAAGAGAGGGTGACTATTGGGTTTTAATTTATTTTAGAGGGTGATTATTGGGTTTTAATTTATTTATTTAACTTTATTTTGTAAGTAAATTAATAATTTATTATTATTGTTATTGTTATTTTTAAATGTGAAAATTAAAAATAAATAAATAACAATTAATGATTTAGATTTTAAATACCGGTATGTTATAGAGGTTAGAGCTTCAAATCTTAATGTTAATATACGATAATAGTTCAACTTATTACAGAAAAGAAGGGGGCACTATTGCGCTATAACATATGTTTTTAGTTTTTCTCTTTCACATAGTGTTTTCACTACCTCTTTTAATAAATATTAAGGTGAATTAATATTTTTTTAATATTAAGTTTATTCAATATATTTTAATAATTTAATTGTGTTATTAATAGAAGGGGGTTTTCTTAAAGAAGAATAACTCAATTCAGAACAAAGTGGGAAATATTGAAAAAAAAAATGAAAGAGTAATGATTCAAGAATTTGTCCACTTTTCATTTTTTACTTAATATTAAATATTAAGGTGAATTAATATTTTTTTAATATTAAGTTTATTCAATATATTTTACTAATATAATTGTTTTATTAATAGAAGGGGATTTTCTTAAAGAATAATAACTCGATCTATAGAACAAAGCGGGAAATATTGAAAAAAAAATGAAAAAATAATGATTCAAGAATTTGTCCACTTTTTAACTTTTTACTTAATATTAAATATTAAGGTGAATTAATATTTTTTCAATATGAAGTTTATTCAATAAATTTTAATAATATAATTGTTTTATTAATAGAAGGTTGTTTTCTTAAAGAAGAATAATTCGATTGAGAACAAAGTGGGAAATATTGAAAAAAATGAAAGAGTAATGATTGAATTTGTCCACTTTTTAAGTGATTCTTTCAATTAAAATTTATTTATTATTAATGTTTAGAGTGAACTTTTATGATACAATTAGTTAACCTATTTGGATATCTTTTCTTGCTCATCATTTTCTAACCATTTTTCCTTAAAATCAGAGAAGAATAATTATAAATTATTCCAAAATCTAGCTAGACTAAGTTTTTTAAGGATTTTCCAAGGCTAATGGGCATATTAAAATTAAAAAAATAAATATAAAATGACTTATAAATGTTATTTATACCTATAAATATATTATTAGTACCACTTGATGAAATTGTTCAAAGGATTCTTCAAAAAGTACAATAGAAAAATGATATAAGAAAAGTGACTATAGAAATTGACATACAATTATTTCAAAACAAGAGCCATGTAGCGACAATGTCAAATCCAAAATAGTTGCAAGTGCAACAACTTTGTGAGCCAACAATTGCAAGAAGTTCTAAAATAGCCGAGGGAAGTAACAATTATACAGAAAATGTCAAGAAACATTTACATATGCAAGAAAGGCTTGTAAAGAAATCGTCATATGAAAACAAAGCTTCATAGAAACTACAATTTAACTCAAGGCAAAAGCCTGCTCTAGGTAAAAAGAAAATGTGTCCAAAGTATAGAGCAATAGATTCATGCTTCTCAATAATTTAGTATCAAAGTAGATTCTGTGAAGTTTTATAACTTGCTTTGAAGAAACAAGTATTAAACTCGACTAATAGGAAGAATTGGCTATAAGACCAACCACTTGCAGAAGGATTAGAAAAAAACTTGAAATGAGAATGGAACCCCATCTTCACATTTGATAATTAATCTACATCTAAAAATCCAATAAACATATTGTGGGCCCCAAGCATAGCTAAATAGTATAATTAATGCTAAAGAAAGAAGACCTGTATAACTATATTTCATTCAACAATAGATTGACAAATAGCTTATGATAAAAAAAAACACGGTAACATAATGGAACATTTGAATTTTTCAAAAGATTGAGAATGGTCCAAATCACAATATATATTATGTTCAATTTAACAGTATTACAAAATAGAAAGTATGAGATATCATAGGATTTATAATAGATGTCAGTTTGCTTTTCAAAATAGAGCAATGCCAACTGGGGCTTACAATTAGAAACATGTCTTAGTTTCGCATGGTATGGGAAAAACTAGTATTGTCAAAAGTAAGATTCCAATGTGTTGTGAGAATTGATGCCATAAAAAAAAGAAAAAAGAAAAGGACGGTTGGTATCAACCAATCTACAAAATGAAAAATAATCCCATGTAGGATTTGATAGGAAAATATAGTGTTGCAATCATTTTGGTGTAGCATATGGAGTTCAGCAACGACTCAACGAGAACATTATATCCTTCTTCTCCAAATTCCACTGTCTGTTACTTAGATTGTGAATATGTTTATGGAAAATATTTTGGTTCGAGGAATTGTTGCATCTAACTTGTAGCTAGATCTACATAGTTGATAGTTGTAACTGCACAATAAACAGATAATGGTAAGGATCAGACACAATTGAGAAATGGCATTTCAAGTGTAAATACAACAACCATGGTCCTTTTTATCGCTATGTTTTCACCTCAAGAAATTCATGCTGTAGTTCCTTGATACCTACAAAGAAAGAAATAGTATGAGAATTGCAATCAAACATTAAAGATAGTTCGTTACATAGCATAAATGGTGGATAGATAATTCACACTTAATTTGTTCCAGCATCAAAATGAAAATACAAAGCATGGAGAAGAATCTGTAGATCATCCACATTGAACTCTTTCTCATCCAATAATACATATCCCTACAACATAAATCATTGAACCAAAACGAAAAATGCCGAAAACATTTAGTTACAAACCTTGCATCTTACCAAAGTTCAAAAATAAATTAAGAGAACACATGATAAATGAGAATTTAATTGAACATGGGATGATGATGTAAGAACCAATAATCTAATTGTCACAAAGGCAACAAATTCTAATTGGAAAATGTTTATCAATGGAAAAAAACAATCCTGATTTTAATATGCCTTTTTTTTCTAAATTTGCATTGCTTTTTTTGTATATTGTGCATTAAGAACAATGATTTTTTAATATATTCTAGAATTGACAAATGAACAAGTATCGTGGATAGTAAGCCTAGTTTTGCATCCAAATCCATGACCTTAATCAGTAGAATATGTATAAAAAAGTCTAAATTTTCCAAAGGACATATTTTATTATGGACAAAAAGTAGGTTAAATCTTCAAGAGAGTTATTGTAAGAAGCTTGGATAACATAACTTGTAACAAAATAACAAGCCAATTGACATGTTACTAGAGTGCAAGTAGTAATTTGGGGATCTATGGTCTAATTTTGATTCGAATTTATTTTAGAATGAAATGAAAGAACATATATAGAACCACATACATAGATGCATTGCAATGAATACTGTCATACAATAAACAAAAAATCTATTAAATGGTGGAAATATAAAAGATTGTAAAATAAAGCAGCTAGAACGATGGTAGCTTATCTTTAAGAAGAGATGTGATGACTATGCTCATTCATGACAAGCTTAAAACAAAAAAGGTCAAGAGGGACAATTTACCATAAGAATGAGGGAAGGAATCCTAAAAATCCAAAAACCTAACCCTAGAAGATGAACCATCATAAAATTTGCAACCCCAAGGTGTTCAGTTGACCAGTCAACTTCCCAGCATCATAACTTTTGCATACAATCTCTATTTGGGGCATTTGGAAAACCATTTGGAAAGATATATCCGACGAGTAAAATAGTGGGTCGAACCTAGATGAGAGCCTATGGATATAATTTGGGTGACTTGTACGTCAAGAAAACATCGTTTAGGGCCTCAAAATGGCATTGAAAGTTCAAGACCCAAAAAAGTGTAGAAAAACTACTAGAAAATTGCCAAAATGGACAACTAATTTGAGCTAGTGGAATAAGTGGGTGGCCACCAATATCAATTTGGATCAGTACTCCACCCTTAGGAAGAAATGGTATCCATTGCATTGAGTGCCCCCATCAAATGGGGAAACATCTACTGAACTTGACTTCCAATGACACACTTTCCTTGGTGGAGTAGTTTCCATGGTTTGACAATATGATATAGTTAGATATTCTATTGGTGGGTTCCCTTAACCCATGTTTCCATGATCCAATCGATGGTTTCTTGTTCCATGCAGTTAGGGTTAATTTTCTTAGGTGTCTGTTGCTCTACCACCTTCGATGTGACCCATAATGGTGGAAAATATGGGCGAAAGAGATCTACTTTAAATACTGAGTGCAGGCCAAGGAATAAGGGAATACTTAATTCGAAGTCATTCTCACCGATTGCATTGGTGATGGTGTATGACCCATACCTAAGTTGACAAAGCTTGCAATGGGTCCTTATGAGCCTCTCTTTCTGCAAATGGAACCAAACCTTATCACCCACCTGCAACTTCTGTGGAACCCAATGCTGGTCATTTCATTGCTTATACTTGGTATTAGATTTTACCAAAATGCCATGGACCTATTGGTGGATGTGTTAGATTTGTTCAAAAAATTTGGTGGCCTTATCATACTCAATATGAGCATGTGCATAGTCATTCTTTGTGGACGCAATGGGAAAATCTATAACAATTAGGGCCAATGGTTGGAACCCCAAGCCCACCTCAAAATGGCTATGGTCAATAGAGCTATGAAGGGCTCTGTTATAGCTATACCGAACGTATGGAATAATCTCATCCTATGTGAAGGGATGTTAAGAATTGTACATTATAAGAATATCCAAAATCATTCAATATACTACTTATGTCTATCCATTGGTCTAGGGGTGGATGGTAGTCAATTTGGTGAGCTTGGTATCCATCAATGACCATAGGTTTGAATAGAAAATTATTAGGTACACGTTGTCCTAATATGAAATGATTATCTGTGGAATCCTGAAATGAACCCAAACATGTTAGAAGAAGAGATTAGCGGTGGCTTTGGCGGAGATTCTCTTCTTACAAGTTGTCAAAATAGCCATCATAGAGAAGTAATCCACAACCACAAACATACAATCATTACCATTTTTGGTTGAAGGTAGTCCTAATATACATAATCCACTGAGATGGATTCGTATGGCTTCCCATTGGGAGTAGGAAGAGGCATGTAGAAACCCTTCTTGTTAATGGTAGGTTTTGCAATGGCACAGGTAGTGCATGATATGATATATTTGATGACCTTTTGTCATATATTAGGCCAATAAAAATAATTCTGCAATACCACCATTTCCTTATTAGTGCCAAAGTTCCATGCCACCACATTGTAATGCGCTTGACAAATCAGCTTCACATGCTCACTTAAGGGAACAAAGAGATGGCCTGAGTGGCATAACAATCCTTCCTAGATATGAATGTCTGTCAATGGTGTGCATGCACATAGTGCTTAATAGGTGGGAGAAAATTCAGGATCAGTGTCATATAGTTGAGTCCTGTTGGAGGTCTCGTTGCCAAACGAGTTGAGCACTGTGCCCAATGCTACTACTAGAGGTCGACTAATGCAATCAACGACTTGATTGTTGTTTCCCTTCTTATATTTATGGTTCAGGTGGAATTGCTACAAGTATGTGGACCACTTTTAGTGGTAGTCATTATGTATAATTGCTCGTGTTTGCATGAACTACATGGGCTTATGACCAATGTGGATGATTGTCTCTTTTCCTAAGATGTAATGTTTACATTGGCGACAGGCTTGGACAATGAAACACTTTTTCTTGTCATGGGTGGGTAATTTGTGGACTGCATTAGAAATATTCTCACTATGAAATGCCATTGGATGGCCATGTTGAGCAAGGACTATAGCAATAGCATAGTTTGAAGCATTTGTGTCAATTTCAAAGGGTTTTTGCAGATATGTTAAGATAAGGATGGTCGTTGAACATAAGCACTACTTCGGTTCCTCAAATTCTTGTTTTTATCAATTGAAATAAAAATACTTCATCCTATATCCATATTTTGTAACCTCTCTAATGTCTTGAGCAATATTAGAGAATCCCAACACAAACCTACGATAGAAGTTTGCAAGGCCTTGGAAGCTACAAATATCTATGAGAGAGTCCATGAATAATCAAACTTTCCAAATACTTGCCTAAGCAAATAACCTTAAAAATACACTAGTGGGGCCTTTGCCTTGAGCTCCACACTACGGAAAATACACACATTGTGCATACACAGTATTTACATCGAAGCCAAAAACATCAAGGGAAAAATGGGGTATTACAACTCCCTCTCCCTTAAAATAACATTGTCCTCGATTTTCCCAAAACTGAACCAAAATGGGAATGCCTCCTTCATTGCATCCTCCAGCTCCCACGTGGCCTCTTCTGGTATAAGGTGCCTCCATTGCACCTTTACCTTCCCTATGGCCCGGTTTCGAAGCAAGGTAACCTTCCCATCAAGGATGCACGCAAGCTCCACCTATAACTCTCCCTTTGGTTCCACGTGTATCACATGCCAATCAATGATATGATTAGGATCGTGTATGTATATCTTAAGAAAAGACACATGGAAAAAATTATGATCTTTCATGTTAGTTGGCAATGCCATTCTATATGCAACTGGCCCTATCCTATCAAGGACTTCAAATGGCCCACAATATCTTGGTGCCAACTTGGAACAACTTCCCAATTTCATGGAACTCTTCCTGGGTCTCACTCTGAAGTAGACATGATCCCCAATCTGAAATTCCTTATGCATTCTCTTCAGATCGGCATAACTCTTATTCATGTCCTGTGCTACCTTCAAATTCTGCCTGATCTCAACAACTTCTTGTTCCATCTCCTTAATCATTTTTGGTCCAAGCACTACTCTGTTCACTGGGTTGTCCCAGCTCACTAGAGTTCTACATCCTTTTCCATACAACACTTCAAAATGACTCATCTTCAATGATGCTTGATGCCCATTGTTATAAGCAAATTCCACTAAGTGTAAATAGTCTTCCCACTTAGATGGATTATCCATCACATACATCCTTAACATATCTTCAAGGATTTGATTCACTCTCTCAGTATGGCCATGTTTCTTGGGATGATAGGCTGTGCTAAACTTCGACTGAGTTCCCAACTCTTGGAACAATCCTTTCCAAAAATTGGATGTGAACTTTGTGTCATGATCTGAAACTATTGCCTTAGGCAATCCATCCAGTCTAAATATCTCCCACATGAAGATATCACCAATGTCATTAGCCTTGTGGGTGGACTTGACTGGAATGAAATGAGCTACCTTTGACAGCTTGTCCACCACAACCATTATTGAATCATGCTTCTTCACTGTCATAGGTATTCCTATTATGAAATCCATAGAATTCACTTCCCACTTCCACTCTGGAATGGGCAATGGCTGCAACAATCTTCCTGGATCTTGGTGCTCTACCTTGACCTGTTAGCACTTCTAACATCTACCAATGTACTCATCTATTTCCTTCTTCATACCATGCCAAAAGTATTGCTTCCTTGCTGATGTTATAGTCTTCTGATATCCTAGGTGCTTTGAGTATGGCTTCTTGTGTATCTCAACCATCACCAACTTCTTCAAATCTGCATTGTTTGGAATGTACAGTCTGGTATTCTGATAAATGAGAACATCATCCTCACCCAGCTAATCTTGCATACTTCTCTTCTATAACATTTTGCTACAATTTATCTTTGATTTGGAGATATACTTCATCACTATCTTAGGCCTCTAAAATTATTGCCTTCAAGTCTGATTCACATCTACTTATTGCTACAATATGGAATCTCCTGCTGAGTGCATCAACAACCTTATTCTCTTTTACCTTTGACATGCTTAATATTCAAATCAAACTCACAAAGAAACTCCATCCATCTATTTTGCCTTGCATTTAGATTTGGTTGGTCAAACAAGTCCTTTAAACTCATATGATTAGTTCTGAGCTCAAATCTTCTTCCCAAAAGATCATGTCTCCACCTCTTGAGAGCGTGAATTATGGATGCTAGCTCTAAGTCATGGGTGGCATAGTTCCTTTCATGCTCTTTCAGCTTCCTTGACTGATAACAAATTACAGAGCCTTCTAGCATTAGCACTCCACCGAGTCCTTCAATGCAAGCATCAATGCATACACAAAATCCTTACTCAGATCTGCAATCTTCAACACAAGTGCACTAGTAAGCAACTCCAATTGTTGGAAACTTCTCTCACACTTTTCAGACCATACAAACTTGATATTCTTCCTTTTCAATGAATTAATTGGATGGGCTATCCTGGAGAAACATTCAATGAACCTCTTGTAGTAACTAGCAAGGCCCATAAAATATCTAACATCTGCTACATTCCTTGGAGTGCACCAATCCATGAGAGCCCCAATCTTCTTAGGATCTACTGCAATACCTTCTGCTGATATAATATGACCCAAATACTGCACCTTCTCTTGATAGAAGTTACATTTACTCAGCTTAGCATACAATTAGTACTCCCTAAGGAATTGCAATACCATTCTGAAATGCTCGTCAGGATCTCCTTCATTCTTTGAGTACACAAGAATGTCATCCAAGAACACAATTATGAACCTGTCCAAGTACTTGCTGAAGACACTGTTCATGAGACACATGAATGTAGCAGGTGCATTGGTAAGGACAAATGGCACTACTGTAAATTCGTAATGACCAAACCTAGTCCTGAAGGTTGTCTTGTGAATGTCTTCGTCCTTAACCATTAATTGATGGTGCCCATACCTCAAGTCAATCTTTGAAAACACTCTAGCTTCCTTCATTTGATCAAACAAGTCATCAATCATTGGAAAGGGATACTTGTTCTTAACTGTCACCTTATTGAGCTTCCTATAATCAACACATAGCCGCAATGTTCCATCCTTCTTCTTAACAAACACTGGTGCACCCCATGGGGATACACTCGGTCTGACATAATCCTTTTCCATTAATTCCTGCAGTTGCATCTTCAAATCTATCAATTCTTGTGTGCTCATTCTATAAGGAGCTTTGGAAATGGGTGCTTCTCCTGGAACAAGATTAATGTTAAATTCAATTTATCTTTTAGGTGGCAATCCTGGAACCTCATCTGGAAACACATCTTGAAACTCCTGCAATATCTATAAGTATTCAACCCTGGGTCCTTTATCTTCTGCTGAGTCGGTTATATGCACAGCATATAACTGACAACCCTTTTTATAAAACTTCCTTAATTGCAAAGCTGAAATCTTCCTTACTGAAACATGCTTTGGAATCGCTTTAATCAACCTTGACTTGCCTTCATCATCAAGGAATTCTAATGATTTATTATAACAGTCCAATTTGGTTCTATGCCTTTCCAACCAATCCATGTCAATTAGGGTATCATAAGATCCCAATGGCAAGATATTTCATTCAACATGTGTGAGAAGTCCATTCAATTCTATAGGACACTCCTTCACCAATTCACTTACCTTTCTCTTGGTACCGGTGGCCAAGTGAACTAGCCAAGCCTTCTCATGTCTTATCTTACCAAGAGAACAACTTCCAACTATCTTAGGAGATAAATAACTATGAGTAGACCTTGGATCAATCAAAACAGAAATAGGTTGATCAACAATCTTATCTGTAACCTCCACCAATGTTGATTGTTGGTCTGCTTAATGATCATCCAGTGGTGCATAAATTCTAGGTGTTTCTCTTGCCATATGCCCTACTGTAGTTTCTCCTCTGACATTGTGCAATCTCCTAGTTTTCTTCTTTCCAGTTGGGAAATCTCCGAGCATGTGGTTTTCCCCACAACCCCAACACTGAAGTGGCCCTTTTAATGCTCTATCAGCTAGCTTGAATTCTCTTCTTGCTTGTTGGCCTTGTGGAAATCTCCTAGGATGATTTCTGAATGGTGGTTTAGACTCACCTTTCTTCTGATCAAACCTTACCTTGGGTTTACCTTTCCACACTGGTTGTGCCTCTGCTTTACCTTTATTCTACTCATAGCAATGTTCTGCCATCCTGATAGCTTCATCCAAGCTTGGTGGATTTACAAACTCTATCCTATCTCTGTAGCTCTGGGGTAGACTACCAAGGAAGCATTGAATCTTCACTCTTTCATCCTTGATGTAGTCCACATACCTCAGCAACTCCAAAAACTAATGAACATGCTCGTCCATAGAGTTCTGTCCTAGTCTGAGTTCATTGAACTCTTTCCTTTTGCTATCATAGTACCTAGCTGATATGTACTTCTCCTGAAAGTATCTTTGGAATCTACACTTGTTGACTCTTCTCTCACTAATTCCTTTCACTTCCATGAGGTGATCCCACCAAATGGAAGCTCTTCCACTAAGGTTGTAGATAGCAACCTTAACCTTTTCATTCTCTGAATATTCATGCATTATGATGTACTTCTTTATCCCAAGAATCCATGCCTCTGCTTCTTGACCTTGTTTACTTTCACCATCAAAAGTGGGACGCCTTGCCTTCCTAAACTCACCCTATGGAATACCTCGGTACTTCTTTATGCTCTTACTCTTAATGGCAGTGCATCTTGGGCTCCCTTGAGAACCCTCATAATCGGTCCACCTTCTAGAAGAAAACTTAGGAGAAGGTGTCCTGTGCCTTCTCTACAGAACCTCTTCTAGGGCTTGGAGTTCTTCTCATGGAACGGTTCCTAGACTAAATTTCTGCATTTCTTTCTTCTCAGACTTCGTGGCTCGGGTTAGAACCACCGTTAATCCTTTGCTGCAAGTCGGTCAGACTCTGCAAAATGGCTGCATTGAGATGATGTTGCTCTTCTTACCCTTTCATCATTCACTCATTAAATCTAACCATAGTCTCAGCCAAGTTTGGGGGTGTCACTTGCTCCCTTCTTCCATCAGACTCGGCCTCTGTTTGTGCTTCTTGCACATTCTCACCCAATACATCATCTTCTGTCCCAAACAGGTCCTGCGCATCATTCAGTGTAACCATTCTTACACTATTTTGTGCATTGCCCTGTGACTCAACTCGTCTTACAACTGCTATCTCTCTGTGCATATCAGATACACTCTATTAGAAATCACAAGCATGCAAAGAATATCTATCATACCCATTCAAACTAGGAATTATTCATTTGAACAATTAATCAATGAAATAAGTTCCTTAAAAAAAATCACACCATGGGTGCATTTATCGACCAAAATTCATACACGGTCCGTCCCAAACAACTCCCAGTGCTGTAACTCAAGCTCTGATACCACTCTGTCACGTCCCCACCAACCTACCTAGCCACTAGATACCATGATCCATTCTTTTTTCTCCCAAAACATCGTCTGAGTGCCCATACACACAGTCAAGAGAGCTTGAATCTGCAATCCGCAACCCGCAGCTGCGAACCCACATCCATTCCGCAAAAGCGAATCCCGCAATCCACATCCCGCATCCCGCAATCCGCAACCCACAATTGCGGATTCGGAAATGAGGAATTCCAAAACATGAAAATCTTGAACTCCACGATCTTGCAACCCACATCCCGAAATACGCTACCCGCAATTGTGGATGCAGGATTGCGGAAATCAAAAATACAAAAACGTGCACTTAGCAATCCCTCAACCCGTAAAATAGCTGATCTTGCAACCCACAACCAAAAATACACTACCCGTAATTATGGATGCGGGATTGTGGAAACGCAAAACACATATAGTTTTGAACTTGGTGTTCCCGCAAGCTGCAACCCGCAATTGTGGAACCATGCTTGCGGAACCCTATCTCTGTGAGGGCAATTTCATCAAATCTTCTAAGGGGTATAACTTCTTCCTCCAACATCCATATGGGGCAAGGTTGGTACCGTTGGAAAGCTCTTGGAGAGATCTATCCAATGGTAGGATCCCCATGATTATATGAGGCCTCCAACCTTCCCATTTCATTCTCTGAATTTCTATCTATATCCCACTTAGATAGTTCCAACCTTCTACCTACCAAGATCTTCCATTCCATCTGACCCATAGAGATTCCTCAAACCACTTCTAGGTATTCTCTTCCTTCTCAAGGATCAGGTGTAACTATACATCCCCTTCACAGGTTAGTTATAAATAAACATTCATCCTCAATAATGAAACACTATCATTCATTATAACATGTAAGATGCATTAACAAATTTAATTCAGACATCTATCATATGCAAGAATTACAAGGCATTAAACTCATGCAATATAAGATATACATACAACAAGGAACTCAGCCTATTAATCAGGCTTGTTCATGACTCCATGTCAATAAATTCATATTCACACATTCCACAATTCCATAATTATACACAAGCATTCATCACAACAATGCAACAACATCATTTACCATAACAAATATACTTATCTTTTAATTCTGAAGCAACTAGCTAAGTAAGAGCAACGTTCCACCCAACATTAGATCTTTGTCCAACCTATACTATTTTAGTTGAGAGATCACCCCTGAGCTGGGCAGTGTATCCACAAAGGAGGGCTAACAGGTTCTCTTACTGTCAAAGCTCCATTCTCATGCTAAACTAGTCTACAGTTGGGTTTATCAAACATTCCAGGGCTCCTATCCATGCGAAGCCAACCTATAGTGGTTATCAAGCAATTCGGGGACAACAAGGAAGGTGTTGCTAAGCCAGTGAGCTCAACCATAGAGCTACACGCATCTCAGTACTGAGTTGACCTGGAACCCACAATACCTACCACATCCAACACAAGGAAGACCTAAATCACTGTTACACAGTCTCTCAAGGCATCTTTCGTTCTAGTGATATTCCAAGGTGGGCATAGAAAGGTCTAGTTGCTCTCAACCAACCTGGCACCCACAATACCTACCACATCCAACACAAGGAAGATCCTATCACTGTTGCACAATCTCTCATGGTCCTTCCCTTCCAGTGCTATTCCAGGATCGGCATAGAAAGGTCCAGTCACTAGTTCATTAAGACTATAACCTTCACTGGATTTATCAAGAAACCCAACTCTCTCCCACAGTTCAAAATTGATTCGTTACCAGGATTGGGGTTTCCTCATGTCCGCTCTGCCAATGCCACTCTAGAACATCTCCTATCAATACCACTCTGTCCCTGTAACTAGGGTTTCCACACAGGGTGGTTATGGTTATCAACTCTCAAGCTATTTCTCCCACACAGGAAGCACGATTACCCTCAGATTTCCCCCTTCCCGGATTGGTTTGGTGCATATGGGAAATACAAGAATGAGTTCTCTGTGAGGGTTCATGGCTCGTCAATGGAAATTTTGTGTAGGGGTGAGTGAGTGTGTGAGTGAGGAGTGAGGAATTTCTATACCCATGAGTTCCTGAATGAATCTCCCTCCCCAGATAGTCAAACAGGTTCAGTGAGTTCTCCCGGTGATTGAGTGTCGTCCTGTTCAAGCGATCAGAGCCATTCCATGCCATACAAAATCACAGGCATGCTCCATCCTCTAGCAGCCTCAACCATCAATGTTCTCAACCACCCACTACAGTTGCATTAATGTCAGTATATATTTCCCATGGGTTCTTACTTAGACATGTGGAAATATGGGAAACCAATCCGAACCCCCTCACCTCTCATGGCCCCTTCTCACTCATTGCCTCCTTATCCAGCTTCTTGGTTATTTTATTCATTCAATAATAATTACGTCACTTACATTCCTTCATGGCTTAATCAGTCCATGAATAATCAAACTGTCCAAATACTTGCCTAATCAAATAACCTTAAACATCCACTAGTGGGGCCTTGGCCTTGAGCTCCACACTAGGGAAAATACACACACTATACAAACACAGTATTTACATTGAAGCCAAATACATGAAGGGAAAAATGGGGTATTACACCTAGGATAATGGAACCATCCCAATATTGCAAAGATAGAAAAACTATAATAGAGAATTTTGAAGGCCATACAAAAAAAACACCTTTTACAGGGAGGCAGGGAAAAGATTGTCTCAGCATAGTGTGCATTGTGGAAGATCAAATTATACAAAAAAAAATTGAAGCAACTATAGAAAAAAATATGGAAGGAGCAGAGAGAACCGATTGTCCAAGCAGTCTTCTATGTAGACATGAAGACATTTATTATGGAGGGAATTACTCCAAAATGGGGCTCCCAACAGGAAATTCATCCTCGGGAAGCTTGACAGGAAGTGGTTCAGTCTTACGAGCAGCTACAAGGTTAGTTTTTCCTTGGATGCATAATTTCTTGTTGGGAGGAGAGCTAATGGTGGACGAAACCGGGAATGGTGTAGGATGAGATGCAACCAGATCATTTGTTGGAGTAGCTAGGAACAAAGATGGAGGGGATGCAGGCCCTTCCGAGAGCGTACCACTAATAGTATGGATTTCAGAGACACTACAGCCAGTAGCCTGGGAAGCCGATGCATTCCCACTTCCAGTGTCTACCATAGCTAGACCATGACCTATGAGAGCGAGCTGGTTCTAGGAGAATGTGGCATCCAAATTTTCCAGGCATTCATCCATCTCTATGAGTTTGGCTCTGGTAACCAACACCCGATTTTGCGTTGAGCCTCAATTTTTGAGCATGTCATCCATGAGCTTGCCGAGCATGTTCTTCATAATCCAGTAATGGTTGATGTTGTCACCATTGTTTCTTGGGGGGAAGTGGTCTGCCACGAGCTTCCCTTCCCACTCATCTATCATATTGCGTACTATGAAGGAGACGCCATTGTCGTAACCATCACTGGTAACAAATGGGCACTGATATTTTCCCCAGTTCTCACTACCCTGATGAGGAGTGTCGCGCGACCTGGTCATGGCATAGAGCATAGTGTAAAGCCACACCCAAATCCATAGGTAAGAACAAAAATTCGCAGAGCAGAAACAACGTCGAGGAGCAATGAAGAGAATGCAATCATAGTAGCACGCAAGCCTGTTTAAAGGATGGTAACCCAAGTTTGCACAAGCCATATTAATGTGCAGAGAGCCGAATTGATTGTGCAGAGAGCCGAAATGAATGTGCAGAGGGCCGACTTGAATGCGCAGATGGCCGACGTGAGGGTGCAATGTATGAGGATCGTGTCCAACCAACAGGTGAGGGGACGTCTAGGTGAAGCTTTGAGGAGGATCCATTAATCGATAGGTGGGAGGGGCGATCCATCCATTATGTTCATCTGGTGCATGGTGCCATGTCTCGGGCTCCTATGCTGATGACCCTCCAGCATGTGCTCCGCTCGTTTCTTGGTGGCGACCGCATCTAGGGATCATTGAGATATTTGTTAAATGAACTAAAATAAACTATTGAATTCATCCTCCTCTCCTACAACCACCTTTAATTGTCATGATATCAAATGTTTATATATAATCATAGATTCTAGTTTACACCACCATAGATCCATCTTAAAACCGTATCTATCAAGCACCGAGAGTGATCCAATTTCTTGAGGTGTATTTCTTTTTTTAAATTTAAACTCAAGAAATTTGATCTCTCTTGATTTATATATCCTGGTTTAAGTTTTAAGTTTTTATTTTATAAACGAACATCTATTTTTTAATTAGTTTTCATAATATTTTATTTTATGAACCAACATGGATTTTTTTATAAATAATTTCGATAATTTCTTTATTTTATGAGACGACATGAATTTTTTTAATTATTTTGTTACATCACAAACATTACAACAACTCTCCATACTCGATGGTAGAGCACCTCATTTCACTCGGTGCAATATTCTTCACTATCACTATTATTTTTGGCCAACATGTTACTAATGTTACATCACGTTACAAGAGCTCTCCCATAATATTCACTATCAGTATTACTTTTTACTAACATTACTAACGTTACATCATGTTACAAGATCTCTCCCATACTGGGTTGTAGAGCGCCTCTAGGAGCAATTACTTAAACACAATTAAAAATAATGCTTACGGAATCCATTGATGATTCTTTATGCAAGATATAATGTTGTCTTAAACTGACCCAGAGGTTTCCAATTAGACCTAGGTTCTTTGCGGTTCTCTCTTTGACCAACAAAACCCCTTCGCACCAGCCCTTTCGGCAACAACCTACGAGTAGGTTGAGGTCTCACCCGAGGTGTATCTTTATGGGTTACTGCGGAATCAGGTTTCCACAGTAAATGATGAGTTGTTTATCTGAACAAGCTGCGCAGCGCAAGACAGAAGGAGTGCACTACAGGGCAAAGTGATGCGGTGTGCAGCAGGATATATGTTGCAAGCAGTACTATGCGGTGGAGGCAACACTGCGGGCCGCACCGAGGGTTCCTTACTGCTGGGAATCTTCTACTTGAACTACAAATCACCCACAATTATCCTCTACTTGGAAAATATCGTAAACGTTAAGGCACTAAAATGAATATCACTCATCCATTCATTCAAGCATGTACTTGCTATCTTTCTAGCATTCATCAAGAACTTGGATTATTAGAACATGAACTTAAATGATAAACATGATTAACTGTGCTGCGTTCCTTCACTGTGTTTAAGAAAGTAATTATACTTAAATGACTGATTCACGGCCTTAACATAGAATTGAAATGTTCACCATTCATCTGCTTCCGCGGAACCTAGCATATCATTCCCAAACTTCTCCTATTGGTAAATGCATATCAAAGTTCTCATATTACAACATGCAAGGAAACATTCAAGCATTCATTCTACAGAAATTATAGACAGTCATTCATTTATAAGCATCATCACATAACACAAGATTTAACGTGGTTCACTTCCCCGGACGGAAAGCTACATCCACAAGAATGGTTGGTAATATATTTCTTTCAAAAGCGATGGGGCAACCTTTCTTATTCTGCGCACTCATCTGCAGACTCTCCTTCTCTCAGCTAGGTCTCTGTGCACACAGCTGCAAAGCCTTTACAATATTCTTAGCTTAGAGAGATTTTACAAGATATCTAGGTTATCTCCTTAAGTCCCTAACAACAAAAGAATAATAATAACACAGAAAGAGAACCACCCAAAAATCTAGAACCCCCATCCCATACAAAATGTCTTCTTAAATAGATCATGCCCGAAGGTCATGTCTGTACAATGCCGAAGACCAAAAACCCAAAACCCTAAGGGTTTCCAAAACTGCGTCAGTTTTCCAAACCGGCCTGCTAGCTCCTGGTAGCATCTGCTTGATCATGGCGGATCTCCACATTCTCATTCTGTCGCTATCGGCCTTCCTGTCGCACGCATGCCTGCAGGCTGCTTCTGCCGAACCGTTTCTCTCTAACGGTTTTACCTTCTGTGCGTGCCTAACATCGCTTTCCTTAAAAACCCACGTGTGGTCGCCTTCCTGTTTTGCCTTCATCCGCCGCTCGGCAATCCTGAAGTATCTTTCCAAAAATGGCTGCTACTGGTCGAGCCGGTAACTACACTTGATACCTTTCCAGCACACTGCTTTGCTTGCTCCATGTGGCCTCCTAACTCCGCAGCACTGCTTCAGCGCAGTACTGGTCTTCACATCATGGCCAAACTTTGATGTTGCGTGCAACTCCGCAATCTGGTCAAAAGTTGGATGCTGCGCGCAACTTCGCAGCATCCTCAATAGTTAGCCAAAATTGTGTTTCTGAGCTGCACTCAGCTCAGCTTTCCCTGCTTGCCTCAAAAACGTGCTTCCCAAAACTTCATCTCAACCTAGGCCCAACATGACCCTAACACTTACATGTGGCTCATCCCCGAGCCACTGATTGTTTTAGCTGTCTCACTCTGTGTCGCGACCAGTGGGATGAACTTGGCCACGAACTCGTCATATGTACCACACAACTACACCACTGCTTCTCTTGTATCTTCCTAAACCTATTTAATTGCCTCAAGCAATGTTGGAGTTATTTCTTGTCCAATTTGATCTTGTGCCTGCTCCTGGTTATCGCGCAGTTCTATGAACTTATCTTCAATCTGTTGCGACACTGCCATGGCATTCTCTAGGAGCTACTGCGACTGATTATCCATCTCAATTTATTTTTGTCGTAAGTCCTGTACTTCTTTCTTTAAGCTGGATATCTCCTTGTATCTCAGCAGCCTTTCTCTAGGTGGTAGAGCTTTCACCTCTGCATTCAACTTGTCCAGCGCGATCTATTTTTCTTGTACCGCGGTCTTGACCTGCAGCAACCCTTGATCCTCTTTAAGGGTTGTGATTGCCTGCAAAACCTTATCCAAGAGATATTGGCACTTAGATATCTCACTTGTGATGCTTTTCGAGGTGGCGCTGACTGCTTGCTCTCTAACCTGTTGTTCGTTTAATGGCGCCTGCTTATTTATCTTCTCCTTTAATGTAGCAATATCGGCCTCATCATAAATTTCTTTGTCTTGCATCTCTAACTGCAAGGATATCACCTTATCTCCGATCCTCAGAACTGTGTCTGTAGGATCATCCTGGATGTCTATGTCTTTAATATCGTTCGCCACATTGGATATGGTGGTCTCCAAATTTTGTCGGCTATCCTGTTCATTGGGTAGCTGTACTTCTGCCTTGTCGTGAATTTGTTTGTTTGCTATGGTGAGCTCTGCTTGTAACTTAATCGCTTCAACTGTCTGTTCATGCATCTCCTCCACGATCTGTGTGTGGATGAAGTGCAATCCTGGTAACGGGATTTTGGCTAAGTTGAGCTCTACCCTCTCGACTCCTGTTGTGTCCCAGGCCACTTGCTCTGCTATTGGCAACGCAACAGCCAATGCGTCCACATGGACAATCCTAGTCTTCGACCGCAGCGTTATTGCTAGCTGTTGGGTTCCTTGCTGCGAGGTTCCTACCGACCTCCTTTCAACCCCTGCTTCCTGTGGCACAATAAGGATTTTCTGGCCATCGTCCATTTTCTTCATTAGGCCTTGCATTGCGAGCCTCGCCTGGTGTAGGTCATCATGGATGACCTTGTCCTTCTTTTCTTTAGCCCCCATCATCTCCTTCATCTGCTCTGAGATTGTTTCGGCTATCATCACATAGTCATCATCATTGAGGACTGCCTCCGATTTAATCTTTGTAGCCTTCACCTTTTTCCTCGACTTTGGCTTCTCCGAAGTCTTAGCTTCTTTTCTCTCCCCTGTTTCTTCAATGATTAGGCATGAGAGCGGGATTGGCTCATCTTCTGCTGAATCTGTCTCCACGTCCATGACCTCTACGCAGAACTCTGCTAGCCAATCTTTCATGAGGTCCTCAATATTGATCCAGGTGGATATCGGTGGCGGCCCACCTCTTCCAACTGTCTCAAAATAGTCTTCTGGCAATTTTGGTAAATTACTACTTTTAGCAGTTTTTCGGGTCCTGAACTTCCGGAGCCATTTTGAGGCCCTAAACGACATTTTTTGGCGATTTGGGGGACCAAATGGTTGCCAACGGCATGCATTAGGGCCTAGTCAAAAGTTGTAAATCTCGGTTAGACCTTTCCAATGGGCTACCGAGCGCCCTAAACGAAGATCGTATGCAAAAGTTATGACCCCGGGAAGTTGACTGTTCAACTAACCACCTTGGGGCCGCAAACTTTATGACGGTTCATCTTCTAGGGTTAGGTTTTTGGATGTTTGGGATTCTTTCCCTTATGCTTATGATAAATAGGCCCTTTCGGCCTCTCTTTGTATTCATCTTGGCACGAATGAGCATAGCGGCCACATCTCTTCTCAGAGATAGCTACCACCACTCTAGCTATTGTATTTTACAGTATGTTCTATTTCCGCTATTTAATAGAATATGTGTTTACTGTATCACTGTGTTATTTGCAATATATCTCTGTATATGATTCTGTATATGCTATCTTTTGTTTCGTTCCCACATAAATCCGGATCAGTGGTATCAGAGCGGTCTGCTCTTTGATTGTTTCTCGGTGCATGTCCTCGACGAGGTCAGGATACAGAGAGTTGGGTCTCGAACTAGTTTCACTTGGGGAATACCACTCTCGCCGCCCCAAACGGCCTCCCATGGCGGAAGAAAAGAGAGACGACGGAGCAGTAGATCCTATCAAGTTGTTGCTCGAGGAAGCCCTCGCGCGACAGAGGAACGAGATGATGGATAATTTCGCCCAGATCCTTCAACGTATGCCAACAAGGGCAAATGCACCCTCAACGAGCAGCCATTTCGGAGATATGACTCCCTTCAAGGTACAAGTTAATTTTGATATCCCTTTATTTGAAGGCCAAATTGATGCCGATGCCCTAGATAAATGGTTGAATCTACTAGAAGGGTATTTCTCTGTCCACAATTTTTCCGATAGGGAAAAGATCGTCTTTGCACTCCTCAAGTCCGTCCCCCATGTCAAAAATTGGTGGGAAACTTATTGTGAGCAAAACTCATCAGACGAGTCTGGATTGTTTGAATATTCCAATCCCACTTGGGCCTCTTTTATAGATGCCGTCAAGGAACAATATTACCCTGTTGGAAACTATGATGACCAGTACACAAAATGGACCATTCTGCATCAAGAAAGGGACCAAACGGTGTCGGAGTACACCAACAAATTTCATACCTTGCGCACAAAGCTAGGTATCAAGGACTCCGAGCGGCACCTAGTACTGAAATATCGCAGTGGCCTACACCGGTACATCCGAACAGAGATGGATTTCCTGGAAATCTCTTCACTCGGATCCGCCTATCGATATGCTATCAAAATTGAGCAAAAATTTCAGCAAAAGAACAAGCGTTACTTTGGACCTGTGTAGAAGCAGGGAAAGGGAAACTCTGGCTCGCAAAACACGGGGTAGGAAAAGGACAACCAGTCCCAACCACGGGTGAGAAAGGTTAAAGAAAAGACAAAGAACGACACTGGGAAGTGGTGCGAGTTTCACAAAAGTCCCTGGCACAACACTGATGATTGTCGCTCAAAACAATCATTGGTGGCTGAGATCAAAGCTTTAGAATCAGATCCCAGTTCCGATTCCGACTCGGAACCTAATTTCACAGCCGCGTGAAAAGGGAAGTAGATCATTGATGCAGAACCGAGTGCCGTTGTTGCCACCAAACAGATTCAGCCAGAGGAGCCTGAAGAGTTCGAGGCAGAGGAGCGCCTTTTCCACTCACAGATGTGGGTGAAGGGAATTCCCCTACACTTTGTTGTGGACAGCAGTAGCCAAAAGAACCTGATCTCAGAAGAAGTCATCAAGAGATTGGAGCTACCAATAACGCCACACCCACAACCATACACCATTGGAAGGCTAAGCCAAGGACGAAGGATCCGTGTTAGTCACTAATGTCGCCTACCATATGGCATCAAGCCCTTCAAAGATGAGGTATTATGTGATGTGGCCCCACTTGAAGTATGTGATGTTCTTTTAGGACAACCATATATGTGGAAGCGTCATGCTGTATATGAATCACGACCTCGCAGTGTCATTGTCACTTTGGAAGGACAACTCTATCGGATACCAGAGATAGTTGCACCTACCCCAAACGAGCAAGGAAGGAAGATAATCTCCCACACTGGAAAATTTTCCCTATTCGCAATTGCCACTAAAGGTGAACATCAGATCGCGGAGACATCCACAACCTCTGCAGATTATCCTTCTACTCAGCAGAAACAAGAACACAAATTCAATGCCACATCGCCTATTCGGGTACCTCTATAGTGCAAGGCCACGCATTCAAGGTGCTCCTCCAAAAAGAAACCATCCACACCGGTGCATACCAAGGATACCACAACAAACAAAACTGTTGACCAGCTCCAGCGCATCCATCAACAACAATTACAACCCTCTGAAGATGTCAAAGTAAGGCAACCTTTCCACTTCAGCAAATGTCGCACCAAGAACTCAACTCGACACACAGCTCGGCATATGATAAGAGAATTAACACAATGGAGACCATTGCTTCCTAAGGAGGGAGGATTGATTCAGGTGGGTATCGGTGGCGGCCCACCTCTTCCAACTGTCTCAAAACAGTCTTCTGGCAATTTTGGTAAATTACTACTTTAAGCAGTTTTTCGGGTCCTGAACTTCCGGAGCCATTTTGAGGCCCTAAACGACATTTTTTGGCGATTTGGGGGACCAAATGGTTGCCAACGACATGCTTTAGGGCCCAGTCGAAAGTTGTAAATCTCGGTTAGACCTTTCCAA
Source organism: Larix kaempferi (assembly GCA_027924585.1). Classification (NCBI taxonomy): domain Eukaryota; kingdom Viridiplantae; phylum Streptophyta; class Pinopsida; order Pinales; family Pinaceae; genus Larix; species Larix kaempferi. The sequence continues at coordinate 22,378,826 of BSBM01001023.1, forward strand.
CGGGCTACCGAGCGCCCTAAACGAAGATCGTATGCAAAAGTTATGACCCCGGGAAGTTGACTGTTCAACTAACCACCTTGGGGCCGCAAACTTTATGACGGTTCATCTTCTAGGGTTAGGTTTTTGGATGTTTGGGATTCTTTCCCTTATGCTTATGATAAATAGGCCCTTTCGGCCTCTCTTTGTATTCATCTTGGCACGAATGAGCATAGCGGCCACATCTCTTCTCAGAGATAGCTACCACCACTCTAGCTATTGTATTTTACAGTCTGTTCTATTTTCGCTATTTAATAGAATATGTGTTTACTGTATCACTGTGTTATTTGCAATATATCTCTGTATATGATTCTGTATATGATTCTGTATATGCTATCTTTTGTTTCGTTCCCACATAAATCCGGATCAAATATCTTGCTCGTACATGTTGTACTTTCTTGGGAACCACTTCGGTTTCCTCATTTGTGCTTTCGATGATATGAATATACATTTCATATCTGCCTCAAAGTCGATGACGCAGATATACTTTGCCGTGACCTGCTTTGTAATGTGGGGTGTCTTTGTGATTGCGTCATGTAGCTGAATATAGTAGTGGTAAAAGACTTCTGCGGTTGCATGCTGACGCTCTAGATTTGTGTTTTCCCAGAGGTTGACAAACTTAAACCCTCTAGGATCCTTGATATCCATAATGACACCGGCATAATCTCGCGGTTCCTTCCATCCGCACAAAGCGATCAAGACGATGAGCCAGGTGAAATGGAACTGACCGCCATTCACCTAGGTGTCGTTGAGTTCTTCAAGGAACTCATTCAATAGAAACTGGCACCAATTGAAGCTGTGGCCTTCGGCCGCTGCGGCACCAAGGAGTATTGCGCCCGCAGGCACCTCCGAGGGTCTAGTTGTTTTGAGCATCTTTCCTGCGAGCAACTGCATTACAAATCTTGTTGCTCGGTCCTCTATGTCTTCTGTCGAGAATCCTCTTTTTCCCTTTACCACCGAGTGGGTCTTCTTCATCTTCTCAATAGCCTCTTTTTCTTTTCTCTTCCTCTGGAAGAAGTGCTCCGGATCCTTACCACGCTTGCTTAGCCCAGTAATGTGGTGGATCAAATCAATATTAATATCCACGTTTCTGTCCAGCCACAGATAACCTTGATGGATTCGCACCATGAGTGTGCAAACCACGATATTCAGTTTTGGGGAATGGTCAAAATGTGGTAATCTTATCAAGTTCAGTAGCCTTGACTGAACGACAGGTGCTAACCAGCTGTCAGCTACCAAGTTCAGAATTCCCTTGGCGTCCTTTTTCCAGCACATATACTGGTCTGGTTGAAAATCAGGGTATTTGGGAACATTTGGCTCATCTTTCTTCATTCCCAAGAGGTCATAACCCTCCCATTTACAATCTGCTATCTTTCCTAGTAGGTTCTTACCAACGTTTACATGCTTTGACATAAGCGACAGCGGGATGTCATATCTCGCATTCTTGAGCAATTTAGACATAGGGGCATTTAGTGCCCACAGGGAGATATATTCAGATGTCATCTTCAAAGGTTCTGTCTGAAAGGCTGGTGCTTTTTGTGCTGAAGATCCCAACTTTATGATATTGGATCGAGGTGCAGTTACCACTTTTCCCTTATCTTTTGGTTTTTCCTGCATCGTCGGACTAATTCTTGGTGATCTGCAGGATCCTTCACCTTGTTCCATGGCTACCTTCTTAACTGGAGTTTTCATTAATTGTTGAATCCCTCCTTGCTGAAAGATCCTCAGGGATTCTTCGAGGGTGAGTTCTTCTTCTCTAAAGGAAGGCTCAGACAATCACAAATGAGGTAGTGGCTAAGGCAGACAGACTACAGATGGCTACTAGCTCAGAGAGGTTAATCGCAAGAAAATTCTAAGTGCGTGGTAATGCCTGCGAGTCTCCCAACGGTGTTATTTATAGGCATAGCAAACCCTCTCCCGCACCCTTCAATGGCTAGATAAGTATTTAATGTGGTGTCCGTTGGTGAATTTGAGCGGATCCTTCGGTCTTTTCTGTCGTCAACGTGCTCAGAACGACTATCTTCTCTTTAAATGTTGAAGCGGTTGCTGCAACGGTCATCTAACGGTTATTTTTCTGAAAAGCCATGCAATGGTGATTTTTCTTTGGGTGTTGCGTCGAACTGCGCGGCAAGCCATCTGCATCCCTGTGTGGATACTTCGTAGTGCCGAAAATTTCCAATTGCACAGCTTCCACTCTATCTATTTTTCTTCTTCTTTTTCTCTTATTTTCTTTTTCTTTTTTCTTTTTTCTATTTTTTTCCCTTCCGTGGAGCTTCAACAATGTTGTGCGGTGCATAGATCATTTTTCTTATCATACCTTCTTCCTTTTATCATACATGTACAGACTCCTTTACATTTCTAGTGTCCACTTTCAACTGTACTTGACACTTAGAATTTCCTTCCTTGGTTCATTATTCAGGGTTCTATGAATTAGTGCTATCATGGTATATCTTTAGCTTGCTTCCATTTATCAAAGTTGGCAAAGTATCACCCGCTAAATTGGCTAACTCGACTGCACCAGTGTTAGTAAAATGTATCACAGTATATGGGCCAAGCCAATGCATCTTAAATTTACCAGGGAATTTCATGAATTTTCTATCATATAGGAGGACTAGATCACCTACCTGAAAACACTTGTTCTTTATATGGCGATCATGCCATGCTTTCTCGCGGTCCTTCTAAGCTTGTTGGTGGAAGCCTGCGATGAAGCGGTCTTCCTCCAAGCCCGGTAAATGTAGTAATCTTTCTTCTAGAGCTTCGCAGTCTACCATCCCTGTAAATGCAACAATTCTCAAACTAGGGACAATATATTCCATAGGCATTATAGCCTCCTTCCCAGAAACCAACCGAAAGGGTGTCTGTCCTGTCAATTTCTTGCATGTGGTCCTATATGCCCATAGCATAGATGAGATGCACAGGTCCCAATCGTCTTTATTTACATTGCACACCTTAGTGAGTGCGTTTTCCAATATTTTATTGAAAGCCTCTACAGTACCATTCACCTATGGATGATATGGAGTACTGCGCTGATGACAAATGTGGAATTCCTCTGTAAGTGCCTCAATCATCTTGTTCAAAAAGTGAGTACCTTGGTCACTCATCAAAATCTTCAGACAGCCAAATCTGGTGACTATTTCTTCAAAAATAAACTGCAGAGCAGTACTGGCACTGTAGTCCTTAACTGGTTTTGCTTCTGCCCATCTAGTGAGGTAATCTGTAGCGGTAATAATATACCTTGCACCCATTCTTTTTCCTGGTGGTTTTATAGGACCCACAAAGTCTATTTCCCTTTTTTCAAATGGTTGGAATGTAACTATGGATTCAATGGCATCTCATCTCAGCATGATGGTTTTCCTGTCCTCTGACAGACATCAGAGTTCCTGCAATGTGCTTTGGCATCTATATGGATCGTAGGCCACCATAGCCCTATGCGCAATATCTTCTACACAGTAGCCCTTCCTGCATAGTGACCTGCCATGTTTCCTGAGTGTGCATCAGCTAGAATAAATGGCTTCTCATGATCGAGTACGCACCTGCGTAGGACTTCATCCGTCCCAAGTTTGTATAACTGACTTGCAATTATAGTGAAGTCCGCAGCGCGCATCACTAACTGTTTTTTCTGCTAGACTGAGAATTCCTGGGGTGCTAGCCTTGTGGTTAGTAAGTCAATGATGTCCTTGTAATAATCATAGGCAACCTGTATACTAAATAACTTCGCATTAGGCAGACTATCTTCAATATTTGTCGGTTCCTCTCCTGACTCGATCCTTGACAGATGATCAGGTCCCAAGTTCATTCTACCTGGCTTGACAATAATTTCAAATTCATATTCCTGGAACAACAATAGCCATCGGCATATGCGTCCCCATAACACTGGCTTGTTGACCAATTATTTCAATGCAAAATGGTAAGTAAACATAAGGAAGTGCGATCCGAGCAAGTAGTGTCTAAATTTCTGTAGAGCATATACCATCTCAAGGCCTTCCCTCTCAGTATTGGTATAGTTCTTTTCTACTGTCGAAAGCTTTCTGCTAGAAAATGCAATAGGGTGGTCAATACCTCCCTCTCCTGGCTGAGCTGACACGATCCCCAGGGCAATACACGATGCATCAACATGGACATGGAACGGCTTTGTCTAGTCTGGAAAGACTAGAATCAGCGCAGTGACCATCTTTTCTTTTAATGTGTCAAAACCCTGTTTGCATTTTGCGTTCCAAATGAATGGTGCGTCTTTCTTCAGCAGCTTTTCCATTGTTGCGGTTATCTGTGCATAACCCTTTATAAATTTCCTGTAGTATCCCATATGGCCTAATGTATATCACAACATCTTGACTGAATTCGGTGTTGCTAAATTTGCAATAACTGCAATCTTTGTATTGTCTACCATCAGTCCTTGCTTACAGACAATGTGGCCAAGTAAAATTCCATAAGGCACATAGAAAATACACTTTTTCAAATTCAAGGATATTTGATGCTGTCAACACTTCTCGAGCATCATGTGGAGATTCACGCAATGATTTTTCAATAGACCAAATATAGTCCAATCATCAAAATACGCTTCTAAAAACTTGTGCATAAAATATTTAAATGTTGCGACGACGACTGTAGAGAATATGGCAAGTGCCTTCTTTAGCCCAGAAGGCATGACGGTGTATTGGAATGACCCCCATTCTGTAGCAAATGTCGTCTTATGCCTATCCACAGGATCAATCCTGATCTGATGATAACCAAAGAAACCATCAGTGAAAGAATATGCCTCATTTCCTCCAACGTTATCAAGCACTTCGTCTGTGAATGGAGTAGGAAATGGGTCATGCATGGAAGCATCGTTCAGCTTTCTGAGATCCACACATATCCTGATCTCACCTTTTGCTTTCTTGTCTTGAACAACCATGGGGCTAATCCATTTAGATTCTTCAACTGGTTCAATGATTCCAGCTTCTAGCATCTTATCTAGCTCTGCGCAGACTTTTTCCTTATAGCGCGGATTCAATCTGTATGGCCTCTACTTGACAGGCTTAGCACCTAGTCTTAAAGGTATTTTCATGACCCCTAGGTCTCCCAAAATTCCTTTCATCTCTGTAAATTTTGTTGGAAATAGTTCCTGATACTCATGTAAGGTATTTGTGATCTCTACAATAGTCTGATCGTCCCAATAATCTCCTATTGATGCGAACTTCGGCTCTTTGTCTGTGCCAATGTTCACTTTTTGTGTTTTTACTGGTCCAATCATATCTGGGATTTCCAACGGAGGTCCTTCTACCTCACGCGCTCCTTCTGACTCTGGTATATCTATGTTGTGCGGGTCATCCTCATCGTCTTCATTTGTATCATTGGTATCTTCAACTAAGTTGTAACACTCGATCAAGTGCTCTTCATGTTCCTTCCATTCTGACTATAGGTACACGGGAATGCACTCTGTCCCCAAAAAATGCTGCAATGTTATGTTTTGATGATGGCAGTCGTCCTGGAATATATGCTTCTTGATTAGCTATAATGCTTCATGGATTAATGGATTCTCGTCTTCAAAACTGAAGTCCTTCCAGAAGTTCGCAGCGAGCAGCTCCCAATCAGTGAGTTCACTGGGCAAATCCAGGTTGAGGTACCATTTCTCTGGGATACCCGCATCCAATGTATGTACAAATAAATGTACCCATTCTATAAATGGTCTTTCCACCCATGCCTTTGAAAAGATTTCAATGTGTTGACTAGGGTCTGTCTATCCATTATACTTTTCAAAGGGTAAAGTAACCTTTTCGGTGAATTGGATCTACATCTTAGTTCTGCATTGATCCCAAGTGGTCAATGTTTTCTTATGTGCATTCCACCATCTGGCAGGTGTATCGTGCAATGCTATATCTAGAGCTGGCAGTCTATGCTCATCTGGTATAGCTGCAGTATATTCCCTTATGAAACTATAAACATTAGCAGAACAATCATATGTGGGAATAGGACTTACCTCTTTTCCGATCAAGCGTAGTGATTTTGTAACCTGCGCACATATTCTTGCTGATACTTCATGCATGCGGCTTTTCCAATTCTCCAGTCCTGTATTCAAGTCAGAGATACAAGAAGTGTCACATCGCCAGCTGAGCATACCATCCGCAGTAGGATTAATGTAGTCTTCCTTGTTCGCAGTCAGCTGGTATAGTCGGTCTAAATCTTGAGCTTGGGATTACTCCTGAATCGGCTCACTGTATATATCACCATCTTTAGGATCCAATGGTGCGATGACCCTAAGATGCTTCCATTCAAAGATCATTTTCTTTATCTTCAAGTTTATGATAGCCAAGTTATCCATAGCCCAATCAAATCCCAATATTGTTGGAAAAGGTTGACTATCATCCACAATTTCAATAACCTCAAAGTCTGCATGAATCTATACTCCATCAATGTCAACTACTACATTATCTAAGAGGCCAAAAGGTATGACCTTCTCTTGATTAGCCATTCGTAAGTGGATAGGTGACCAGAGCAACTTTGGTCGACCCATCTGCTTCCATGTCTGCTTAGTCAAGACATTCGCTACTGATCCTAGATCAAGGATGACTTCATCCATTTCAAAATATCCTATCTTCATAGTAAGCCTCATCTCTTGGCCTATTATTTTGTGCTTTCTTATATGATGTACAGTGCTATCTGGAGTCTCTGTTGCAATCTGAGGTTCATATTGGCTGATAAGCTTCTGGAGCTCTACTATGGCTTTTTCACTTTTTAGTAACTTCATGTAGCTTCGTAAGAACTGCGCAACAGAAGTACAGACATCTGTCGCAGTACTTGTTTTGTCATACGGAGCCGGCGTGTCTTCAACATGTAGTGTTTCATTGCGCAGTGGGATCCTTGATGACTTATGTGCTTGTTCTCTAAAGGTATCTCGCGTGTCAATGAAGATCTCCTTGTTCTTCTGTAGGCTAAGAGGGGGTGCTTTTCCTGGAGCTTTCCTTATCCATACTGTTTCAAGGGCATCCTTCTTCGTATGTGATTCCCCTAATGTTGAAGCTTCCACTCCTCTGTGGTGGCTTGTCTCAGCGCCACTGCGTGTGACCACGTTAATGCTTGGATCCACTAGTCTATTCTATACTATGATCCATTGGACGTTTGGATTCGGAGCCTCTTTTCGTCTTCTCTTATGCATTTCCACCTCTAATACTGGGAAATATTCAATGACATGATCAAATGATTTACAATAATTGAACATAGTGCATGGGTTAACACAATCTCTAGATACGTGCCCGGGTTGGCCACAGTTATAACAAATGACTTGGCCGCGGCCTCTTCCTTGTGCCAGACCATCATTTCTTCCTCTACCGCGGTATCCACCACAACGACCTCTGTATCCTCCTTGGTCATATTGTACATTTTCTTGTTTTGGCTTGGTATCTTCTTGTATGCGGTACAAGACAGCACCTCGCATTGAGTCCATATCCCTTTTTCTTTCATTCATTAATTCATATGCATGGCAGTTCGATTCATCATGTCCAACTGATTTACGGAAATTGCAGTATAAATTCTTAAGAGTTTTCACATATTTCTGGATTAGGTAACAGTCTTCAGGTCTATGTCTTGTGGTTCTGCAAATTTCACACCATGGGGCCTGATTCTAATTTAATGGGTTAGGCACACCACTGTTAATATAGTCGCGGAATAGAGGGCAATGGTCGCAATCATGACCTTCTCCTTTACAACTTGTACACCAGACCTCTTTTCTAGGTTCATATCTTTGTTCTTTACCATTTTTCATACTTTGTAGTTCAAGTGTCAGGGTGGTCAGCTAGTTCTGTATCTGAGACATCCCAGAACTAGTATCACCAATCGGCGAAGCTTCCAGCTTCATTGCAATTTCCAAGGCCTCTACCTGGGATAGAACCTTCTGCTGCATCAATGGTAATCTAATATGAGGTAACAGTGCAACAATGAACCATGCTTTATGCTATTGTGGTGGTATGACAAAACTTACTTGGTTTAGTAAGGTCTTAAATTTTTGATCAAATTCCCAGACCATTTTAGTTGGTCTCTGCTTTATTTCCTTCAGCTCAGTTATACACTGAGACTCAGACTTAGGTTTCTTGAACTTTGCCACCAGTGCGACTTTAATCTCTGTGAGGGTTCTCGGCTATACAGTAGAGTATTTCATAAACCAATGTAGCGCTCTATCCCTGAAAGTGGTGATGAGCTATCCTTGCTTCACGACATCGTCCTGGATTTTTCTTACACTCCATATGGCTTCACAAAGGAACCAATGCTGATCAGGGTCTTCTAGGCCAGTTCCTCTAAATATTGACAGTTTCATATCAGTGTTTTCCATTGTGCTACTAGGTGGTGGGGTGTCGGGATTAGTGCGCGTCTGCTGTAAAGGGATCTACGCAGTAAATACAAATGGGACTATCGGGAGAGATGGACTAGGTTGATTCTTCTGTGGGGTGGGTTGCGTAGCGGGTGGGTTCTGCGATAAGGGTGGCGCGGTTTCTACATCCAGTGGATTCTGAGGGGTAAATGGTTGTGTAACTTCACTATCAAGATCACTGGGTATCTCAGTATCTATATGAAGTTTAGGGCCTTTCGGATCTTTATTAATTTTATATCTCTTACCACTTCTAAGAGTATGTGTCTCTTCGTCAGAATCAATATATGTACTATTTATCATGACAAACTTCAAGCATATTACTACATTCTTAGAACACCTTTTTCAGCTAATAGCATCTTAATGTATAGACTGAGGTTGTTCAGAAACTTGCCGTGGAATCCTCTGAAAAAATTTGCTTCTGCTTGGCTGTAGGATTTGAGTGTGTCTAAAGCAAATTCTGCTACAAATCCCTCTAGCATATGATCGACCCAATAATCAACTCCATGTGACAATGGGTTGTCTAACGCTTTAAGCTGCGCTGTGAGCTCAGGAGTCCACTCCGTAGGAACTCCTCCTTGGAAACAGTTTTTCTTCTCTGCGAGCCGCGAGATCCATGCATGCAGCTCGTTTGGGAACGATGCCCAAAAGATCTCGTGAATGTCGTCCAATAGATATCTATCCGACCAATGTGTGTCGCTTAGATACGGATGTTTATTTTCTTGTCTGTTAAAATCGATTATGGTCTTATCCCACCAAGCTTCGATTTCTGTCTTTTCAGGATGCCAATAGTCAGATCCTTAAGGGAACTGATATTCTTCTTCACACATCGTGATTGCAACTCAACGAAACCATTTCAATTCATCATGGATTCTAGTGCGGAAATGGAACCATTTGTTGGCTTAAACTGACCCAGAGGTTTGCAGTTAGACCCAGGTTCTTTGCGGTTCTCTCTTTGACCAACAAAACCTCTTCGCACCATCCCTTTCGGCAACAACCTGCGAGTAGCTTGAGGTATCACCTAAGGTGTATCTTTATGGGGTACTGTAAAATCAGGTTTCCACAGTAAATGATGAGTTGTTTATCTGAACAAGCTACACAGCGCAGGACAGAAGGAGTGCGCTGCGGGGCAAAGTGATGCGGTGTGCAGCAAGATATATGGTACGAGTAGTACTGCGCGGTGGAGGAAACACTGCGGGCTGCACCAAGGGTTCCTTACTGCTGCGAATCTTCTAATGGAACTACAAATCACCCACAATTATCCTCTACATGGAAAATATCAGAAACGTTAAGGCACTGAAATGAATATCACTCATCCATTCATTCAGGCACTTACTGTTTATCTTTCTAGCATTCGTCAAGAACTTGGATTATTACAACATGAATTGAAATGATAAACATGATTAACTGTGCTGTGTTCCTTCACTGTGTTTAAGAAAGTAATTATACTTAAATGACTAATTCATGGCCTTAACATAGAATTGAAATGTTCACCATTCATCTGCTTCTGAGGAACCTAGCATATCATTCCCAAACTTCTCCTATTGGTAAATGCATATCAAAGTTCTCATATTACAATATGCAAGGGAAACATTCAAGTATTCATTATACATAAATTACAGACAATCATTCATTTATAAGCATCATCACATAACACAGGATTTAACGTGGTTCACTTCCCCGGATGGAAAGCTATGTCCACAAGAATGGTTGGTAATATATTTCTTTCAAAAGGGATGGAGCAACCGTTCTTAGTTTGCACACTCAACTGCAGACTCTCCTTCTCTCGGCTAGGTCTCTGCACACACAGCTGCAGAGCCTTTACAATATTCTTAGCTCAGAGAAATTTTACAATATATCCAGGTTATCTCCTTAAGTTCTTAACAAAAAAAGAATAACAATAAAATAGAAAGAGAACAACCCAAAAAGATAGAACACCCATCCCATACAAAATGTCTTATTAAATAGATCATGCCAGAAGGTCATGTCTGTAAAATGCCGAAGACCTAAAACCCAAAACCCTAAGGGTTTCGAAAACTGAGTCGGTTTTCCAAACTGGCCTGGTGGCTCCTGGTAGCGTCTGTTTGATCATGGCGGATCTCCATGTCCTCATTCTGTTGCTATTGGCCTTCCTGTTGCATGCATTCCTGCAGGCTGCTTCTGTCGAACCATTTCTCTCTAACGGTTTTACCTTCTAAGCGTGCCAAACGTCGCTTTCCTTAACAACCCACGCATGGTCGCCTTCCTGTTTTTCCTATGTCCGTCGCTCGGAAATCCTGAAGTATCTTTCCAAAAATGGATGCTACTGGTCGAGCCGGTAACTACACTTGATACTTGTCCACCACACCGCTTTGCTGGCTCCACGTGGCCTCCTAACTCCGCAGCACTGCTTCATTGCAGTACTGGTCTTCGCATCATTGCCAAAACTTTGATGCTACACGCAACTCCGCAGTCTGGTCAAAAGTTGGATGTTGCGCGCAACTTCGCAGCATCCTCAATACTTAGCCAAAATTGTGTTTCTGAGTTACCCTCAGCTCAGCTTTCCCTGCTTGCCTCAAAAAGGTGCTTCCCAAAACTTCATCTCAACCTGGGCCCAACATATAATTTCGTAAATTTTAAATTTTATCTATTTAAATAATTGATAAAAAAATTATTTTTCAAATACATTCAATATATAATACAATTCAATATATCAATACAATATATGAGAAGAAAATAATTATGTATATATATATATATATATATATATATATAAAACACATGTTACAATTTTTCCACATCAACATAACAAAGTTTACACATATTACCATCCACTTTACACATACATAACACATTTTTATTACCATCCACTTTACACATATTTTTGTCCCATGCCATATGTAATATCCCAAATTTTTGGACTAACTATTTTGTTGTTATATTGGGTCATGGCCCCAACACCTATGTTTTATTTGGAATATTGTGCATGAGCCCTAGCAACTATGATTATTATTTTATATATATATTGACATATTGGGCATGGACCCTGACTAACTTCTTTATTTGAGTGTATACTGAACGAAAAGGCCCCGATGTTGTAATGATGTTCTTCAGCTTTGATATGGGTACAAACCCTAATATACTGAGATGATCTTTGTTACTTACTGTGCAGAGCTATGATTTTACATGATTATACTTATGAGTGTGTTGAGCGTGGACTCAGAAACACACATATAACCTACATACTAGGCATAAGCCCCGATGTACATAGAAGAATGTTTATGTACTCGGAGTAAGCCCTGAGGTACATTGAGTGTGGGGCCAAAGCCCTGGAGCACTCCAAGCTTGATAAACAAATACCGGATCCGAGGCAACTTAAAGATTCTAGATGTGCCTCACAACCACATTCTAGCACTAGTGTTGAGCAGAGGATTTGGAATTGCACTAGCATAATGCCCATGTGAGAGTGTTGAGTTAAAAGGATCCGAAGAGAACTCAGGGTTACTGGATCTCAAAAATGTTGAGTCGGAAGGACTCTGAATAGCACTTTTTCTTTCATCACACTTATTTTATTTGATTAATTGATTCATCTTTTATCTATCATCAAAGTACTGCGGGAACTGCCATGTGAAACAAGGGAATCCGACATGCAAAGAGAGAGACTAGAGGTACCTAACCAAGCTTACCGAGACCATCCAAAGAATTGGACCTTGTCCTTAAAAGTTAAAAGAAGTATCATGTGAAGTTACATAATTTAATAAAAGATAATTACCAGTAGTCTTTTATGACTAACATGCATAAAGGCCTCAAGGCTAATGTTATTATTGAAAGCTTTAATAATAATGTGTCCTTTCTCCTAATTATGAAATATATTTATTATAGATGGCTTATGCATTATTTCAATATTATTAATGAGATGTTAATAGTTAAATTAAAATATTATTATTATTATAATTACTGTTAATATAATTATTATTGAGAGCTGAAATCAAAATCACTTATAGGTAAACAGTTGGAAAAGTCCTAGTTCAAAAAGACTAGATATTTAATTAAATAATATCTTTTAAATATTAATTATTGAATTTAAAGAACTTAATGATTTCAACAGTCCTAACTAAAAGACTCCCCTACTTAAAGAGGGAAGATACCAAGTTTGAGCATTATCTATCTTTTCATTATCATTCTTTGATGGTAACTAAAGGAAAAAATTCTGCTCCAAGAAACTGAACCAGCAGTAACCCTAGGTCCTCTATCTCTTTTGCATGTTGGAATCCAGCTCGGGGGGATCCATACAGAACCAAGAACGGTTGTAGGATCATGGTTGGGAGGAACATGGTAGCCCCAAAGTTATCCAGCTAAGGAAATCATCCTAATAGGTTAGCTAAATACAGCAGGTTCTACATTAATTATTGTTGAGTGTGCAGGTTTCTACAGGAAGGCATCAAGCGCCAAGCAGTGATGCTTCTACAGGAAAGGATCGAGTGCCCAAGCATCCAGGTATGCAGTAGTAATTGTTTCCATTTTTCCAGTTATAATAAACTTAGGGTTTTACATTAGAATTGATACGTGAGCATTGTTCTCATCACAATATTATCAACTCAGATGTTCTGCCCAGAAATCAGTGGATGGTCTAGCAGGTCTAGCAAAGCTATCCTATGCTAGACAACACCCCATAAGCAAACTTAGGAACCCTACTCTGAATTCTGGGAGACTTTCGTTAGTTTTCCCATATTAACTTCCACGTCAGGGTTATTGTATCATTTTAAATACTTATGTTTTCAGTGTGATTCGTCTTACCATTTCATAATGCAGGGATTTCATATGTTCTCTTTTTAAATTGTTTATTGTCATTCTTTTTATGCTAGAGAAACATTAAATGGAAATAATAATCGTAGCAACGTCAAACACCAGATATCCTAGTCACCCTACGCATCGAATGATGGAAGAGACCACATTGGCAATTACTATTTCTTCTGTTCTTTAAAAACTAAGTACATTCTTCCACATTTTTAACAGCTACACGATTAACACCAACAACCAACTAATTACAAAGAATTAACGCATCAGGCATATTCAAGGAATTATGATTTACAAACATAAACTTAGGCATTTTTATTTTTCAACATAAACTTTTAAAAAGAAACTCAACGATTATCATTTCAAGGATCAAGAGTCCACAGTATACATAATCTTTTAACATATCAACCTATGGGTCAAGAGATCAAACCCCACCCACGACAGTACCATTGACTCTGCTATCTTAATAGATGCCACAGTATAGCATTAACACAGCAACCCATGCTCTCTCAAAGGCCAAACGAAACAATATCTAGGGCTGCGACTCCTACTAAAACGCAGGAAGGTTACACAACATTCGTCAACCAAACAATACACAATAACATACAGATAAGCATTATTCATAAAAAAAGGGACAGGGATCGAATCCCTCTACCATTTCATTTGAGAACCTTCTTGCTTTTATACCTACTACAAACCACCAGAAACACAGCAGTAAAGATCCAAATCTTCGAACATGTCAGGCTTATTAATTTAGCCTCAAGGTTACGATTCATCCTAATCAAACATTCATAATAGCAAACCAACACTTTTCGAAAACCTTAGATACAGACATCATCCACATAAATAAAATGCAGAGATTAAATAGGGTGCCAAACCCTTACAAATTTATATAGAAGGCCATTCCACGGCCCATCCAAACTAATTACGCGGACATAGGTCTCAAATGCAAACCCCATTTCATTTTGGGCATTTTTATTATCAACAAGTTTTCAACAAAATTCAGACATAGAGACGAATAGCCAAAACCTCCCACTAAGACCCTCTTCGGCCTATAAAAGTCAATAGATACATCATTTTACAATAGTCCATCCAACATCGACTTCTAGGAACTCAAAGCTTGTCGCAGTGAACCCAATCGGGCTCACACGGTTCCTCATAGCAAACGGAAAACACTCCATAGAGGCGATAGGAGGAGATAAGTAAATGTGGACTCTGAACTTACCAATTGCAAACACCTCCAAGTCTAGTCTTAACTATCAACCAGTAACCACGTAGATGGAGAGGGCCAAACAACTTACCTGTCAAGCAAGTAAAACATACCAGTCAGAACCTGCGTTTATTATCGTTTCTATCAATTTAATTAGCAAGAAAAACAAGGATCATATTACCTTCATGTTTATCTGTCGCCATTTCTACATACAAAACCCTTGTGGTGGGATGACCATAAGCCAAGCTCAGGTGAGAACACGAAACCCTTAGACACATCTAACATAAAGACATAGGCAAATGAACTATGAAATTGAAACCCTCGATGGCGTAGAAACCAAGAAGAAACCCCTAGCTTAGCTGGCAACGTTGGCCATGTGCTATCGTAGAGTTTCTTTAAATGCCACCACCAACCCCAAATATTTGATACAAGTCATGATCTCTATAGTAGTGGGGGCATTCACAATCAATGAAGTAATTGAAAACGCAAGGTGTGTTACAAAGACCCCAAGTAGTGTGTAAGGCCAACAAGTAATGGTAAGGTCAACTTGTTTTTAAAGCTCAATAAGGACTTTAACTTCCAACAAAGCATTTCAAGGTGACAACCTCCAAATGTTACAAACATTAGTATTAATTAAGTGCGGGACTTGCAAAATGAGCACCATAGGTAGACACCTCCGTAAGTACACCTGAAAACCAGGAACAAAGTGGATGCATTAGCGAAATCGCTAAGTAAGTCAGGAGTCTCCATTTTCTTACCCCTACCTCTCGGCAGCCCTGCTAGGGTACCTTGCCTTTCGAAAAGACCAAGCATCACACCATGGGCCTCCACTGCCACCAATAAAGTTCCATCACACCTGAATTATCAGTGAGACTTTAATAAACATGCACACAAACTCTTAAAACTGTAAGAAAGAGATTGCATTATTATCCTCTAAATATTTGTACCCTTGTGAAAGTTTTACACTTCTATTCATTACAACGCTTCCGCAAAGCTATAGGATTGACAACTAATAAAGCCATGACAATTATGAAACTAAGATTCTATTAAATGTTGTAAAAGAAGCATCGGTGTAGCACATTCTTAGCAGTGTTGAAGTTAATTTATTTTCATCATTTCTTTTCCAGTCTATTACGGTAATAGAAAATATTTTATTTATTCTATTGTTGTTAGGGACATTACAAGTGGTATCAGAGCCCATCTACAAAACTAAGTGACCTATTGGGCTCATTACAAATAGAACATCCATTGCAGATACATAGTAAACAGAAACATACGTTCATAAATTTTATTTTATTTATGTAGAAATGAATTAACAGATTTTCTGTTCTTGGCGCTTATATAACACTGCAAGTACAGTGATTGTCTGAAAAAAAAATGAATGTAGAAGGTGGTAGCAGCATACATGGAAATCTGAACTCCCCACCATGAGAGTAATAAATTGTGGTGGAACTCAACTCGAATTTAATGAAATCCATGCAAAATCTATAGGCCGAATTCCAAAGTTTCAGAGATGACCACATGCAAGAAAGACGAGAACAGCAAGCTATAAATGAGGCTCTGCTTCAGACTTTAATAGGGGAAAAACCCCACGTACAGCCCACACTCTCAGTCAATACTTTTAAAGAGGGAAACAGTCACCCAAAGAAAAATGCCAGTCCTAAGAGATAAGAACAAGGTGAAAACATACCTGAATCAATGGAAGAAGACTGTAAGATCTCTTACAACGATAAAGGTTCACCACCTCCTTGCAAGAAAAGGAGGAAAAGTGACGACAGACTACAAGGGGAATTCAGAATGATAAAGGCCCCAACCTATGACGGAGAGATTAACTCTGGGGAAAAGGCTGAGGAGTGGATGCTAGGGATGAATAAATACTTCAAAGTTCATAATTACTCCAATGAAATGCAAGCCCGATTAGCCATATACAACCTGAATGGTAAAGCTGCTAGATGGTGGCAGGACTTGAAATACACCAAAGGAAAAGAACTGAGAGACATAACCTGGGATACTTTCAGCATAATATTCCAGGACAAATATATTTCTGAAAGATTCTTTGACAAGAAAATTAAGGAATTTCATGAGTTAAAAATGGGCTCTCTAACCATGGGGGCATTCATAAACAGATTCTTAGATCTATTGCACTATGTGCCATACATTAAAGATGAGAAGGTAAAAATACAACAGTTCTTGGGAGGGTTGCCACCAAGCTTTAGAGAAAAGATATAGTTTGACATGCCCAAAACCCTGGATGTGACCTTACATAAAGAAAGACTGTGTTATGAACACGAACATCAAGGAATGACAACCTCAAAAGAAGGAGAGATAGGTTCCGAACTTTCATAGACAACCACAGACCGGGTTTTAGACCTCCACCCTATCGGAAACATAACAATAGTTTTCCGCCAAATAGAGGATTCAACTGACCTCAAGCATGACCAAGTGCACCCCCACCACCTGTCAACATGCCAGCTTTCAACAAAGGGACAAAAGCTATCCCACCAACTATTTCTTGTTGGAAATGCCAAGGGCCACACTACTACAGAGACTGCCCCAACAAAACGGATGGAGTTTTACACAACGTCCAAGCAGAATATACCATAGGAGACATGGAAAAGACGCCAAGGATTTATGCCGCTCTCGATGGTCGACAAGTAGATCACCAAGCCACCATGGTGGAAATAGAGGGTAAGATCTCTAACACTGTTGTTTCAGTTCTAATAGATCCTAGTGCTTGCTGAAGTTACATCTCCCCTAAGTTAGTGGACACTTGTAAGTTGAACCGAGAACCTCACAAGAAACCGTGGCTAGTACAACTAGCCATTGGTACTAAACGAAAGGTCTCCAAGTTAGTTAAGACTTGTGAGATAGAATTAAACGGGTTCCAAACTAGGTTAGAATTAAACATTCTACCTCTAGGGTCGTACAATGTACTCATCAGCATGGATTGGTTAGAAGAACACCATGTCCTACTAGACTGTTTAAAAAAATCCTTACTCTGCAGGGATGACCAAGGGAATTAGAAGACGATTCAGGGTATCTCTAAGGAAGTGTCGGTAAGATAGATCTTCACCTTACAAGAAAGAATTGTATCAGAAAAGGTTGCAAACTCTTTCCCGTCAATATCCAAAACATAGAAATTGATAGGGAACAGAAGATCAAAGACCTCCCAGTCCTCGTAGAGTTCAAATATGTATTTCCCAAAGAAATACCGGGATTACAACCCAAATGAGACTTACAATTTTCCATCGAACTAACACCCGAGTCAGTACCAGCTTCTAAACCCCCATACCGCATGAGCACACCAGAATTTGTGGAGCCCAAGCTTCAATTACAAGAACTAATTGACAAAGGATACATTCAACCAAGTGTGTCCCCTTGGGGCGCACCGATACTCTTTGTCAAGAAGGAAGACAGAATTATGCAGATGTGCATCAATTATCGCCAACTCAACAAAATGACCATTAAGAACCGCTACCCACTCTTTAGGATTGATGACTTGTTTGACCAAGTCAGAGGAGTGAAGATCTTCTCAAAGATCAACTTACGATCTGGATACCATCAGGTGAGGATCCATGATGAGGATATCAAAAAAAATGCATTCCGAACCCGTTACGGCCACTACGAGTTCGTAGTGATTCCCTTTGGATTGACGAACGCATCGACCAACTTTATGTGCATGATGAAAAACATCTTTAGTAAATACCTTGATAAGTTTTTGCTAATCTTTATTGACAACATCTTGATCTACTCCAAGAACAAAGTAGAAAATGAAGAGCACCTATGAATTGTTTTACAGATACTAAGGGAACACTAGCTTTACGCCAAGTTTAGTATGTGGGATTTCTACAAACCCCAGATTCAATACTTAGGACATATCATTTCCGAGAAGGGAATAGCTATCGAAGAATGGCCCACGCTTGCATGCGTGTTTGATATAAGATCGTTCTTAGGATTAGCCGGCTATTACCAAAAGTTCATTGAGAACTTTTCACGGATTGCATGTCCCATGACCGCCTTGCAGAAAAAGGAAAACAAGTTTATCTGGATGGATAAGTGCGAAGAAAGTTTTCAAAAGCTGAAGCAACTACTGATTAGTGCACCGATTCTGTGTATTGCAGATCCTGATGGGGACTTCGTCGTTTGCATGGATGTAAGCAAGGAAGGACATGGTAGACTCCTTATGCAAGACAATTTTTCCATATGCTACGAATCGAGGAAACTAAAAGAACACGAGCAAAACTACCCTATGCATTGCCTTGAACTAGCAGCCATCATCCATGCTCTGAAGATGTGGCGACATTATCTCATGGGAAAGAAATTCCTATTGATGACTGACAACATGAGTTTGAAATACCTTTTCGACCAACCCGGCCTAAATGCCAGGCAAGCCATATGGTTAGCCTTACTTAGTGAATACCACTTCGAATTAAAACATATAAAAGGTAAGGAAAACAAGATTGCGGATGCCTTGAGCCATCGATCCCATATGCTTTACAAAGTCACGGTAAGTCAAACTGACTCAGATTTACACCACAAGACTCGAATAGCTTGTAAGAGTGACTGTTACTACATGGAAATCCTTGCAAAGATCCAGGAAGATAGATTATTCCAACAACAGAAGGAATACAAGATAGATGAGTCAGGACTGCTATGGTCGAAAGAAAGACTCTACATCCCGAATTGTGGGGACATTAGATCAAACATTCTCACCGCGTTTCACCAGAAACCCTTTTCAGGGCATCCCAGATATCAAAAGATGATATCGGCACTCAAGAAGCATTACTTTTGGCCTAAGTTGAAAGCTGGCATCGCCATGTTCATCGCGAAACGTCAGGAGTGCCAACTAGTCAAAGCCGAACACCAACACCCCTCCGGATTACTTCAACCTTTACCCATTCCAGAATGGAAATGGGAAGTAATAAGTATGGACTTCATTACAGGCTTACCCAAGAGTAAGAAATTGAATGACTCCATCTTTGTAGTGGTAGACAAGCTGTCTAAAGCAACCCACTTCATATCAGTGAAATCTAACTACAACGCAATTCACATCGCGGAAATATTCTTAAAAGAGATCTTTCGATTGCACGGGATGCCCAAGGTAATCATTTCCAATCGAGACACGAAGTTCTCTAGCAACTTCTGGAGAGCATTGTTCTTTGGTTTGGAAACCCAGTTACAATTCAGTACTGCGTACCATCCCCAGAACCGATGGACAAACTGAACGAGTAAACCAAATCCTCAAGGACATGTTGAGGATGTATGTCATGAACAACCCCACCAAGTGGGAATATTATTTGCACCTCGCAAAGTTTTCATACAACAATGGTTATCAAACCTCGGCCAAAATGAGTCCTTTCGAGGTACTCTACGGCAGGAAATGTTAGACACTCGTGACATGGGAGAGTCCAGTACACAGACTTATGTTAGGACCCGACCTACTAAAGGACTTGGAATAGCTAGTATCCAAGGTACAACTGAACTTAAAAGAGGCACAAGACTACCAAAAGAGTTATGCGGACAAGAAAAGAAAAGACAAAGACTACCAAGTCGGTGAACATGTGTTTCTAAAAGTAAAGGCAAAACGAAGCTCGTTGAGCTTGGGACGTTGCAGGAAACTAGCCTCAAGATTTTGTGGACCTATTGAAATACTGGCCAAGAAGGGCCTAGTAGCTTATGAGTTAGCCTTACCATCTCATATAAAAGTTCATAATGTTTTTCATGCTTCACTAATAAAGAAATATGTATACGATACTAAACATGTTATTGATTGGTCCTTATTATAGGTGGAGCCCGAAGGGGAGTTCATGCCAGAACCACTCCACATTCTGGACAAGAGAGAGGTGCATCTTAGGAGGAGGACCATTACTCAGCTGAAAGTGCAATGGAGGCACCTCGGGCCAGATGAGGCTACTTGGGAGAATGAGGCCACCATGAAAGAGGCATACCCCGCCTTATTTCATGACTTCATTCCTAGTCCCTAGAAACACCGAGACGGTGTTATTTCTAAGCGGGGAGGGATGTAACATCCCAAATTGTTGGACTAACTATTTTGTTGTTATATTGGGTCATGGCCCGAACTCCTATGTTTTATTTGGAGTATTGGGCATGAGCCCTAGCACCTATGATTATTCTGTATATATATATTGACATATCGGGCATGGACCCTAACTAACTTCTTTATTTGAGTGTATACTGGGCGAAAAGGCCCTGATGTTGTAATGATGTTCTTAAGCTTTAATATGGGTACAAAACCTAATATACTGAGATGATATTTGTTACTTACTGTGCAGAGCTATGATTTTACATGATTAAACTTATGAGTGTGTTTAGCATGGACTCAGAAACACACACAAAACCTACGTACTCGGCATAAGCCCTGATGTACCTAGAAGAATGTTTATGTACTCGGAGTAATCCTTGAGGTGCATTGAGTGTTGGGCCTAATACCTGGAGCACTCCAAGCTTGATAAACAAATACCGGATCCGAGGAAACTTAACATTTCTAGATGTGCCTCACAACCACATTCTAGCACAAATTTTGAACAGAGGCTCTGTAATTGCACTAGCGTAACGCCCATGTGAGAGTGTTGAGTTAAAAGGCTCTAAAGAGCACTCGGGGTTACTGGATCTCAAAAGTTTTATTTCGGAAGTACTTTGAATAACACTTTTACTTTCATCACACTTACTTTATTTGATTAATTGATTCATCTCTTATCTATCATCAAAGTACTACGGGAACTACCGTGTTAAACGAGGGAACTACCGTGTCAAAAAGAGAGACTAGAGGTACCTAACCAAGCTTACCGAGACCATCCAAAGAATTGGACCTTGTCCTTAAAAGTTAAAAGAAGTATCACGTGAAGTTACATAATATAATAAAAGATAATTACCACTAGTCTTTTATGACTAACATGCATAAAGGCCTTGAGGCTAATGTTATTATTGAAATCTTTAATAATAATGTGTCATTTCTTCTAATTATGAAATATATTTATTATAGATGGCTTATGCATTATTTAAATATTATTAATGAGATGTTAATAGTTAAAGTAAAATATTATTATTATTATAATTACTGTTAATATAATTATTATTGAGAGCTGAAATCAAAATCACTTATAGTTAAACAGTTGGAAAAGTCCTAGTTCAAAATAACTAGATATTTAATTAAATAATTTATTTTAAATATTAATTATTGAATTTAAAGAAACTAATTATTTCAACAGTCCTAATTAAAAGACTCCCCTACTTAAAGAGGGCAGATCCCAAGTTTGAGGATTATCCTACTTTTCATTATCATTCTCTGATGGTAACTAAAGGAAACACTTATTCTCCAAGAAACTAAACCAGCAGTAACCCTAGGTCCTCTATCTCTTTTGCATGTTGGAATCCAACTTGGGGTGATCCATACAGAACCAGGAACGGTTGTGGGATCATGGTTGGGAGCAACACAGTAGCCCCAAATTTATCCAGCTAAGGAAATCATCCTAATAGGTTAGCTAAATACTACAGGTTCTGCATTAATTATTGTTGAGTGTGCAGGTTTCTACAGGAAGGGATCAAGGGCCAAGTAGTCACGCTTCTACAGGAAAGGATCGAGTGTCCAAGTAGCCAGGTATGTAGTAGTAGTTGTTTCCATTTTTCCAGTTATAATAAACATAGGATTTTACATTAGAATTGATACGTCAGCATTGTTCTCATCACAATATTATCAACTCAGATGTTTTGCCCAGAAATCAGTGGATGGTCTAGCAGATCTAGCAAATCTAGCCTGTGCTAGACAACACCCCATAAGCAAACTTAGGAACCCTACTCTAAATTCCAGGAGACTTCCCTTAGTTTTCCCATATTAACTCCAAGTCAGGATTATTGTATCATTTTAAATAGTTATGTTTTCCGTCTAATTCGTCTTACCATTTCATAATGCAATGATTTCATATGTTCTATTTTTAAATCGTTTATTGTCATTCTTTTTATGCTTGAGAAACATTAAATAGAAATAATAACAGTAGCAATTTCAAACACTAGATATCCTAGTCACCCTACGCATCGAATGATGGAAGAGACGACATCAACATTTACTATTTCTTCTGTTATTTAAAAACTAAGTACATTCTTCCACATTTTTAACAGCTACACGATTATCACCAACAGCCAACTCATTATGAAGAATTAACGCATCAGGCATATTCAAGGAATTACGATTTAAAACATAGACTTAGGCGTTTTTATTTTTCAACCTAAACTTTTAAAAAGAAACTCAACGATTATCATTTCAAGGATCAACAGTCCACATTATACATAATATTTAAACATATCAACCTATGGGTCAAGAGATCAAACCCCACCCACGACTGTACCATTGAATCTTGTTGGTTGTGGAGCCTGATCTCCAGATCCAGAGATATTATTATTCAGCCGTGTTTGTACCCTAGTTTTATATTATATGTAGGTGGATTGTACACTCACCCCAGCGGGGGGGTGTGGGGGGGCATCGCCCCTCCACGGGGTTCCAGGGGGGATTGGGCTGTTTTTTCCAGCTATTTTGCGGGCCCATGGTTTTGGGTATCCCGTGGTATTTTCCCATTGTATTTCCCCTATAAAAGAAAGACATTGTAATACGGCTAGGGAAAGATGAGTTAGGTTTTATGCATTGTAAAGATCTCTTAGATTTGAGAAGAGAGACTGTGAGACAGTGAAGAGGAAGTGCAACGGTTGTGCTGCAGGTTGTATCCCTTGACTTTGTTGGATGGAATAATAATAAGGACTGGCAAATTCAGTGTGGACATAGCCCAATTTGGGGTGAACCACGATATATCTGTGTCTCTCTTGTAATGTGTGTGTGATTATATTTGCATTTCTGTTTATTGTTATTGTTCTGCGATCCTATTTTCTAACAACTCTGCTATCTTAATAGATGCCACAGTATAGCATTAACACAGCAACCCATGCTCTCTCAAAGTCCAAACGAAACAATAGCTAGGGCTATGACTCCTACTAAAACGCAGAAGGCTTACACAACATTCTTCAACCAAACAATACGCAATAACATACAGATAAGCGTTATTCATAAACAAAGGGACATGGATTGAATCCCTCTACCATTTCATTTGAGACCCTTCTTGCTTTTATACCTACTACAAACCACCAAAACCATAGCAGTAAAGATCCAAATCTTAGAACATGTTAGGCTTATTAATTTAGCCTCAGGGTTACGATTCGTCCTAATCAAACATTCATAATAGGAAACCAACACTTTTCAAAAACCTTAGATACATACATCATCCACATAAAGAAAACATATAGATTAAATAGGGTACCAAACCCTTACAAATTTATACATAAGGCCATTCCATGGCCCATCTAAACTAAATATGCAGACATAGGTCTCAAATGCAAACCCCATTTCATTTTGGGCATTATTATTATCAACAAGTTTTCAACAAAATTCAGACATAGAGCCGAATGGCTAAAACCTCGCACC
This sequence comes from Larix kaempferi, assembly GCA_027924585.1. Lineage (NCBI taxonomy): Eukaryota > Viridiplantae > Streptophyta > Pinopsida > Pinales > Pinaceae > Larix > Larix kaempferi. The sequence goes on from BSBM01001023.1 coordinate 22,402,676, forward strand.
AAGACCCTCTAGGGCCTGTAAAAGTCAATAGATACATCTTTTTACAACAGTCCAGCCAACGACGACTTCCAGGAACTCAAAGCTTGTCGTAGTGAACCCAATTGGGCTCACAAGGTTCTTCATACGAAACGCAAAACATTCCATAGAGGCAAAATCACTAAGTAAGTCAGGAGTCTCCATTTTCTTACCCCTACCTCTCGGCAGCCTTGTCGAGGTACCTTTCCCTTTGAAAAGACCAAGCATCACACCATGGGCCTCAACCACCACCAATAAAGGTCCATCACACCTGAATTATCAGTGAGACTTTAATAAGCATGCACACAAACTCTTAAAACTATAAGAAAGAGATTACGTTATTATCCTCTAAATATTTGTACCCGTGTGACAGTTTTACACTTCTATTCATTACAATGCTTCCACAAAGCTGTAGGATTCACAACCAATAAATCCATGACAATTATGAAACTGAGATTCTATTGAATGTCATAAAAGAAGCATTAGTGTAGCACATTCTTAGTGTTAAGATTAAACTAATTTGACTAGCAAGATCACTGAAGGAAACACAATCACAAGATAGACAAGGATTTACCCTGGGAAACCCTCATGGGGTAGAAAACCCAGCAAAGCTTTCCTCAATATAGATGATCAACCAAATATAAGATGTAGAAACCAAACCAAGAGCTCCTCCTCCTCCTATGCAGACCTCTCTCTCACTTGTGCGCTACTTCCAAGTGGATGATTGAATGAAATAAGTGAGGAACATCCTCTTCTACTTATACTTGTTTTTCGACTGACTTTTTACCCTATGGGGCTGAGCTCTCCTAGGAGAGTCTAATAAAACTCAAATAACTAATTCAGGGCCGACCTCTCCTAGTAGATCTAATAACCCTAGTTACCACAATCTCTCAGAAGAATAAACATCTCCGGATACATAGCAAAGTCTCATCGGAGGAATGAAACATCTCTGGAATAATAAAGTACAAATATACTAATCTTTGAAGTTAGAATATTTCAACACTCCCCCTTAATGAGAAGGATATTATAACAACATCTGCAGGAGCAAGGAGTCATCAACTACATGATACATGATACATCTATAAATCATTGGAATCTTTCTTGAGTAACTCAACCAGTTACAGGAACATCTTCAAGATCTTCAATACTGGAACATCAAGTACTGAGTCTTCATCTTCTGCAGCACTCTAACAGCTACAGTAGCATCATCATTTCGATCCTCTCGATCAATAGCATCGTTATCACACGATCATCAGCATCATCATCACACAATCATCAGCAACAGACCCTGCAAAACACATGATCCATTTAAGACACCATAACATGTCTAGGGATGATGCAGTCCACTCGTCAACTTAGACAAACTTAGTCTAAGGACCATTTTTCGAAGACATATGTCGACGGATCAATTCAGGGACTGAATTCTGGGGACAATACAATCCGCTCTTTTCCACTAGGGACCACTTCTCAAAGACATCTGTCTACGGATCAATTCAGGGACCGAAGTCCGAGGATGATACAATCCCCTGTCGTCCACTAGGGAACACTTCTCGGAGATATCTGTTTATCGATCAATTCAGGGACCGAAGTCTGGGGATGATACAATCCCCTCTCGTTCACTAGGGACCACTTCTCGGAGACATCTATCTATGGATCAATTCAAGGACCGAAGTCCGGGGACGATACAATCCCCTCTCATCCACTAGGGACCACTTCTCGGAGACATCTGTCTACGGATTAATTCAGGGACCGAAGTCTAGGGACAATACAATCCCCTCTCGTCCACTAGGGACCACTTCTCGAAGACATCTATCTACAGATCAATTTAGGGACCGAAGTCGGGGGACGATACAATCCCCTCTCGTCCACTAGGGACCACTTCTTGGAGACATCTATCTACGGATCAATTCAGGGACCGAAGTCCTGGGACAATACAATCCACTCTCTTCCACTAGGGACCACTTCTTGGAGACATTTGTATATGGATCAATTTAGGGACCGAAGTCTGGGGATGATATAATCCCCTCATGTACATTTTGAACTAGTGGTTCCGGGATGATGCAATCCCCATCACGTACATTTTGAACTAGTGGTTCTGGGATGATGCAATCCCCATCACATACATTTTGAACTAGTGGTTTCGGGATGATGCAATCCCCATCACATACATTTTGAACTCGACGTTCAGGGACGATACAGTCCCCATCATGTACATTTTGAACTAGACATTCAGGGATGATATAGTCCTATCATATCAACTAGGTACCATATACTGACCTCATTGTCAGAACAAATAGCCTCATCATCAATACAAGTATCCTCATCATCGATACAGTATCCAAATCATCAATACAAGTATCCACACCAATACGAGTATCCTTATCATCAATACAAGTATCATCATCATCGATACAGTATCCAAATCATCAATACAAGTATCCACACCAATACGAGTATCCACATCATCAATACAAGTATCCACGCCAATACAAGTATACACATCATCAATACAAGTATCCATACCACTACAAGTATACACGTCATCAATACAAGTATCCACACCAATACAAGTATACACATCATCAATACAAGTATCCATACCAATACAAGCATACACATCATCAATACAAGTATCCACATCAATACAAACATATCATCAATACAAGTATCCATCTGAGCAATCTCATCATCGATACAGGTATCCATCTCGATACCAATATCCAAATATTATTATCAAACATATCAGTCCCCCTTCAGAGGAGGGTCCTTTTGAACTACACCAACCTTGTCTCGGAAATACTCAAACTTTACTCGAGACAGAGGTTTGGTCAACAGATCAGCAACTTGTTCATCAGTGCCTACATACTCGAGCTTGATAGCTCCTTTCTGCACCATATCCCGTATATAGAAATATTAGATCTCTATGTGCTTTGAATTATCATGGAATACTGGATTCTTTGTCGTTTTGATACAACTCTAGTTGTCACACAAGATCGCAGTGGTGTCCATCTCTAAGTCAAACAATCCTGATAACAACTTCCGAAGCCATACCGCTTCGCAAATAGCAGAGCAGGTAGTTATATATTCTGCTTCAGCTGTGCTGAGAGCCACACTTGACTGCTTCCTGCTAAACCATGAGATCATGGTAGATCCCAGACAATAACATCCACCCGATGTACTCTTTCTGTCTAATACGCTTCCTTCCCAATCAGCATCTGTGTAGCCATACAATCTGAAGTCATGATCTCCTCGATAATATAGACCAAAATCTATCGTTCCTTTTAGGTACCTCATCACATGCTTTGCAGCAATCAGGTGAACTCGTCTAGGTTCCACTAGATACTAACTCACGGTGTTCACCGCAAAACATATGTATGGCCTAGTATTTGTCAGATACATTAATGACCCAATAATCTGTCTGTACAGAGTCACATCCACTAATTCTGAAGAGTCATCAACTAACAGTTTCAAGTTGGAATCCATGGGAGTGGCCATGGCTTTGCATTCCAACATATCGAATCTTTTCAAGATTCCCACAGCATACTTTCCTTGGTTGAGAAAGATTCCATCTGGTCCTTGCCACACTTACAGACCTAGGAAGTATTGCATAAATCTGAGATCTTTCATCTCAAACTCTGATGAGAGCTTCTTCTTGCACTCGATAATCTGTTTCTCATTTCCAGTCAAAAATAGATCATCCACATATAGAAACAGTATGACAGGTTCATCATTCATAACTTCGAGATAAAGATTAGGATCAGCTTTACTTTTGGTAAATCCCAAGCTTGTCAAGAAACTGTCAATTCTTCCATACAAAGCTCTGGTAGCTTGCTTCAACCCATACAAAGCCTTCTTTAGTTTGCATACATGGGTTCTTCCATCTTCCACCTCAAATCCTTGAGGTTGTTCTATGTACACTTCCTCCTCAATTACACCATTCAGGAAGGCTGTCTTCACATCCATCTGGTGTAAGTCCCAGTTCATCATGGATGCAAGTGCCATGATGGTTCTAATAGAAGTGTACCTTGCAACTGGTGCAAATATCTCTTCATAGTCAATTCCCTCTTACTGAGAGAATCCTCTGGCCACAAATCTTGTTTTATATTTTTCAATGCTACCATCCGCAGGATGCTTTATTTTGTATATCCATTTGGAGGATACCAAACTTTTGTCTTTAGTCTTAGGAACTATATCCCAAACTTCATTCTTCATTATTGATTAGTATTCCTCTGTCATTGCCTCTACCCACTCTTTCTTATGAACCGCCTCTTCATAACTAGTAGGTTTTTTATCTACAAGATCACACATCAAAGCCATATAGTTGGAGAAGGGCTTTGGTTTCTTACTCACTCTAGTGGAGCCTTCAGGAGCTCCATACTTTTCTGCTCCTAATATAATATCTCTTTCCCATGCTGGCTTTCTTTTCCTTGAAATGTTTGAAATGGGGGGTTCTTTTGGTTCTATCATATCATGGTCTTCAGGTGTTACATCTTCAGGGATGGGAATAAACTCTACAATTCTGGGAGGTGCATCTTCTTCATATACTTCTTCATACTGGCACTTCCTAGATTTCTTGAGAGCTCTATCTTCATCAAATGTCACATCCCTACTAATCTCCATATGGTGGAATCCTAGGATGTAAATTCTGAATGCCTTGGATGTTTCACAATATCCAACAAATATCCCCTTCTTTCCGGAAGGGTCTAATTTAGTTCTTTTTTCTTTTGGAATGTGAATATATACAGGGCACCCAAATATCTTGAGGTGGCTTACCTCACGCTTCTTTCCTGTAAACACTTCTTCTGGAGTTTTGAATTCAAGAGCACTATGAGATAGTCTATTCTGCACATAGATTGTTGTCTTGGCTGCTTCAACCCATAGATACATAGGTAGGTCTTGATCATGTATCATTGTCTTCACTGCTTCCATAATAGTTCTATTCTTTCTTTCTGCAACACCATTTTGTTGAGGATTGCATGGAGTGGTTAACTCCCTCTTGATTCCAACTTCTTTACAAAAGACTTCAAAATCTTTTGAAGTGTATTCTCCACCATTATCTGTCCTCAGTATTTTGATCTTGTTTTCTGAAATATTTTCTATCAATGCTTTGAACTCCTTGAACTTTCCAAAGATTTCATTCTTCCCTTTAATAAAACTTATATCCAAGTCTTCCTGGAGTAGTCATTAATAAATGTAAGGTAGTATTCATATCCACTCAAGGATGTGGAGGGCATTGGTCCACATACATCTGAATGAATCAATTCCAAAATACTCTTAGTCTTTGTTTCACTCTTTGGAAACGGGTTCTTGATATTCTTCCCTTTTGCACATCCTTTGCATGTGCCATCATGATCAATCTTCAAATCAGGTAGTCCTATGACTACTTTACTCACATGAGGTAGTGCTTTGTAGTTAATATGAGCAAGCCTCCTATGCCATAGATCACTAGGGCTAGTGACTTCATGAACAAGGGCAGCTTTTGGATGTCCCCTGAGTTTGTATAGACCTCCTTCCTCTTCACCAATAACAATTTCATCCTCAATTGATTTTCCTTTGGACCACATGAGTACTTTTCCATCTATGAATGCAACCCTATAACCTTTCTTATCTAGAGCTAAGATAGAAAGTAAGTTCTTCTTCAGTCCTAGGATATATAAAATCTCCTTCATCTTTAATGGTGTTGCAGAATCAAGCTTGTAGCTTGCTTCACCAATTCCCTTGATGGCATATTGATAGTCATCTTCTAATGACACCTTTTGTGGGGAGGTCTTCTCTTCCAGTTTTGAAAGAATTTTATTTTGTTCAGTCACGTGCTTTGAAGGACCACTATCAATAAGACATGTATCTTCTCTAGGTGTTATAGATCCAGAGAGTGCAGAGAACAGAACATACTCTTCTGCATCTTCTTCTTCATTCCTTCTAGATCTTCTCTTGAAGAAGGACCTTTCTTCTTCTTCTTCTTCTCTTCTAGATCTTTTCTTGTGAGGCCTTTCTTCCTCTTCTTCTTCTTCTTCACTTTCATCTTCTGCTAGGTGTGCTTGATGTCTTTTATGGTCGAATCCCTTCTTCTTTCCCTTTGAGGGACAATCCCTAGCAATGTGTCCTATTTTGTGACAATTGAAGCATTGGAATGTGGAAAACTTATTTCCCTGAGTAGTTCCTCTTTTCTTCTGAAATCTTTGTGGAGGTTGAGACTCCTTGTGACTATCCTTCTTGAAGTAGGGTTCATTCCTTCTTCTCTTGGTGTGAGTAGCCAAGGCTTGGTCACCTTCTTTGAGTAATGCTTCTATGTTATCAACTCTAGCTTTTTCTTGGATGTAATCTTCCCATACCACATCAAACTTCATGCTTTCTTTTCTGGCACACATGGTTCGGATAAATGACTCCCATGGTCTAGTGAGACCATTTAGAGCATTCATGACTAGTCCATCTTCATCAATAGTATCTCCAATGGCATCTAGTTGTTCCTTGAACTCGAAAACCCTTGAGAATTAATCTTAAGTGGATTCTCCTTTATTCATCTTGGTGCTCTTCAATTGAGCTCTTAGGTTCATCTTCCTATTGATGTTCTTTCCTTCATACATTCTGCCTAGGTCATCATACATTTCCTTTGGAGTCTTCTTGGATGCCACTTGGGGAATCAAGTGGTTCTTAATAGAATCAACAATGATTCTCTTTTCCCTAATCAGGTCCTTCCTATATTTCTCTTTGGCTTCATCTTCTTCATGTTTTGCAATCTCATCTTTAATATATTGGACAAGATCATTCTCTTCAAGAATGAGACCAATTCTGTATTTCCATGCCCGAAAATTTTCTATACCGTCTAGCTTGTCTTCAAGCTTAGTGCTTGGAGCCATCTTATCCAGGTATCAAGGAGATTGAGGTTTCAAGAGATAGAATAGTACTTACCAGGAGATGATCTTGATTGAATTGAGAATTCTAGTGTGATCAACCTCTGCAAACTTCAACTTTACACCTTCCGGATCAGCAACAGAATTTATGGATTTCTGGTTTCTTCTTTTCTGAATTTTTGGTGCACAAGTTCGCAGCTTTTCTGGTTCACTGGTGCAGAGGTGCCCGCTTTTTCTGTTTTACTGGTTTTCTGGTCCAGAATTCAAACTACGGTTTGAAAAAGCCCGGGGTTATACCCACTCAAAAAGTTCGATCCAAGGCTCAAAACTTCGATTTTGAGAAGGGCTATCCAGCCATGCAATCAGAAACCAAAAATTCCAACTTTTGCAGAAACCCTAATTTTCACGAGAGGAAGAGAGAGAGATTTTTACCTTGTGAAAGCTGTCCTATTCAGGCTAGCTCTTATACCATGTTAAGATTAAACTAATTTGACTAGCAAGATCACTGAAAGAAACACAATCACAAGATAGACAAGGATTTACCTGGGAAACCCTCATGGGGTAGAAAACCCAACAAATCTTTCCTCAATATAGATGATCAAGCAAATACAAGATGTAGAAACCAAACCAAGAGCTCCTCCTCCTCCTATGCAGACCTCTCTCTCACTTATGCGCTACTTCCAAGTGGATGATTGAATGAGATAAGTGAGAAACATCCTCCACTACTTATACTTGTTTTTCAACTAACTTTTTACCCTATGGGGCCGACCTCTCCTAGGAGAGTCTAATAACCCTCAAATAACTAACTCACGACCGACCTCTCCTAGAAGATCTAATAAGCCTACTTACCAAAATCTCTCGGAGGAATAAACATCTCCGGATACATAGCAAAGTCTTATCGGAGGAATGAAACATCTCCGAAATAATAAAGTACAAATATAATATTCTTTGAAGTTACAATATTTCAACACTTAGCAGTGTTGAAGTTAATTTATTTTCATCATTTCTTATCTAGTCTATTACGGTAATAGAATTTTTTTATTTTTTATTTTACTGTTTTTAGAGACATTACACCATAACATAGTGTTTTCATTGGACACATATACATTGGAGGATTAAAATGCATAGGACTCTAAGCTTTTAGACAATTTTAACTATTCAAATCATTAATAAAAAAAATGTGTTTTTCAAATGCATTCAATAAATCAAAATAATATATTTATATATATATATAGATATAAACTTAATCATTGATAATGAGAAAACACATCTTACAATTTTGTAAAATCAACATAACAAAGTTTACACATATTACCATCCACTTTACACATATTTTTGTCACATGACATAGCATAGTATTTTCATTGGAAGCTTATGCATGGGATGATTAAATTGCATATGACTCTCATTTTCTAGTGAGCGATTGAATGCTTCTATTACATTAAGGAACCCCTCTCCTAAGGGATATGTTTCAAGTTGAGAATCATTACTTTTGGGAAGAGTCGCAATCCACTTCATTTTCAAGAATCGTTTTGCTAATAAAGAATCAATTAAATTTATATATATGGTTGGGTATTATAAGGATCTTGATTGATTCAAGATTAAGTAACATTGTCATATCTCTTCTATATCAACATCTATTACATGGATTATGATTTCTTGAAGATTATTAACATTGTCATATCTCATTTGGTATTGTAAATAAAATGACCTTATTCCAAAAAGATAATTTTGTTTATATATATTTAAATTGTTAAAGTTTATATATTTATATATATATATTCATAATCATACTCAGATTATTCTAAACCAATTACCGAGGATTAATATTTTAAAGGCATTATAAGAATGGGTTTTCTTAGTCACAAACAATATTGTTTTAGAAATTTATTTGACATGAACATTAACTTTTAGTATTATTGATATTTTCTTTTGGTTTCTAAATGTACTTTCACTATAAATTTTGATATATTAACCACATATGAAACATTTATAAATTAATGTTCTTTCTACGAATTGTCCTCTTGATCATGGTATTAGCCGCATTTGTAATGCTGCAAAATTAATGGTCTTTATATTAGTTCTCCTCTTGATCATGATATTAGCAACCTATATCTAATTTCCAAAAAATAATTGTCTATCTACTAGTTCTCCCATTAATCCATTTAATGAAAGAGATCTAGTTCAATTGGTGATCATAATTGGGATGTCATGGAGGAGGATTCGATACTAGGATGTTCTAACTAGGCAAATTCATATTTGGAGAATGGGACATCATCAAATAAATTATCAGTAATGAGGAATGAAAATGTCGAGAAGTATTTGATTTTATTTTAATTTTTGGATAAGATAGTAGAAAAGAGAAGCATATGATCATTCCGCATGAAACGTAGGGATAATCCCTCATTCATTATTTATTTTAGCATCCACAAACAACACCATAACTCATTGAGGAGTATACAACGTAAAGTAAATTTGCAAACAATATTTAAGTTTTTGGTCTAAATACGTGCCACAATTTCTTTCCTTTGGTCATTAGCTCTACGCAATGGTATATTGTGATATTGTGCCTTGTAACAATTTACACCCTTCAAACTATATATTCTAGAAGACCATCTATTTGTTATATTGGCTACTAATTCTTGATCATAATTTTGTTCACTGCTTTATAATCAATGCACATATGCAATAAACCATTTTTTCTTTAGTGTGAGTAAAATCAATATTGTTACATGTTGACCAACTCAACCTAATGTCTCCCATATGTGAGAGATCTTGAACTTTACTCATTACTTCATCAATCTATATACCTTTGATCACTACTCCATTGATAAATAGGGATAAAATCCCTTAAGCTATATACCCCTTTTATAGTCTTAAACCCGAGGAAAGGTTTGCAACTCAAGGGATTGATCCCTCTCGACACTTGATAGAACTAGAGTTAATATGGATCTATGTTGGTATTCAAGCCAACCACACTTTCCACCGTGATTAAGGGTCAAACCTCCACCGAAAACCCTAGAATACAATTGGATTAAGGAGTAATTTTCTACAATAATTTCCATCATAGTATACAGATACTTCTAGGCATTCTGTTCTAGTTCCACTCAAGGGGACATGACCTTCCATTAACCACCATGACCTTCCAAATGATCCACCACCCAAACTCATGGTAATTACAAGCAAGTGTGCCAAGAGATGGAGACCAACCCACACTTTGACATCTACAACTACTAACCCACACTTTGACATTTATAACTAGACCTCATGCATGACGTGAAGTTAACAAGTGCCACTTAATGTGGAAGTAATATAATATATAATATTTTAATATTAAGATAAAAATAAATATTAAAAATCTTTAAATAATTGATTTGTTTAAAATAAAATTTAAAAAGCCTTAAACAAATAACAAATTTTAAAATAAAATATGAAATGATCGTATAAAAAACTTATTTAAATTGCACATTAGGTGACACATCCCTCCCATATTCAATTGTAAGCACTTCCCTACTCTCAGTGCAAAAATATTAAGAAAAAGAAACAAGAACTTAAACAAGTGTAATTATGTTTCCTATTTTTAAAATCAAAACCATATTTACATCCAATAAGAACTTGAACAAGTATAATTATGTTTCCTATTTTTAAAATCAAAACTCTATTTACAACTAAAAAGAACTTAAACAAGTGTAAATATAATAGTTCTACATGTAAAAATCATAAAAAATATTTAAAAATTTTCATAACAAACATAAATAAAATATTTAAATATTTTCATAACAAACATAGATCCGAGGAAATATAAATGAAAGAAATTCATTATAAAAAATTAATGAAATTCTAAACTACATGGAGGAAATCAAATAGAAATATTTAAAAAATAATTTAAAACTAAACCATCATAGTTTTAAATTAGACATTCTGTGACACATCTCCCCATTACTAAGTTGTAAACACTTCCTTGTAAAAATATTAAGAAAAGGAAACAAAAACTTAAACAAATGTAATTATGTTTCCTATTTTTAAAATCAAAACCATATTTATATCCAATAAAAACTCAAACAAGTGTAAATATAATAGTTCTACATATAAATAATCATAAAAAAATATTTAAAAATTTTCATAAAAAAACATAGATCCTATAAAATATAAATGAAAAAAATTCATAACCACAAATGAAAAAAATTCCAAACCAGGTGGAGAATATCCAACATGAATATTTAAAAAACTTTCTAACAAACATAGAACCAAACTTCCTAAACAAATATAAATCCAAACATAGATTCCCGGAATTATAAATTCAAACATAGATCACATGGAGGATATCCAACAGGAATATTTAAAAAAAAATCTATCCAACATAAATCCAAACTTCCCAAACAAACACAAATCCAAATTCCAGGAATTATAAATCTAAACATAGATCGAGAAAATTATAAATCCAAGCATAGATCCTAGAAAATATAAATGGAAAAAATTCATAACCACAAACTAAAAAAATTCAGAACCACATGCAGGAAGTCCAACACGAACAAGAACCTTGAAACAAATCTCAACATTATGCTTCAGTTCACCACTGGAGTAGAGTTCATACGTGCAGATCCACACCCAAGTGAGAGGAAGGTTATCATGATCCCTGTTTCAAACAATGATAATGTTTTTCAGTTTGGTTGTATTTCTCAGAAAACTTATCTAAATAATAGATATATAATACTAAATAATATTTTATTGTAATAATAGAATTCCCACATAGCTTTAAAAAAATAAAAATAAAATGAGGAAATATTGAAATAATCCATAGCTGTCCCATTTTTTTCTTTGACTATAGATATTCAAATAATATGCTTGTCAAATCAATGAACCAGCTACGAGAGACGAGAGAGGGTTCCCTTACCCTATGGATATCCTTTCCAAATGTAGTCTGGGTGGGTGTTGGCCCCAGGCACGGGTTTTAGCAGGACACACTCGGGTGAGTACCTGAGACTTGGGTATTCCATCAACATCCTATTCTCCTGCATAGAATCTCGATTTGAAGTTGGAATTGCAGAATTCTCCATCTCTACCGGCATAGAATATGGATTTGAGGTTGGTATTGCAGCATCTTGTATAGTGTCGGCCAAAGTACTGAACTCATGTCGAGGTCCATGCACGAACGAGGGAAATGCAATAACACTATCTGCTACGGCTGGCATATAACTCCTCGACTGCCAATGCTGAATCTGCTGATTATTAGTATAATTCATACTCACTTCTTGGTAATCAGGTATTTGTGTTGGTAGTTCTTGTGCACTAGTAATAGCTCTTCTATTGCTACATGTGGCACAGGCAACGGCCTCTGTGCGTTGATTTACATGGGATGGTACTACTGGGAAATCAACATTACTAGTCGAATCGAACATACTTGTAATCGAGGACATCATTGGAGATGAAGTATCAGTTAGGATTGCGGCCAAAACTTCCATTTCCTCGTCGTACTGGCCCAGACCAATGAACGGGTATACTTCTAATCCCTGATCCCTCTGCTCCACACTAATGAGAGGGGAGACTTCTAATCCTTGATTCTTCTCTGGACTCATGAGAGGTGCTAAGTCTTTTGCATCCTTCCACGGTGAAAATTTACTGTTGGCGCCAGATAGTGGGTCATCAGCATTACTAGTTGAATGGGACATACCTGAATTGAAGGAGCTCATTTGAACTGAAGTAGCACTCGAGGTCGCAGCTCGGATTGCTGTGCAAAATTCTAGTTCCTGATGATCCCTCTGTTGTAGAGTAATGACAGGGGAAGCTTCTAATCCCTGATGCTTCTGCGCCTCTAGGTTGATGACAGAAGAAGATAATAGTTGTGCACCCGTCCTCGCTACAAGCTTCTTCTCTGAACTCAAGAGCGGACCTAATTGTTGTGCACCCCTCCTCCCTACAAACTTAATGTTCGAGTCAGATAAGTCTGAAGAAGAACAACCTTTTAGTACGTTTTTGATATCAGAAGAGTACTGTGGAAAGTTCAAACGATGAATCGATGCGTCTCCCCTCAAGAATAATGTAGATGTGTCGTACGCAATTGCAGCCATTTCTGCTGTCGGAAACGTTCCAAGATGGACCCGGTTTTTCTTTTGCTCACTGCTGCTATTAGAAACCGTCGCAATCCACTTTCTACCACTAACCGACACACCTGTTTATTTCTTCAATCCTCATTCCCTAATTTTCTCATTATGATCTCCAACGCCTGTCTGACTAGCTTCTTGTTGGGCTTGTACACTAACAGGTCTCAAACCACCATCATCAGCCATAGGGTTTGCTCGCTCTTCAGTGTAATTTGAGGGTTCAATAGGAAAACCTCCAGCAATATCACTACGCGGGATATCTCCCTCTCCACCGCCAATGTTAGAATAGCTGTGCAGCGATATATCTCCAGGAGCAATGTTCAACTCGCCGTGCTACTTATCCCAGGAGCAGAAAGTATATAAAACCTGTGAAACAAAAGAAAATCGGGTAGACGAAGTGCAAGCTAACTCGCTTCCCTGTGAAACAGAATGGTTGAGAATAGAGACTTGAAGAGAACGAATGTATGAGTAGAGGTTGTCTTACCTGTGCTTATATATAGAAGGGTTTGCTTGTTTTTTTCCGTTGGTTTGGTCAGAGATCTGTATAAAATGGACGACCTTAACGGACACTTTAATTTCGTTGGACCTTCGAATCTCGAGTTCTAACTTATTACGATACGGCGTAGGGGAACTATTGGGCTTCGATGGGCATATACGATGTTTTTAATTTTCTTTTTTCCATAAAATTTGGAAGGTTCAAATTTCTTAAAAAGATTAACTAATAAGTAATAATAAGTTTGTAAATGTGGAGTTTTAAAGATAACTTTTTAAGGTTTTTTTTAAAGTTAAAAGTGGACAATTTTTTTTTTGATAACTTAAATTTGAAAGCTCATTCATTAACTTTTTTGAAATTCAAATAATAGGATCTTTTTAAAATCTACAAAAGAAATCCTAAAGGTTGTAACATCTCGAGAAAAGACTACTCTATTACTTTGAATCCCCTCACTCAACTATTAGTGTTCTCTGAGCCCCCTTCGTGAACTAGTTAATTGTTTAAACAAACATATATATGTTATTTGTATTATATGAGTTAGGAGATAGCCGAATGGATCTATTGGAATTCTAAGTTCTATGGATTTAACCTTGTTTCAGGTTAGATATTAAATGTTATGCTAACCCCAATGATAATGCAGGTCGTATCGAGGTATTGCCGATACCTTTTCTTATAGCTAAACTTATGAATGCCGATCTGATTAGCATTACGAGAGCGAAACATTTTTTATTTACATTATTCTTGTGTTATTCCCAATTTTAGATTTTTAAGATCTCCTTGGGTGTTTGTTAGCGAAATGCTTGAGTTGAATCTTCACAAATTGAATATCTCTTTCCTTTTACAAATGCTATTAAATAGGTTAAAATCGTTGTAGCATGAAAACTGAGTATTACGATATATTTTTCCTATGACCAATGTATTACTGGTAAATTGTTTTATCAATACAACTCTCTTCTTTTGAAAAACTAAAAGATAGAAACTGTACATATCCTCATTAAAAAGATCTTAGGGAAAGAACGAACCTATCTATTTTCTACCATGAACCCTAAATGGCAACATTCCATATAGAAGCATTGGACGATTATTTTTCCTTATAGACAGAACAAAATCAGCCGTAAGCTTTTGTAGTTCGTATAAATTATACAGAGATTTTTCCCATTCATCTACAACAAATACTTTCTAAACCTCTCTTGGGATGATTTAGTAAGAAATACCATGAAATCGCTGTGAAAATCCTTGCACATTAAATTAAAACGGCATATACATGAAAACATAGACCTACTTTCTAGAAATCGATAATACACTTTTTAAACACCTTATCAACCAAGACTTTCTCAGGGAGAGAAGCTATATGCTCTCGCCAATAAATCGGTACAGGAAACTAGAGTAAAGTACAAGGTATACCCAGGAAGGTACAAATCAGATAGATCTCAGCATTACATGTAAAGAAATGTGCACTGAAGGGCTATAAATTGTATGTTGTTAATATTCATAACCTTGAGACAAAAAACGAACTTCAGATTGAAGACTTCCCCATGCTAGCAGAATTTCGAGATGTATTTCTAGATGAGATTCCGAGGTTGCCACCCAAGAGGGATTTGGATTTTTCAATAGAATTACTACCGGGATATGTGCCTATCTCAAAGGCACAATACCGTATGAGTACTCCCAAGTTAGTAGAACTGAAACTTGAACTACAAGAGATGATAGACAAGGGTTACATTCGTCCTAGTGTGTCCCCATGGGGAGCACCCACCCTCTTCGTCAAAAAGAAGGATGGAACTTTACGGATGTGCATTGACTATAGACAACTGAATAAATTAACAATTAAAAACAGATGCCCTCTTCCAAGGATAGATGACCTGTTGGACCAAGTTGGGGGAGCAAAGGTGTTTTCCAAAATTGACTTACGCTTCAGGTACCACAAGCTAAGAATTCGAGATGAAGACATAAGCAAAACTGCTTTTAGGACATGGTACAGACACTATGAATTTGTGGTAATGCCCTTCGGGCTGACAAATGCACCCGCAAATTTTATGTGTATGATGAACAATATTTTCAGTAAGTATTTAGATAAGTTCGTACTAGTGTTCATAGATGACATTCTTATTTACTCCAAGAATTAAGCAGAACATCAAGATCACCTCAGGACTGTCTTACAAATCTTAAGGGAACACCAGCTCTATGCCAAGTTTAGCAAATGAGATTTCTATAGAAATCAAATTCAATACCTAGGACACATTATCTCCGGAAAAGGGATAGCTGTAGATCGAGAAAAGATTAAAGCCATCCAAGAGTGGCTGACACCTGCTAACGTCACAGATATTAGATCCTTTTTGGGGATGGCTAGATATTATCGAAAATTCATGGAATTTTTTTCTAGAATAGCCTGTCCCATGACCTCCCTGCAGAGAAAGGAAAGCAAGTTTTTGTGGACAGCCAAATGAGAAAAGAGCTTTCAGAAGCTGAAACAGTTACTAACAACTACACCCATATTAAGAATCGCAGACCCAAATGGAGACTTTGTGGTTTGCACTGATGCAAGTAAGGAAGGGCTTGAAGGAGTCCTTCAAAATGACTTCGTAAGTTGTTACGAGTCACGGAAACTGAAGGAGCATGAAAAGAATTACCCAACCCATGACCTTGAACTAGCTGCCATTATTTATGCACTAAAAACGTGGAGACACTATTTTATGGGAAATAAATTTCTTTGAAAGACAGATAACATCAGTTTGAAATATCTTTTTGATCAACCTGATTTAAATGCTAGACAAGCCAAATGGTTGGCTTTCTTAAGTGAGTACAACTTTGAGCTGAAACACATCAAGGGGAAGGAAAATAAATTCGTAGACGCACTAAGTCACAGAGTTCACCTATTACACAACGTAATAGTAAGTCAACCCAGTTCTGACCTGCTTGATAAAATCAGGACAACATGTAGAAATGATCAATTTTACACTAAAATAATGTAGGAAATACAAGATGATAGATTGTTTATACAGCAGAAAGACTACAAAATTGACAACACAGGACTACTTTGGTCAAAAGACAGATTATACGTTCCCAATAGTGGAAATATCAGGTCTAATATATTAATTGAATTCCACCATAAACCTTATTCTGGGCATCCAGGATATCAGAAAATGTTATCTGCCGTTAAGAAATTTTATTTTTGGCCAAAATTAAAATCTTATATCGCACTAATTATCGCCAAATGCCATGAATGCCAATTGGTGAAGGTTGAACATCAGCATCCATCAGGGTTGCTACAACCTTTACCCATCCCCAAATGGAAATGGCAAGTAATCAGCATGGACTTTATTACAGGTTTGCCAAAAAGCAAGAAACAGAATGACTCAATTATTGTGGTAGTAGACAAGTTGTCCAAATCTGGGCATTTTATTCCGGTTAAGTCCACTCATAAGGCTATAAATATTGCAGATATATTTTTAAAGGAAATTTTTAGGCTGCATGGCATACCTAAGGCCATCATCTCCGACACGGACACAAAATTTACAAGTAATTTCTGGAGGGCCTTATTTTCTGGCTTAGAAACACAGCTACAATTTAGCACTGCTTATCACCCAAAAACAGATGGACAAACAGAGCGAGTCAACCAAATCCTTGAGGGCATGCTCAGGATGTATGTCATGAATAATCCCAACAGATGGGAGGAGTATTTGCACTTAGCTGAATTTTCATACAATAACAGTTTTCAAGCCTCGGCAAAAATGAGCCTGTTTGAAATACTGTATGGCAGGAAATGAAGAACCCCAGTCACCTGGGATAGCCCAGTAGATCGACTTATGTTGGGACCAGATCTCTTGAAGGATCTGGAGCAGTTGGTTGTAAAGGTACAACAGAATTTAAAAGAGGTACAGGATAGGTAGAAAATTTATGCAGATAGAAAACGACAATACAAGGACTATCAAGTTGGAGAACATGTGTACTTCAAAGTCAGAGCAAAAAGAAGTTCCCTAAGTCTGGGAAAATGCGGCAACCTAGCTCCACGTTTCTGTAGGCCATTCGAAATATTGGCCAAGAGAGGGCCCGTGGCCTATGAATTGGCTCTACTTGCGCATATAAGAGTGCATAATGTTTTCCATATATCCTTACTTATGAAATATGTTTACGATTCTAAACATATGATTGATTGGTATTTGTTACAGGTAGAACCCGAAGGGGAATTTGTATCGGAACCACTTCACATACTGGATAGGAGAGAGGTATCGCTCAGAAAGTGAACCATCATCCAGCTCAAGGTGTAGTGGAAACATTTCAAATCAAGAGGCTACTTGGGAGAACGAGACCGACATGAAAGAGGCCTACCCCTCGTTTCATGGTCTCGGTTGAAGTCCCTAACAACGGGGCGGTGTTGTTCTAAGCGGGAAGGGATGTAACATCCCATGAAAAGACTACTCTATTACTTTGAATATTATTATTTTAATTATGTTTTTACATTGTAATAAATTTGACGATGCATGACACGTGCATGAGCCAAGGGGGCTCGGAGAACAATAATAGTTGAGTGAGTGTTGAGCTAAGAAGCTCTGGAGCACTTCGACTCGAACTAAATAACTGATGTTGAGCATGGGGGTTTCACTCAATAAACCGCTATCATAGCATGTTCGTTCATGGCATATAAAACAATACCCCTAATTTCACTAAATATTGTATGTATCAATTTTTTTATTAACATTTTTTACACCCCTTTATATTTCTACCTAGTATATTGATATGATACCCCTCTTATGACCCCACATGCATTCTACAATGCACCTTGCTTCTTTTGATGTATATTGTGGATGCACATTACTTCACCCACAATGCAATTACTCAACCACATATCATTATGATTTGCAACATCTAATGGTCTAAAGAAGAGATAGGAGATCACTTCTTGTATGTCACTAGAGCTAATGCACATAGTACAACATTTAGATTGCATTATGCAATTCCCCAATCGCTGACTAAGCTTGGTGTGGGCTAGGTATCTAGTCTCCCAGGGCCTGTAACAAGCTCTAGGAGGTTTATTAAACCTTCCAAGGCTTGTAATAGGAACGAGTGGTTGGGCATTCAAGCCCCCAAGGCCTAACGAGGGCCTATAATAACCCCTAGAGGCTTAGAGCCTCCCAAGGCTATTGGTAACAATTGGCTATCAATGGCCACTGTCTCTCGACTATGATTGATAGGAAACCTAATTCACCACGAAACCCCCTGGCCTCAAACATGCCTCAAGACGCGATTTCCCTGCGTACTGGTAAGCCCGAGCCTTGCCTCAACCTGATTTCTCATCCGGCCATGATCCCACCATCTCCATCTGGCGGATATTTGTCATCCCGCCCCTATAAAAAAGACCCCTATGTATTTATGTATTGTTACATTAAATAAAAAAAAACCTTTGCCCCTTAATATATAAGCAATATAATTTTTAGGTTTTCATGAATATTTAATACTGCAATATGAATGAACGTGGTATTATATTTCCTTCTAGTGAATCCCGTGTGATGTTGAGCTAGAGGCTCTCGAGCATCAAGTGAACTAATTATTATTCTAGAATAATGACTTATTACTATTTCATTCTTTCGAACTAACTCAGACAACCACTCAAAGAGAAGCTGAGCATGCAAGAACCTAGACAGGTCTTTAGCCCCCAAAGTAAAGTCGTAACCATCCAATAGAAGAGTAAAAGTCAAATTTATTAAGTTAAATATTTAAAATGATTTGTGAGGATTAAAATAAAGAAATATTAATTAATAATTAAATAACTAATCTACTAGGTGTCAGTTAGAGAACTGAGTGTTGTCAGACCCAAATACCTAGCAGCCTTGCCCCAAAATTTATAAATAGCAGAGAAGGAAAACATTGCACGGCACGTTGTTCCAAGTACACTGAAGAGGGTCGAGTCGTGAGTCTGAGCGCTCAAACACCAAGGTACTGAAACCTAGTGTGTCCAATAGAGGACTGTCGTGGAGGACTATATTATTATTCTATAAGGAAATTGTCATACAAATGGACTCACACCAAATAGGCTGATAAACGAACCTTGTGGACACTCTGCTATAGCAAATGGAAAAATTACCCTAGGTATGTCTAGAATTCTTGTTATTCTCAGCTTGGCTCGAGGGTGACTGGTGGAACAATCCAGGAACGGATTACGGTCTAAGGTTGGGAGGAACATGGAAGCTCCTCAGTCAGTTAGTCTGCAGTAAATTACTGATAAGTATCTAAATCCGAAGTTCTCACGTTTTCTTTTTATTAATGCATCTTATTTTCTTTTTATATTTGGGGAAATAATTGTTGATATGTAGAATGTAGATCCATTGCTCTACAGATCTAGTATTTTAATCAACGACCACGTATAAAGTCAGATTAGATCTGGTAAATTAGTTATTTGTTTAAACAAACATATATCTATTATTTGTATTATATGAGTTAGGAGATAGCCGAATGGATCTATTGGAATTCTAAGTTCTTTGTAAATAAAATGGAAGATCTATGGATTTAACCCTGTTTCAGGTTAGATATGAAATTTTATGCTAACCCTAATGAAAATGGAGGTCATATCCAGGTATTGCCGATACATTTTCTTATAGCTATACTTATGAATGTCGATCTGATTACCATTACCCCAGCCAAACGTTTTTTATTTACATTATTCTTCTGTTATTCCCAATTTTAGATTTTTAAGATCTGTTTGGGTGTTTGTAAGCGAAATGCTTGAGTTGAATCTTCACAAATTGGATATCTCTTTCCTTTTACAAATGCTATTAAATAGGTTAAAATCGTTGTAGCTTGAAAACTGAGTATTACTGGTAAACTGTTTTATCAATACAACTCTCTTCTTTTGAAAATCTAAAAGATAGAAACTGTACATATCCTCATTAAAAAGATGTTAGGGAAAGAACGAACCCTATCTATTTTCTACCATGAACCCTAAATGGCATCGTTCCATATAGAAGGGTTGGACGATTATTTTTCCTTATAGACAGAACAAAATCAGCCGTAAGCTTTTGTAGTTCGTATAAATTCTACAGAGATTTTTCCCACTCATCTATAGCAAATACTTTCTAAACCTCTCTTGGGATGATTTAGTAAGAAATACCATGAAATCGCTGTGAAAATCCTTGCACATTAAATTAAAACAGCATATACATGAAAACATAGACCTACTTTCCAGAAATCGATAATACACTTTTTAAACACCTTATCAACCAAGACTTTCTAAGGGACAGAAGCTATATGCTCTCGCCAATAACTCGGTACGGGAAGCGACACATAGAGACCGCATAACCGTTATTTTAGGGCCACACTTTTTCTGTCCCTATTCAAAGGTTTTCAACCATTTAAAATAGGATTGAAATTCGTCAAACAATTTTCCAACCATCGCTATCATCTTAAAATAAATTATGAGATCAGATTGATCATAGAAATGAAAGAAACGAATTCTGATTTTAAACATCGAATGCTGACCAAATACATACACGATTTCAAAGAAGATAGGGATAGGAGTACCGAGCAGTCTAACATAAGAATCGTATTCTTTTTCACCAATAGAGAAACAAAATGACCAAGCAACTAACAGTGTGTCATCCCAGGTATTGGTATGTTTCTTTAGCCAAAATTATATAGTAGCTCTTAACAGTCCATGTATTCTTTTACAAGCTTTATGACATCAATAGTATTCTTACATTTAAGAAAAGCCCTACGGTTACAGAGGCATTCTAAGACTGATAACTTCTAAACAAAAGTTTAGGGCTTAAAATATGTTTTCCCATTTTTGGGCACATTGCCATTTAATAAACCAAGTTGGCGCTGGCGGAGGAGCTGCTCAGCGTAGGCCACATATCTTTTTAGGCCAAATATCTTTTTATTTAAATTCCTCTCCATTTAAAAACAAAAGGTCAACAAAGCAAATACATCAGTAAGGGCATGTCCCCAAGACCCCAGGTCTTACCCGAAATCGAAGTAGGGACTCGAAGTTAACGGTCACCACCTCCAGCGTGCTTGAGCTACAAGAACAATCAAACCAGTTACAACATTTACATAGAATCTATATTCCATTAACCAGCATGAATAGTAAACAAAACAAGATCTAAATAGATATTTGTTTATATACAGAAAAACAAAAAAATAAAGGAGAAATAGCACAGAGAGGTGTGCTCCTACGTCGTATAAACGTTTAAAAGAGTTTCCTTTGCAATTGGTGCAACCTTCCGGACAGATAGCATGGCTCAAGTGCTCTTACCTTTGACGAAGCCCCCATGGGCTCTCTGAAAGCCATTCAGTGAACAATACAGTGCAAATGTTAAATGAACAACGAAGTACTGATCCCTTTTCCCATACCTCGACGTGGATTCCACTAGCTGTAACATCACATGGAAACCTTGAATGCCTCCTCTGCCCGAGTCTTATCACATTAATTTTGCTGACAGACATGGCGTCAGTCTTTACCTAGTACTTAATACAAGTGTTGCCACAAAACCATAAGATATGGAAAAACTTTGATAACGTTTTTAAACCATAGTGTCATCTCTAATATCGTTCACCTTTACAAGTTTGAGCCATCCCGTATGTAGTTTGCACCTTAGGGTTCTTCGGTCTTAGTAGAGGTACCTGCATGGTTAGCAAAGGTGTTAGCTTCCACGAAGCTAAGTAAGACTAGGGACCCAAAAGGGTGCCCTTCCAAAGTGTGCTATGTGGACGCAAAAACAAAATGAGAGTCATGCAAACATTACTTATCATTAAAGTCCATCATGACTATCACGACCAAGTGTAAATACATTAAGTTAGAATGTTTTTATTACCTAGTGGCCTTGGCCTTGGTGGTATAAGTTAGGGTTTTGATTATACAATAGGACGCGTAAGAGAAAATTTTAAATTTTTCTATATTTTTTGAGTTTATTACAAAGGTAAATGTTTATGGTTTAAATTTTTTATCAATAAAGTAAAATTATAACTTTTAATAAAACTCTTATCACATTTAGAAAAAAAAAATTGAAACAATAATTAAGATTGTGCACTTTTTACCTTTCAAAATTCTTTTTTCTTCATTAATAAAAAAAATTTAATTAAACATTGATAAAAGTGGCCAACAATCTAGGGTTTTGAGTTTGGGACAAGCTAGGGTTTGTTGAGCAAATTTAGTGGAGGTGGCGGAAGAGGGACCTCGACTCCCTCTTACATGGAATATTTGTCAAGGAGGGAGTCCTTACACCCAATTATGTAATGTCGTTTTTTGGTCGGATGTATATATTAAAATAATAAAATAAATATATGTACAATAAAATAAATTTAAAAAATATTAAACCAAATTTAAATTATAATGTATAAGAAGAGTGCCTATAACAATGGGCTTAGGATTATTTAAACCTAAACAAATAAAGGGAAAAATAGAAAGTAGTTTGATTCATATCATTTCCAATTGCAATCTTTCAAAGTAGATCCCTATTCAATTGGTTTATGATTATTTAAACATAAAATAATAAAGGAATTACAATCTTGTAAATTATATAATTATTCAATGGGCTTATGATTATTTACACCTAAACAAATAAATGGAAAACTAGAAAGTAGTTTGAATCATATCATTTACAATTAGAATATTGTTAAGTATATCATTTTATAATGATTACACTAATAAGTTGTCTTATTTAGTGGTCATGGATGAGGGTTTAAAGAGTATATGGGGTATTATATAATTGGAGTATGTTTAGGAGTTATATTAAATGTATTATATTGCAATGTCTTTAAATTTGGTTATGGACCACATTTGCCTAAGTTACTTAGACTTGTTCATGTGTATTCACCAACGTGGTGATTTGGGTTGATTATTTGTTAATCTTAATGTCTAAAGTTAGGAATAATGCAACATGGAACAAGTTGGATAAGGAATATGCATAAAAGAGATGGTGGGCCTTAGTTGAATCATCAATTAAGATAAGTCTCCATGTGGTTTGAAATTATTGATAAAATCCTAAGGTTGACATTCATAAGTTTGGGAAAGATAATTGGTGGAAAAGTCAAAGGAAGAGTAACTCCAAGCAATGTGGATTGGTATATCATTGATGCAAGTTCATTAATAGGTCAATGAAGTGGAGATGAGCCAATAATGATTAATATAATTTTATTTAAGATAATATGAGAGAAGTTTGACCAATTGGTGGCACCAAGGAAGTTGGTGGGATATTTTAAATGTGTACAAACTCAATCCCCAATTTAAGGAGGTGGAGTAAAAATGTGGACAACTAATCAAGGAAGTGGTAAAACCTCATCTTTGACTTGGTGGGTGTTCCTTAAAGTAAGGAAAGAGATTGGAAGGGACAATTAGTGGAGCAAGAAGTCTTATTGGAAACAATTTATTAGTTGGAACATGGTTTTTGGTGCTCCATGGTATTTGCAACTAGTATTGACTAAGTGGACAAACTAGTCTTACCCGTTATTCCATGGTATTGGAGCTTAGTATTGGGTGATGATCCCCTTGCAAACCAGGAGGGTGATGGGACCCTCACAAATTGTGTAAGCACTTGGAAAGGTTGACCAATTCAATTGATGAGGAGTTGGACACCTTATTCAAATCATTATGCATAATTATACACGCATTCATTGTATTTTTAAGGTTCTTTCTAATTCGGATAATTTGGTTCCAATTATATGTAGTTTGATTCATTCTATTGCAGTGGTTTTGTAGCAAATCATAATGTAATTCGAGAATGATGTATGTATTTACCTCTATGAGCCATGGTATATATGTATTATGTATCCAAAAAAAATATGAAGACCTATTCTTACTCAAATAAAACGAGTTCTGCAAATTCTATGTCTTCCTTCCATCTGTCTTTCTACCTATATCCAATGTGTTGGAAATTTTGACTAGTTTTATTGTTTATGCCATATCTTCACTTTTGTAAGTCCAAATATGATTTTGTAAGTTCGTGAAGGTAGGTAAGACATAATAGGACCCATTACAACCTCCATATAAAAAATTATTTTGGTTTTGATTCCATTTGGAGATGTTTGGAAATCACCTTATTGCGTAGTCCTGAATTGTCAAAATTATCCCAAATCCATCCAAACCACAAAATAACCTTCAAATATTTGAACCAAGTGTCTACTACTGCATATAGGAATATAAAAAATTCTAGATACATCCGATAAAGCACCAGGATCATTTGGTTTCACATAAGTTTTGGGGACTAAAACAACGTGGTCTTAGGACAATCCCAGGTGTGACTTACCCAAAGAATGTTCCCACTGCAGTATGTATGGATTCTAAAACACTCTTATAATTTTTTTTCATACCTATATATTCTCTCTAAAAGCCATATCCTCGTGTTTGTTCGGATCCAATTGAAATACTCTATTTCCTAGTCTAGGATTCAAGATTGTCTCTTGGATTCAAATTGCCAATTTTGAGCTACTTATAGTGTGGGTCAAGGTTTCATGTAAAGTGTTTGAACAAAGTACTGAATTAGAGCTTCATAAATTAGAGGTCCAATCCTTCATATCACATCTGAACTTTAACTTCCAATCATTCCTCTTAAGTCGCACTCTCTCCCAAACTGTCTTTGAGTGTTTTTAGCGAAGTAAATCACCTAGTTTTTGGAATTTTGATTCTCTAAAGTCATGGGTGAGATGCTATCTATGATTTTTCAAATTAGGGATACTACAGTTGTATCAGAGCATGTTCCTCTACACCCGTGGAACATAATCTCTCGGTTGAAGAATATTTGCAGACATGTCTTTGTATGAAGATGAATACTACGAATGGTGTGAAAAGGAAGACTCATTTTCTGATTATGAAGAGCAAGCATCCTGTTCATATGATGATGTCATATATGTTGATAGTTGACTACATGTGGTGAATGACAATGGCATGTGCCATGCTATATATATATATGTTAGAATGCATGATCCAACAAGTCTTAAGAATATAGAAAGCTACTACCAGGAGTATCTAGGGATATTCGTGCAAATCTCTCTTTCAAATAATATTTGGTCAATAATGTGTGCAAAAAACTGGAGCAAAAATTGCAATTGGATGTAGCATGTTCTATAGTCAGATATCAGCCTTTGGAGGAGCACGAAAGGAGTAAAAATTAGCCTACTTATGAAAAGAGCAGCAAAATATCTAAAGCTTCATTAGATGCATGTGCTTCTTAACTGATGAGAATTTTTGGATATTCTTCAAATAGAGGCTCCAAAGATCTTGATCCTAAGGAAACCAAGGAGCATGATGCATCAACTCGCTTGAAAGAGCACAAACAAAGTACCATTCATCCATCAAAGGAGAATAGAAGAAATCTTCCAAATGAAGAAGCATGTGGTACCTCTAGTGAATGGATTGAGCTAAAAGAAGAAAAAATCAAGTTAGGGTTTGAAGGTAAATCTGATTTTTGTAGTAGAAATGTTTTCCTTAATCAATCTGAAGAATTCCCCATCTCATGTGATGAAAATGATAGCATAGAGTTTTCTAATGCTAATGTGGATGTTAAGGATGAATTGATGGTGTGGATGCACACCACAAACAATTTGATAATGTAATGCATCCCTTTGAGCATGATGAAAATCCCACATTGCAAGAGGTTGTTAACAATGTGGAGAGCGAATCCACTCATGGACACCCAAGCTTCTTTGATGGTGAGTTTGAGATCAATACAAAAAATATGGAAGATCGGATTGATATTGGAAAGACATCTTTTGGATCATATCCAAAAGAAGAACAAGGATCAACTTCCCATTCACCACTTGAGATTCATCATGAAGTTGATCCATTGTGTTAGGAACCCATGTCAACCCTTCTCTTTACTTTGTTAGTATATTGTTGTTGGACGCATATGCTTCGTAAGTCGTCCCGTAGTATTATATGTTGATCCATAGTTTCTATTAGCCCATAATATTGATCCATAGTATTGGATGCATATGCTTTGTAAGTCGTTCCGTAGTATTATATGTTCCATGGTATTGGCACCTAGACTTAGTATATAAGTTTGTGCTGAGGCCAATGAAGGCACTATGAAGTTATTTGTATTGAGCTTGCTCAAAGGAGGTTTCCCCATCAAAGTGGCCCGTGGTTAATAAAAATACTATGTGATCTATTATATCGTACATTTTCTCAATTAATTGTTGCAGTTTCCTCACATCTTGTATCATAGCACTTTCTTGGGCTCCTTGGGTGGAATTTCTGCCAAATTTTTTTTCTCCTCTGTATTGCAAGATCGGATCCGGGAATAATCCCTATTCGATTATTTGTTGGAAGTACTTGGGAATAAGCCCTAAAAATCATTGTGAGGAGTACCACAAGAACCTCGAAGTAAATTTCCCATTGAGAGGACCTACCATCGAAAATGGAAATGACCCCTACCTAATTTACTAGTTCCCACCCGTGAGGTAAACCAAGAGCTGTTATTTGTGGCAAAGCGCTTATCAGTTTTACCTGAGCTGTGGAGTGAGGGGCACTACCCCAATACGTAATCCGTGAGACAACATTGGTGGATGAGTGAATCCCCTGAACCGTTAGGAAGTCGAACATACTTGGGGTCCATATCTATTTACATCTCATAAATTGCATATTACATCTGTCCACAGGTGTTGCAGATCAATTTCGAGCTGTTTCAGATCCATTCTGAAAGTCGTTTCAGATCCCGTCATTTTAGATCCATTCCGAGCCATTTCAGATCCATTCCGAAAGCCGTTTCAGATCCATCCATTTCAGATCCATTTCGAGCCATTTCAGATTCATTCTGAAAGTCATTTCAGATCCATTCTAGAAAAAAAATATGTTTTCTCACCATATCTCCTTTGTTTTAACTCGGTTTCCCTTGAAACTTCACTGACACCCCTGCAATCCCATTCTTCATATTTCAATCTTGAGTACCCTATCCCAAATTCCACTTCTTGAAGCCCAAAATCCACCATTTGTCTATTTTTAGGGTTCGCCATAACTTCTTCAATTTTCACCCAATCGCTTTCAAATTTTGCGATAGTGTTCATTTTCTATTTCTGCTTCTTTGTCCCTCTTGGACAAATTTTCTCATTCTTTCACCCCGCTTCTGAAATTCCCATTTTTTGCTTCCCTGTCCATTAGAAAGTGTCCAAAACCTAGTCAAACCCGAGTTACCCATCAGAGTTTTTCCCAAATCCAATCTTTCCTTTACTAAAGAAGCTTTTGTTTTGTTTTCTACCCATTCACAAAAAAAAAACTCGTGGTTATGGTTGTCACTCGCGGAGTAGCACAAATAATGGATGAAGAACTTGTAGCCCTCAAAACAAAACTCCAAGATCTGGATGAAAAATTTCTCTGCCTCCATCTTCAGCATTCAACCATGAACAATAAACGACAGCCATAATATTTTGCAGCCATTGGGTTCTCTTCTTCCAGCAATTTTTGTGGCCAAAGCTTGATTTTCCTCGCTTCAATGTTACTAATCCGACTGGATGGATATACCGAGAAGAACAATATTTCAGTCTTCATAATACTTTTTATGTCCACAAAGTTCCCCTTACATCCATTCATTTGGAACAGGAAGCCATTCAATGATACCATTGCTACATCAAAGCTCATGACGAGCCACACTGGACATATTTTTTCCAACTCCTTTTGCAACAATTTGGTCCTACTTCTTTTGATGAATTCGTAGAACCACTCACTAAACTTTGCCAAATTGTGACTGTGAGAGAGTATTAGACAGAATTTGAGAAACTGGCCAATCACACAGAAGGATTGTCTGATGAATTCTACAGGAGTTGTTTTATCAGTGGTCTCAAGGATGAAATCCGCTCAGAGGTTCAAATGTTATGTCCCAACATAATGATGGAATTCCTAGGGTTGGCTAAGTTGGTGGAGGACAAGATCACAGCCCAACAATGCTCCAAATCCACTTTTGTTCCATTCCAAAATATGGTTTCCCCATGACCTTCCATCACACTAGCTCCTCGACCAACTCCTATCAAGCATTTATCTGAAGCAAAAATGCGGGCACGTAGAGAAAAAGGGCTTTGTTATAATTGTGATGAGAAATTCACTCGGGGACATAGATGTGTTGAGAAACAACTCTATCTCCTGGATGTGTTTTCTCTTCCTACCTTTGAACTTGGTGAAGAAGCTCCACATACCACAAATGATCAGGTCGACATTTAGCAGCCGTCTGTTGACCCTCCATCTTTGTACGACCACCTAGAGATATATCTCCATGCTTTATCCGGAGTCTCCACCCACAAACAATGGGGTTAAGAGGTTACTTCAAGAAGATCCCTCTTACAATACTCATTAATTCTGGTAGCACTCATAACTTCATTGACCCTTGGATTTCCAAATAGGATGATTGTTTTGTCCATTCTTACTTCAACTTTGAAGTCATGATTTCCAATGCAGGCACTTACCTTGCAAGGGGGAGTGTCTCAATGTGTGCATCCTTATGGAATATTATACCATGTGCTCTCACATGTTTTTTTTGTCCTAAGGCAGATGTGATGTGGTTTTGGGTGCTCAATGGTTATGCACTCTTAGCCCCATCTTATGGGATTTTGCTGAAATTTGGATGCATTTTTCACTCAATGGAAAACAAAACACATTAACGGGCTTACAACCAGGGTCTCTCTACATCATCAGTTCACATTGCCTAGAAAATATCCTTAAGAATAATTCACATGGTGTCATCGCTCAGCTCCATTCCATTCAGATGCACACATCATCGGTCTCGACTACTTCTGTGGATCTACCATGCATTTCTTATGGATATGTAGGTTCCTTTGCTGAATCAGTGGGATTGTCGCCTTCTAGCGATCCTTTCAGTACGAATTTATCCACCTCTACATATGAGAAGGAAATGATGGCTAGTTTGCATGTGGTATAGAAGTGGCAGCCATACCTATTAGGGTATTATTTTTCCATCAAGACTGCTCACCAGAGTCTAAAATATTTCCTAGAACAACAGGTCTCCCCCATAGCACAACTGAAATGGGTTAGCCAAATCATGGGTTATTCCTATGAGGTCACTTACACGAAGGGTAAGGACAATCTGGTGGAAGATGCTCTTTCTCGCACAATTGATGACCAAGTTTCTCTTTCATCTATTTCTATGCATGTTCCAAATTTGTAGCAATCTATTCAACATGACTATGTTAATGACTCCTCCTTCTCTCAACTCATCCAACGGTTGACCAACAACCCTTCTACTGTACCGCACTACTCTTGGGATGGTACTTCCTTGAGATACAAGGGTCATCTCATGCTTCCCCACAGCACAGATCTTCAACATGTTGTCTTCTCTGAAATCCATGCTTCTCCATTGGTAGGGCAATCTGGGTTCCTCAAAACATATGAGCAGGAACAACATAACTTCTTTTGGCAGGGAATGAAAAGGTCAATTCAACATATGGTGGTTGAATGTGATACTTTCCAGCTCCTTTCGAGATTGCTCGAACCCTTTCCCATCCTTACACGGAGTTGGACAGATATTTCTATGAAATTCATTGAAGGGATCCCTAAATCTGGAGGGAAGACTGAAATTCCCAATAAATGTTTGGTAACTTATCTTCGTTGCTTCACCTTTGAATAAAAACCTTAGTGGGTAATGTGTCTCCCTCTCGCTGAATGGTGGTGCAATACTGCATCTAAAATGACTCCATATGAAGCAATCTACGGCCAGGAACTGCCATTTCTTCTTCCATATACCCTCAGCAGTACACCGGTTTAGGAAATTGACACGGTTCTTCGAAACCACGATCAAATTCTTCGCATTTTGCAGGACAATATTCACATGGTCAGAATTCAAATGAAACAACAAGCCGATCAACACCATTCTGAGCGCACTTTTCATGTAGTTGATATGGTTTTTCTTCGTCTACATCCTTCCAAGAAAACCTACCTCACACTCAAAGGGAATCTGCTTCTCTCTCGATCTATCATAGAGGTATTAATTCAGTGGAATGACATGCAACCTGAGAATGTTACATGGGCACCACTCCTTCAGATTCAGCATCAATTTCCACATCTAAAGCTTTGAGGACAAATATTTTTCTAAGGGAGAGGGGATGTTAGGAACCCATGTCAACCCTTCTCCCCTTCTCTTTACTTTGTTAGTATATTGTTATTGGATGCATATGCTTTGTAAGTCGTCCCGTAGAGTTATATGTTGTTCCATAGTTTGTATTAGCCCATAGTATTGATCCATAGTATTGGACGCATATGCTTTGTAAGTCGTCTCATAGTATTATATGTTCCATGGTATTGATCCATGGTATTGGCACAGAGACTTAGTATATAAGTTCGTGTTGAGGTCAATGAAGCCACCATGAATTTATTTGTAGTGAGCTTGATCAAAGGAGAATGCCCCCTCGAAGTGGCCCGCAATCAATAAAAATATTATGTAATCTAATATATTGTGCATTTTCTCAATTAATTGTTGCAGGTTCCTCACAAAATGGAGGAAGAGGATGTTTTTCCTCAAGAGCCATACTTTCTTCTAGGGCCCTTGTAGATGAGAAAAAGAAATATATCCATGAGGCGTTGAGCATTCTGCATGACACTACCACATTGGTGTCACATTGCTGTTGGAGAACGGAGGAAAAATATTCCATTGAAGACTTGGAGAAAATTCATAAGGAAATGAAAAACATCAACGATAATTTTTTCCATTTTCTTTCTGATAGAGATCAATTGTTTGAGCTTGTGGGGATGTATCATGGTGCATCTTTGAGGGATGAAGAAGGGATTGAAAAGCTCACTCTTGAGTTGGATTCCACCCATGACTCTTTGAAGAGTACTCATAGTGCACTTCAAGAATCTAAGCATCAAATTGAGAAGCTACAATATCATTTAGAAGGATCATATTTCCCCTCCTATACTCCAGACTGTCATTCTAATATGGTTGATTAAATTTATGTTCCTTTGGATGATCATCATGTGATGGTGGTACATGAGGAAAATTTTGATTTGTATATGCTTGAGGAGGACAAAGCATTTGAGTTGCCTCTAGGAGGATGCCACACACTCGTGGAGGAAAGAAATGAGATCACTTTGTTTGAACCAACCATTGGAGATGGGCATGCATTTACAAGTTTGGTGGATGGAAGTTGCAGATAGTTGAGGGTGGTTCACTATCATTCTTCCCACACACCCCTATCATACATAGAACATGGTAATGAATATTGGGTAAAGGGGTTGCTCTTATTGGTGCCACATAAGGAGCAGGAGGCTCCCAAATTTGTTATTGATGATTTGATGGCCAGGCCATGTTGTCTGACAAGCACACTAGTCCTTTTCCAGCCATAGTAGATGCATACACTTTCATTCTTGGATTCCTTCATCATGTGTAGATGTGATGAACCTGCAATAATTAATTAATGCAAATACATGAGATATCAGAAATAATAGAACTCAGAATCACTTTTATATTTATCACGGGCTGCTTCGAGGGGGAAACCTCCTTTGAGCAAGCTCAATACAATTAACTTCACGGTCCTTCAATGACCTCAACACACACTTATATACTAAGTCTATGCCCAATACTATGAGTCAAAACCATGGGACATATAATACTACGGGACGACTTACAAGGCATATGCGTCCAATACTATGGGTCAATACTATAGGCTAATATAAACTACGGATCAACAAATACTATGGGAGGACTTACAAAGCATATGCATCCAACAACAATATACTAATATAGTAAAGAGAAGGGTTGACATAGGTTCCTAACATCCCCTCTTCCTTAGAAAAAGATTTGTCCTCAAAGCTTTGGTTGGAGAAATTGCTGCAGAATCTGAAGGAGTGGTTCCCCGGTAGCATCCTCGGGTTACATTTCAGGCCACTGACGCCTTTGGAGTGTCAAGGAGGATTGCTTGGAAGGTTGTAGAGGAAGAAGAACCCTGTCAGATGCGTGGAAAATACGCTCAGAACGGTGTTGATCGGCTTGTTGTTTCAGGCGAATTCTGGCCATGTGAAGATTGTCTTGCAGAATGAGAAGAATCTGATCACGGTTTCGAAGAACCGAGTCAATTTCCTGAACTAGGGAGCTGCTAAGGGTATATGGAAGAAGAACTGGTGGTGTTTTTCCATAGACTGCTTCATATGGTGTCCTTTGAGATGTGGTATTGTACCACCAGAGCGCTACGAGGAAATCCATAGAAATAGTTGGCCAAAGCTGTGTAGGGATGGGCAAGGGTTTGAGCAATCCCGAAAGGAGTGTCGTTTCACCCTTGTTGACTTGGAAAGTATCATCATCAGCCACCATCTGTTGAATTGTCATTTTTAGTCCCTGCCAAAATAAGTTACATTGTTCCCGATCATACATTTTGCAAAACCAGAGTGCCGTGTTGATGAAGAAGCATGGAGTTCATAGAAGAGATAGCCCTGTTGAACATATTGTAGCCAATTTGGAACAAGCAGAGAAAGAGTGGTAAGAGAAACTGGGTCATCAATTGTGCGAGAAGGAGCATCTTCCACCATATTGTCCTTACCCTTCTTGTAAGTGATCACATAGGGATAACCCATGAGTTGGATAACCCATTTCAGGTGTGTTGGGGAGGAGACCCATTGTTCCAAAAAAATTTATAGACTTTGGAGATCAGTCTTGAGGCATAAATAATTCCCTAATAGGTATGGCTGCCACTTCTATACTGCATGCAAAATAGCCATCATTTCCTACAGAGAGGTAGATGTGGCTAAATTCTTACCGGAAAGGTCTCTTGAAGGAAGCAAGCGCATTGGTTCAGCAAAGATACCTGCATATCTATCCAAGGAAGTAGTGGAGAATGTTGATGGGTGCATCTGAATGGAATTGAGATGAGCAATGACACCATGTGAATTCTTCTTAAGGATTTTTTCCAGGCGATGTGAACTGATGATGCAGAGAGACCCTGGTTGTAAGCCCATAAATTTGTGTTGTGCCCCATTGACTTTAAACTGCATCCAAAGTTCAGCAAAATCCCATAATATGGGGCCAAGTGTGCGTAACCATTGAATGCCCAAAACCACATCACATCCGCCTAAGGACAAGGAAAACATGTCAGAGCATAGGTTATAATCTTCCATAGAGATACGCACATTGTGACACTTCCCCTTGCAAGGTAAGGTGCCCCCATTGGCGACCATGACTTCAAAGTTGGAGCAAGGATGGACAAAACAATCATCCTGTTTGGCAATCTGAGGGTGAATGAAGTTATGAGTGCTACCAGAATCAATGAGTATGGTAAGAGGGAGCTTCTTGAACTATCCCCTGACCCGCATTGTTTATGGGGGTGGTGATGCCGGTTACAGCATAGAGAGATATCTCGAGTGGGTCGTCCTGAGATGGGGTGTCAATAGGCGGGTGTTGAATGTTGACCTGATCATCTACTTTATCTATAGCTTCTTCACCAAGTTCTAAGGCAGGTGGAGAATCCACATCCAAGAGATAGAGCTATTGTTGAACACATCTATGTCCCTGAGTGAATTTCTCATCACAATTATAGCAAAGCCTTTTTTCTCGGCATGCCTGCATTTCTATTTCAGACAAATGCTTGATAGGAGTTGGTTGAGGAGCAGGCGTGATGGGAGGTCATTGGGAACCCATATTTCTGAAGGGAACAAAGGTGGGTTTGGAGCGTTGTTGAGCTACGATCTTGTCCTCGTCCATCTTCGCCAACCCTAGGACTTCCATCATTATGTTGGGACAAAACATTTTGACCTCTGAGCGGATTTCATCCTTGAGACCACTGATAAAACAACTCCTGTAGAATTCATCAGACAATCCTTCCGTGTGATTGGCCAATTTCTCAAATTCTGTCTGATACTCTCTCACTGTGCCAACTTGGTGAAGTTTAGTGAGTGCTCCTGTGAAATCATCAAAATCACTAGGACCAAATCCTGGCAAAATGAGTTGGCAAAAATATGTCCATTTTGGATCGGGATGAGCTTTGATGTACCAACAGTACCATTGAAGGGATTCCTATTCCAAATGAAAGGATGCAAGTGGAACTTTCTGGGAATCAGAAGTATTATGCAGACTGAAATATTGTTCTGCTCTATATATCCATCCAGTCGAATCAGTACCATTGAAGCGAGGAAAATCAAGCTTCGTCCCATGAAAATTGCTAGAAGAAGAGAACCTGGTGGCTGCAAAAGAGTCTGGTTGTCTGGTATTGTTCATGGATGAATGCTGAAGATGGAGGCTGAGAAATTTTTCATCTAGATCTTGGAGTTTGGTTTGGATGGCTGCAAGTGATTCCTCCATGGTGTGTGCTCCTGTACGGGGGACAACCATAACCAAGTTTTTTTTGCTTTTTTTTTTGGTGGAATGGGTAGAAAAACACAAATAGAAGTTGATTTAGTAAAGGGAAATTTGGAGTGGGGAAACAATCTGATGGGTAATTGGGGTTTGACTAGATTTTGGACACTGTCGAAAGGACAAGAATGAAGAAAGGGGGATTTCAGAAGCGGGGTGATAGAATGAGAAAATTTGGTAGAGAGAGACAAAGAAGCAGAATTCAGAAAGGAACTCTGCGGTAAAATTTGAAGGTGATTGGGTGAAATCTAAGGAAGTTATGGCAAACCCTAAAAAATAGACAAATGTGGAATTTCGGGCTTTGGGAAGGGGAATTGTGGATAGGGTCATCAGGAATGAAAGATGCAGAATGGGATGACAGGTGTTCCCCGAAAATTTCAAGGGAAATAGAGTGAAAACAAGGGAGAAATGGATCGGCAACAACGACGTGGAAGGGATCCGCAACAGATGGATCTGCAACGGTTCGGAAGGGATCGAAAATGGTTGGATCTGAAATGGCGACTGGATCTAGAACGACTTTCAGAATAGATCTGAAATAGCTGGATCTGGAGCGGAAGTGATCAGCAACAGTTCAACTGAAAATAGATATGGACCCCAAGTATGTACGGCTTCCTAACAGTTCGGGTGTTTCCCTCGGCCACCAATGCTGTCTGACGGCTTGCGTATTGGGGCAGTACCCCTCACTCCACGGCTCAGGTAAAACCTATAACCTCTTTGCCACAAACGACAACTCTTGGTTTACCTCACGGGTGGGAACTAGTCAATCAGGTAGGGGTCGTTGCCCTTTTCGCTGGAAGGTCCTCTCAATGGGCCAGCTACTTTGGGGTTCTTGTGGTACTCCTCACAATGATTTTTAGGGCTTATGCCCAAGTACTTCCCATAGTTAAGAAGATAGGGATTATTCCCAAATCCGAAGCTGCAACAGATGCGAAAAAAATTTGGCAGAAATTCCACCCAACGAGCCCAAGAAAGTGCTCTGATACCAGATGTGATGAACCTACAATAATTAATTAATGCAAATACATGAGATATCATAAATAATAGAACTCAGAATCACTTTTATATTGATCATGGGCCACTTCGAGGGGGCAACCTCCTTTGAGCAAGCTCAATACAATTAACTTCATGGTCCTTCAATGACCTTAACACACACTTATATACTAAGTCTATGCCCAATACTATGAGTCAAAACCATGGGACATATAATACTACGGGACGACTTACAAAGCATATGCGTCCAATACTATGGGTCAATACTATGGGCTAATATAATCTACGGATCAACAAATACTACGGGACGACTTACAAATCATATGCGTCCAACAACAATATACTAACATAGTAAAGAGAAGGGTTGACATAGGTTCCTAACAGTAGAAAGGCAAGGGATTTCCACTTGAGCCATTTAAGTGCAACCAGTGGTAGAGAGTTGAGCCATTGGGTTAGTTCACATGTAGAATCTTTCCATTTGGACCATTTAGTTGGATTGTTTATTCAACCATTGATTGGGTGAATATATAAATGTTGGAGATGGGTACCCCAAGGGGTAAGTTTCCTAATTGCATCAGTGATTTAGTAGAGAGACACTTCACACATCACATATCTTTGGTGATATGTTGAATGGGACTCTATGGCTACTACATGATGCCTTCAGTATACATGACAGGACATGGGAGTCTTTCCTCTATCACTTGGATGAGATGGATAGCAGCATGATGAGTCTCATTGTTGGTGTGCACATCGAACATGAGGAGATTCATGCTTTGATTGAGAGACTCAATATGATTCGTTCCCACATTGAGGAGTCCCATGCTTGGTGGGAGAGTCTCACAGATGTTCATTTTTGCATTGGAAGTGATCCAATTCTAGTGTAGTGGTGTGATACTAACATCCTTCTAGATGATAGATTCCTCCAGCTGATTGTTGTATTTTGGAGGATGTGGTTGAGAAAACGGGATCCTGGAATTCCTTGGAATGTCATATTGTCACCTGAGACATGTCACAGTCTTGTGAGGCTCAATACTATCATGCACATTGCATATGAGGAATCTCATACTTTGATGAAGGATTTCAATGAGATGATGCACTTGGTTTCGAATGATGCACTTCCAATATGGTTTTGGGATCCTGGTATCTTTCATGATGATAGATCATTCTATATGACAGTGACATTGTATGGGTTGCAGTTGAAACAGTGGAATCCAGGGATTCCTTGGCATGTTGGATTGTATTAGATAACATGGGTGATTGTTGGATGGAAGTGCAAGCAATGCGATATTCAAATGTCTTGGTTCGAGCTCAATTGGAGCTTAAATTAAGGTGTTGGCTTGAGAAATCAAACAAATAATCATGTGCATGAGCTTATCTATGTATATCAGTGTTCCAGTTTCTTGTATGGGAGACCGTTTGAGAGATGTAACCATTATTCTCATGTTTGGTGAACTTGGATTCTTCATGAGGATCCTTATGGAGATACTTCCGAGTGCAGTGGTGGATGCACCATACACCTTTCATTTCTCAGGTTCATTTGGGACCCTGGGATCATTTTGGGACTTAGTTGTTTTGTCTAGGTTAGTGGCAGGATAGTTGTTTGGATGTAATTTTTCATTTGGGCGATGTTTCTGATCAGAGTGGCATAGTAGCAGCATGATGGACCTTTTGAGATTTGCTTGGAATTGAGAATTCCAATGCTAGATAGGACAACAACAGATATGGATTGTGAGAAGTCATTGATTGGCTTCAAATTTTCAATGGAGTTGATGCCATTGCTTAAGGACAAGCAATATTGGGAGGGGAGGACTTGTAATGTCCCCAAATTTTGATGTGTACCACAGCTTCCTAAGTGACCTAGACTTGTTCGTGCTTATTCACCTAGGTGGTGATTTGGGTTGATTATTTGTTAATCATAATGTCCAAAGTTAGGAATAATGCAACAGGGGAACAAGTTGGAGAAGGAATATGCATAGAGGAGATTGTGGACCTTAGTTGACTCATCAATTAAACGAAGTCTCCTTGTGATTCAAAATTATTGAGAAAATACTAAGGTTTGAATTCATAAGGTTGGAAAAGATAATTGGTGGAAAAGTCCAAGGAAGTGCAACTCCTAGCGATGTGGATAAGGATATTGATGCAGGAGAATCCGGGCCTAGGTAGATCGGTCGAAGTTAGTTGACATGAGGAAAAACGAACAGAGGGATTGTCGACGACCAATGGTGCGGAAGGGTAGATTGGCTTGTCGACGACCAATGGTGCGGAAGGGTAGATTGGCTTGTCGAATTTAATAAGTCGAGAAGGAGTAGCTAGGTATGCGACCGATAAATGCAGCAAAAGTCGACAGTCGACATGTTGGGATTTGATAGATGACAGAGTGTAGCGAAGGCGTCGATGGTCGACATGCATCGAACGACGACTTCAACAGGTTTGTGCATGAGCCAAGCGAGGAGGAAGGGGTAGATTGGCGAAGCCTTGGGTTGTGAAAAGAAGCTGATAGACAGTATGGCCGACATGATAGATTACTATAACCTGTCAGAAGGATGCATAGAAGTCAAGGAGAGTACTTGGAAACAGTTCGGGGTTGCTAAGGAAGTTAATGGAAGTTATTGAAGGTAGTTGCAATCATGACAGATGTCAACACAGGCAGGGATTGTGCAACATAGTTGGGGTGTTGACAGTTGCAGGTCTGGAGGATCTGAGGAGACTGGCAGATAGAGGATGCATGTCTCTAGGGTCGGAGTGATCTCAAGAATAGCAGCAACAGAGTAGAAGGACGAGGAGTGGAGATCAGTTGGATCACATGGAATTTTGGAGAGTCAAGCAGAGTGAGCAGAGCTCAAGAGAAGTCTGGTATATTGGATAGGAAATTCACACATCTATAGAGAAGAGAATATTGAGCTATAGCTCACAGTTCCGCAGTGAACCAGGAGAGGGTAACGGTCGGCACACTGAGATAACACAATATTAGTTCTGAATTGTAATGGCTGAGGCCGATAGTTAGTTAGTTATTTTCATTCCTTTCAGTTTGCATTGTAACCAATTCAAAGAAGTAATATAAACCAGCTTCTGGCATCCTGTTTACATCTTGTCTATGTGAACGTGTGTGTTGTGTGTAATAGTTAAGAAAGAACCTTAGCGATAAGGTGCGTTGCGTCAGTTGGTATCATAGCTATAACATCCTGATATCTGGAGGATAGCCATATCAGAGCGGAAGAATCCTATGAGCAGGAAAGAGTCAAGTGTGTTTATAGCTCTAGCTGTGGTTGGGTAGAGTTGTACATGACTTGTTGAAGTCTGGTTGCGATTGGACGGAGTGGGAGTTTCAACCGAGGTTGAAAATGGATCACAGAGGCGTTAACGTTCGAGGTGTTGGATGAAGAGTGCGTGGTTCGGCAGTCATAGTTGATCGAGAGATGTTCGACCAGTACGTACGAATAATGCGAAATTTGACAAATGAAGTCACATCGATCAAAGAAAACCAAAGGCGTGGTTGTATTCCTGATGCGTTAGACTACAGCGATGAAGAGGTCGAAGAAGTGGAAGCATGGGAAGCAGCAGGAGAAGAACCAGAGGAAAAACTGATCAAACTTCTAACGAATAAGAGGGGTCAGACAATGATGGATGTATGTACCTACTGAAGGAGTCCGGACCCAGAAAACTTGATCGACTAGTTCAGAGAGATGGAGAAATACTTTGACATAGAGCATATCGAGGATCCTAAACGGGTTAAGGCTGCACGTATGAGGTTTAAGGGTCATGCCTCATTGTGGTGGGACAATGTGCAACCTGACAGAGATAAGAAGGGAAAGTAGAAACTAAATTCTTGGTATACGATGGTCTCCAAGATGAAAGGGAAGCTCTTACCAAATGACTATGTGATTTCCTTGTTCCGAAAGTTACAAAACTTTCAACAAAAGGAGATGACCGTGAAGGAGTACATAGAAGAGTTCTATAGATTATCGATAAGGTCGGGACAGACCGACAAAGGAGAAGAGGCTGTCACTAGGTATGTGAACGGATTGAAATATGCCATTCAGGATGAATTGAGCATGTCAAGATTCAGAGCGGTCAGTGAAGCCTACCATTTAGCTCTGAAGGTAGAAGAGAAACTGTCCAGGAAATCTGCAGCGACCAGAGGAAATATTGTTGGGATTTTCCTATACTCCATCCTATTCCTAACAACATTTTTCATTTTTGCATTTTCATTCATGCATGCAGTCAGGCAATTGCATGCAGGCATGCAATTGCATACATCCCAGTCATCAGCACCAGCACCAAGCACTTAGTTAGCTAGCCCCGGAAGCTTCTTTCTCATCATTTTTAGCCCTCCTAGTGCTTAGTGCACCCTCCTTTCACCTAACACTCAGTTGCACTTCAGTTAGTTGAGTTATCTTTAGATCTTTCCTTGATTTAAGGCTAGATTATCCTCAACTGACTGTATCACTCTGATGGACCTCCAGTGAGACTAGAGTGCCTATTCTGACTCCAGTTAGCTCCTCATGCGCCCTCCACTGAGCCTCCTTCATTCAGTTAGTGCCTCCATGTGCTCGTTACACCTACCACACTCAGTTAGACTCAGTTTGACACCTGGTTGATAGTTACTTGTGCATTGATGACTCCACCAATGATGATCAAGACTCCTAGTGGCATACTGTTGACACTCCACTGATGACGATAATGCCTCCTAGTGTAGTTTAGCCATGCCCATGCAGGATAATTTGAATTTCCACCTTGGCATTTGAATCCTCACCATTGTATTATTTATTTGTACATATTGTGATTAATGAATTATTTTGTGATGTTATTCTGCTTCTATCTGAGTTCTACTGTATCATAATTATGTTTCTCCTTTACACTGCATGACCACTCTTCTTCTATTTTCCTACTTAATATTAATCTTTCTTCTGAGGTATACATCAGCTCTTAGATTTGCTGTGAGGATTTTCACATGGTATCACAACTCTACCGTATCATAATTATGTTTCTTCTTTACATTGCATGATCACTCTTCTTCTATTTTCTTGCTTAATCTTAATATTTCTTGTGAGGTATACATCAACTCTTAGATCCGCTGTGAGGATTTTCACATGGTATTAGAGCTTGTTCAGAGTATTGTCTATGTCCATTCCTCAGAGTTTTTTGCAGGTTATTATTAAGATTTCGAGTGCAGGAGTAGCAGTTGCAGACATTTTCTATTGTTTTTTGTTGGTCTTCTGAAACAACTTCCATGAATCTAGAATGAATTACTCCTCTTTCTTCATTCAACTATGATGAATGGAAACCAAAGATGATAGAACATTTGAAGAGACATGGTCTCCTTGATTACTGTTTTGAAAGAGAGTTCGAATCCTCTGAAGAAGATAATGACTAGTTAAATGAAGGTTACAAAGCCTATGCAGCCATGTTGTATGCTATGTCTCGATGCATGGTACCCCACTTCCTTTTTGTTGAATCTCTAAAAGAGCCATGGGCCCATCTGGGTGAAATATTTGGCAAATAGAATGAAGGGATTGGTCCAAACCATTTCAAGAGCAAGCCCACTGTTGCATTCGCCTTCCTTGATGGTCTATCTGATCATGAATCAGTATCAAACATATCTCATATTCAAGTTGTCCACAAGGAAGAAGAACTTGCAGATTCTACACTCATGCTCCAAATTTCTTCTATTTCGAATTCTGTTCCAACTCACACTCTAGAAACTGTAGAGGTTCCTAAATCCTCTCTTGCACAAGAGTATGTTGTTTTGCATCATGATCTATTTGATGTTTCGGAGGTCAAATAAGCAATTGGAGGTAATGCATTCACTCTCCTTGATCACTCACCTATTATGTACTACTATATGATCATTTGTACATGCTCTCATAAGTTTATTGAAGATGCAGGCCATTGCCATTCGCTTCGGATAACTTCTCATGAATTTTATGGTTTAGATCTCACCTCTAATGGTTCAAAGGAGATATTAAGAAACCATTTTTCAAGTCGTGGATCTGATTTGGATTCCAAGTAATCACTAACATTTGATCGTTCTTTTGGGCATAATCTCACCTATGATGGTTCAAAGGAGAAAATAGAAGACTATCTACACATTCTTGGATTTGATCCTACCTCAATTGATTCGAATCACAAGTTCCAGGATCATCCTCATACTTTTGGATTTGTTCTCATCGCATTCGATCTGAAGAGCAAGTACAATCCCATGCCTTTTGAGCATGAACCACTTCTTCCAAAGAAGAACATACCTCCAGACATATGACCAAGCATCACACCTGCATGAGTTTGGAGCATTTATTTTTGGTGTTCCCTACAGTCTATTTTGGGGGGGGTTATTTTTTCCATGAGGTTTTTTCTCCATTTCCTTGTTTCATGGATGGTTCTTTATCATTTATTTGATTGTATTCGGTGACCTTTGGTCTCAGTTACCAGGGCCCAGGATGGGTTAAGCGGGGGTGTTGTGATTTTCCTATACTCCATCCTAGTCCTAACAGCATTTTTCATTTTTGCATTTTCAGTCATGCATGCATTTTGCATGCAGTCATGCAATTGCATGCAATCATGGAATTGCATGCATCCCAGTTATTAGCCCCAACACCTAGCCCTTAGTTATCTAGCCTCGGGAGCTTCTTTTTGATCAATTTTAACCCTCCTAGTGCTTAGTGCGCCCTCCTTTCACCTACCACTTGTGAAAGGTGCCCTCTCTCACCTACCACTCAGTTGCACTTCAGTTAGTTGAGTTATCTTTAGATCTTTCCTTGATTTAAGGCTAGATTGACTCCTCAACTGACTGTATCACTCCAATGGACCTCGAGTGAGACTAGAGTGCCTATTCCAACTCTAGCTAGCTCCTCCGGGGCCATCCACTGAGCCTCCTTCATTCAGTTAGTGCCACCATGTGCTAGTTACACCTACCACACTAAGTTAGAATCAGTTTGACACTTGGTTGACAGTTACTTGTGCATTGATGACTCCACCGATGATCATCAGGACTCCTAGTGGTGTACTATTGACACTCCATTGATGATGATGAGGAATCCTAGTGCAGTTTAGCCATGCCCATGCATGCTAATTTGAATTTCCACCTTGGCATTCGAATCCTCACCATTATATTATTTATTTGTCCATATTGTGATTAATGAATTAGTGTGTGATGTTATTCTACTTCTATCTGAGTTCTACTGTGTCATAATTATGTTGCTCCTTTACACTGCATGACCACTCTTCTTCTATTTTCCTGCTTAAGCTTAATCTTTCTTGTGAGGTATACATCAGCTCTTAGATCTACTGTGAGGATTTTCACAAAGATGACTGGTCGAGGTGCGAAGACTATTTCTGCAAAAGGTCAAAGTTGTGGTTATAGGAAGGAATCTGTCAAAGAAAATTGATGGATGGAAGGGACATCAACAAGGGAGAAAGTGTAAGAAAACCAACACGATGGTCGAGAGAACCACGGTTGAGGTGTTTATGGTTGAAGTGGTCCATCCGACATAAAAGGAGCTAACAGACCCACCATAATCTGTTACAAGTGTCGACGAGTGGGACACAAGGCATATGAGTGCCCAAAGAACCTGTATGCTGCAGAGGAGTCGAATCCTAGATGTCAAAGAGATGAGAAAGTTGACGAGAGGGAAGAGTCGGCATCTGACAGCAGTGAGGATTGTAAGAAAAAGATTCAGGCCATGATAGCCAAGAAGACACTGGTTTTGGATGACTGACGCAATGAGCAAGAGCCGGCATAACGAAACGTAATATTTCGAACCAAAGTGCGAATCGACGAATGGCGTTCCAAGACCATTTTGATGGTGGAAGCACTGAGAATCTTGCGTCGAAAGAGGTGATAGACAAGGAAAGGTTGAAATGTCAGGAACATCCACACTCTTACAAGATCTCATGGTTGTAGAAAGGACATCATGTGAAGGTGACCAAACAGTGCTTGATTAACTTCAAATTCAAAGGATTTGAAGACAGTGTACTGTGTGACGTAATCCCAATGGACGTGTGCCATCTATTGTTAGGAATACCATGTAAATATGATTGGAAAATGGTCTATGATGATCGAGTCAACACAGTCACATTGTCGAAAAAATGGCATGCAGAGGACTCTTAAGCCAAATCCGGAGGAGCGAGCTGATGGTAAGCACGACGAGGGCAACTTTTGGGAGAAGCAAGTGTTGATGTGCTCAACAAAAGAATTCCTCAGGGAGGAGGAAAAGCAGTCAGGGTGTTTTGCTATCATTCCAAAAGGGCCATGTGTCGAGAAGGTGACAATGGAGAAGATTCCGGTTGAGGTCAGAAAGATGCTTGACGAGTTTCGAAGCATAGTTGTCGATGAGACACCGACGCAATTGCCTCCGACAAGGAGCATATCCCATTAGATCGACTTGATTCAAGGATCAAGTGTTCCAAACAAGGCACCGCACAAGATGAGTATGATAGAAGGTCAGTAACTCAATCGACAGGTCCAGGATTTGTTGGATAGGGGATTGATCAGAGAAAGTCTAAGTCCATGCGCTGTACCAGTGGTATTAGTGTCGAAGAAAGGTGGAGAATGGAGAATGTGTACAGACTCCAGAGCCATCAACAAGATCATGACCAAGTATCAGTTTCCATTGGCGAGGTTGGATGACTTGATGGATTTCTTTAGTGGAGAGAGGTACTTCACGAAGATAGACATGAAGAGCGGTTATCACCATATTCAAGTTAGAGAAGGAGATTAATGGAAGACAACATTCAAGACAAATGAAGGACTATATGAGTGGTTAGCCATGCCATTCTGATTGACTAATGCACCCAGTACATTCATGTGATTGATGAATGAGATACTGAAACCTTTCTTGGGAAATTTTGTCGTAGTCTTCG
This sequence comes from Larix kaempferi, assembly GCA_027924585.1. Lineage (NCBI taxonomy): Eukaryota > Viridiplantae > Streptophyta > Pinopsida > Pinales > Pinaceae > Larix > Larix kaempferi. The sequence goes on from BSBM01001023.1 coordinate 22,447,251, forward strand.
AAGACAACATTCTGATTTTCACTCGAACCAAGACAAAAAACTTGGGGCATATTCGACAGGTATTGCAGAAGTTGCAATAAGAGAAGCTGATGGTGAACCTGCAAAAGTGTTTCTTCATGAAGGAGGAACTAGTGTACTTTGTAATCCCAAGTAAAGGGTTGGTGATGGACCCAGAAAAGGTGAAGGCAATATTGGATTGGTCGGAACCGACAAGTACGACTGGAGTAAGGAGTTTCCATGGAATTTCCAGTTTCTACAGGAAGTTCATTCGGGGATTCAGTCAGATTTGTGCACCTTTGACATAGTGCATGAAAAAGGGTGAGTTTAAGTGGACGGAAGTAGCTCGGCGAGCTTTCAACAAGTTGAAGGAAAAGGTCATTGAGATCCTTGTGTTAGCACTCGCATATTTCGACAAAGTTTTCCAGGTCGACTGTGACCCGAGTGGAATGGAAATTTGAGCAGTGTTGAGCGAGGACGGCTGACCAATTGCATTCTTCAGTGAGACGTTGGATGATGCGAAGTGCAAGTATTTAGTCTATGACCAGGAATTATATGCTATTGTGAAGGCATTAAAGAAGTGGAGGCATTATTGCACTGAGTGAAACGAGGTGCTCTACAACCCAGTATGGGGAGATGTTGTAACGTTTGTGATGTAACGTTTGTTACTAACAAAATAATTAAAAAAATTCATGTCGGGTCATAAAATAAAAAAATTATGGAAAGTATTTAAAAAAAATCCATGTTCGTTCATAAAATAAAAATTATGAAAAGTAACCGAGTGAAACGTGGTGCTCTACAGCCCAGTATGGGGGAGATGTTGTCAGCTCATAAAATAAGAAATTATGGAAAGTATTTAAAAAAATTCCATGTTGGTTCATAAAATAAAATATTATGAAAAGTAATTAAAAAATAGATGTTCGTTTATAAAATAAAAACTTAAAACTTAAACTCGGATCTATCAATCAAGAGAGATCAAATTTCTTGAGGTTAAATTTAAAAAAAGAAATACACCTAAAGAAATTGGATCCCTCTCGGTGCTTGATAGATACGGGTTTAAGATGGATCTATGCTAGTATTTTGCCCAAGGAATTTGTGTTCTACACAGATCACCAAGCACTCAGGTTTCTGAATACTCAGTCGTAGTTGAATCAGCGGCACATGAAATGGGTTGAATTCCTACAGGGATATACATTCATGTTGCAACATAAGTCAGGCAAGTCAAATAAGGTTGCTTACGCGCTCAGTCAAAGAGTTGCATTGCTGAACACAACGATAGTTCAGGAAACAGGAATAGATTCGGTAAAGACAGAGTATGAGACCGACGAGGATTTTGCAAAAGCATGGGAGGCTTGTCGTGAACCATGGAGTGTCAAAAGGACTCCATAGTTGGATTATTTTATCCAATAGGGATACCTATTCAAGGGACAACAATTGTATATTCCCAGAGGATCCATAAGGGAGAACCTAATTTGAGAATTGCATAGCGGGGGATTAGCAGGTCATTTTGCCAATGATAAGACCAGGGCATTGGTCGAAGAAAAGTATTATGGCCAGTAATGACAACAAATGTCAGAAAGTGGGTTTGACAATGTAGAGTTTGCCAAATGGAAAAAGGGAGAAGTCAAAACACGGGGTTGTATACATCATTACCTGTACCAGATACCCCATGGGAGCACCTGAGCATTGATTTTGTGCTAGTATTTACGAAGACGAAGCAAGGGAGTGACTCAATATTTGTTGTAGTCGGAAGATTTTAAAAAATGGCACACTTTATTCCATATCGGAAGATAAGTGATGCCACATGCATGATTGTACTATTATTCAAGGAAGTAGTCAGATTGCATGGGTTGCTGAAGGGTATCACATCAGACAGAGATACCAAGTTTATGGGACATTTTTGGAGAACCCTCTGGAAGAAACTGGACACGAGGTTGCATTTTAGCTTGACATATCATCTGTAGACAGACGGACAGACCAAGCTGGTGAATAGAATTTTGGGAAATATTCTAAGGTGTTTGACGAACGACAGACCCGAGCAGTGGGAGAACATGTTGGCGCAAGCAGAGTTCGCATACAACAATTTTGTGAATTGGTCGACAAGTTTCAGCCCATTCCAGATTGTTTAGGGAAGAATCCCACATGGCGTGGTGGATTTGGTCGACTTACCAACATAAACCAGAAAAAGCGCAAATGCAGAATCATTCATAGAGCATATGAAATAAGTGCATGAAGATGTGCGAAGCAGCATAGAAAAGAGCAACGCGACATGCAAGTTGAGAGCCGACACGAAGAAGAGACTACAGTCATTCCGAGAAAGAGACTTGTTCTATGCACATTTGTGGAAGGAAAGATTTTTGACGGGGACAAATAACAAGCTAAAGCTAAAGAAGATTGGACCATGTAAGATTTAGAAGAAAATTTCAGACAATGCTTATGTGTTGGAGTTTCTGAATGACTTGAGCATTTCACCAATGTTCAATGTCTCAGATCTGTACAAGTTTGAAGAAGGTTCAAGTAGTGGAAGTGCGGAAGTGTCAAAGATCGACTGGATAGTGTAGATTTCAGATTGATAGAAGGAAGAAATTGTAGAATTAATAGAGGAACGCGAAGTCGAGCATACGTGCAGTTCACGAAGGAAGGAATACTTAGTGTGATGGAAGGATGATGAGTTGCAGGAGGAGACATGGATTTGTGAAGAAGAGTTCAGGAGAATTACGGAGTAGTCGAGTTCTTTTTCACCTAGGGGGTATGTTGCAGGAGCATCGGGGCCTAGGAAGATCAGATGAAGTTAGTCGACATGAGGAAATCCGAATAGACGGAGTGCCGATGAACACTCATGCAGAAGGGTAGATTGTCTTGTCGAAGTCAATAAGTCAAGCAGGAGAAGTCGGTTATGTGACCAACAGATGCAGCGAAGGTTGAGAGTCGAAATGTTGGGAGTCGATAGATGACAGAGTGTAGTGGAGGCATCGATGGCGACATGCGTTGAACCACGGCTCCGATAAGTTTGGGCATGAGCCAAGCTAGGAGGAAGGGGCGGATTGGTGAAGCCTTGGGTTGTGAAAAGAAGCTGTCAGATAGTATAGACGACATGACGAATTACTATAGCCTATCAGAAGGACACGTAGAAGTCAAGGAGAGTACTTGGAAACAGTTCTGGGTTGCTAAGGAAGTTAATGGCAGTTATTGAAGGTAGTTGGGATTGTGACAGATGTCAACACACGAAGGGATTGTGTAGCACGCTTGGGGCATTGATAGTTGCAGGTCTGCAGGATCTGAGGAGATCCATAGACATAGGATGCATGTCTCAGGGGTCGGAGCGATCTCAGGAACAACAGTAGCAGAGTAGAAGGCCGAAGAATGGATATTAGTTGGATCACTTGGCATTTTGGAGAGTCAAGTAGAGCAAGCAGAGCTCAAGAGAAGTCTAGTAGATTGGATAGGAAAGTCACACATCTATATAGAAGAGAATATCGAGCCACAACTCAGAGTTCCGTAGTGAACTAGGAGAGGGTAATGGTCAACACACTAAGATAGCACATAGTTACTTCTGAATTGTAACGATTGAGGCCGATAGTCAGTTAGTTATTTTCATTCCTTGCAGTTTGCATTGTAACTGATTTAGAGAAGTAATATAAGCCAGCTTCTGGCATCCTGTTTACATCTTGTCTATGTGAACGTGTGTATTGTGTGTAATTGTTAAGCAAGAACCTTAGCGATAAGGCGCCTTGCGTCAGATATTTTTGTTGCGGGTTCATTAATGGGATGGGAAGTGAATATGAGCCACATAAATTATTATTTACCATGAAATAATATTCATGCACATACAAATCAAATGGTTGCAAGGACATGTAATAATGGGCTCAAAACCACTAACGAGGATCAATAAATGAGCCAAATGACCCACCCTCTCATAAACAATTAATTATTAATATTTTATTTAAGATAATATGAGAGAATTTTAACCAATTGGTGGTTCCAAGGAAGTTGGTGGGATATTTTAAATGTGGAAGAATTCAATCCCCCAATTTAAGGAGGTGGAGTAAAAATGTGAACAATTAATCAAGGAAGTGGTAAAAACTCATCTTTGACTTGGTGGGGGTTCCTTAAAGTAAGGAAATAGGTTGGAAGGGCACATTGGTGGAGAAAGAAGACATATTGGAGACCATTTATTAACTAGAACATGCTTTTTGGTGTTCCATGGTATTTTCCGCTAGTATTGACTAAGTGGAAAAACTAGTATTGCGCATGGTTTTCATCGTTCCATGGTATTGGAGCCTAGTATTGAATATCTATAAATCCTAAAAGGAGCACTAAGATCGAATAGCACATGTTTTTTGAAATTTTACTATATTGGAGATGCTTAGGCTTCTCTTTGCTTGGGTGATGCTCCCCTTGCAAACCAAGAGGGTGATGGGCCCCTCACACATTGTGTAACTAGTTGGACAGGTTGGCCAATTCTATTGGTGAGGATTCAGACATCTTATTCAACTCATTGTAAAAAATTCTACATACATTCACTGCAATTGTCTACTTCTCTCTACTTTAAATAATTCTTCTCCAATTCTATGTAGTTTCATTCATTCTCTTGCACATGCTTGTTGCCAATTTTGATGTATCTATTTATATGTATGATCCATAATATCTTTATCTAATGTATGTAAAAAAAAATTCAGACTTTCACTTTCTGAAATAAAAGGAGTGAACTCAAGAATGTGATGATGACTAGATCCCAAAACCAAACCCTCTTATGCATTGCATAGTGGATATTGTCAACGAAAGAATGACGAAACCTTCCTGAAAATCCTAGCCATGGATGTTGATGGCCTAACTCTAACAATCCATGGGAATTAGTAACACTATAGATTGAATGTGCTGAGCTCAAGGATGAGCTGGGAGGAGGTCAATCCTCATACCCTTGAACCTCAATGCGCAAATGAGATATGAAAGGTCTTGATGAAATTGAGATACATGAGAAGGGATCTCGTATAGGATTCTTTAATGGAACTTACATTACAAATTCAATGTGGAGACGTGATAACATGTAGGTCCACCTTTCGGGCTAGTTGACAACTAGTGCAATTAAATGTACCAGGTTCCCATTACACCATACCTTGGTTATAATTTCCATGATAATGCTATAAGTGTTTCATATTATCATTAATACAATTCATGAAATTATGATGGCTCTTCATCCAGACCTGTGCATGAAAGGTATGTTAGCCTTGGCTAGTAATCCTCATAGCCATCCATTGGCCACATCTGCTAAGTAGAGGATCACATTAATATTCTCAAATATAACATCATTTTTATACTAATTCAAACATGACCATAAGGGTGTTTAACCATGTCCCTTTAATACTATAATTTTTTTGTCTCTCCATACTTTTCGAGTGTTGAGTAGTCTGGTCACATGCTAGTGAGGGTTAGAGTTAGTGATTAGTATATAGTTTTATTTAATTTGTTATTATATATTTAAACAAGGAGTGGCATAATAAATGTTATTCTAAAATAATAAGATTTGTGTTAGGATTAAAAGAATTATCAACTATGAATAAATTGAAATTGATTATATGTGATACAATGAATAAGTTGTAATTACAGTTCGATGAAATATTAAGAATACTAGAAGAATAACCAATGAGTCTATCCTATTTATTTAGGGATCTAAAATTATTATATTCGGTTATATAATAAATGATGAAATTGGATTAACGGTGAAACTATAGTTTCATTGCATGAACATGCCAGAACTTGGGAAACTATCTTGTACTTATTCTAGTAAATGTCATCTAGCGACGATAAAAAAATAATAAATAATAAATAAATAAGTGGATTCTTTGGAGGTTTGTTACAATTGGTATCTGATCTAGGATTAAAAGGCTTTGTAGCCTATGGTCTTGTCAAGAAAAGCACTATGAAAATGAAAACTAATAAACGTCTTGTTTCTACACATAAAATTTTACAAATTTCAAAGATAGATGACACTACCACAACAAAGTCATCCAAATATTCCCAAGGAATTCCAAAATCACAATTTAGTAACTTCACAACTCTTTAATTTTATATTAAATATAGTTAGAACTAGAGATGAGTTTGAAAGGGCTTGGGAAGCCTTAGCTCAATAGGAATAACTCATAGACCACATCAGAAATCCAAGACAACAAAATAGTTTTCTAAAAATAACCATTATTAGAACTTAGATTGAAAAACAATCACAACACTAGTTTCTGACACATGTGACAATCCAACCTAGATCTAGATAGAAAAAACAATCGCACTTAGAATTATTGGCACAAAGAGATAGAAAGAATAGAGAAGCAATATTGAACATAACACTAGAGGAAAATCACTCCAATGATTTTGAATTCCACTCTGATATTATTCATTAACATGAGTACAATATATAGATAATCTCAAGATACAAAATTGAGAGGCTTAGAGGCAAGTTGAGTAGCTCACAATAATGAGGCTTAGATTGGACCAATTCATCCATCATTGACATGAGGCCAACTGTAACTCATAGATTGGGCCATAATGAGGTTCAATGAACATAGATGGACCATTAGGAGCTTAGGCTAGTCACAATAGTGTGAAACGTACCGTTATGAGGGTGCATGGGTGAGTAGCTAGCTAAGTAGTGGCGAGTAATGCATAAGTTGACGAAATCCTCAAGAGGACGCACTCCATATCCTTAAAATAGGGAAACGCAATAACTCACACATAAATTCAAATTAGTAGGGTGCATTCAATCCTAAAATCTTGTAAATGAGTGGATAAGTGGACAAACAAGGTTTCATGGTAATATCAGTAGTATAAGGTGGTCAAATGTGGACAAAATATGATCCAAGACACTAGACTAGGCACTATAAGGCTAAATAAAACTAGGTAGAACAACATAAAGGTCCATGGGATGTATATGATGGTGATATTGTTCTAACACACCCACTTAAGCCAAAATGGTAGTGATCTTGATAAATAGGGACCAAGCAACAAAGGATGATGGTCACCCTTTACATTATTAATCCATATAAAACAAGGAAAGAGTAAAAACCACTTGGGGAAAATAATCCCCCAAAAATTCACATGAAAGAGAAACAAAAAATTGAATACTCTCCAAACTAGATGAATTGTCTAGTGGAATATTCTTCTTAGGAAAAAGTGGAATGTTCTCAACTAGATCAAAAGCATACATGTAGAACTCCATGATGGAAACTAAAACCATGTAGAACAATTGAAACATATTGATAGTAGAGCAAATGCATCTTATCTTCAGACTTGAACTTGGAACCAACCAAGGTGCCGGGTCCAAAAGAGACTTGAGATGCTTGAGAATAACTTACCCCAAGCGAATCATAAGGATCCTAAAGCATCAACTTTGAATCAAGAAAGTTGTAATAAGATTCAAGAAGGTGGAACAAGAGTCCCAACTATGCTAATGTGATGGCTAAGGATTCTCCATGTTCTATGAAAATCTAAAAATCAATGCTAGCAGCCATATAGGAATACATAAGAAGCATGCATCCAAGGAGGGCGAATGCTACAAATCCAATATTTGATCGTTATCCCATAACATCCAAGGGATTACTCTTTCACACACTAGCATAATCAATAGAAGAATTTAAGAACTATGATGAGAGATGGAAATAATTATCTTCAATAATATTGATGGAAGCAACTCGTATCTTATATTCATGAAAAACAACTTCATGGAAAACATAGGAAGAAAGTTGAACTGGATATTTTTTTTTATTCTTCTACCATTTCTTCATGTACCTGCTAAAAACACTCTCTTAGATGCAACTATGGAAATTGTTTTGCATAAGAATATCTCTGATACCATATTATAACTTAGATTTCCCAACGATCACAACACTAGGTTCTGATACATGTGAAAATCCAACCTAGATATAGATAGCAAAAAAAAATCACTTACAATTATTTGCACAAAGAGATAGCAAGAATAGAGAAGAAATATTGAACATAACACTAGAGGAAAATAACTCTAGTGGGAAGAATTCCACTCTCATATTATTCATTAACATTATTACAATATCTAGATGCTATCAAGAGACACAATCAAGAGGATTAGTGGAAAGGTGAGTAGCTCACAATAATGAGGCATAGATTGGAACAATTCACCCATCAATGACATGAGGCCAAGTGTAACTCATAGATTGGGCCATAATTAGGTTGAATGAACATAGATGGACCATGAGGAGGTTAGGCTAGTCAAAATAGTTTGAAAGGTACCCGTTATGAAGGCGCATGGGTGAGAATATGTCTAAGTAGTGGCCATTAATGCACAAGTTGACGAAATCCTCAAGAGGGCACACTTTATCTCCTTAAAACAGAGAAATGCAATAAATCCCACATAAATGCAAGTTAGTGGGGCGCATTGACTGCTAAAATGATGGAAATGAGTGGATAAGTTGACAAAAAAGGAATCATGGATATATTGCTAGTATAAGGTGGTCAAATGTGGACAAACTATGGTCCAAAACACTAGACTAGGCACTAGAAGGCCAAATAACACTAGGTAGAACAACATAAAGATACATGGCATGTATATGATGGTAATTATGTTCTAACAGAGCTATTATAGGATTATTTAATATTATAGGATTATTTAATGGAACTTATAGTACAAATTCTAGGTGGAGACAGGATAACATGTAGGCCCACCTTTCAGGTTGGTTGACATCTAGTGCAATTAAATGTACCACGTTCCCATCACACCATACCTTGGTTAATTTTTCGAGGATAACACTATAAGTGTTTCACGTTATAATTAATACAATTCGTGACATTATGATAGATCTTCATCAACACCTGTGCACGAAAGGTATGTTAGCCTTGGTGAGTAAGCCTCACGGCCATCCATGGGCCACATCCTCTAACTATAGGATCACATCAATATTCTCAAATATACATCATTTTTGTACTAAGTCAAACATGACCATAAGAGTGTTTAACCATAGTACTTTAATAATATAATAATTTTTATCTCTCCACGTTTGGTGAGTGTCGAGTAGCATTGTCACATGCTAGTAAGGGTTAGAGTTAGTGGTTAGTATATAGTTTTATTTATTTGTGATGATATATTTAAACAAGGAGTGGCATAACAAATGCTATTATAAACTAATAATATTTATGTGTTAGGATTAAAATAATTATCAACTTTGAATAAATGGAAATTGATTATACGTAATACAATGAATAAGCTATAATTACAGTTCGATGAAATATTAAAAATACTAGAAGAATATACAAGGAGTCTGTCCTAGTTCTTTATGGCTGTAAACATAACATATTAGGTTATAATAAATGATGAAATTAGATTAATGGTGAAACTGTAGGTTATAATAAATGATGAAATTAGATTAATGGTGAAACTGTAGTTGCATCACATGTACATGCTAGAACTTGGGAAACTATCTTGTACCTATTCTAATAAATGTCATCTAGTGACGATACAAAAATGAAAAAAAAAATAAGTGGATTGTTTGGACGTATGTTACAATGGTATCGGAGCCAACATTCAAACACTTTGCGGCCTATGGGATTGTCAAGAAAACCACTGTGAAAATTAAAACTAATAAACATCTCATTTCTGCACATCAAGATTTACAAATTTCAAAGATACATGACACTACCACAACAAAGTCATCCAAATATTCCCAACAAATTCCAAAATCAAAATTTTGTATATTCACAACTCTTTAATTTGATATTAAATATAGTTAGAACTAGAGCTGAATTGAAAAGGGCTTGGGAAACCTTAACTCATAAGGAAGAACTAATAGACCACATCATAAATCCAAGACAACAAAACTAGTTTTCTAAAAATAATCATGATTGCTAAAAGGCTTCCACCAAACACATAAATCTTAACTTGCCACATCATGCAGATGAAGTTTTCATGGAATTAAATGACAGTCAAATAACATTTTCCCCTTATAAAGTAATCAAAACAATACAAAGTATAAAAGAAAATTTTCAGAGTTTTAAGGATGATAATACTAAGAGAAGAAAAGGACAAGAAGAAGTAAATACGGTTTTACTAAAAACACTAACAGAACTCGTGGATAATCAACAACACACTCATACATATAGTAATGCATTCAAAGGGACTGATGAGGAGAAAATAATTAAAAGTCAATAATAAATAACTATATGGTTGAATCTATGACTGATTCACGCTCAAGTTTAGAAGAGATATCAAACTACAACAATAGCTCTTAAGACACTTCCATGTCCTCTCCATGTAGAAAGAAACACAAAACTTCCAACAACAAAGGACTACAAGGTGAATTCAAAAAGATTAAATCCCCAACTTTTGATGGATATTTTGATTCAGGGGAGAAAGCTAAAGATTGGTTGATGTGTATCTCTAAGTACTTCAGGGTACATGACTATCCCAACAATATGAAGGCCCATTGTCCATTGATAACTTGATTAGAAAGACTTACCGGTGGTGGCAAGAACTGAAAGTCACTAAATATTTAAAAGAGGAAAATTAAATGGAAAAGTTTTAAGAAATTGTTCCAAGACAAGTACATGTATGAGCACTTCTTTGATAAAAATATTAAGGAATATCATGATTTAAAAATGGTCTCTCTGACAATGGAAAAATTAATTAAAATATTTTTAGAACTACTGCACTATGTGCCTTACATTAGAGATGATAAAATGAAAATTCAACGGTTTTTAGGATTCCTTAAAACTTTTTTCAAGGACAAGATTGAATTCGATGCACCTAATACTTTAGCTGAGGAAACATATAAATTTAGGTTATGTTACAAGCATAGTCAACATAGTACTAAAAACATAAATAAGAGAAGAGAGAAGCATAGGGATTTCTCGGATAGCAATTAGAGTGGTATAAAAAAACAAGTGAAGTGCAATCCAATCTGCTAGCCCAAAGTGGAAATAGGATAATAGCATTTGCTAGAAATCAATCGACCCCTATGACGATGAAATGTTGGGGATGTCAAGGACGCCATTTCTACAAAGAATTTCCACAAAAAAACAACAAAATTATGAATAATTTACAAGAGGATGAAACAATTGATGATGTTTCAAGGAAACCTAGAATTTTTGATGCCTTGGAAGGAAGACAAGTTGATCATCAATCAATGATGGTCGATATTGAAGGTAAAATATTAGCAAAATCCGTTTCTATTTTAATTGGTATCGAATTATGTCGCAGCTATACATCTCCTAAAATTGAGGAAATATGTAAGTTAAATAAAACAAAACACAACAAGCCATGGCTGGTACAGTTGTCTATTGATACCAAAAGAAAATTTTCTCACTTAGTCAAAGGTTCGAAGTTAGACATGAATGGATTTCAAATAGTAGAAGATATGAATATATTACCATTGGGTTCTTACAATGTGTTGATAGGCATGGATTGGTTGGAACAATACCATGTAATACTTAACTACTTAGATAAAAAAAAATATTGCATCGATGATCATGGAAATCAGACAATTGTTCATGGGATACTCAATAAAATTTATGCAGGATTTTTTTTAGCTTTACAAGCTAAGAAATGTGTTAGAAAGGGATTCCTGATCTATGCATTTAATATCCAAAAATTTGATGAACAAAAAAATATAAAATTGAATATTATCCTATCCTAACCGATTTTAAAAATGTATTTTTGTAATAAATACGAGGGATACCACCTAAACAAGACTTAGACTTCTCCATATAACTTATATCGGGGGAAGTACCAATTTCCAAAGCTCTATACCGCATGAGTACACCCAAGCTAGTTGAATTAAAATTGCAACTTCAAGAGTTGATTCAGAAGGGATATATTAGACCAATGTGTTTCCCTAGAGAGAAAATATCATTTTCGTAAAGAAGAAGGATGGTATAATGTGGATTTTCATTGATTATAGACAATTGAACAAATTGACGGTCAAAAATAAATATCCACTTCCTCGAATAAATGACTTATTTGATCAAGTTGGAGGAGAAAAGGTTTTCTATGAAATAGATTTGTAATGTAGTTACCACCAAGTAAGTATTCAGAAAGAATACATAAGAAAGTCAACCTTTAGGACCAGGTATGGCCACCATGAGTTTGTATTGATGCCATTTGATTTTACAAATGCACCCGCTACCTTCATGTTGATGATGAATAATATTTTCAGAAAATATTTAGTTAAGTTTATTATAGTATTAATCGATGACATTCTAATTTACTCTAAATATGAAAAGGAGCATGGAGAACACCCAAGAATTATTCTACAAGTGCTATGAGAGTGCCAACTCTTTTCCAAATATAGCAAATGTGACTTCTATAAAAGAAAAATTAAGTATCTAAGACGCATAATTTCCAAGGATGGTATTTTTGTAGACCCAAAAAATATTAAAGCAATTATCGAATGGCTTACTCCTACCTGTGTGTCAGATATTCGCTCTTTTAGGATTGGAAGGGTTTTGGAAGGATATTATAGGAAGTTCATTGAGAAATTTTCCTAGATTACATATCCTATGAAATCATTGAAGAAAAAGGATTCAAAGTTTAATTGGATAGAAAAATGTGAGGCAATTTTCCAACACTTGAAACACTTATTAAAATCACTGCACCTATTCTAAAGATAGTTGATCCTCATGGGGATTTTTTTGTTTGCACCAATAATATTAAATAAGGACTAGGTTGAGTCCTTATAAAAAATGAGAAGAACTATGGAACACGTGATCTAGGGTTGGATTCCATTATCCTACAAATCCTAGAAGCTAAAAGTACATGAGAAGAAGTATGCAACACATGATCTGGAGTTGGATGCCATTATCCATGCTCTAAAAATGTGGAGGAAATATCTAATGGGAAAAATATTTATCATGGAAACAAACAATATGGGCTTAAGATATATTTTTGAAAAGTAGGGTTTAAATCCTATATAAGATAGATGGTTATCCTTTCTAAGTGAATATAATTTTGAGGTCAAACACATAAAAGGGAAGGAAAATAAAGTTGTTTATGTGTTAAGTTGAATAATTCACCTATTATATGAGTTAACCATAAACCATTTTTGATTTGTATGATAGAATTAGGGAAACAACTAAAAATAACAAATTTTATGCATAAATCACTAAGAAAATTCAAGAAAACAGGTCTAGACATAACCAGAAAGACTACAAAATTGATAACATAGGTTTATTATGGCCTAAAAATGGGCTTATGTACCATAAATAGCTAATATCATATTTGAAATTTTAACAGAATTTCAAAAATAGCCTTATTCAAGAATCCCTAATTACCAAAACTTGGTTGTCCCTGTTAAGAAACATTATTTTTGGCCAAAATTAAGAATTGATATCGCTCTTTTTATCCAAATGCCAAGAATTTCAGCTTGTTAAGACTCGACATCAACATACAGTTGGATTACTTCAGTGTTTACCAATTCTAGAATGGAAATGGGAAGTGATAAGTATGGATTTTATAACTTGCCAAAAAGAAGGAAGCAAAATGATTCTATCATGGTTGTAGCTAATAAACTTTCTAAGGATGCACATTTTATTCTTGTTAAATATACATATAAGGCCACAAACAATGCAGATGTTTTCTTAAAATAATTTTTTAGACTACATGACATACCAACAATTATTGTTTCAGACATGGATGCAAGGATGCAAAGTTCACAGGTAATTTCTAGAAAGCCTCGTTTTTTGGGCTAGATACACAATATAATTTCAACACTTCTTATCATCCACAAATAGATGGATAAGCAGAACATACTAATCATATATTGGAGGATATTCTACGGATTTATGCCATGCACAACCCATCCCATTGGGAAGATTACTTACACCTTGAAGAGTTTCAATATAATAACGACTACCAAACATCAACAAAAATGAGTGTGTTTGAAATATTATATGGCAGGAAATGTAGAACACCAGTAACTTGGGATGGTCCAGTGGAGAGGGTTATGTTAGGACCTAGTTCGCTAAAATAATTAGAGCATCTAGTAACTAAGGTACAACAGAACTTAAAAGAAGCACAAGATAGGAAAAAGAGTTACGTGGACAAAAACATAAGAGATAAAGAGTATTAGGTTGGAGAACATGTTTCCCTAAAGGTCAAGGAAAAAAAAGTTCATGGAATTTGAGAAAGTGTATAAACATAGATCAAAGATATTGTGGACCTTTTGAAATATTGGCAAAGAAAGGACAAGTGGCTTATGAACTTGCATTACCCTCCTGTTAAGGTTTACAATGTTTTTCATGTATCCTTGCTTAAAAAGTATGTTTATGACTCTAAACATGTGATTGATTGGGATTTGTTGCAGGTAGAACTGTAAGGGGATTTTAAGCGATAACCCCTTTGTATTTTAGATAAGAAAGAAGTGAATCTATGTTAGTAGGCCATTGACAAGCTTATAGTGCAATGGAGGCACTACAGACCTAAAGGAGCCACATCGGAAAATGAAGATGCCATGGGAGAGGCATATCCTTTTATGTTTCAAAATGGAAGTTAAAATGTGTTAACATCGATACAATGTTGTTTTTATGGGGGGTGGGATGTAATATCCCGAAGTTTTAACCATATCTAATAAAGACTTAAGAAATTAAAAATACTCTTCGATTTGATATTGAGTCGAGAGACTCTGGAGCATCAACACTATTTACATTGTTTATGTTGATTTGATGAGAGAAGAGACACTGGAGCATCAATATTGTTTATGTTGATTTGATGTTGAGTTGAAGGACTCTAGATCATCAAGAATATTTAGATTGTTTATGTTGACTGATGTTGATTTGAGAGACTCTATAGCATAAATATTGTTTATGCTTATTTGATATTGATTCAAAAGGCTGTGGAGCATCAATACGGTTTATGATGACTTGATGTTGAGTTGAGAAACTCTAGAGCATCAAGGGAAATGAGAGACATGACTATTTTTATATTACTTATCTACTTTAATACTCCTAATTGGTTGGGAACATCGACTTACAAAGGAACCAAGCATTCTAGGAGGGGGAATGAATTTTAATTAATTCATAAGAAAGTTAATGAAGAGTTAGAACAATGTGAGGATAAATACATATTAAATAAATTAAAAACAAAAGAAATGGAGAAAAATTAAAACCTAACTACTTCTTGAATAGGATAATGTTAATAAAATGAAAGAAAGAGAAAAAAAGGGAGACACTGCTCCCTAATCAAGAGAGAGAAGTATGAATGAAAACATAGACTCTTCCTAAAAAAAAAGTTGGAGAGAGTGGACATTATAGAATCAAGAGAGAGAAGTATGAATGAAAACATAGACTCTTCCTAAAAAAAAAAAGTTGGAGAGAGTGGACATTATAGGCGGTAATGGTCCCTAGTACACTAGAAGGTTTAGTTGTATTTCCGTAATCTCTTTGTATGCCATGGATAGTATATGGATAGTCTAAGAAGGACTATGTTAAGGGGATAAATTATAGGATTTAGATATTGGTGGTAAAACACCTTGTGGCTACTCTCAAAGTAATTTAGTAACAAAGATAGAGAACAAAACCCTCTGTCTTCCTATTCTTGTGTGCTTGGTCTAGCTTGGGGGTGACCTATGGAATGAACAAGGAAGTGTTCAAGGTCTAAGGCTGGGAGGAACATGGAAGTTCACCAAAATGTTGGAATATTAAAGGCTCATAAGTTATTTTATCTCTATGTATTATTTTTTTATTGAATATTTCATGGTTGTACATGTATTTAGACTATTTAAATGATTATGGGAAAAATTCTACCATTTACAATGATTATTCTAGCCTTGGATCTATGTCTTTTAATTTTTTTAAAATGTTATTTCTATGTCTTCAATGTTTATAATATTCTTGAATATTATTTTCTCCTTATTTCCTTAAACAAAATCAATTTATTCAATAGCATCTACGTTTTCTTACTTGTCATTAAATGTAAATTCCAGGCCTTCATTATTTACATTATTCCCATAAATATTATTCCCATTTAATTCCTTACAACATAATCCATTTATTCAATATTAAGGTTAGGGTGGTTCAGTTTTGTATTCTTAATTAGACATAAATTATTTATTTCCAAGCAGTAAAAATAGAAGTATGCATTTTTTTTTAAGCTAGCAAAGTAGTTCCTTATATTATCAAAATCACAATATACAAAGTTGAGGTCCTCTCATGGTAGAGAAAACATACCTCAAAAAAATACTCGCTATGTTTCTTAGTATAGTCATCTTTAAAATAGTATTCATTGCTAATGCAACTAGATAAGAAAATAACATAATAGTAATAAAAGCTGTCGAAAACCAAAAAAACCACAATGGCGGGTGAGACCTAGCAACTCGGTGTAGTCCTTGTGCTCAAGTTGAGTGGTGGGTCTTTAACAAGCGTGATCCATAATCATGGGTTAATGAACCCTACAGAAAAAGCTATCATAATGCATAAGGTTGGGAGAGGATTATCCTCTAAATCTAGGGCCAATCCCTTAACCAAACCATATGTTAGGTACAGTAATAATATTATATATGTGGTTTACGTATAATATAATATGATAAATATTTAAACAAAAACAAACAAAATTGATTATCCTTCTCTAAAGTATGCAAACAAAGTTTAACAAAATCGAAAACAAAACATTACAATATACTTGTTAAACCATCACATGAGAACGTTTTAAACCATAAGCTTGAAAATGAACCATAACTTAGCATGATAACGCTTGGGAAAGGAATTGAACAATGATCTAGGATAAGTGTTAGACGTATAAACAAATAAGCTAAGTATTCAGAAACTATATGGAAAAGGGTTCAAGCTTCACGGCTTTCCCATTACACAGAACATGTAAATATCTTTCATTTGAATGAGCTAACAAAATTAAGGGTCGATCCTGTAGGCTGCACCTCAGAGCCATATAAATAAATTAACCAAGGACAATATGAGCATTTGCAGACCAGAGGTCGAATACCTTTGATCATGCTCCACGATACAAGTATACTAATAAGTATTGCATACCATTTGGGGTCGAGCCACATGGGCTCCGAATTCATTTAATAGATTCATACATAATGTAATAATTTAACTAAATTTGCAATTAAATGCAATAAATAATGCATTTCAGATAAGGATTGAGCCTCAAAGATACACTTCCTATATAAATATATTTATATGATATATGTCGATGAGATGTGCCTCATCGCCATACCCTATTTTCTTCATTGTAAATAAATTAAACAAACGTAAGGATCAAACTGTGTTATATATTCACTATGTAGGGTTCATATGAACCGAAGCCGAGCCTATTCACTATGTAGTCTACAAAATGTCATCCACGATCGAGCTAGCCTAAGGCTAGGCTCTGGTAAAATCCTGGAAGTTAACCAATATATCATTTATCATCACACTGTGGACCCTTGAATTTGAGGACAGTGATCCATTTATGGCTATGAGGTTACCCGAAGGGTGTGAATTCGTCATGCAAACTTGGAGATAACGACGACCATGACCATCACCTTTGTTTTACCTGCAAAGAGAACATGGTATATTAGGGTTGGATATTATACAAGTTACAATGGGAAAATGACATTAAAATGTAAATGAACAACAAATAATATACTTATGAGTGAACCAGGGAATGTGATGGTGGATTGATCCCAAACACCAAACCCTCTTATGCATTACATACTGGAGCTTTTCAATGAAAGGATGATAAACCAATCCTCATAATCCTATCCACTGAAGCTAAAGAATGTTGGTCGAACTATAACACTCCATGGGAATGAGTAACATTGTAGATTGAACATGTCGAGCCTAGGGATAAGCTGGGAGCAGGTCCAGCCTCATACCCTCGACCCTCAATGCAAAAATGATCTTCGAAATCTTCGAAAGGTCTTGATGAAATTGATATACATGATAAGGGATATAGTACATGATTCTTTAATGGCACTTATAGTACTAGTTCGAGGTGGAGATGGGATAACATGCAGGCCCACCTTTAGGGCTAGTTCATAGCTAGTGCAATTAAATGTACCATGTTCCTATCACACCATACCTTGGTTAATATTTCCATGATAACATTGTAAGTGTTTCAACTTATAATTAATACAATTCCTGATGTTAGGATGGCCCTTCATCCACACTTGATCACATATTGATTTCACACGTGTGAATGAAAGGTATGTTCGACTTGGGTAGTAAATCTCATGGTCATCCATGGACCACATCCTCTAAGTACATGATCACATTAATATTCTCAAATATAACATCATTTTTTATACGAAGTCAAACATGACCCTAAGGGTGTTTAACCATGGCCCTTTAATAATATAATAAATGTTATCTCTCCACGCTGGGTGAGTGTAGAGTAGCATGGTCACATGCTAGTGAGGGTTAGAATTAATGGTTAGTATATATAGTTTTATTTAATTTGCTATTATGTATTTAAACAAGGACTGGCATAATAACTGCCGCATGGGTGTAGTTAATTGGTGGTTCAGTTGTTATGAAGTAACAGTTGTAAATGGAGGTCACGACTTCAAATCACACCTGGCTTTACGCGTCTCCCATGCTTTCGGGGTGTGTGGGGCACCTGGGGTTATAGTGGTAGTGGGATTGGATCCCTAGACCCCATGTCATGAGAGTACGAGCCTAGTCTCCAATTGCCAATTCCCCTAGTTACAAAGAAAAAGGAGTGGCATAATAACTACTATTATAAACTAATAAGACTTAAGTGTTAGGATTAAAAGAAGTATCAACTTTAAATAAATGGAAATTGATTTATATGTAATATAATGAATAAGCTGTAATTATAATTCAACCAAATATTAAGAATACTAGAAGAATATCAAATGAGTCTATCGTAGGTTCTTAGGGATGTAAAAGTATCATACCAATTCATAATAAATGATGAAATTGAATTAATGGTGAAACTATGGCTACATTGCATGAACATGCAAGAACTTGGGAAACTATCTTGTACTTATTCTAATAAATGTCTTTTAGCGATGATACAAAACAAAAATAAGTGGATTTTTTAGAGGTATGTTACAAGTAGAACAATGGCAACTTCTATTTTAGGGGAACCAAATCGAGGATGGGAATCTATTATAAAACTATAATGTATAGAAGGACTTAACTCTCCTTTTGGTTTTACTAATGCATGGAGTGGTGGGTAGCCATGCATATTCATCACCTATATTCCAAACATTATTTTAAGTATGTGGTTAGACATAAATTGTCCACTCCATCCACACTAATTCCTCCCATGCATAATGCATGTGTTTGTGGAAAAGTAAGAATAAGTTCCATTGCTTGAATTCTAAATACTAGAGTTCTCAACACTACACTCCGTTTTTAAATCAACATTGGTCATACTTGATTTATTGGGAATTGGTCTATTTTATCAAATATGTGCAAGTGGATCCACTCAACCATGACCATTAATTATGAGATATCTATATGTTCCAATGGTTTTTTTTTTTTTTCATAAAGTGATTGAGAATGGTGCCTAGTTTGGAGGAAAAGGATGGATTTTTATTATCCCATGGTTTTCATTATTTGACAATAACACCTTGTGATTCATTAGAATTAAAGGTTGCATATGTCTCCCAAATATACCATTAAACATGTTTGGAATTTATCAGTTCTCAAGGATATTGGAAATTTTTTGGGAAGTTATATAAAATTATATATTGAGAGAGATGCAGAGGATTTATTCACATATTCTCATATATGTTAGAGATGGACCTTAATAAGGGTCTTCCAAACAAGATGATTCTCAAATGGGACAGATTTAGATGGACTCAAATATTCAATTATGAGAATAGAACATTTTGATGTTGGATTTGCCAACAAACATGATATTTAGAATATTATTGACACTAGGTGCAAGCTCATCCTCCAAGGGCCCAAGCCTAAACCAAAAATATAGAAATTTCATAGGTCATTGGTGTCGATCTAGAAGTTTCATATTAGGAGACAACTTTTCCCTTGGAGGATAAACAAGAAGGACTAAATATAAATATTCTTCTCTTGGTGATAGTAATGAAGAATAATGCAACAAAAAGAATGAAGAGACCTCATAAATTTGAAAATTTTATCTCTAATGAGAAGTAGGTTTCTTCATAGATACAAGTTTTGAATTAAGCATCATCCTTATGGAATGGCCTTCATGAGTGCAATACTCTCAAGAAGAAGAAATAGTGAAGAGGCAAATATTGACAATTTCTTACATCATGAGTTTTTTTTTACAAGCCTCCTTTTTTATTTTGTTATCTCAAAATGAATGGGTGCTTCCATATCTATTCTTAGGATAAACTATGATATGTAGGTAAGGTCATCTCTCTAGATTTTATGGAATCCCAATTTAACATTTTTAAAATGTAACATTTTATTTTCAATGAAACAAAGAAAAATTAAAAAGATTAAAAAAATTAAAAAGGAAACATATATAATGAAAATTAAAACATTTAATATGAAAATAAATATTAACCACTCAAAAATAATTAAATAATTTTGTAAAAAAATCAATATTAAAAAAAACATAAATATAAAAATGATAAAGCCCACAGACATCATACTAAGAAAATGAACATTTCGAGCACTTTGGAATAGAATGGAATGTTGAATGTTTATATATATATATATATTCTTAATTTATAAAAAATTATTATATTTTTAGATAAAATTTGAATAAGTAATATTTTAGAAAAAAAATTAAAAAATAATAATTCGAATTTTTAAATTTTTAATTTAAAAATATGCAAAATTACTTTCCAAAAAATAATTCCAATAAAAGTTGAAACTATCAAAATTAATTACCTCACTCAACTTTGACTAATACTAATTCATTTAAAAAAATCAAATAATATGTGTTTAATAAATCATAAATAATTATATTAAAAAATATAAAATTAAATTAATTATATATATGTATATATATATATTAAAAACATCCTCTAAAATATATATATATATATTAAAAACTAAAATTAAAAATTAAAAATAAATTAAAATAAAAATGATAAAAATGATAAATTTTTAAAACAAAAAAACTAAAAACATTTAATACTTGACCTCAAGAACACTCTACAAACTTTGATACTTATAATTAATTCCACCAATATTTTACAAATGTTTAACTTATAACAACATATTTAAATAATCAAAAATTACAAAACTATAAATCTACATAATGAAAACACTCTAAATGAATCTAACTAGTATATAGTTTGGACAAAAAGAAATATTAAAACTATAACACTCATATGAAGAAGTTTAACCATATATGTTTTAAATCATAATTTGAAAAAATTATAAAACATAATATTATAATATTAACAAATTTAATATAAAAAATCTTTAACAAATAATCATTTTAAAAATAAAATATAAATTGATAGTATAAAAAATACTTTAGATCTAAATAAATATTAAATTAAGCAAATTATTGCATAATGGTAAAAAGTAGACACGATAAAGTGATACAAAACTTTACTTAAATTTGATAAAAAGGTATTATCCAGACAAAAGGTAGGACAATATTTTACACCTTTTCAAGATGGCTCGTAGAAATTATGGAGGCAAATTCTAAGTTGCAAAATAAAAGAAGATAACAAGATTGTTTTGAAGCACTTTGATTCCTATCTTATAAAACTTTACGAATTCCCACATATGAGAGACAACATTCACAACCTTCTTACAACAATTTTTTTTTTCTCGTTAGAAGACATAGATTTCAGGGTTAAGCACCTTGAAAATGGAAAAGCCAAAGACATTGAAGGTTTCGAAGCATAAATCATCAAAATTGAAGTACCTATCCTCATCTTGCACACCCACAAACTCTTCAGTCTAGCGGTCAAGCAATATTTCTCTACACCTTGGACTCAAAGCCTCATTATCCATAGTTTCAAAAGTGGTGATAAAAATAACCCCTCTAATTATGAGACCATTATGATTAGCCCTCTCTTAGCTAGGTTATATAGTATTATTTTAGAAAATAAGATCAACAAATGGCTAGAAATGGAAGGTAAACGAGCTAAATGCCAAGATAGTTTTAGAAAGCATCACTCAACCACCGACCACCTTGTTACACTTAAGATCATTGCAGATATATGCCGTAATAATAACTTTAACATATTTTGTTGCTCTGTGGACTTTAGAAAAGTTTTAGATACAGTTCCTAGAAATAACCTGTGGAATAGGTTAGAGGAGCTTAAGGTTCATTTTGAGTTGAGAGTTGTCACAATAAGGTTATATGAAAAGTTCATTGCAATGTTTAAGAACATTAAGGGGTGGTCAATGGATATAAACTGTAATATTGGATTTAAGCAAGGTTTCCTCATCTCCCTACCATTTTTAACATTTACGTCGATATACTAGAAGGTTGTTTAGAAGAAGCAAGTTACTTCGACATGATCTTAGTTGGGATAGTTACCATCCTACTTCTTTATACTGATGATATTGTTCTTCTGGTAAGGTTTCACTTTGATCTTTATAAGAAATTAAGAATTCTCATTTTTTCTCTAATATGTGTATGACTGTTAACACTAACATGAGAAAATTTATGATTATAAATTACAAGAAAGACAGCTACGCTAACTTTATATATGACAAGAGGAAACTGGAGGAAGTGACTTCTTACAAATATCTCAAAATTGATATTCATCACAAGCTCAATTTGGACTATAGCATCGAAAAAAGGATTAACAAAAGGTGGAAATCTTTTTTTGGACTTGAAAATAATTGTGAATCCGCAACCTACTCATGTGGAATAAAAACAAATTCTTCTTTGAAACTCTTGTCATTCGCATTATCTTATATGTCTTTGAAGTATGGGGATGCAACATTTCTAGAGAATCTTGGAGTAAGATTAAGCAAATCTAGCAATCTCCTTATTCTATTCTCCTTATAGAAGTAGATCTTTCCCCCATTGAGATCATGGCTATGACTAGGTACCTATGTACAAGCAAAAGATAAAGAACGAAAATGATACTTTGCAGAATATCAATAATGTCAGAAATATTATTCAATGTAAACCTAAAGAGAAAATGGATTGCAAGAAAGATTTAGAGGTTTAAACAATATGAAGATTGTGTAAAGGTCATTAACCTTAATCTAGAAGATCAAAAGTATCTCTTGGTATTACCTAGCTCAAAGAAGAAAATTAATATAGCCTAGATAAGAACGAACTCTCATGAGCTCCATAGTGAAGTAGGGAAGTGGTCAATTCCTAAAACTTCATGCATGGAAAGGACTCAACATCTCTGTTAGTCTATGAGTGTTGAGGATGAAAATCAGTCTCTTAGAGTGCCCTTCCTACACCTACATTAAATCTCAGTTTCATAATATTTGTTGCAATACAAACATTTCTAAATTCCCAACTTGTCAAAACTATAGTGAGCTAAGAAAGCTTCTCTTCAAGCTCTTTGAGCATAGAAATAAATTTTTAAAGAAAACTAAATAATTATCTTCTTTCTTCTTAAGATCTAATATAACAAAATTTATCTCAATAAGCCCTAATCATCATCATTATCATCATCAAAAATGGAAAAAAAAATATTAATTTAAAAAAAATATATTATAATTATTTATACATAATATACAATACGTTTCCTATTTTTAAAATCAAAACTATATTTACATCCAACAAAAATTTAAACAATTTTATTTAAAAAACTCTAATTTAAATATTAATAAACAATATTAAAAATATGGTAACATAGATATTAATGAAAATATAAATGGAAAAATTTCATAACCATAACAAAATGGAGATTCAACCACAGAAAAGGCATAAGCAAAAGTCAACATTATGCTTAAGGTCATTACTGGAATAGAGTTGGCATGGTCATAGAGTAAGAGGAAGGTTCCCACCATCCTTGGTTCAAAGAACGATAATTTAATAGTTTAACTCATTTTCTCAATAATTTCTCACATATATATATATTGAAATAATCCATAGTTGTCCCAATTTTTTTTCTTTGAAAGAAGAAAAAATCCAACTGTTAGTGTAACTATAGCTATTCAAATAATATTCTTCGAATCCCAGGTACAAGGGAGGGTTCCCTTACCCTATTGATATCCTCTATAAATATAAGCTGGGTGGGTGTTGGCCCCGGGCACGGGTCTTAACAGGACACAGTCGGGCGAGTACCGGAGATGAGATTCCATCAACATCGTATTGTCGACTACCCCGCCATAACTCTCCCTCGGTTGCCACTGCTGAATCTGCTGATTACCAGAACTCTCTTGTTGGTAATCAGGTATTTGTGTTGCTAGTGCACTAGCAGTCGAGGTGTCAGCTCGGATTGCGGCGGAAAATTGTAGTCCATGATGATCCGTTTGTTGTGGACTAATTGGAGCGGAAACTTCTAATCCCTGATCTTTCTGCTCTGCATTGATGAGAGAGGAAACTTTTGATCCTCGATCCTTCTTCTCTGGACGCGTGAGCGAGCCTAATTGCTGTGCACCCTTCTCCGCTACAAACTTAATGTTCGCGTTAGATATCGAAGAAGAACAACCTTTTAGTATGTTCTTAATTTGAGAAGCGTACCGTGGAAAGTTCAAACGATGAACCGATGAGTCTCCCCTCAAGAATAATGTAGATGTGTCGTACGCAATTGCAGCCATTTCTGCTGTCGGAAACGTTCCAAGATAGACCCGGTTACTCTTTTGGTCACTGTTGCCATTAAAAACCCCCGCAACCCACTTGCTACCATTGCGCGACACACCTCTGTATTTCTTTAATTCTCCTCCCCTACTTTTCGTATTATGATCTCCAACACCTGCAGGACGAGCTTGTTTTTGGGCTTGTGTACTAACACGCCTCCTACGACCACTATCAGCCACGGGGTTTCGTCCAGCGATATCACTACGCAGCGTATCTCCGCCAGTAGTGTTCGAATCGTTGTGGCGAGACATATCTCCACGAGCAATGTTCGAATTGCTGTGCTACTTATCCCAGGAACACAAAGCATATAAAACCTCTGAAACAGAAGAAGATCAGTTAGAAACTAGACAACAGGTATCTGGAGACGAAGTGGAAGCTAACTCGCTTAACTGTGACACAGAATGGTTGAGAATACGGACTTGAAGAGAAGGAATGTATGAGTCGAGGTTGTGTTATATATAAAAGGGTAAGCAATTTATTTCTATTTTTCCGTCGGTTTTGGTCAAAGATCCCTGTAAAATGCACGATGTTTAATTTAGTTTAGGGCTCTTAAATTTAGTAAGACTCTCGAATCTCGATGTTAAGGCTTGAGTTCAACTTTTTATGAAACATCATAAGGGAACTTTTGGAGTTAAGTATGGATATTGGGCTCTCATATCATGTATTTCAAAGTTACTATTTTCATGGTTAGCTTGGTAAACATGAATATTTAAAGATGGAGTTAAAAGGTCGGCAAACTTAATATTTTTTATTTTCAATAATATAATTTTAGTGATAATTATTATTATTTTTGAAATTTAAATAATAAATTTTCTACCAAATTTTCTAACAAAATAGAGGAATTGTTACGTTTGTTCATTTTTAACTTAGTACATTTTAAAATTCTTTTTTCTTCATTAATAAAGAGAATTTAATTAACTGAAAAATATCGGGTTTTTGAGTTTAGAACAAACTAGGTTTTGCAAGGAAACTTCAATGGTGGCAGCGGGAGAAGGGAGCTCAACTCCCTCCTACATGGAATTTTTTTCGAGGGAATCATGACACCACCATAATCAACCTGACAATCTAGAGGAAACAATTGAGCTATATCTTAATGGAGTTGAGGGCTCAATTGAGGGTGAATTGCTAGTTGAGCATGGGAAGGGATGTGTAGGAAACACTACCCCAATGACTGAATTAGAGGAAAGTACAATTGAGAACAAGTTATCTGAACCAAAAAGACAAGAATTCGGGGGGCTACATTCCCAAATGTGATTCAATTCCTAGCTTTGAAATCACCTCCTCTAAACTCAGTACCTACATTTAGTACATGCAAGATGATGTAGTCATACGAAAATGTAAGGGCTTTTGGCCCACAAAAAGACATATATGTTGGTCGGCTTAGAATAGATGGAAAATGAAAGGATGGGTGGATCTAAAACTGGGATCCGAGGGTCTCTTCACCACTATCCTCAATAACATGGAGGACAAGGATAGAGTCTTTGAAAATGGACTTTATAACTTTAACTTGACACATGGGTTATATTTGAGATTATGGATCAATAACTTCAACTCGGAAAAAGAAGATTTCTTAGTTGCTCCAATTTGGATTAGACTCTACTCCTTGCCACAAGAGTATTTGCATGAGAAAACCCTCAAGAGAATACGGAACACCTTGGGTACCTTTATGAAAACCTCATAAATAACCAAGCAAGGGTGTTATACCTCCTATTACTGAATCTAAATTTTATATGAACATGTCCAGAGCTATTATAGACTCCACTTGCTTGGACTATATGGACTCTGAATGGATTCAGTCATTGGACTATGATCACATCCTATTTCATTATCGCAAATTGATGCAGGAGCATCGGAGCCTAGGCATATTAGTCGAAGTTGATCGATAGAAGAGAGCTGACCAAAGGGAGTGCCAATGAACGCTGGTGCATGAAGCAGATTGACTCGTTGAAGTCAATAAGTCGAGCAGAAGCTATCGAAGCAGTCGACAGGAACGAAGAGCTCGAGAGTTGACATATCAGTGTCGACAGACAATAGTCGATAGTCAACATGTAGATGTCGATAGGAAACAAGTTGCCGTAGAGTCGTGGAAAGGTCGACATGATGTCGAACCGCGACATCGTCAGGTTTTGGGCCTACACCAAGAGAGGAGGAAGTGACAGATTAGCGAAGCCTAAGTGCAAAGTGAAAGCCGACATGAGAGTTGAAGATGACGGAGGATAGTATGGCCGACGGGATGGTGTACTGTAGCTTGTTAGAGGAAGTGTAGAAGTCAAGGAGAGTACTTGGCAATAGTTCGGAGTTGTTGAGGAAGTTAATAGCAGTTATTGCAGGTAGGTGAAGACATGACAGATGTCATCATAGGCAGAGGCTGTGTAGCATGGTACGGGCACTGACAGTTGTAGGTTTGCAGGATTGTGGAAGGATCGGTTAACAGAAGAAGCGTGTCTCGGGGATCACAGTGGTCTCGAGAACAACAACAGCAATAGCAGCAGAAGACCAGGGAGTTTGGATTAGTTGAGGGACTTTTTTGTCATATTGGGGACTTGGCATTTTAGAGAGTCAAGCAAAGCTGAAGAGAAGATCAAGCCATAACTCAGAGTTCAACAGCGAACCAGGAGAGGGTGAGGTTGACCCACTGAGAAACCACACCGCAGTTACTTCTGTATTGTAACAGCTGAGGCCAACAAATAGTTAGTTATTTGTATTTACAGTTATTCCGCATTGTAACTGATTCAGAGAAGTAATATAAGCCAGCTTCTGGCATGTTGTTTTCATCTTGTTTGTGTGAACATTTGTGGTTGTGTCATGTGTAATGTCAAGCAAGAACCTTGTTGCGATAAGGAAACTTGTGTCAGTTTCTATCAGAGCTATAGTATCCTGAGAGCCGAAGGACAGCTATATCAGAGCCCGGAAGTGAGTCCGGTTGAATCGAGCGGGAGGGAATCCTGCGTGCCAAAGAACGTCAAGTGATATTGAGCCTCCAAGTGTGTTGAACAGCTCCAACTGAGGTTGGGTAGAGTTGTGCGTGACTTGTTGAAGTACGGTTGCGATTGGACGAGTGGGAATTTCAGGGAGGTTGAAAATATCTCACAGAGGCGTTAATGTCCAAGGACAAAGAGTGTGTGGTACAACAGTCATAATTGATCATGAAATGTTCAACGAATGCGTTAGAATGATGCGAACTTTGACAAATGAAGTCACAATGATCAAAGAAATCCAAAGCCATGGTTGTGTTCCTGATGCATTAGACCACAACGACAAGGAAGTCGAAGAAGTAGAACCACAAGAAGCAGCGGAAGATGAACCAGAAGAAAAACTCATCAAGATTCTGATGGAGATGAGGGGTCCGGAAAAGATAGACGTTCATACCTACTCAAGAAGTCTGTATCCACAAGACTTGATCGACTGGTTCGGAGAGATGGAGAATAC
This sequence comes from Larix kaempferi, assembly GCA_027924585.1. NCBI lineage: Eukaryota > Viridiplantae > Streptophyta > Pinopsida > Pinales > Pinaceae > Larix > Larix kaempferi. Next base: position 22,475,323 of record BSBM01001023.1, read on the forward strand.
TTCGATGTAGAGCAGACCGAGGATCCCAAGCGGGTTAAGACTGCATGTTTGAGATTAAAGGGTCATGCCTCATTGTGGTGGGACAATGTCTAAGCGGATAGAGTCAAGAAGGGCAAGGAGAAAATCAAGTCTTGGGACAGGATGGTCTCCAAGATGAAAGCGAAGTTCTTACCGAACAACTATGTTATTTTCTTATTCAGGAAGTTGCAGAACTTTTGACAAAAGGAGATGACCATGAAGGAGTACATGGAAGAATTCTATAGATTTTTGATAAGTTTGGGGCAAACCGACGAATGAGAAGAAGTTGTCGCTAGGTACGTGAACGGCTTGAAATATACCATTTAGGATGAATTGAGCATGTCTCGATTCAGAGCAGTGGGTGAAGCCTACCAGTCAGCTCTGAAGGCAGAAGATAAACTATCGAGAAAATTCACAGTGACGAGAGGTCGAATGATTGGTCGGGGTGTGAAGATTGTTACTGTGAAAGGACAAAGTAGAGGTTACAGAAGGGAAGCTATCAAAGATAGTCGATGTGCGGAAGGGACATTGACAAGGGAGAAAGCGCAAGAAAATCAACACAATGGTCGTGAGAACCGCGGTCGAGGTGCGTATGGTCGAAGTGGTCCATCCGATAGGAAAAGAGCTAACACACCATCCATAATCTGTTACAAGTGTCGTGGAGTGGGACACAAGGCATATGAATGTTCGAAGAACCTACACACTGCAGAGGAGTCGAAATGCAGACGTCGAAGAGATGAGCAAGTCGACGAGAGGGAAGAATCAGCATCTGATAGCAGTGGAGATGGTAAAAAGAAAATTCGGTCCACGACAGCCAGCAAGACACTAGTTCTGGACGATAGATCCGATGAGCAAGAGCCAGCACAGTGGAAGGCAATCTTTCGAATGAAAGTGCGAATCGACGAATGGCATTCCAATACCATAGTTGATGGTGGAAGAATTGAGAATCTTGTGTCGACAAAGGTGATCGAGAAGGCCAAATTGAGATGTCGAGAACATCCACGCCCTTACAAGATCTCATGGTTGCAGAAAGGACACCATGTGAAGGTGACCACATAGTGCCTGATTAACTTCAAGGTTGGGAAGTTAGAGGACAATGTACTATGTGATGTAATCCCAACAGACGCATGCCATCTATTGTTAGGAAGACCATGGAAATATGATCGGAAAATGATCTATGATGGTCAAGCCAACACAGTCACAGTATGGAATAATGGCGTGAAAAGCACTCTTAAGCCAAAACCTGAGGAGCAAGCCGACATTAAGCAAGGCGAGAGCAACTTTTGGGAGAAACGCGTGTTGATGTGTTCAGCGAAGGAATTCCTTGCAGAGGAGGAAAAGTAGTTGGGGTGTTATGTTATCATTACAAAGGGACCATATGTCGAGAAGGTGACAGTGGAGGAGAAAATTCAGGTCGAAGTCGAAAAAATGCTCAAAGAATTTTGCAGCATAGCAATCAATGAGACACCGATGGGATTGTCGTCGATAAGGAGCATATCCCATCAGATCGACTTGATTCCAGGGTTGAGTCTTCCAAACAAGGCACTGCATAGGATGAGTCTGACAGAAGGTCAGGAACTCACTCGACAACTCTAGGAGTTGTTGGACAGAGGGTTGATCAGAGAGAGTTTGAGTCTGTGTGCGGTACCAACAGTATTAGCGTCGAAGAAAGGTGGAGAATGGAGGATGTGTACGAACTCCAGAGCTATCAACAAGATCACGACCAGGTATCGGTTTGCATTGTCGAGAATGGATGACTTGATGGATTTTTTGAGTGGAGCGAAGTACTTTACGAAGATAGACCTGAAGAGCGGTTATAACCATATTCAGGTTAGAGAAGGAGACAAATGGAAAACAACATTCAAGACAAAGGAAGGGTTGTATGAGTGGTTAGTCATGCCATTTGGATTGACTAGTGCACCCAGTACGTTCATGATGAAGTACTGAAACAATTCTTGGGAAATTTTTTCATAGTCTATCTAGACGACATTCTGATTTTCAGTCAAACCAAGGCAGAGCACTTGGGGCTCCTTCGACAAGTATTGCAGAAGTTGCAGGAAGAGAAGCTGATGGTGAACCTACAAAAGTGTTTCTTCATGAAGGAAGAACTGGTATACTTGGGATTCATAATCTCGAGTAAAGGGTTGGTGATGGACCTAGAAAAGGTGAAGGCGATATTGGATGGGTCTGAACTGACAAGCGTGACTGGAGTAAGGAGTTTCCTTGGACTTGCCACTTTCTACAGGAAGTTCATTGGGGGATTCAGTCATATTTTCGCACCGCTGATAGAGTGCATGCGCAAAGGGGAGTTCAAGTGGATGGAATCAGCCCAGTGAGGTTTCGACAAGTTGAAGGAAAAGGTCACTAAGAGCCCAATGTTGGTGCTCCCATATTTCGACAAAGTTTTCCAGGTCGATTGCGGTGCAAGTGGAATCGCAATTGGAGTAGTGTTGAGCCAGGAGGGCTGACCAATTGCATTCTTCAGTGAGAAGTTGGATGATGCAAAGTGGAAATATTTGGTCTATGACCAGGAATTCTATGCTATTGTCCAGGCATTGAAGAAGTGGAGGCATTATTTGTTTCCCAAGGAATTTGTGTTGTACACGGATCATCAAGCACTAAGGTATTTGAATACTCAGTTGAAGTTAAATCAGCGGCACATGAAATGGGTCGAATTCCTACAGGGATATACGTTCATGTTGTGGCATAGGTCGGGCAAGTCGAATCAGGTTGCTAACGCGCTGAGTAGGAGAGTTGCATTGCTGAACACTACAACAATTCAGGCAACAGGTATAGAGTCGGTGAAGACAGAGTATGCGACCGACGGAGATTTTGCGAAAGCATGGGAAGCTTGTCGTGAACCATGGAGTGTCGACAGAACTCCATATTTGGATTATTTTTTCCAAGAAGGCTACCTATTGAGGGGCCGATAGTTATGTATTCCCAGAGGATCAGTGCGAGAGAACCTAATCCGAGAGTTTCATAGCGGTGGATTAGCAGGTCATTTTGGCATCAACAAGAATAAGGCATTAGTTGAAGAAAGTATTATTGGCCAGGAATGGCGACAGATGTCGAAAAATGGGTTCGACAATGTAGAGTTTTCCAGTTGGCAAAAGGAAGAAGTTAGAACACAGGGTTGTATACACCGTTGCTGATACCAAATACCCCATGGGAGCACCTGAGCATGGATTTTTTGCTAGGATTGTCGAAGACGTAGCAAGGAAGCGACTCAATATTTCTTCTAGTCTATAGATTTTAAAAAATGGCACACTTTATTCCGTGTCGGAAGACAAGTGACGCCATAAGCATTACTATACTATTCTTCAAGGAAGTAGTCAGATTGCATGGGTTGCCGAAGAGTATCACGTCAGATAGAGATACCAAATTTATGGGGCATTTCTGGAGAACCCTATGGAAGAAACTGGACACGATGTTGCATTTTAGCTCGGCATATCATCCCCAAATAGACGGACAGACTGAGGTGGTGAATAGAAGTTTCGGAAACCTTCTAAGATGTTTGATAGCTGACAGAACTAAGCAGTGGGAGAATGTTTTGGTGCAAGGAGAGTTCGCATACAACAATTCTATGAATCGTTCGATAGGTTTGAGCCCATTCCAGATTGTTCAAGGAAGAAGCCGACATGGAGTGGTGGATTTGGTTGAGTTGTTGACATAAATCACGAAGAGAGCGGATGCATAATCATTCGCAGAGCACATAAAATAAGTTCATGAAGATGTGCGAAAGCGAATAGAAAGGAGCAACGCGGCATACAAGTTGAGAGCCGACGAGAAGAAGAGACTACAATCATTCAGTGAAGGAGACTTGGTCTATGCTCATTTGTTGGAGAGATTTCCAAGAGGAACATATAACAAGATGAAACTGAAGAAGATTGGACCATGTAAGATCTTGAGGAATATTTTGGACAAAGCTTATGTGTTGGAGCTATCGAAAGACTTAAGCATTTTTCCAATGTTCAATGTCTCAGATCTGTACAAGTTCGGAGAAGGTTCAAGCAGCAGAAGCGCAAAAGTGTCAAACATCGACTGGATAGTGCAGATTCCAGATCGACACAAGGAGGAGATCGCAGAAGTAATAAAGGAACGCGAAATCAGGTGTACGTGCAATTCCCGAAGGAAGGAATACTCGGTGCGATGGAAGAATGATGAGTTGCAGGAGGCGACATGGATTTCTGAAGAAGATTTCAGGAGACTAATGGAGCAGTCGAGTTCTTTTTCACCTGGGGAGTCTAATGCAGGAGCATCGGAGCCTAGGAAGATCAGTCAAAGTTGATCGACAGAAGGGAGCCGACTAGATGGAGTGCCAAAGACCGTTGGTGTGTGAAGTAGATTGACTCGTCGAAGTAAATAAGTCGAGCAGAAGTTGTCGAAGCAGTCGGCAGGAATGAAGAGGTCGAGAGTCGACATATCAATGTCGATAGTCGACATGTAGATGTCGATAGGTGACAAGTTTCCGCAAAGTCGTGTAAAGGTCGACATGATGTCGAGCTGTGACATCAAATGGTTTTGGGCCTGAACCAAGCGAGAAGGAAGGGGCGGACTGGCGAATCCTAAGTGCAGAGTGAAATCCGACAGGAGAGTCGAAGCTAACGGAGGACAATATGACCGACGGGATGGTTTACTGTAGCTTGTTAGAGGAAGCGTAGAAGTCAAGGAGAGTACTTGGCAACAGTTCGGAGTTGCTAAGGAAGTTAATAGTAGTTATTGTAGGTAGGTGAATACATGATAGATGTAGTCCCAAGCAGAGGCTGTGTAGTACAAGAGGGATGCTGAAAGTTGCAAGTCTACAGGATCATGGAAGGATTGGCTGACAAAGGAAGCTTGTCTCAGGGATTGCAGTGGTATCGGGAACATTAGCAGCAGTAGAGTAGAAGACCAGTGAGTTTGGATCAGTTGAGGGAATTTTTTTGCATATTGGGGAATTGTCATTTTGGAGAGTCAAGTAGAGCCAAAGAGAAGATCAAGCCATAGCTCAGAGTTAAGAAGCACACCAGGAGACGTATAGGTCAACACACTGAGAAAGCGCACAACAGTTACTTCTATATTGTAACAGCTGAGGCCGATAGATAGTTAGTTATTTGTATTTACAGTTATTCTGCATTGTAATTGATTCAAACAAGTAATATAAGCCAGCTTTTGGCATGTTGTTTGCATCTTTTTTGTGTGCATGTTTGTGGTTGTGTCATGTGTAATGTTAAGCAAGAACCTTGTTGTGATAAGGTGACTTGCATCACAAATACCACGAGCATAAACATCCATTTTGAGATTGACCCCTCAACAAAAATATCCCTCCCAACAAACCAACAATAAAACAAGACTTAGAAAGCTACATTTGTGAAAATCCTCACAGTGGATCCAAAGAGATGATGTAAACCTCACAATGAAAGAATTTAGGAAAATAGAAGAGAATAGAGCAGCGGAACATAGATCCAATGGAAATCAGATAGGAGGAGAATATTCACACATGTTTCATTAATCAGAATAGTAAAACGATAATGATACAATGCACAGGATTCAAATACCAAGGGTGTAATTCAAATTAGCCTACATGGATAGATCAAAAGATCACTGGAGTGTCATCAAAGACCAACTAGAAGTCCTCACCATCATCAGTGGAGTCATCAATGCACAACTAACTGTCAACCAAATGTCAAACTGAATCTAACTGAGTGTGGTAGGTGCAACTAGCACATGGAGGCACTAACTGAATGAAGGAGGCTTAGTGGAGGGCGCATTAGGAGCTAACTGGAGTCAGAATGGGTAGTCTAGTCTCACTGGATGTCCATCGGAGTGATATAGTCAATTGAGAGTCAGTATAGCCTTAAATAGGGGAAATAACTAAAGATAACTCAACTAACTGAAGTACAATTGAATGGTAGGTGGGAGAGGGCACCTAGGATGCATGCAATTGTATGCAGGGCGCACTAAGCACTAGGAGGGCTAAAACTGATCTGTGAGAAGCTCCTAGGCTAGCTAACTGAGGGCTAGGTGCTGCCAGTTATGAAGCTAATATAGGGGCAAGAGGATGAACCCAACCATATGCAGAGGAGGGTGAACCAAATAATAGAATTGAATGAGTTGAGAGATAAAACATATGACAGAGTGCAAGTGCACCAAGAGAAGATGAAGAATAATTTTAACAAGAGGGTCAAAGAGGAGCAGTTTCAGGTTAATGACTTAGTTTTGAAATGGGATGCTCCAAAAGAAGATAAACATGGAAAATTTGATCATATGTGGATGGGCCCATATACCATTGCAGCAAGCAGAGGTGCGAATTTGTTCATTCTGGAGAATTAGGATGGGTCTCCATTTATAGGAGGTCCAATAAATGGGAGGTTTTCGAAACATTAACTGTCCTAAGGATGACAGGTAACCCTTGTATCATAGTTTGTGCATATTTTTGCATATGTTGTTTTGAATTTACATTCTAGCTAAATGGTGGACCAAAGGGTTTGAAGCCCGAGGAGAAGGCCCTAAGGCCCGGAGGAAAACCAATCGTTTTGTTTTTTGTTTGTATGTTCAGAGTAAACCAGAGAAAACAGACATTTAGAGTTTTTATCAGAAAGGGCCCAATATACCAGGCACCGGTTTGAGGGGTTCTTTGCTACCTCACAAGGAGGACAGCATCCCTAGTTGGAGACAGCTATTAGCACTAATTTTTTCCTAGGTGAAGTGGGAGGTTGAATCCCTAAAAGGGATGAAAGGAGCCTCATTTGTCTGAGTCAAATAGCCCATAAGATAGCTAAGGTGAGAGGTCTAGAAAAACATTTGTGGATTAGAGAAGGAAATGATCAAAGCCGAGCTCTGAAGCAATGCAAATAGAGCTAATAATGGTGAAAATGACCACAATTATGAGGTGGAACCTATGGGAAGTACAGATCGAAAGTTCTGAAGATCTACATCCAAAAGCACGCTTCGCGAAATAAGGATGTGTTGTTTAAGCGCAGGAGGGGGTGTTAGCCTAGGGCCACGTTAAAAGCTTGATCAACGGTCGTTGGCGGGGATCGACGGCCAGGAAGTGGTTCACATTTTCAACATGCGTGAAGAAAGCCGATATCCATATTTGCGAACTTTTGGTAGACCCCGCACCTTCCAACGGCGTAGATCTGGCGGGATGGAGATCAACGGCTAGCTGTAAGTTCGCATATTTGACTTGCGCGTGAAACCGACAGACCCAAAATTTGCGAAGTGGATAAAGAGGCGCACCTTTGGACGACTGAGATCTATGGGGGGACCAGATCGATGACTAGCAAATGTTCTCATGGATCAAAGGTGCTAGCAAGATGGCGGAGAGCAGAGTTGGAAGCCACGACGGATGATAGAAATGAAAGCTAAGGAAGATCTACCGCTAGGAAGCCAGTCACATGGATGAATGGTTAATAGGGATCCATCAATGTCGCAACTGCAAGGGGGATATGGCAGAATAATAATATAAAAAGGGATCACCTGCACGTAGATCCAAATCCCTCTTGTCCTGTTCGCATAAGAAACCGATAGGAGAAGACCATGCAGAAGCCGACAAACCAACCAGGTTATCCAAGGCCCCCGACCATTTGTCAAACAAACAGGTAGGGCTCATTGTCACCCTAGAAAAAGTATTTAAATGGTTGGATCTCTGGAACCCCCGGGTTTTGAGCCCCAAAGGTTAAATGAGCTGGTGGAGGATAAAGACTATGAGGTTTATGATACCATGATGCTTAACATCTCCATAGACACTGCTAAAGAAATATCGGAGATCATAAGGGACCAAAACATAGATATTCATAGGTTTTATCACTCTTTCTTCTACTTATTCACAACCAGTCAAACCCCATGTTTCCCCGAATTTCTAGAATGGTGTGCCTGCAACTACTCCCCGAGTTAGAGAGCGATCATGGACGCTTGCAGGTCAAAGGTCTTGTGTTATGTGAACGCCCCAACTATTAGTAAATCCCTAGCCATTCTAGCCGAGTTTTTCCAGAAATACCAAAGCTACAGGGAATAATCCCTAATCCAACAGTACAGACTTGCCCCAATTCCACTGAAACAAAGTTTTTACCATGATTCCCTACAACCGAACGCCTCTTTCGAGGGCATACCTTTCCCTGCTAAGGCCAGCCTTTTTAATGAAGGATCAAAGTGTGTCATTACTATGTTGGTCCAGTTCTTGGGGTTGGACACTGACTTGTATATAACTGAACCCCTGATAAGCTTAATGTTTGTTATAAGTACCTGCCCTATTGAGCCAAAGGATCCCAACATTCTGACCCAGTGTGCATGCCTCAAGTTCGACGAGGTCCTAGCTGAAAGATTCCACTTCTAGCTAGTAGAATTCCCTAAGACAAGGACTTTCATATTCCAATCATACCTATTAAATATGTTCCTGGTATCGCTTGAAGAGAACCTACTGATTCCAGAGTTGCATCTCACCAAAGAAATGTATTTAGACTATAGAGCATTCATGAATGACCTTATGTCAGAGGTCTACTTCATTTTCTTCCAGAAAAGACTACCTAGGGTGCTTCCAGAAATGAAATATTTGTTGCAACCCTGCATGGAGAAAAGAGTTGGAGACTAGTTCCTATTTGGACATGGCATTGTAATTAGAGTCTATGGATTTTCCCATGCCCCTTATGTGTTACCTTCCTTCCTGACCCCCAGCATACTTACCTTTGAATTCATAAGATAGAAATTGAGGGTGGAATGTGAACACTTCCTAGATGATAAGAAGTCCTGAGATATTAGTTTCCCATGAAAAATAGGCTCCATCATTGTTAAGAGAAAGACTTCCCTCCCATACATTGAGCAGATGATGAGAGACATGGGATTCCAATCCAAGATAGCTATAGATTATGATCCTCATCATGTCATTTAAGAAAGGAGGAAGGAAAGCAACAAAAAAGGTTATGAACATTTCAAACTTGCAATCTTGGCTGAGATGGCTAATTGGTTAGAATACCCTGACAAAGGATAGATGGAAGTAGAGGAGCAAGAGGCCTCAACCCCTTCAATATCCCAGGTCAATCCCGCATCATTAGTACCTATTTCCCCTACTCTACTACCATCAATTTCAACAGCTCTGTCCCTCGCCATTAGTTTAGAGAAATCCAGCAAGCTGGGGGGCAGTGAGCCCATGGAGGTTGATAGTGATGGATAAAGGGACCCAAAGAGGCAGAAGATAGAGAAGAGTGAGTAGCAATTAGTGATAGTGCAAACAGATCAACCCAAGAAGAAGAAAGGGAAGCTGCTGGTACTGCCTTTTGAATTCAAGGTGTATGTGTTTAATCAGACTCCCTCTGTGTTTGCACTACCTAGCAAAAGCAGGGCTGATTTGCTAGAAGAATATGAGGAGAGTCCATAAACAATATTAGAAGAAGCCAAGCTATATGCTGATGTGAGAAAAATGTCAAAGAAGGATGTATCTCTGGTGGCAAGCAGAAGCCTCACCCATAACACCCTCAGTCTTTCCTTGGCCATCAAAACCAAGGCCATCGAACTGAAAGTCAATCTGGAAGACATCCCCATGCCAAATATAATCAATTTACATAAAGATACTAGTGAAGTCATATATAAGAAGTTTCTAAAAGATGACCTAGATCTATCCAAAGTGCAGGTCAATAAAGACAAGGTCCAAAATCAACTAAGAATAGAGAAGATAGAGAATAAGTCCCTGAAAGCACAAGTAAAGAAGCACCAAACTGCATTGTTAACAAATGAGACTGATGAAAACAAAAGAGCTAGCATACAGAAGTTGTTGGATGAGAAGGACAAGACCATCTAGCAAATGAAGTCGAAGTTGAAACTTCCCTCCACTAAATTGGTAGATGCATCTGAGCTAGAGGAATAAAGGGAAAAGCTTCAAGGGAAGCTAACAGATTATGAAGCTAAGTTGTTGGGTTTTGAAGAGAAGGAAAAGAAATGGTAGGTAGATACGTCCATTTTGGTGGCCAATGAGAAGCTCTTAAAAACACAAGTTGAAGAGCTTGAAAAGAAGTAGAAGGAGAAGGAGCAGGATACGAGGAAGGAAATGGAAGGGCAAGACAAGGCTTAGGAAATGGATACTATAGAAACACCTTCCATAGAGGCGGGGGATTTCTCCCTGGTAGGAGCCATAGCCCAGGCTAGTCTAGAGGATGTAGAGGTAAACAAGTTGAAGAAATAGAATGCAAATATGAGGACTCTACTGACTAATTCAGAAAAGGATAAGGAGGCTTGGGAAACCAAGTACCAGGGAATGAAGGATGAATGTGATGAATTGACAAAGAAGGCTATAGGCCATATTTTACTTCAAGAGGCCAAGTAGGTGATTTGGGATAACATCATCACTAAAGCAAACAAACTGAGGTCCTTCCCAGATTTTTTCATAGACAAAGAATCTGTGATAAAGTTGGAGAAGCTGGGTATGGAAACTGCTAATGAGAAGTTAAACAAGAAGCTTGCAAATCATGTTGAGAATGTTGTAAATTTCCTGAATGGCCTATATTAGGAAGAGGCTAGCACAACTGGTATAAAGGATAAAGTGTCCATTATTATCCGGGAAAAGAAAGTGATGCTTAAGCATCAACAAGTGAAGGCTGTCCAAAATGGAATTGATATCATGACCCAGTAGGAAAAAGGTCTCAGGGACATGTTTGATCCCTTATTTAAGAAGGGATTGCCTCTTTTCTGGGAAGAGGATGGCACCATGATCACCCAGGAAGAGTACCACAACATATTAACAGGGTGTAAGATGGACTATACTTATTTTGCAGGCATGGACCAGTTGTTGTCTAGCCAGACAATGGTAGAAAAATTAACCAGAGACTTTCAATTGAGCATGAGGTTCAGAGAAGCCTATGCACACCTCCATAATTAATCCTATAAAGACCATACAAAAATGAGGGTGTTTCTCAAAGAGCTAGTGACGTCAGACTTTCCCAACGCCTAGCAATGGAAGCTCATCGAAAAGTATGGCAAGGCTAAGCTGAAGCTGCATGCATAAAGGATTCAAAGATCGCGGAAGCTGCCAGCTCGAGAAAGTGTTACGAAGGCATCCTATTTACTTTTTTTGATAATCTGTTGGTCCTGGTGTAAAAATGTCAAGTAAATTTGTAAAAAGGTAGCTTAGTCTATTTTTTTCACCGAGTCTTTCAATTTTGGGTTGTAACTAAATCTCAGTAGTGGCATATCTGTTAGCATAGGTGTCACTAGTTTTGTAACTATTTTCTGTTGGAGCAAGTCGAGCCTGAGGGCCATGAGGAGCTATAAAAGCAATGTAATAGACTGACAAAGGGTTGAAACTTTTGGATCCCGTGAGTTCTCTCTATGTATAATGTTTTTTGAAATACTATTTAATAAAGTCTGGCAAGGTCGAGCAAGCAATTTCACCAGGGATTCATGTGTTATTGGTCTCACAGTCTGTTTATTCCTCTCCTTATGTGAATGTTTTCCTTCATTGTTAATTCATATTGTTATCTTGATTCATGCTTGGATAAGAGTACTATTGGAATAGAATTCATAGAGATTAAGCTTTGTTCCTTTCATTTCAAGTATTCATCACCAATTTCTGCTAAAGTTGATATAAAATTCATGTTATATGCTCTATATTAATAGACTGTTCATCTATTCTTCTTAATCACCAAACAAAAGCTCTTTAACTGTGAGCTAGTAGCTATCTTGCCTCTATGTGGGTTTATTTGCAAAGTATTGCCATGATAATCTTAATTTGTCTATTTTGACTCCACTGCCCAATGTGTGTCCTTTTTTTTTCAACCAACAACAATTTAATCATAGTTTTATCCATCTCTAGCCTTGTTTTATTAATTTGTGAGAGATCCCTCTCTCGAGAATAAGAAGCCAACTTATATCTCCTTAAGTGGTTCTGCATGTTGCCTCAAGGATACCTTTCCACAACCTTAGGGTCAATTTGGGTGCTAACAACTTGTTCTATGAATATATACTTAGTACTAAAAATGATTGTGAAATATTGCTATCATATGTTAACATTTTAAATACTATAGTTCTGAAATTGATTTGAACTTCTAATAGAACCACATAAATTGTATATTCTGAATATTTTTCAGTATTTGTTTTACTTTCATAACTATAAGTTATTTCATAATAGAAGATCATAAATCGATTCAAAATCATTCATTCTATCACTAAAGGATCATTCAAATCTATTCTCTTAAATCTATCTTTTTGTACTGGAGTACGTCACATTATTGTGAGTGGAAAAATATAGAAAGAATTTCTATTCAATATTTCTAGCATTAATTCATAAATAACTATCATCTCAATCTTTCTACCCTAACAGATAAATAAGATATTTTCAGAGGAAGATAACAGTTCAGATCAACTAATAGCTACCTAATAAATAATGGAAAAATCAAAACAACATTTTACACTCTGTCATTCAGAAATAAATCAATAGTAAATAAATAAGATAACACAATTAAAACCTATTAACTGAAGAGGGTGACAAACAACCAAAGGAGCTTGTTCCACCCAACCTTTCCATGAAGAAAACCAATGTTACTTGCCTTAGGACCCTCGAGCCTATTCACTGAACCACCAGGACGAAGATGCTATGTCGAGGCAAGTACTTAAACCTTCTGCAACTCAGCAGCAATGATTTCAACACTCAACAGAACCTCTACATTCAACAGTATTGAACTATGCACTAAGTAGTACTAGTTCAAATTTGCAGACTTAATTCTATCAATCACTTCCTAGCCTTCACATCATCGAATCGCTTGTGCGTTTATCATTCTTTTCATTTCATAATTATCACAAGGAAATTTTAGTGAGCCTCTTACTCAATTCAATGGGTGTTATATCAGCATGCCTAGGTCTTTGGTCAGTTTCTTAATTATTGATCCACCTACTCAGTTCCACTTTCTAAGGGAACATGACCATAAAAATAGGGAAGTTGCCCCCTACAACAGCTAGAAGTGAATGATGAGGCTTCCAAGTGTGATTTTGCTCTCCACCCCAGTCCATTCCTCCTAGTGGGTTAGTGAAAACTCTTTCAATAGTTTCCTTTGGATATTTGTCTCCTCTTTTATTTATGAAAATAAAATATTAGAGTAATTAGTTACAATCATCCTTGACCCCACTTGTTCAATAATCATATAAACTTTACAATAACATATAACATAATGCTTTTCGCATAACATAAAATATTCAGATATTGGGTATGTGACACTGGTTCATTGGTCAACCCGAAAGGCATCACCACAAACTCACAATGGCCGTATCGAGTTTCAAAAGTGGTTTTACTGATATCTTCATCACGGATCCTTACCTGGTGGTATTCTAATCGCAAGTCGATCTTTGAAAATATCTTCTCTCCACCAACTTGATCAAACAAGTCATCTATCCTAGGGAGTGGGTAACTATTCTTTATGGTCAATTTGTTGAGTTGTCGGTAATCGATGCACATTAGCATTGTCATGTCTTTCTTTTTTAGGAAGAGTATAGGTGCTACCCAAGGAGACACACTTGGTCAGATGTATCCTTTCTCTATCAACTCTTGTAACTGCAATTTAAGCTCCACCAACTCCGGTGTGCTCATGTGGTATGGGGATTTTGAAGCTAGTGCTTATCTGGGTGTTAATTATATGGAAAATTCTAAGTCCCTCTTTGGTGGTAGTCCCAGTATCTCCTCGGGGAATACATATTTTAAATCTACAAGAACCAGAAATTCTTCAATTTGTTGATCCCTCTCAGCTTCAAATGTTTTGAGTGTTAACTGGAAAAAGTTGGCAGGCCTTCCTTATGGATTTATTTGCTTGTAGGAAAGATATCTGTCTGATAGAAACTTTCTTGGGTATGCCCTGGATCCTTCTTTGATCCCCTTGGATGTCTGTGCATAAGATTGACTTGTTTAAACAATCCAGCATGGCATGGTGTTGTTCAAACTAGTCCATTCCTATAAGTACGTCATACAATCCTAAAGGTAAGATATTTAAATCTACCTTAGTTAGAAAACCATTCATATCTATATCGCATTCCTTTACTAGTTCTAAAAACTTCCTTTTTGTACCAGTGGCTAGTTGTACCATCCATGGTTTCCTGTGTTTCTCTCGGATTAGTTTACATGTGTTGAGAATATTTGGGGAAACATAGCTTCAGGAAGCACCAAGGTCGATCAAAATTGAAATAGTTGTGTTTGAAATTTTACCTTCTATCTCGACCATGGTATCCTGATGGTTTGCTTGTTGTCCGTCGATTGCTGCATAGATCCTTGGTGTCCTTTCCATGTCCCCTACCATTTTATTTTCTTGGAAGTTTTGTAGAACTCCATCTGCTTTGTTTGGACAATCTATGAAGTAGTGGGGCCCTTGTCATTTCCAGCAACTAACTTGTAGTGGGGAAGCCTTGGCTCCTCTATTTATTATTGGTCTATTGGTATTTGATGCGGGCACATTTGACCATGCACCAAGTCTGTTGAAGTTTCTATTTGGTGGGAAACTATTATTTTGTTTTTTGTATGGCGATGGCCTAAATCCTGGTTTTCGGTTGTCGAAAAAGGACTTGAATCTGTCCCGAATTTTGTTTATACTTTCATTTCTCAGTTTCCCATTCTTGTAGCAAAGTTTGGATTTGTGCCATGTTACATCTAGAGTCTTGGGTATGTCGAACAAAATTCTCTCTTGAAGGCTTGGAGGAAGACACCCCAAAAACGGTTGTATCTTGAAATTTTTTGTTTTTTATGTATGGCACATAGTGTAGAAGATCTAAAAATATGTTGATAAAGGAATCCATGGTTACAAAGCCCATCAATATTTCATGAAACTCTTTTATACTTTTGTCAAAGAACTTTTCTTACATAGAATTTTCTTGAAATAACTTCCTCAAGGTACTCCATCTGATATATTTTACTTCGTGCTTCTTAGTATGCTTCAGGTCTCTCTACCACCTAGTTTCCTTTCTGTTTAAGTTATAAATGGCCAACCAGGCCTTCATTTCACTGGAGTGATTGTGCACTCAGAAATATTTATTCATTCCCAAGAGCCACTCTTCAGCCTTTTCCCTTGTATTCATTTCTCCTTCATAGGTTGGGGCTTTGATCTTCCGAAATTATCCCTGTAGAATATCATCATTTTTTCGTCTTTTCTTGCAAGGGGAGGGTGAGCCATCACTGGAAGAGCTTTTATATTCCTCTTCCGCGAAGTCAGGTGTGTGGTCTTCTCATCCCTCCTCCTTAGGATTGTTGGTCCTTCTTTTATGACGATAGTTTTCTTTGGATATATTTTCTAAGTCGGTGGACTCTCTATGGGGGGTTACCCCTATCAAGGTCTGAATCAGAGCTTTTTTTATTGCTTGTTGTTCTCTCCCTTTATTCATGTTTTCATCTTTAAAACTTTGTAGATCTACTTGTAAACTCTGTAATGTCTTTAATAAGTCAGAATTCAGTTCCACCACAAGTTCTTCTTCTTGGGGTGGTGAATTCTAGTTCCTGTGTCTAAAGTTGTTCTCGTTTGCATCCATGGTTTAGATTATTTCTTATACCTGTAGAGTTCAGTTAGTCAGTAAAAACAAGGTTCTGTTAGTTTTTGTAAAAATCATAAGTATAGTTTTGAAAGCATGTTTTCTGCAACGGATGTTTCTTTAAGTGGCAATCCCAAAAGGTCTCTGAGTGTTCAAAACTGGGTTCTAACACCACTTGTAATGTCCCTTAAATCTGAAAATATTTTTTTTTTTGTATGCGGTAATATTATCATTAAGACCTAAGGTTCATTAAAATATCTTAAGCACTGTGTAATATTACTTGGAATGATACGTGTATTTTGTCTGAATTTTTGTCGTTGATTGGTTGCATGGTAGCTTGTATTCTTACTCTAATATTTATGACATTTGTTTGTATGGTATTGAACTTGTAAGCCTTACACCAGTGTTTGTCACTCTACTCTGTCTAACTACTTTACATTTTATTATAAGTGCATGCTGGTTCTGGTGTAAAGTCTGGAACTCGATAAAGCAGTCCTTGCAGTATGATATCTATGCACATGTCGATACTGGAGGGATTATGTTTATTAGTTTATATGATGTTGATCTATCATATCCTAAAAAGTATCGTTATCAATATTTATGTTATTCTGCGACGTGCAATTGTTTATATATCATGGTACTTGTTCACTGGTTTGATGTATATTGTGTTTCTATATTTCTATCTGTGGATTTAAAGTGAATGTGTTTACTATGATGCAATAGATGAATTTATTATTACTATAAGCATGCGTGGAAAGAAGAGTTGCGTCAAACTTGGGATTACTTAGATTTTATGTGAGCCAAAACATGTTCTAACAATTTGTTGCAGGTTCCCTAAGGGTGTCCCTAAGTTAGCACCTATGTTTGGGGGTAAAACATAAAAGGGAAGACTAAGTGGAATGGTGGCAAGACAAAGAATTAACCTTTGCTAAGACTTTTATGTATTACAACCCAGTGCTTGCAACTAACAAGGTAAGTATCCCACTATAGGGAGTGGGTAGAAAATTGCACCCTCAGTGGAAGTAGATGGGATTTAACTCAACCCGTGTGATGGCCACATGGTGAACATGCCACATTGGAGGGTGAGTAAAACCCTACACCCTAACGATTTGACTCTATTGTTTATCATTTGGCCTTTGCGAGGGAGAGAAGAGCTCTCGGTCGGTTCGATGGCTATGGAGGAAGCCTACGCTTGACCTGAGTGTTGCTCATGGTATGCGCTTACCAATGCGACAGGCTAATGTGCTTAGACTTGGAGACCAACATGTAATCTCTATAATCCCCTACACAAGTTGGGATTCGCATATGTCAAAACTTCTTTGTTGTTGTTGTGATCCATCCTAGTTGATTTATATGATTTAATTAACTATTTGTTTACTAATTGTTGGGTCATGGATTTCTCCATATTTTCATCACCGATCGAAATATATTTCATTCCTCTTCTTCCTATTATTATCCATTTATCATTCCATTTTCCATCCATTTGTTGTAACTTCTCGAGAAATGCCATATTAGTCTCATTGATGCTTTAGTGGTTAATCATGATTATTTTCCTTTATTCTTGATGAATTGAGGACTATTATGCATGATTTTATTCATGATGGTTTGTCGAGTGATTTTTCATATTAATAGTAGTTGCACTCATGGTTGAAGCCTCCAAAGTTGGCATGCTAACACACGTCCACATGGATATTCACAAGATGGTTTCATTCTTAGGATTGATTATGTGGTTTTGGGATTTCAATTTCTTCCCAAGTCCAACATGGCAGCCTTCAGCTCATGATCGAACGTGTTAACACCCAAAAAGTGTACACTACCTGATCTACCTCATTACATGGCTCATTTGTCCATTTTCCCACCATATTTCCCTTAAAAACCCTAAAAATCCCACTAAAAAGCCTCCAAAAGGCCTAAAATGCCTCCAAAAGGCCACAAAGCCATCAAAATAGCCTCAAAAAGGCTAAAAAACACCCTTTTCCTCCAAAAATAGCAAAATCCCTCTAAAAAGGGAATAAAAAATATAAAATAATGAGGAAAAGGAGGAAAAAACCCTATACAGCTGCCTTAAACCATATGGTTCCCAAAACCATGGGTCAGCACTCCACCCCCAAAAAACTATAAATAAGTGATGGAGATCCCTTATTTCATATCCACAATCAAGTATACCCTTACTCTGCCAAAATCTCTCTTGAAACCCTAGCTCACCATTGAGCCACTTTCACCTTGAGAGCCCCTTTTGGCCCATTTCCACCATCGGAGAAAGAGAAGGAGCACATAGGAGCTTGGAGCAACCCTCTTGGACATTGCAAGAGGTTCATCAACCTCCACATTGGAGGTAATATCAATACAAAAACCATTATTTATCTTTTGTTCTTTATGTTTCATGCATGTGTTTTAGATTAGTTTACATTTCTGTTTTAGTTTAATAATTTACATTTACTGAACTGCTACTAAGGAGTCCATTCTCCTTAGTAGGTGCTCATTTGCACAAGCTAGGGGTAAAACCCTAGCTACAGTTCTGGCAACTCCCCTAAGTTTGAATTTCTGGTTACAATTTTTAAATCTTTTTTCTGTTTGGCTGTCCCTTTCGGCCGCCGTATACCGCGATTTTTCCCCCAACAGTCGCGTCCCGACCGCGTCTTCCAGGAACTTACCTGCGACCTAACCGCGGCTCTCAGACTATTTCCGGCGACCTGCCGGCGGCTTTCAGTCTGTTACCTGCGATTCGGCCATGGCTATTAGCCTGTTTGATCCGATCTGACTGCGGCTATTTCCCTGTTTTCTGCGTCCCGCCTGCGGCTTTCGGCCAGTTTCCCACAACCCGTTGGTGCCTTTCGGCGTTTTTCCCGCATCCTGACTGGGACTTTCAACCCCTTTGCTGCATCCCGACTGTGTTTATCTGCCAAAAACCTGTGTCCTGTCCGCGCCTGTTTCCCTAAAACCCGCAATCCGACTGCTCAGTTTCGCCACAAACCCGCGGTCTGATTTCTGCATTTTTTACAGTTTTGAGCCCAGAATTTTGCTGCACTATTTTCTGCACCAGCACAGCCCTTTGTCCTACCTGCAGCCACCCTTCCTTACAGCATTTTTCTGCAGTTTTTAATTTTCTGTTTCATTTACAGAATCGTTTTTACGTTTTCAGCACTTTACATTGGAAAAAGAAAATTGTGCATTTTAAAAGTTCATTTCTGTATTGTTATTGCTAGATAGAAAGTTGCCCTCCCTAGTGGCACTTTCTAATTGCGTTCATCATCACCTCATGAGCACACACTCTGTCACATAATTCAAGTGAGCCTTAAAAAACTATCTAACTCAACCATTATTCTAACCCCACTTGGGGAACACAAAAGAATCTTTGTAGTTAGGTAGGATCGGGGGGATAGGCTTCCAATAACACCCCTCGGTTACTTACACTTGAGACATAGTTGTTCTCCAAATAGGAAACCAAAATCCCCTAGTACTTTTTGGCATGGTCACGATCAGTTTATTAGAGGGCCTCTCCCTTATGAAGGTTGAAGTCGGGAGACTAGTTCCGGAGGCCTGAGTGGAATACCGCACTCCATTCAGTAACTGAACGGATACCTTTCGCGGTTCTCGAGATATCCCTGTATAGGGGTATTGCGGTTAAAGGACTAAACGGTAGATTCACCTTTCTGGACGTGTCATGAACGGGGTATCTTAGTTGCCATTCTTTTAGGATTGACTACCCGGTGTTCCTCCTGGTAGGGGGACATCTTAGCCACTTGGATTTCCTATTCATATTGTCTGACTTGGATTTCATCACCTTGCAGAGGATATGTCTAGTTGAGTCAGAATACTTTTAGGTAGGTTTTTGCATGCTCCTTTACCTCCCTTTGGTCTAGTGAGTTCACCATTTTTTTTTTCTTTTTTAGGAAACCTATTGCTTGTTGGTATTCTGACCATTTTGTTGGTACTCCACCTATTGTAGCACAGCTGTTACAGTGGGTGTTTTGAGTTGGTTGTTGGCCTGAGTGCCTTGTTTTTGAGCTCTCCTTCTGCACACTCAGTTTCATTAGGGTTTTTCAGCTATTTTTTACTCACCTCGACCCACAGAGTTTCGACACCATCTGTCACAATTGAGTCCCCGAGACATTCTCAGCGCCTCAGGAGAGAGCCCCCACAGCACGGTTCACTTGACACCGCACGTCATCGCCACAGATCATCATCACTTGATACCACTTATCATAGATCTAGAGCCTTGTCACTTGACTCCACTCATCAACGGCATAGGACTCCATCACCAGATATTGACGCCCCTTACTTTACCTCCGATTCTGAAGAAGAGTCTGAGAACCCTATTTACACTGCCCCTACTAGCCCCATGGCTTGCGTGAATTCCACCCCTTTCGTTGTAGGGACCATTAGTGGCACATCCACCACTACACCAGTTACCACACCTGCTCTAGGAATGCCCTCGATGGGGGCCACATCCACCATCCCGATCACCATTCCTATTCCCATAACTGGCATACATACCACCACTCCACCAGTGACTCACACTACCCATGGTGGTGCGGGCCCATCCAATACCACTTTAGTTCCCCCACTTGGGGGCAACATTCCCAACCCTGCCCCTCTACTTGGGGGCATGGGCCCCAACTTGGTCCAACCCACTCCTGTGTCAAATCCTTCTTCCAGTCTGCCATTCATGGCTAGCCTCAACCTACCTGACCTAGCCAGACTGACCAACGACCCTATCCGACACGACCCTGCATAGCCTCACATGCCTACCAAGCTCCCCTATGACATTCCTAAATTCGAGGGAAAGACAGGTGAGGACCCACAAAACCATATCATGTCCTTCCATCTATGGTGTTCCTCCAACTCCATAGTGGATGACTCTATTCACCTCCGTCTATTACAGTGCACCTTCACTGGCTCTGCAGCCAAGTGGTATATCGAGCAACCACATGGAACCCATGCCACTTTCACTTCCCTTGCCTCGACCTTCCTGTAGTTCTTCCAGTTTCCTGTCCGCTATGACGCAGGCGTTGAGATCCTCCTATCCTGCAGACAAAACACGGCTACCCACATCACAGACCACATTCATGAATGGCGTATATGTCGTAGCTTATGCAAGATCAAATTGGACGATCGTATCTTCCTAGATTGGTTCCTCAAATCCCTTCTTCCTATTATTGCTAAGGATGTAGCTTCCAAAAGACCCCAGTCTGAAGAAGAGGCCATCCTTAAGGCACAATAGTTCGACCTCATTTATGCCTAGTCGGGTTACCTCTATACCATTATACCTGACGCCCCTCGTGGAGAGTCCTCCCATCATGATGCACCGGGGGCATCCCACGCCGCAGACGGCATCATTGGTCGTGTTTCTTCGCATCCTCAACCCTTTTCTATAGCATGTCCAACCCCGGGCCCCGACCTTTCGCGGGCCACCTCACAGTCTGGGGCCACCAACTCATATGCTCCTATGACACATCACCATCACTCCCATGGACCTAGTTGTCCACCTCAGTGCTTTGGTCATGCGCCCCCTGCTTACAACCCCCCGGTCGCACCTCAACCCTATTACCACCAACAGGCTGCACCAGCTCCTGCGCCTTCTTAGGCCCAACCCACTTATTACCACTAGTAAGCTGCACCAGCTCCTGCGCCTTCCCAAGCCCAACCAGCTTATTACCCGCCACAGGCAGCCCCTGCGGCAAACCCACAACCTGCTCCGCAGACATATCAGCAACCCCCTCAAGGTCCCGCACCTGCGTAGCCTCCACCTACCTATCATCCACCGCAGCCTGCTCCTGCACCTGCGCAACCTCAAAACCCACCTGCTGCTCAAGGGCAAGTTTACACCCAAAACAACCCGCAGCAAAACCAGAACAACCAACGCAACCAGGGCCAACAAAATCGAGGAAAAGGCCGTAATTGTGGGAACAACCAACCTACAGACCAAGGAGGTCAACCAGCTAATCCCCCCAACAACAACAACACGGCCCCCACTAACCGAAACCCTGATCGCCCGCCCAAACAAGCTAAAAACCCTAATTTGAGAACGAACCATCCTTGTTCTATCTGCAGGGTCTATGGCCACTACACACATACTTGCCCACATTTGGAGCAAGCTCGACAACTTTGGGTTAATGATGCCCATCGCCAAGGGCAGGCAGCTCCTCAAGCGCAACCGAACCCCCCACAACCTCAGCAGCCACCTTTGGTGCTACAAAACCCCTTACCAACCCAAGGCGTGGTGAACACTCAGCCGTTGGCCCCTCCCTCAATCCAACGCGCAACCCCAACAGCAACAGATCACATACGCCGCTCCTGATCAACCCATGTTTGACTCAAGTACCCACCACTTATTGATGATGTCTTCCACTGATGTCAACCTCTAGACCCTTCGGAACCAGTATGGCTCCACCTCTGAAGCCCCTCCCGCTGATAAAACCCCTCACGCTCATCCCACTAATCACGCGTTACGTATCCCTCCCCCTCCGGTAGATGGCGCTTCCAAAGCAGCTCGTTTCCCACTTCGCCGTATCAACAGTAACCCCAATGCGCGGGCTGCGTCAAACTACAACATCGTTGATGACTTAGCCCAATCTCCCCCAGCCATGTCTGCATTAGAAGTATTGAAGAACTACCCTTCCCAGCGCAAGACTTTATTCTCAGCCATTGGGGCTATTGACCCAAATGATTCGAATTTGATGGCATTTGATTTGGACCAGTCCGAACCACGCCTGCCTTCCACCTTAGCATTCCAAGTTTCTGTTTCCGTTCGGAATCTTGTCATCCATCGATGCATCATCGATGAGGGTGCCTCCACATGCGTTATGTCTACATTCGTATGGCAGAAGTTGGGATCCCCTATCCTCCAGCAGTCCACCACTGCGCTACGCGCCTACGACGGTCGTTCGGCTCAGCCCCAAGGTCTCCTAGCCAATGTCCCTGTCCAATTAGGTGGTAAAACCGTCCTCATCGATATCGAGGTCATCAACGCCCAGCTTGATTACAACCTCTTACTCAGTCGCAGCTACATGTATGCTATGCGGGCGGTCGCTTCCTCTGTCTTTCGTACCATGATGTTCCCCCATGATGGACGCGTGGTTAAGATCGACCAACTTACTTACTATGATCCAAATGCTCCCACTGCACCCGAGAATGTTCTCCCCATGGTGGAACAACCGGTCAATAGTGCTGCTACCTCATCTGTTTCCTCTTTGGGACCTGTAGTTTACTCAGACCCACCGATGACATCCACTTTCCAATCCATTCCTCCCCCGTCATCTACGCCCGAAGTGTCTGACCTATGTACCCTCTCCCACGATAACCAACCAACTATCAATCAGCCACCGTTGTTGCCTAAACCACCATTGGTACCTAGTCACATTGGTGTTACACCTATCCACACTATCCCCTTCCTAGTCCCTCCTTCGGGAGTAGTAAGCGCCCCGGTTATGGCTACCCTTAGCCTCCTTGGGTTAACCTTGGGATTACCCATATGGTATCTTTCGCCTCTCATTCGCCTACCGACACCTGATGTTGTCCTCCAACCGGTGCAACCCATGGCTACTACCACTCAGCCACCCCCCGGTGTCTCTACACCTTCGTCCTCCACGACTCCTCCCCCTACTCCCAAACCCACTAGGGGCAAAGGTCCCCAACCTTACACTGCTGTACCACCTCCCAAGACAGTAAAAAACCCCCCAGTATTTCGTGCTCCTCCCAAATGCTCATTGTGCAACTAGTTAGGCCATGCAACTCATCAGTGTCCACAGTTACCAGCATTACAGAAGCACATGCAGATGCTCGACGACGACCCCAACATCCCAACTGTCGAACTAAACCCCACTCCCAAGCCTAAAGACAAATCACTACATACCAACCACCCCTGTGCTATATGCGGTGTTTACGGGCACTACTCACATCATTGTCCCAATCTCCCAGATTACAGAGCGGCTCTCTACGAAATGAACAATCTGGATCTTGAGACGGCACCAACCACTATTGAGGAGATTCACCCCCCGAGCTCACCCCCGTCCGGGGAGGTCAACACCATTTACATGATCTCTTCCACTACCATTCCCACGTCAACCGATTTGACGGCCCAAAATTTCCGTACTGATGAGGAGATTCTTGAGGCACTCACTGCCCCAGAGTATCCCTGGGATGACATGCACCATCGTTTGTACTTCCTCCCAGAAGCATCTTCCTCTAGCACCGCTACCCAATTTGTGGTTGAATCCAAAGATTTCCTTCCCACCAAGGTCGACTGGTTTAAGGACCCTATTCCTACTTCTGACGCCTTTGAGGAAGGTAACATGGCTAACATCTCACCTGTCATCCAAATTGATATCGCTGCCCCTGGGAGTGCCCCTAAACTCATCACTTTAGCAGCCTTCTGCAGTAAGCAAGAGAGTGAGGAATACACTAACCTCTTAAGAGAGTTCCGTGATGTCTTTGCCTGGTCCTATACCAAAGTGCCCGGTCTTGACCCCGCCATCAGTGAGCACCACCTTGACACCTATGATTCAAGGGGCATAATAGATTCCCTCGACCCTGGGATAAGGGGCATGATCAATCATTTTGAACCTTCCCCATCACATATATCTCAGCACGTCAATGAACCCATTGTTCAAATCCACACATATGTGATCCATAATCACAAACCCCATGCACAAATCATGGGGGCAAGTCATTAACCCTGCTCACTTTTTCACACTTGTGATCTCAACCATTTTTGAGGTCACATATCACTTGTCGATTTGATTTGATTTTATACACCTAGTATTCGGCCCCCGCAGGCCATCATGATACACCTAGTATTATGCCCTCCATTTTTTCGCACCATTTGCACCGCCGGATTCATATTTCCGTGCCCGTGATGATGCTTGAGATCATTTCTCGCTCTCACCAGGACCAATATCAACATTGTGTCCCGACCCCTAGTCGCCTCGGTTTGTGTGCCACATTGACCGTTCTCCATTTTTCACATATTTTATATCATTGGATTCATTTTTCTGAGCCGGTGATGATGCTTGAAATCATTTCTCGCTCTCACGCCTAGATTTTTTGGGTCTTTTTCCAAAACACCCCCAGTCACCTCGGTTTGCGTGCCACATCGGTCGTTATCCATTTTTGACACTCTTTATATCGCCGGATTCATTTTTCCGAGCTCGTGATGATGCTTGAGATCATGTCTCGCTCTCACCTGGTATAGTTTCAACATTGTGTCCCAACACCTTGCTGCCTTGATTTGCGCACCACATCGGCCGCCATCGGATTGTTCCACACTTTTACATGAGCCATTCACTCCTGTCATACTGCACATGTTTCATTATTTTGCCACCATTTCATTTACCCCGCAAGGAGGCCCATCAGTGTTCCCCCCCACCCTTGTTCTTGGTCATCACACATGTTCCTCGATTGAACACTTCCTCCTTTCCTGGCCATTCCTTTTGTTCGGTATAATTTTATCCCTTTTTCGGGCCGGACAAGTCCTTTATGAAAAAGGCACTTAGGGAGTTTCTGTTAAGCTCTTTTTTGACTCCTAAAACAATGAAAAGATCGCCGAGCAATCTTGCTTCCTTTCATGCTCGTTAAAGTACCTGAAAGGACATCTATCTGGTATAAGTTTAACCCTTTTCCGGACCTGGTAGACTAATTACGAAAAAGGAATACTCTAGTCACACCGGCTAGAAGAGTTCTTCATTGTATCCTTTTATGCTTCTTTGGGCCTTGGAGACTAAATCTACGAAAAAGCCACCCCCTGGAGTCTTCTTATTTGCTTTCAGACTCTCTAAAATTGAAAGCAACCACGAGTATGAACTGTCTTGGGCTCGTTAAATCCACATGACAGTACCATTCTATCATTTCAGAGTCTTCTTATCGCTTTCAGACTCCTTAAAATTGAAAGCAACCACGAGCATGAACTGTCCTAGGCTCGTAAAATCCACACGACAGTACCATTTTACACACACTTCTTCTAGTTCATTAACCCACGAAGAAGTCATCCCGTGCCTCCAGGCACTATGATCGATCATCTCGGCAACACCCCCAATCAGGTCGCCTTTGTTCAGAGTATTCTGCAGTCTCCTGCCATTTTATACCAGCTTGAGTCTCCCTCAGCCCAGTCACCATACCATACCCAATACAGCTATGATCCCTTTCCCATCAGTTAGTTTCATATGTTACCCGATCACTCGCATTATCATACTCTGAACAAAGGAATTTTTAGTCCACCCACTCTACTTGCCCAGTTATTCCATCCCAGTTTAGTCAGTCCTGCCATCAGTACTATCATAGTTCGGTTCTCCACCTCGCGCTCCTGTCAAGGAAACATTATTGCCTTGATAGTTGTAGGTCTCCCTCTGTCGACGACAACCCCTCTATTCTAGAGGATAGGCCCAGAGGTCCCTACGCCTTGGACTTATCACCATTTGTGGTAAGTGCCTACGGACCATTCTGAAAGGAGTCATCATTGCCTCTCCGAGTGGTTGTTTCTCACATGCTCGACTTCAGCACCTTGATCGCATCATCGAGAATCGTGTAGGGTTACATTCCTTTAGTTTTTAGTCGAAGACCCCGGATTTCCCCCGACTCTAGCACATTGGTGAGTCACTTTGGAACACCCAGTTATATGTTCCCGTGGATGTCCGGGCTGCATTGGCGATTGTATTCGAAATCCATCCATTTATATGCTTCCTTGAGTACCCAGATCAGTTCCAGTTCAGTGTACCATTGTGAGTGTACCCCTTGTCACTCTGATCCCGCAGCTCATCAGTCTCGTTGGTACCTCACTCAGGAGCACTGTTGATTGTTCCAGTGTATCAGTTCTTCAGCTCAGACATGGTCAGCCCAGCAGTATGTCCCATATTTCTGTCCCCTCTGGACTATTATGATGTACACAGTGGTTTTCTATGTATCTTATAGGTCCCTCTTTTTGGGCCTCACAGTTCTTTTTATGTATCTTGATACGAGCATGGGTATGCCCGCCTCGTCCATATATTGAGATTCTTCCTCATTCAATTTTTTGAGGTCATGTATATGTCAGGTCCCCATTTTTTGGACCCCATTGTTATTATTATGTTATATCCTGATACGAGCATGGGAATGCCCGCCTCGTCCATATGATCAGATGATTCCTCATCCATTTTTGAGGTTATGTACTTTTAGTTCTTGCAGTTTGTTCGGGATCGTTGTTCCGGGCTTCATTTTGTTTCCTCTCTTCTCTCCACACCCCAGGAAAACCATACATGACTTATGATGTCCATCGGCCATACGATGAGCTCCTTCCCTCGCACATCAGGGGGCAATCTGTTAATACCCAAAAAGTGTACACTACCTGATCTACCTCATTACATGGCTCATTTGTCCATTTTCCCACCATATTTCCCTTAAAAACCCTAAAAATCCCACTAAAAAGCCTCCAAAAGGCCTAAAATGCCTCCAAAAGGCCACAAAGCCATCAAAATAGCCTCAAAAAGGCTAAAAAACCCCCTTTTCCTCCAAAAATAGCAAAATCCCTCTAAAAAGGGAATATAAAATATAAAATAATGAGGAAAAGGAGGAAAAAATCCTATAGAGCTGCCTTAAACCATATGGTTCCCAGAACCATGGGTCAGCACTCCACCACCAAAAAACTATAAATAGGTGATGGAGATCCCTTATTTCATATCCACAATCAAGTATACCCTTACTTTGCCAAAATCTCTCTTGAAACCCTAGCTCACCATTGAGCCACTTTCACCTTGAGAGCCCCTTTTGGCCCATTTCCACCATCGGAGAAAGAGAAGGAGCACATTGGAGCTTGGAGCAACCCTCTTGGACATTGCAAGAGCTTCATCAACCTCCACATTGGAGGTAATATCAATACAAAAACCATTATTTATCTTTTGTTCTTTATGTTTCATGCATGTGTTTTAGATTAGGTTACATTTCTGTTTTAGTTTAATAATTTACATTTACTGAACTGCTACTAAGGATTCCATTCTCCTTAGTAGGTGCTCATTTGCACAAGCTAGGGGTAAAACCCTAGCTACAGAACGGTTCCAACCAAAAATGTGTGCCACATAAGAACACATTGATTTGCGTCGTGATTTGTGAGTAGATGAAGCAGAATCTTGAAAATATGGCACATGGGTTTTGTGCATAATGGCCTCAATTACCTCAATATCGAGGAAATATCTGAACGAATCCCCGATTAGAGATATACAGCTGGTTCTCTAATCATGTAATTCACAGATTTGCAGTTATGGCTGGTTTTCAAATTAGCAAATTTGTTCAAACATATTCCAAGTTGGGAATTCGGTTTCTCATTCTCATGATAGATTTTTATGTATAAATATGTAATCATTCTCATGTATGAGGGGAGGAGGAGAGAAAGCAAGGTTACGCTATAGAATTTGATCCAAACTCTGTTGTAATAAATTCATTTTGATAATACATGCCGGTAGTTTCTTAATTCTAGAGTTGTAGACTTTCATTGTGGAGATCCAGTTCTGCTTAGTGGAGGAAGGGCCCTCTTCCCTGAGTAGATGATGATAGTGTTGATTGTTATTTTTTAGATTTGTTTATTATTTAGTTCATGATTTCATTCATTAGATTTATCATTGTTGTTTTCATGTTAATTTCTTTTTGATAGATCGTTGGCGAACATAACACTTGTTTTAGATTTATGCGATTAGATCTTGCTTCATCAGAATTGATTTTGTTTGAAGCATGATTAGATTTACAGTTTGGTGTCATGAATAGTTTTTAGGCTTGATTTATTTTCAAGAAGGTGTGATCTAGTTTACAAAGAGTTTTGATTTCATACCAATAGATCAATAGTGTCAGGTAGAAATTGTGCTTGCATAGATCTTGCATGATAGCTTTGAAATAAAAGACTTCCTCAGGTTGACAATTTTTGTTCTAGTAGTATCATATGTATAATTAATTAGACAATTAATCCAACCAACATTTTGGCATCGTTTCCGGGGAAGTCTTCAATGGTGCAAAAGTACATTTGACATTGTTGTGTAGATGCATTGTTAAAGTAGAGAATGTAGGTTGCATGATTACCTTTCAGTTTATTGAATTTGCTTTGAGTGTGGGTTTTTCTTAGGATTTGCATTCAGTTTTATTTCATTTTCAATTTTTGGAGCATAAATATTATCATTCCCCTTAGTGGTTTTGTAAGCATCACCCATTATACTACAAGTAGACAGGAACATTCGAAGGAGGAGCATCAAGATAGCACATGAAAAATCTAATGAAAAGATTACAGGTAAGAAAGATGCAAAAGTTGTTACCTTCGAATTTCCCATCAGAGATTTAGGAGGAGTGGCACCAATGAAAACCATTGCCCCACATGTTCTATCAAATTTTCACGGTTTGGAAAATGAAGACCCCGATGCATTTTTATTTCAATTCGAGGTACTTTGTAGAGGCTATGGTTATTGTTCTAATGATCAAAAGTTGAATGCGTTTCCCCTTACTCTAAAAGGAACATCCCCCCAATTGTTCATGAGCCTCGGTGGGAATTGTATACAAACATGGGAAGACATGAAACATGTATTCTTGAAAAGGTACCAAGATTATTGTAGGGTCAGTGAATATATCTTCGAAATGACACATGTGGAAGAAGAGATTTTGGAGGATTACATGGAAAGCTTTCTGTTAACACCAAAATTGACCCCCAATGCAGAAAGAGGGTAATCTCGGGTAACCACTAACCAATCTTTGGTTTACGCTTCTGATCAAACATAAACGGAGAGGGATCTCTATAAACTCGTAGAATACTGGAAATCTTCAAAGGTGTCAATCAACAAAAACATACACCAGCATTCAACATTAAAGATATTCAATTACGACAATGCACAAAACATCAGATTTCTATTTGTGGAACAAAAAACGATTTAAGAGCTATTTGGTTGAAAATGCATGAATTTCATTTGGCGCGATGGAGTCACATTTAACTGGTTTAGCAAACATTATTCACAGAGATTTAGCAAATGCATTCACAAGGGAAAGGTAGCCAGTAGCTAGTAGTCAAAGAGCTTTAATTTGTGGAACAGAAGAGAGAAGAAACATCCCATCAATGTAAGGCATCTAAGAAGGATGAATCCTACATCAACTTTAGCATAATATATTTGGTGAAACACTCCGAATAAGCTAAGCAGAGCAAAATATCTATGAATTCTACTTAACTGTCACCCTGATCCAAGCATGAAGGAAATATCATAGAATGGAATAAAAAAAGATAGAGACAAATTTGCACATGGGAAAAAGAAAGGTACAGACTACCAGATGGATTACACAGGAATCCTTGTAAAAACCCCCAAGCATCAAGCTCTGCAAATTCTATTAAACAGCTCCAAGAAAATGTATTACAAACTGATCATCAAAACACAAATATTTTCTCATAAGATTTTTCAACCATTGTGTCTCTGATTACAACTATATATATAGGTGGCCTTGAGCTCTAGACTTGGCTCCTTCTTAACATAAATTAGTTACGACCAATTGACACCTATCTAATAGCCAAAACGGACATCGTTTGTTGTCGCTATCCTTAAACAAATATCTACGGGACAGATTTTAACTGCCATTTATAATTACATAGCTGCTTTTCTACATAGTCCAACTATTTTAAACAAAAGTACAAAAATACAAAAATGTAGCTACTGCCAGTTGGATTGCTTTTCAAAAATGGGTTTGCAAGCCATTTGAGTATCTTCAAAACTTGGAAACCAACAATATATTTGTATAGCCAAGAGAACTAACTTGTCGGATAGTGGCATGCAAAAGACGTAAGAGTGTCACCACCCTATTTATGGGATCTCACTTCATCATACCAATTGAGGAAATCACCAGCATCGGAGGGAACATTCGTTTGGGTTTCCTTGGGTGGGGAAACAGGGGGCACCTCTTCGGTAGGGAGGATCCAGTCCTGGATTATATCTTTATTAGAGGGGATTTTTTGCTCCTCTTCCTTGTGGGCTTTTCCTCCTTTCTGTTGCAGCAAATTTCAACACCCCTATTGTGTCTCGGGATCTTCCGACTCTCTAGCAGAACTGTCTTCCGCTTGGTCGAAAAACATAAGAGGTGGAAGAGTATACTCTTCCATTATCTTGGACAGCACATGTTCTGGTGCAACTATTATCTCTGCTCCTTGCTCCCTCTCCATGTCTGTGATACTGTATGCAAAAAATAACCAAATAGATGAACTCACCACCTTCTGGAATTCGATGTAAGATACAAGCCCAGAGAATCAGGCTTATAATGACCAATAGCGACGGTGTCTCCATGCGAATTATGCTATCAGGATTCTATGACTTAGACCTTCCAAATGATTTATCATGATGACTAAGGATAGGACTGACGTAATGCACGTACGACCTCGCATTTCGGATCATACATAAAGGACCCTTGACGGCGCTGAGGTGGCTTAGCCCATGTGGCCATCATTAATTTCTCAAGGAGATGCCCCTTTCTCATTGGGGAAAGGTGAACCTAGTTATAATGTCGGATTCCTTATCATCCTTCCAAGTGTGGCAATGGTAAATCCATATCCACCGTTGATCCTTTCCCACCCAAACTCGGCAGTTTGATGGTTTTAATTTCACTGACCGCACCGATTTTAGATGCGGTTAAATCTCCGGCGAGAAAAATTAGTGCAGTTATCTCAGGCCTTTGATTTTCCCTTGGAGAATCTGTGCCATTGATAGTTGCACGATACATAACTCGACCGGGGCTATTTAAAACATAACATGCTTCACGCTTTTTGGATCAACGCGGGGACTGCGTGTCGTAGATCTTTCTATACACTGATCTCTGCCGTCGATAGATTTCATCACATGCCTGCCGATTACCATTCGTTCATTATGCTTTATTGCCTATATCTTCGTTTTCATAGTGGGCTCGGGATCGTCGATCTTCGGGGTTTTCAATCGTATCCGTCATCGCCTACTTTGGTTATTTTCAGTGCGTTTAGCATGTTTTTTTTAACTATGACCTCCAAAAACCGTCGAATCCTTCCTGATTGCTTCATTGCTTGAACTATTCCCTACCATGCTGACCTATGACTTTTTGGTCTTAGTGGATGTAGTCCGAGGGCCGATTATCCACTCGAGTCTTGATGTTTCATGAGGTCTTTCCACCCACACCAAAAGCTGCCATAACATTCAGCACAATTTGAGCGCTAACAACTAACTCCAACGGGGATGCTATCCTCCTAGTGAGGTAGCAAAGAACGCCCGTAGACTAAGTGCCTGATCCATTAGGGATTTCTAATCCTAGGGGAGAAATTTTCTTAAACCTAAAATCATAAATCGTGCCTTACTGCACCCTTGACTAAATATAACCAAAACAACAGAGACAATGGCTGCCTTCCAGTTCTTAAGGTATCTACTCTGGGTTTCATATTCCTTTGGCTCTTTCATCAAAATCTCAAGACAATTAAAAACATAAGGAAAAATATATACCTACAGGCTATAGTACATGGGTTACCTGCCATTGCTCATGATAAGTAATGTTTCAAGAATCTTCCATTAACTGGACCCCTCGACCAGGCAGATCCATCTTGCTCCTCTAGTATGAAAGAATTTATTCCTATGGATGCGGCAATAATGTACGGATCCATCCACATGTGGTTGAATTTTGCATGTCTGACTTCTCTTAGGAAGTCCCATTTAAGAACTAGGTCATTCACCTGAAATTGATCTTCCTTGGTCTTCTTATCAAATTCCTCCTTTATCTTTTCTTGATGTCCTTGCACTCTATCATAGGATTTAGTTCTCAATTCATTTAACTCAATTATTTGGTTCACTCTCCTTTGCATATGATTCAATTCTTCTTCTAAACCTTGCAGTAACATCATAACTGGTAACCCCAACGAAGCTGGAAAAACCACTTTGGCTCCATACACCAACTGGAATGGGGACATTCCAATGGCCCTTTTAGTGCTTATTCTATCCGCCCATAGGGCATACTTCAGTTTAGTGTGCCATGCCCTCTTACTTTCTTCCACTAATCTTTTTATGATCTTTACTAAGATTTTATTGGAGGATTCTACCAGACCGTTTCCTTGGGGGTAATAGGCTGTAGAGTGGTTTAGACTGATATGATATTTGTGGCAGAAATTAACCATCTTCTTAGAAAAAAATGCAGGCGCATTATCAGTCACGATCCTTTTGGGGCAGCCAAACCTAGATAGGATATTATCCTCTAGAAAGTCCATAATAACATTTTTTGTTTCATTCCTGGTAGGTATAGCTTCTATCCACTTAGTGAAATAGTCCGTGGCCGTCAATATCCACATGTGCTTCCCAGATGAGTTAGGGTTTATCTCCGTGATGAAATCCAGTCCCCACTGTTAAAAAGGAGCTTCTACTATGACTGGGTGAAGGGGTAGCAATACAACTTTCCTTTTTCCCTTGAAGATCTGACATTGGTGACAGGTTACTGTTTGTTTATACACATCTGTGAACATGGTGGGCCAATAAAGACCAGCCCTAAAGATCTTGTTCACTGTGACTTTCCAAGAAGGATGACCACCACAATCTCCCTTATGAAATTCTCTCCCGGCATGTGTGGCTTCTTCCTCCAACAGGCAATTCAACAGTACCCCCCAGGATCTTTCTAGTACAAAAATTGTTTCATGATACAGTATTTTGCGGCCTTTGACTTTACAGCTTTGGCCATGCTCTTACTTAATCGTGTTGGAGCCTGCAGATTCTGTAACACATAAACACTATCAGAGTACCAAGGGGATGTAGAAAACTCTCGCTTTATCTATGGTCCTACGTCTAGCTAACATAAAGAGTCTAAAAAATTTAATTGCAAAGAGTCATAATTATCTTGGGTCATCAACTTCGCTAATCCTTGCCCCTTTATTAGCTTAGTAGGCTTTATCTCTAGGTCATATTCCGGCAACACAGCTACCCATTTTTCTCTTCTCCCTTCTGGATCAGCCTGGGTGAGGATGCCCTTCACGGCGCTGTTTGGGACATGAGCAATGATGTGTGAATGGAGAATATAGACTCTAAAATCCTTTAATGACTTGATTAAAGCATAAGCTTGTTTCTCCACGATATCGTATTTTAATTCCGCATCCCTTGATACTCTGTTGAAAAACGCAATTGGTTGTTCTGTGTTCTGATCATTCTTCTGCAACAACACTCCTACTACTATATGCTCAGAAGTATAAGAAAAAATCAAAAAATCCTTAGAAAAATTAGGGTTGGCTAAGATAGGGGCCTCAGTGATAGCATTTTTGATACTCTTGAAAGAATCTCTAGTTTCTTCATTCCACCTTATCTAGTTTTCCTTTCTCAGCATATTAGTGATATTCATCATAATCTCAACAAAACTAGGTATAAATCTTCTCAGAAAACCTACCTGCCCAATGAAATACTGCACTTCCTTTTTGCTTCTAGGTTCTCCAACTTTCTGGATCGCACTAACCCTCTCAGGGTCAATCTTAATACCTACTTTAGAAATAATATGTCCCAGGAGTTTAGCTTCTTCTAAAGCCAAGTGAGATTTCTTTGGGTTGAGGGAGATACCATATTTTATGCATTTCTTAAAGACCTGTTCTAGATGCTTTAGATGATCATCATCAGACCTTGAATATACTATTATGTCATCCATGTACACCCCCACAAACTTATCTTTCTCTTCAGTGAAGGAAATGTCCATCGCTCTCTGAAAGGTAGCTCCAGCCTTCATCAATCTAAATGACATCTTAGCATATATGAAAGTGCCCCACATGGTGGTAAAAGTAGTCTTTTCTTGATCTTCTGGGCTAGCTTTGATCTGATTGTACCTAGAAAAACCATCCATTGTAGAAATGCTTTCTACTCCCACTACTTTCTGCAGGATGTGTTCCATTTTTGGCAAGGGGTAATTATCTTTTAAGGAAGCTCTGTTCAAATTCTTGAAGTCTATACAGATCCTAATCTCTCCATTCTTTTTTCTTACAGGAACTAGGTTAGCCACCCACTGAGAGAATCTCAAAGTGACAATGATCTTTGCATTGAACAACCTTCTAATCTCTGTTTCTATTACAGGTACCAGTTTTGCATTCATCCTCCTTAACTTCTATTTAAAAGGATTTCCCCAGGCCGGATTGGGATAGAATGCTGGATTATTGAGGTGTCATAATCTTTCAACTCTTCGTAGTTCCAAGCAAAGGTAGCTATATAATTTTTCATCAAATCAACATACTGCACCTTCCTCCTGGTGTTCAATTTCTTAGACAACTTCACCATCCGGGGCTCATTTTGGGTACCCAGATTCTGATCTTCTACAGTGTCTTTGGGAGGTTCAAATTTTGGATTCTTTGCCACATCATTTTGATCAAAGAGTGTTTCCAAAGGTATTAGTCCTTTAGGAATATAGTTTCTTTTTAATTGGACAATGTCTTTTCCTCCCAACCTATCCTTCCAATCCACGCTTCTCTTTTCCTCATCTTCTGACAGTGCATGATCTACGAGACCTTCTACATTTTCATTTTCTGTATCAATCTGGACATTAGCGAACTCATCAGACAGTTCTAGAAATCTTTTAATTTGCAGATCATCATCAAACACTTGCCAATACTTATAATTGTCTGCAATGGAAGGTCTGCTTATCACTTCGACCTCATATTTTTCTTAGGAAAAGATGGGGGTTTTGAAACCACCCACTGTGGTGGCCAAGGAGTCTTCTTTTTGGTTTTTAACTCTTGGGATTACCCATGTCTTATGTCCAGTAAAAAAGTTACCAAACATATCCCAGAATTCATTTCTGTATGCTCTCATCCTGGGATGTTTCACCTGATAACTATCATTTACAAGATTTACCACCAACTCTAAATCTCCAAAAACATGTATTCTCTTAGCCCCTAAATCCTTCAAAGCTCTTAATCCTAGGGGCAAAGCTTCATATTCAACCACATTATTAGTGCATTCAAAAGTAAGATTATATTACGAAGCTCTAGATTCTTTGTCAGGAGGTACAATCCAAACCCATGCACCTGCCCCGTTCTTCCTTAGTGACCCGTCAAAATACATCTTCCATAGGCCTTCCTGATTTTTCAGCTTTTCCGAAGCTTCATACCTGGCTGTGAACTCCTTGTCTTCCTTGACTTCATGGAAAAATGGGGGCACAGGATCAATATGTGGGCCGTCATTGAAAAGGATGGAAGAGCCTATGTCTGTATCTATGACAAATATAGGGTGATTTTCAGGTTTGTCATCATTGCTAACCACATAAGCCATTCTCTTTTCCCTGTACAGCTTTCTATTGCTTCCAAAAAGGGGTATAGCAGCGTATGACAAATCCATCTGCATGGTCCCTTTCAACTTTTTAACCCAGGATCTAGACAAAAGCATCCCAAACTTAGCTGGAAAATCAGCTACTACTATGTCCATCATGACGCTCTTTGCTGGAATCTGGGAAAGGGTTACTACCACATCCTTTATTAGACCCAAAAATGGTACTTTTCTAGAATCTAAAGAATATAGGTCCTTATAGGGTTGCGTGACTTCTAATCCCAACCGGTCCACCACCGATTTGGGCATCAAGTTGTGTGAAGCACCAGAATCTATGAGAGCATTGTGTAGTAACTTACCATGGATATTCAAAGTCAAATATAAAGGAGGAACTTCTTCATCCTCTAGCTCTTCCAGCTTGGACCGAAAGACTATAGTAGGGGCATCATTTGTCACTTCCAAGATGTCCTGTGTACTTTCTGCCTGCCCCTTTACCAGGTTATTTATCTCTTCCCTATATTCATTGTTTCTTAGCAGCTCTTTTAAGGGGATAAAAATATTTACCTTAGATAATTCCGCCTTCAAGCTGAACGTTGAAGCTGGCTTTCCCACTTCTATGACCTTGAGTTGTCCACTTTCTTTGGAATG
The DNA here is from genome assembly GCA_027924585.1 of Larix kaempferi. Lineage (NCBI taxonomy): Eukaryota > Viridiplantae > Streptophyta > Pinopsida > Pinales > Pinaceae > Larix > Larix kaempferi. The sequence goes on from BSBM01001023.1 coordinate 22,511,670, forward strand.
TTGTCCCTTATCTTCCGCAGCTTTTTGTATAACGACCTCCGGTTGTTTTTCTTTGTGCTTATCCATATTCTGTGGAGTATTACGGGGTTGAATCTGAGCAGATTTTCCTTCAATTATCGGTATCTATCTATTTCTCAACTTCATCTTCCTTTGAATGTCATCCATAGCGTTCATGTAACCCATTTGGTACTGTTCAGAATCAAATTCAGCAACCTTAGTAGTATTCGTCATGTTGAAAAAATCATGCGCCCTTTAGGTCAAATGTATTTCAGGCTCCAGAGTGTCAAAGAGATGGATTTGGTTTGTAGCAGGCTCTTCAGCTCCTTCATCATCCACCAAATTCTCAGAGAAAGGAGGCCTCATTTGGTGATCTTCTTGGTTTCTTGGATTTCTTAGACGGGGTGTCCTTCTAAATTTGGGTTCCTTGTCTGATTTTCAGGTGGTTTCCTAGTAGGAGATTTGTTCTCTATGGCTAACCTATCAATCAGCTTTTCCATGGTCTTCATCATGGTGTCAAACCTGGCATTATTAGAGGAGGAGGAGGCAAGGGCTTGATTTTCTTGCCTCTTTTTCTCTGCTTCTGTTTTCCCTTCATTTTTCCCAAGACCATCATGTTGGCTTCCACCTCTACAACATCTTTCAACATAGAAGGCAGGGTAGCATATTTCCTTTCTCTTAACGTGCAGGAAAAGTCTCCATCGAAAGCATCAGTGTAGTGGAGCTTTGGAGCGCCCATTGAAGGTTTTAGATCATCAAGAATAGAATTATAGGCCTTCATGAATTTGGCAGAGAACTCATGGACTAATTCAAAACCAGCTTTCTTTAAGTGATTATACTGGGATAAGACTATAGCAGGACTCCCCATTGTTTCCCATCTTTCTAGAAACAATACTTTAAAAGCTGCAAAATCTGCTATAGAAGCATTAGGTAGCAGTCTAAACCATTTCTTGGGTTCTCCATATAAGATTTGGGTGAACAATCTCATTTTAGCATCATCTGTCATGTCCCAAATTTGGCATTGGGTCACAATGGCCTAATCACACTGGTCCTATTCATTAGAGTTTATCAAATTGATGCTAAAGGTCAAATAATTGCCAAGGAGGAAAATTACTAGTTTCCTAGGTTTGGGGTGGAAGCTTTGGGATTTGGAATAATGGGGATAATAAATGATGTTTGAACATTAAATGGCATAAATATTGAATAAATGATATAAATAAATATATACAAGTGAAAATCAAAGTGGCATTTGATCATGAAGACACATGGAGGAAGTGGGACCCACATATGGCTAGATTTCCCCACTACACTTGGCATCATTCTCTCAACAATTCGAATTAAAGGTGAATGGTAACATACTTCGGGGAGTACAAAAGGTATTATTCATGGCATGACTCATCCAAGGTCAAAATATAGAGGAAGAGTAACTCCCATGGAAGAGGAAGAGACAATTTGGAACTAGTGAGATACTTGGGCTAGATTCCCTAACTCTATGACAACAATGATGAAGATGCTATGACACCTATGACACAAATCAGACCTGAAGGCTGAAATATGACATATATGACATGTCAGGGCTAAAATAGAATCCAAGAGGTCACTCAAGGGTGTTAGGGAAGCTAAGATGCTTCCACATGTGATTTGGTTGAAGTGGGAGACGAGGAATTGTTGTACAAGTGGTGTTCTTTGGAATCTCTTTCCAACTTGAGTTGGCATGAGTCTCTTGGAATGAATTCGACACATGGAGAAAATTAGAACTTTATAAATTTCAATAACAAAGAATGAAACTAGCTTTTGATCATTTGTAGAATTTGCAATTGCATTTGTGAAGAGGGAGAGCTAGTGGATGACTAGTTTCTTGCCTTAGCCAATTTCGAGGGTGAAATATTTCCATCCAAGTTGGTAATTGGAAAGGCCATTCAGACCTTTCATTTGGAGATTTAATGGAGTCTTTATTTTCAGGTGTAAACTATAGTGCAGCTCATGGTTTCTTCTATTGCAGCTCACTCCTTCAACCATTTTCAGTTTTGATGGCATATTCTTGATCCTTGAGGGAGGGCGTTTTTGGTGAGCTATTGTACTCTTTAGGGGAGCTTCTAATGCCCCATTTCCTTTGTAATATGAATTAAATACTATTTTATTCATCTCCAAAAATTTTAAGGTCGAAATTCCAAGTAGAAATGTATAAATCTCATTTTTAATGGAAGAACAATGTCATTTCCCCACTACCTTGTTGTGAACCAATGTATTGATGATGATTTCGAATGAATGGATGATTCTCTGATGCATTTGTGACTTATGGAATTCCATGGATGTATTTTACAAGTTTCGTGTATTGTACTTGAGCATTTGAAGTATTTTTACTCAGTTTAATTGCATTGGGAGAAGAAATAGTGCCATTTCCCCAAGGGTCGAATTGGTGATTTTTGTAGTTGAATGGGAGAGATTTGGAATAGACATAATAATAAATTAATGGTTCACATGAGACCTTAATAAAATATTTAATACATTCCCTACCTATATTCAGAAATTTGAGTTGTTTTAGAGGCATTTGGGAAGCCATTTTTAGTACTTACCCCAGGGGGATTTGAACCCCAAATTACTAGTAAAATTGCATACTTGGTCTAGAATATTAACAGAGTTTGCAGAGGTATTTTGGTGGAAATATATCATCCTTGAATATCATATTCAAGTCATAATATCATTCATACACCTTCCTTGAATATTTGAAGGCATTTGGAGTCAATTCGAGACCTAGAGACCAATACTAGTCAAAGGCAAATTACTAGTAAAGTTCACTACATTGGCCAGAATTGAAAAAGTATTTGTAGAATTATTTTAAAGGTCCAAAGGCATCCCTAAAACACATATTTATGTTCTAATCCCATTCATATACCTTCTTAGAATATTTGGGATCATTTGGGGCAAATTTGGGACCTAGAGATCAAAACTAGTCAAAGGTCGAACTAGGGAAAAAAAGTGGAAAATTGCCATTTTAATAAAATTCCTAACAAGGGACATTACAATGGTATCAGAGCATGGTCCTTGCACCTATGGATTACGTACATACATTCAAGAATAATTGGCAGCCATGTCTTACTATTATGATGAATCCTATGAGTACAATTCTTATGAGGAATACGCAGATGCTTATGAGCAATATGAAGCAGAATGTGAATGGTACGAGGAAGAGGTGCCATCATGCAACACTTCTTACAATTTCAAGAGAAATGAATATTATTCATAAGAATTTACATCTGATGAATATGAGTGTCTCACACCAACCAAGGATAATTCTATGAGTGAGTTCCAAAGATGGAGAGCAAAATATAAAACCTTGCCCCAACAATACCAAAAATATCAAGAATATCTTGCTTCGAGCAAAAATACACAAAATGCCATGTTTTTTGAGTACTATGCTGAACATGATTTTGAAAATAGGCCCAAAAATGAATATGTGGAGTTAGTAAAGAAAGGTTTATTCCCTTCTTGTAAAGAACCTTGGAGTGAGTATCATATATGTCTACATGAAATTATGTCCCACTTGAGGAGAGCTTTTGGGAATTCTTCAAAAAGAGATTCTAAATATATTGATCATAAGGAAAAAAAGTGGAAAAATGCATCAGCTTGCTTGAAGGATAAAAATGAAGAGACATCACAAGATCATGAAGAAGATTCTATTGAAAATATGGAAGATCATTTCGAGACACCTTCTAGCTTAGACACGAACCAAAGAGAATCTACTGATGGATGCTTAAACTATGAAGGAGTACCTACTGATGGGTGCTCACACCTATATGTTGGTGACATAGAGATCACTTTTGAAATTGTTGCTGCAATCCCAAGCTCCATTAAGCATGATAATGAAGACCTTGTAGCAGTTGAAGAAGAACCAAGATCAACTTACCCATCACCACTTGAGCTTCATGAAGTTGGTCCAAGCAAAAATGAAGAAGATGAGGATGTTCATTGGCAAGAGCCTCATTTTCTTGAAGGGTACTTAAAGATGAATAAAAATAAGATCCAAGAGTCCCTTAGCATTCTCCATGACACTCAAGCATTGGTGTCAAATTCTTGTTGGAGAGCTACTTCATTGGAGGAAACATCCTTCCTTGAAGACATGGAGAAGATTCAAAGAGCAATGTGCCACATCAAAGGTAATTTCATGTCTTTGCTTTTTAATAGAAACTATTTGTTTGAGCTTAATGAATTGTTACATGATGCATACTTGAAGAATAATGAGGATAATCATAAGCTCACAATTCAAAATGAGCAACTTCTTGAAAAGTTGCAAGATATTTGTTTTTCCTCCTATGTTTCAGATTATCAAATGGTAGATTGTTTGGAGGATTCTCGTGACATGGTGGATCATGAGAAATGTGGAAATTTGAATGTTCTTGATGAGTTTGAAGATGAACTTGAAGAGATCCAAACACTTGATGTGGTGGAAGAGGAACTTGAATTGTCTCTTGATGAAGGCTATGCAATTTTTAAAGAAGAGCATGATTCCTCTACATTGGAACCAATCTATGACAAAGGTTTCACACTTTTTAAGGAGCTGCATGATACTACCCATATGGATCCTTCCCATGATGAAACTTCTGCAGTTTTTGATAATTTGGGTGAGTTAGTTCATTCTCCTACATCTTACAATTCCATGTTTTGTAGCATTAGTCTCAATGAAGTATGGGCGAAAGGGTTCTTTTTTTTGGTGCCACATGAGGAGTATGGAACTCCTAGATTTACCTTTTATGATGACATGGTTGGAGCACATTGTTATTCACATTTGCAGCAGCATCATTTGTCACTTTATGATGATGCACATCTACATGGATGCACCTATGATAGGCATTTGATTCACTTGAAGACTCACGGTTTTTCTTTCACAACACATGGTTCATTTGATGTCGGAGGAACTTCATCCAACACTTGGGTGAATAAATTTATGACTGGAGAAAATTTTTGTTGGAAGCCACATACTTTGATATATCTTTATCATTCTCACATTCATGGATGTATGGGTGATACTTCTTTGAGTCCTTTGAAGTCTCCTTGTTTTTTCTGCTCATCGTTTGGTTCAGATTTTAGTGGATATTCTTCATTCACTTCTTGGATGAAAGAATACATGGCTAAATATTTTGATGCATATAACATCCTTTTGGATTAGCATTATAGGACATGGGATCCTCACCTATGTCATTGGAGCAGATTTGATGGGTCACTTGAAGATTGTATGCACTTGGAAAATGGTGGTCTACTTGCTTTGAGGTATAAGCACTTTCATGACTCTTTGATGAAGCATCTCCTTGATGTACATTTTCATTATGGTGTTATGTCCTTTGATGATATATATTTTGTACTCATGTTGTTTGGAAGAATGCATACAAAAAAATGGCATCCAGGAATCCTCTTATTTGATGGTATGGGTTGGAGAGCACTCTTAATTGTTGGGGTGCAATACAAGCAATGGGACCCTGGAATAATTTTTGTCTCATTAGTTTCAAATTTTTTGGGGAAAAAAGAAGGATGGGAGATGGATTTCCCACTTAATAAAGTGATTTTTATCAAAGTAGTGCAGCAGCAAGCATGGTGGTTCCTCTCTAAAATTTTCATAGAAACTCAAAGACTCAAGGTTGGGCAATTCAATGGAAACTTCAAAGAATTATACAGAAAGCAGGTTCTTCAACACCCATGTTTAAAATTGCTTGAGGACAAGCAATATCGGGAAGGGAGGATTTGTCATTTCCCAAATTTGGCATTGGGTCACAATGGCCTAATCACATTGGCCATATTCATTAGAGTTTGTCAAATTGATGCTAAAGGTCAAACAATTGCCAAGGAGGAAAATTACTAGTTTCTTAGGTTTGGGGTGGAAGCTTTGGGATTTGGAATAGTGGGGATAATAAATGATGTTTGAACATTAGAATGGTATAAATATTTAGTAAAGGATATAAATAAATATATACAAGTGAAAATCAAAGTGGCATTTGATCATGAAGACACATGGAGGAAGTGGTACTCACATATGGCTAGATTTTCCCACTACACTTGGCATCATTCTCTCACCAATTTGAATTCAAGGTGAATGGTAACATAATTGGGGGAGTCCAAAAGGTATTATTCATGGCATGACTCATCCGCGGTCGAAATATAGAGGAAGAGTAACTCCCATGGAAGAGGAAGAGGCAATTTGGAACTAGTGAGACACCTGGGCTAGATTCCCTAGCTCTATGACAACAATGATGAAGATGCTATGCCACCTATGACACAAATCAGACCTGAAGGATGACATTTGAAATATATGACATGTCAGGGCTAAAAATAGACTCCAATAGGGTGCTCAAGAGTGTTAGGGCAGCTAAGATGCTTCCACATGTGATTTGGTGGAAGTGGGAGACTAGGAATTGTTGTACAAGTGGTGTTCTTTGGAATCTCTTCGCAACTTGAGTTGGCATGAGTCTCTTGGAATGAATTCGACCAATGGAGGACATTAGAACTTTATAAATGTCAATAAAAAAGAATTAAACTAGCTTTTGATCATTTGTAGAATTTGCAATTGCATTTGTGAAGAGGGAGAGCTAGTGGATGACTAGGTTCTTACCCTAGCCAATTTCGAGGGTGAAAGATTCCCATCCAAGTTGGTAATTGGAAAGGCCATTCAGACCTTTCATTTGGAGATTTAATGGATTCTTTATTTGCAGGTGTAAGCTGCAGGCCAGCTCATGGTTTCTTCTATTGCAGCTCACTCCTTCAACCATTTCCAGTTTTGATGGCATATTCTTGATCCTTGAGGGAGGGCATTTTTGGCGAGCTATTATACTTGTTGGGGGAGCTTCTAATGCCATTTTCTTTTATAATATGAAGAAAATACTCTGTTATTCATCTCCAGAAAGTTTTAGGTTGAAATTACAAGTAGAAATGTATAAATCTCATTTTTAATGGAAGAGCAATGCCATTTCCCCACTACCTTGTTGTGAACCAATGTATTGATGATGATTTCAAATGAATGGATGGTTCTCTGATGCATTTGTGATTAATGGACTTCCATGGATGTGTTTTACAAGTTTCATGTACTGTACTTGAGCATTTGAAGTATTTTTACTCAGTTTAATTGCATTGGGAGAATAAATAGTGCCATTTCCCCAAGTGTTGAATTGGTGATTTTTGCAGTTGAATGGGAGAGGGTTGGAACAGACATAATAATCAATTAATGGTGCACATGAGACCTTAATAACATCCTTAAGAGAGTTTGCAGAGGTATTTTGGTGGCCATATATCATCCTTGAACATCATATTAAATTCCTAATATCATTCATACACCTTCTTTGAAGCTTTGAAGGCATTTGGAGTCAATTCGAGACCTAGAGACCAATACTAGTCAAAGGCAAATTACTAGTAAAGTTCCCTACATTGGACAAAATTGAAAGAGTATTTGTAGAAGTATTTTAAAGGTCCAAAGGAATCCCTAAAACACATATTTATGTTCTAATCTCATTCATATACCTTCTCAGAATATTTGGGATCATTTGGGGCAAATTTGGGACCTAGAGATCAAAACTAGTCAAAGGTCGAACTAGGGAAAAAAAGTGGAAAATTGCCATTTTCATAAAATTCCTAACAAGGGACATTACATCATCGTTGTCCACTTCCTCCAAATCTAAAGAATCTTCAAATCTATGAACATGGTGTTTAGCTGACCAGTCTCCCTCTCAATTACAAGAGACAATTATCTAGGCGTAATTCTGAGGGAGGTCATTCAGGGCAGTAGGCAGGACCAAAGGCGCATATCTAGCGGCCATGGGTCTAGGTAGATTCTGAGCTTGTGGGGGAAAATTCGTAGTAGGATTACGGACTGGGATTGCAATGTGGGCTTGGGGAATCTGGGAACTAGGTTTGTTGCTTTTATCTTTGGCAAGGCTTTTAAAATCCATCCACATAGGGTCTAAAAGATATGAGTCAAGATTATTCAGAGTTTCTTCACCCAAGTTCAGGTACGATTTAGATTTAGTTCTTGACAAAGGTTTTCTTATATCGACCTCTAGATTCAATTCTTGAAGAACAGATGCACTTTCTGAAAAAGAAATAGTCTCAATGTTAGGGGTGCTAGCCCGATCTTTCACGATTTTTCGTCTAAGTAGACTTTCAGGGTCATCTATTCCTAACAAGATTTCAGGTAAAGGATTATCTCTCGTATGGACATTTCTTGAGGCAAGGGTGACTTTAGAAATTCTTTAGTAGTATATTTTGGCATACTGATCTTTCTCCAGTGGAGTCTTCTTGAATTATTTGGTCCCAATAAGTGGAGTTGCCGGGGAAAAATTCTTCAACCTTCTTGAAAAATGCGGAGATCTCTATTTGCCCACAGGGATTTCTCTTATTCTTTGAAATTTTGGACATGTATGTCATTCTTCCAGGGCTCGATAAACAACTCATGTCCCTGGCAACGACGCCAATTTGTTAACACCAAAACTTACCCCGAAGGCTGAAAGAGGGTAATCTCGGGTAACCACTAACCAATCTTTGGTTTACGCTTCTAATCAAACATAAACAGAGAGGGCTTTCCCTATAAACTCATAGAATACTAGAAATCTTCAAAGGTGTCAATCAACGAAAAACATAAACTAACATTCAACATTAAAGATATTCAATTACGACATTGCAAAGAAGATTAGATTTCTGTTTGTGGAACAAAAAATGATTTAAGAGCTATTTGGTTGAAAACACATGGATTTCATTTGGGGCGATGGAGTCACATTTAACTGGTTCAACAAACATTATTCACAAAGATTTAGCGAACGCATTCACAAGGGAAAGGTAGCAAGCAGCTAGTATTCAAAGAGCTTTAATTTGTGGAACATAATAGAGAAGAAACAACCCATCAATGTAAGGCATCTAACAAGGATGAATCCTACATCAACTTTAGCAGAATATATTTGGTGAAACACTTGGAATAAGCTAAGCAAAGCATAATCTCTATGAATTCTACTTAACTATCACCCTGATCCAATCATGAAGGAAATATCACAGAATGGAATAACAAAAGATAGAAACACATTTTCACATGGCAAAAATAAAGGTACAGACTACCAGACTGATTGCATTGGAATCCTTGTCAAAAACCGTACGCATCAAGCTCTGCAAATTCTATTAAGGAGCTCCAAGAAAATGTATTATAAACTGATCATCAAAACACAAATATTTTCTCATAATATTTTTCAACCCTTTTGTCTCTGATTACAACTGTATATATAGGTGGCCTTGAGCTCTAGACTCGGCTCCTTCTTAACAGAAATTAATTACAACCAATTGACACCTATCTAACAGCCAAAACGGACATCGTTTGTTGTCGCTATCCTTAAACAAATATCTACGGGATAGATTTTAACTGCCATTTATAATTACATAGCCGCTTCTCTACATAGTCCAACTATTTTAAACAAAAGTACAAAAATACAAAAATGTAGCTGCTGCCCGCTGAATTGCTTTTCAAAAATGGGTTTGCAAGCCATCTGAGTAGCTTCAAAACTTGGAAACTAGAAGTATACTTGTATAGCCAAGAGAACTAACTTTCCGGATAGTGGGATGCAAAAGACGTAAGAGTGCCGCCACCCTATTTTTGGGCTCTCACTTGATCATACCAATTGAGGAAATCACCAGTGTCATAGGGAACATTCGTTCAGGTTTCCTTGGGTGGGGAAACAGGGGGCACCTCTTCGGTAGAGAGGATCCAGTCTTGGATTATAGCTTCAGCAGAGGGGATTTTCTGCTCCTCTTCCTCATGGGATTTTCCTCCTTTCTGTTGCAGCAAATTCCAACACCCTTGTTGTGTCTCGGGATCTTCCGAATCTTTGGCAGAACTGTCTTCGGCTTGGTCGGAAAACATAAGAGGTGGGAGAGTATACTCTTCCATTATCTCAGACAACACATGTTCTGGTGCAACTATTATCTTCGCCCCTTGCTCCCTCTCCATGTCTGTGATACTGCATGCAAAAAATAACCAAACAGATGAACTCACCAGCTTTTGGAATTAGACGTAAGCTATAGGCTCGGAGAATCAAGCTTATAATGACCAATATCGACGGCGTCTCCATGCGAATTATGCTATCATGATTCTCTGACTTAGACCTTCCAAATGATTTATCATGATGATTGAGGATAGTACTGACGTAATGCATGTACGACCTCGCATTTCAGATCATACATAAAGGACCCTTGACGGTGCTGAGATGGCTTAGCTCGTGTGGCCATAATTAATCTCTCGAGGAGATGCCCCTTTCTCATGGGGGAAAGGTGAGCCTGGTTATAACGTCGGATGCCTTATCGTCCTTCCAAGTGTGGAGATGGTAAAGCCATATCCACCGTTGATCCTTTCCTGCCCAAAACTCGACAGTTTGATGGTTTTAATTTCACTGACCACGCCAATTTTAGATGCGCTTAAATCTCCGGTGAGAAAAATCAGCGCAATGATATCAGGCCTTTGATTTTCCCTTGGTGAATCTATGTCGTTGATAGTTGCGCGATACATAAATCGACCGCGGTGATTTAAAACATAACATGCTTTGTGCTTGTTGGATCAGCACAGGGACTGTGCGCCATAGATCTTTCTATACGCTGATCTCTATTGTTGAGTGATTTCATCACTTGCCCACCAATTACCATCCGTTCATTATGCTATATTGCCTATATCTTCATTCACGCAGTGGGCTCGGGACCGTCGATCTTCGGGGTGTTCAATCTTAGTCGTCATCGCCTACTTTGCTTATTTTCGACGTGTTTAGAATGTTTTTTTATACTATGACCTCCAAAAACAATTGGTTCCTCCTTGATTACTTCATTCCTTGAACTGTTCCCTACCATGCTGACCTCCAACTCCTCGGTCTCAGGGGATGTAGTCCGAGAGCCAATTATCCACTCGGTTCTTGATGTTTCATGAGGTATTTCCACCCACGCCAAAAGTTGCCATAACATTCAGCACAATTTGAGTGCTAACACTTTTAATACAATATTCGACGATCAAAACAAAGACAACTAGGGAAAGAGACCTTGAAAACACTCCTACTCAAGGGAATCCAAGCTAAATATTTAGATATATTAAATCTGATGGGAACAAGTAATGTATTTCAGTTAGCATATGATGATATTTGTGAGTTATGTAGAAAGTATTCAAGAGAAAAATTCAAGATTGGTAATATTTATAAGGAACTTTTATCTCTATTTTGGAAATCTGCTGCTAAAACAAGAGTTTTAGGAGCTGAAATCAGTAATTTATCTAAAAATTTTAATGTTGATATCAATGGTTGACTAAATTCAAAATTGGGTGTTTTGTAGGATAAGAGAAAGCATGAGGAATTTGAAGAAATAGTTTTCCATCTGTGCCAGACAAAACATATTACAATGGATTGTCCTTTGGATAGTCTCACAATTTGTGGCATATGTGACTTGAATCTTTCCACGGATCGTTGTCCCTCCTTACCAAGGATGAAAGAAACATATCAAAGAGATCTAGGAGTTGCAGCAAACTCATTGCAACAGCCATAGCAACTGTTTCCTACATGTATGGTTCAAAACTCTATCCCTCCATTTCCTTACTCTCATACTCAATCATTGAATAGTCATCCACCATGGAAGTTGTTGCAGCCTCAATTTAACTCTTACCTACCTTATCCACAAGGTTGGAATGGCCTATCTTATGATCACATGGCCACTCTCCCTCATGCTTCAAAACAACTTGATGCTTCAAGATCATCCTCACAAACAAATCCTCTACATCAGCCACATCTATCTTCTCATCAAACTCCTTGGTATCCAACACAATTTCCTGTCCAATCCACCCTCCATCGTAACCATAATAAAGAATCCACCCTCCACCCTAATGATAATAAAAGAAGTAGAGTATGCTTACAGTGCTGAACTGCAAAATTTTCCTACATTTCCCTCATGTTCTACCTCATCTACACTGCTGGAAAAAGGCTTTGCACTGTTGCAGAAAATCCATACGAGGAATGAACATGTTTTAAATCCAAGACTTGGAAGTGAAGTTTCTTATCATCATCAACAATTCAACAAGATCAACAAATTTGATGAAGGATGGACATTGGAACCAAAAATTGAAGCATCTTTCACATCATTAGATCCAAATCTCTTATGCATTCATGAAGATCATTTTACTAAGGAGCTTCATGGTGTAAAAGCCATGAGAAATTAGGGGAACAAAGACTATATTGAAGCTTGGTTTCAATCTTTCATTGGTCTGCAACATCATTCCATACTTCACCAATTCTTGGCACCATCATTTCAAGGGAAGTTGATCTCCCATATCCTAGCATTCATAAAGTTATATTTTTCTATTGGGAGTATGAGCATACTTGAGTCATTTCTTCGAAAGTAGCTCCATTGAAAGTTCTCCTACAGTTGAGAAGAATTTTTTTTTTATTTCCAAAGGTGCAGTAAGCGCCACCCATATTATTAATCTCTCTTTTTCAGGAAGTTGGGAAGAGGAAGGAAGAATTGGTCAATGAAGACTCGAAGGGAAAATCAGCCAAACAATTATGGAAACCTTCAATATTGAAACTTGTGCGATCATCATGGTATGTGTTTAGTTTTCATTTCTATATAACACATCCATAAAAATACACAGGCTTTATTTCAAACATTATATCATTTTTAACAGTTGCAGCAACTGCTGCAACACACTGTGTAAGTCAATCTAGGTCATCAATGTTGATGTATTTGGAACTTCGAGAGATATTCACTTGTATATTGTATGCATTACATAAATATCCCCAACGGAGATGTATTATTCCTCCAATTGGAAGTGTCGTCATTTGTATTTGCAAGTGTCACATGTTATATTGTAAGTGTCATAACTTATACTTGATGGGTTATTAGACCACCTTGGTGGGATCGGCCCTATATGAGTTAAAGGGTTATTACACCAACCTAGTGGGGTCGACCCAATGACAAGTGTTAAGGGGTTATTAAAATCTCATAAGGGAGGCCGGACCAGTTAGAGTAAAAGGAAAGTAAAGGTAAAGTATAAATAGAGAGGAGCACCTCTCTATTTATCCATTCACACACTCGCTCACTTCGCACTACTGAAAGAGAGGAGGAGTGTGCAAAAGTGGAGGAGGAGAAGCTACTACGAGACTATCTCTTGTTTTGGGGTTTGATCTTTGTGAATTTTGTATTGGTTCTCATTCTATCTCTGAGGAAGTTGCGGGGTTTTTCACCTTCTTGGTTTTCCCCGGTAAAATGCTTTGTTTCTCTTGTCTCTTGTGTTTGATATGTTGTACATGTTGTTCTCTCATTTAATATCCTAGATCATGTTGAATTAAATTATGAAAAAATAATATGGTATCAAAGATAGCCTGAAGGAAGACATTGTATGGCATTTACGACACTTGTTGCACTTGCGACAAATTGGAAGCTAGGGCTTGGTATAGTAAAAACTACTCATTGTGGCACTTTCATTATAAATCAGTTTTGGTCAAGGTTAAGGATCTCGAACTTCTACAAGATGAATGTGATTTTTTCATGTACCTTTTGTTCAAATATTACCATCATATTCGTTTTACTTTGTGAGATATGATTTGTACAAGTTAAGGTTTCTGCCTCTTCCAGAATGCATCCCTAAACAGGTGACCTAGGAACAAAGGTCATATCTCGAGCGAGGAAGCTCCAAATCGAATTCCGTAAAAAGTGGCAGTTAGGGCCTAGACTGGAGTTTCACAAGTCCAGGTTTCAGAGGCCAAAGTTGAAACAGTGACATGTGGAACTCCGTACAAGTTCACTATGCTGTTTCATCCCATAAACAGGTCATGTTATGACACTTAGCATATCTCTCTCATGGAGAATCCATTGGAGATCAGATCTATGGGGTTGGAAATACGATAGGTCAGTATACCACAGGCTGAAGTTTCAGACCCTAAGGATCCAAAATTTCGTAGATACACCAGAAACAATATGGCATGTATTTTTTGTCCAAACAGAATTAGATTCTGAGCACCTTCATTTTTGGCTCACCACTGTTGCGGGAAATTAGGGATTTTGACAGAAGTGGAATTTTGGAGTGCTCTTAGTACATGATTTCTCTCCTCAGCAAAATCTAAATTTAGATACCAAGATCAAATTTTTTGGTTGGATAGAACCCCGGGATCTATCAAACCCTAGTCTGGTTTTTGGACGAGAAAACCAAAAAACCAGATTTTGAGAGAAGTTAGAGATCCGAAATTCGCAAGTCAAATTTTTAGGGTCAATTTTTGAAGTTTTCAAAATCTGCGCACACTAGTTTTCTCGCCTTAGTCAAATGCATCTCCCTATCCATACTAAAGTTTGAAATTCCAAGTTTGTATTTTTAGGGTTTCTCTGTCAAACCCTAGCGAGCTCGAGATACAGATTCAACAAATCAAGTGGGGCTCATAACTTCTGAGCATGGAAGTATAGCATTGGGTTAATCCTAGAAGAGAATGATTTGGACACCTACATAAGTGAAGAGGTTCCAGTTCCAGAGGGAGATGAGGCTAAGGCCTTACATAAAATACTACAAGCAATCTTGATAGGTATGACTTGAGGAGATATAGGTATGTTTTGAAATCTGTTCATTATTAATTTTATGATATGTTTGTATTCATATTATTAAGGTTAGTACAATCTTGATTAATTTTAGACTTGTCTTATCAACTTAGTAAAAGTATGAATGCATGTGAATGATATAAGACATTCATTGATTAGGGTTATGACACTTATGATTGTACTAATGCACTGTGGTGTTGTATGAGGATGATGTTGTCCGCTAACATGAAAGGTACATCCAGAAAGACAAATCAAGTTCTAGATCGAGAAATATGACCATGGTGACATGAAGACAAATACTCATCCATAGCCATTGATCACATAGAAGCTCTACTTACGAGGTATGTATAATTTGGTTCTACAATGCTTAACTTATGAGATATGCAGGTTACTAGCACAAGGTCTCTAAATCATTGAAGAGAACAAAGAAGACATTGTTTGGGTATGTTAGACATAACTCGCAAACATGATAATCCAGGTATGTTTTTCATGTATCAATTTAGAATCCTACCTTGTGTTAGGGTCTCATATAAGTATACTTTCGTATGATTGATAATGATTATTCATGAATTTAGAGGTTTGAATAATCATCAGTTTATGCATATTATGCTTCTTAGTTTGATTAATGATATACCAAACCAGAAGAGTCCTATGGTCAAATAAGAATATGCATGAGTAAAAGAAGTCCTCCCTGAAACCTTGAATACTAACACTTGTGATAAATTAACTGAGTATGAAATGACCATGACCATACATGTTTACGATTATTTAGAATCATAATGTTTTGATAGTATTGAGATTATAGTAATGAATGTATAATTATGTATGAGATCTTGAGGATGACACAATGATGACACTAGTGCACACTTAAGCATGCATAGTGATCCAGGATAGATATAAGTTCAAGGTTCGATAATCCAGGAAGAAAAGATCAAGAGGGAGCACACTCTAGTAGTTCCTTCAAGGAAGCAAATATTGATAGGGAATCACATGTGTGCAAATTAAAGAAAGGCTTGTACGGTTTGAAACAAGCACACAGGACATGGTAGGACAGGATAGATAGCTTCCTGACCACTTTGGGATTTACCAAGAGTAAAGCATATTCCAACCTTTACTACAAGGTTGACGAAGAAAATCCAATGATACTTCTACAATATGAAGATGACATTTTTGTGACTGGCGAGATTGGATTGATTGCTGATACAAAGAGGAAGCTCGCTGCCGAGTTCGAGATGCAGTACTTGGGTATGATGCATTACTTTCTAGGTATGGAGGTGTGGTGGAGTGCAGATGGAATCTTCCTTGGACAATGGAAGCATGCAATAGAGATCCTGAGCCATTCCAAGCATGGTTGTAGGAGGATCCTCCCCATGGCTGTGGATGTAAGTGTTGTGTGATGAACATCAGGACGATGCTACGGATGATTTTCTGTATGATGATGATCACAATGATCATGTTTAATGATATGCATCAGGATGATGCTATGATGATGATCAAGATGATCATGTGATGATGATATGCATCAAGATGATGCTATGACGATGATCAGGATGAACATGTGATGATGATATGCATGAGGATGATGATGATCAGGATGATCATGTGACGATGATGTGCATCGGGATGATGCACTGTATGATAATGATCAGTAGGATCATGAGGATCAAGATGATGCTCCATGTGAAGATTATCAGTGTGATTAGGAGTGTTGGCTTGGTTTTGCAACCAAGCTTAGTGCAATGGGCACCTGCTAACTAGTAGCAGCAATTTCAATATTAAGCAAAAACAATTAACTAAAACTGAACTAGCATGTGCATCTTTGAATTAAAAAACAAGAACAAGAAATATAAGAAATAATTTTGTATTGAAAATGGGGGCAAGCAAGTGCTTGCAATAATAATACCTCCAAGTGATGAAGATAGTTGAGAAGCTCCAAGGGTGAGCAGCTCCAAACTCCAAAGGCTCCTTTCTCCAAGGTTGCTACAATGGCCAAAAAATCAAGGGAGATTTTGGCAGCATGAGGATAGGAAGATGGATGGATCTGAAATGAGGAGCCCCTACCACCTTTTTATAGGTTTTGGTGGTGGGGAATACCATTTGTGGTTTTGTGGAAACCAATGGTATTGACCAACATGGTTTAGGTACTTTTCCCTCCTTTTTCCTTTTTTGAATCAAATTAATATTTTTATTCCCTTTTTAATATTTTTGGGAATTTTGGACCATTTTTTAGGGTTTTTTATGCTTTTTTAGGAAAAATAATCTTTTTGAGTAGGAAAAGGGGTGTATTAAGGTCTTTTGGTGACCTTTTGTTGGCTTTAGAGGCTCAGATGGTGGAAAAAGTGGACAAATGGGTCATGTGAATAAGGGAATGAGCTAGTGAGCACTTTTTGGGTGTTAACAGATTGCCCCCTGATGTGTGAGGGCAGGAGCTCATCGTATGGCCGATAGACATCATAGTTCTTTTGTATTTTTTCCGGGGTTTTGGGGAGGAGAAGAGACCGATTGGAGACTGTATCCGCGGCCCTTGGAAGCTGCAAAAAATAAACAATTATACATGGCCTCAATATGAATGAGGAATAATCCTGATAATGGACGAGGCGGGCATACCCATGCTCGTATCAATACATAGATAAACAATTAGTCCCAAGAAGGGGGACCTGAGAAAATACATAAAAAATCTGCTAGTACATCATAAGGGTCCAGAGGGGGCATCATTTTGGGATGCACTCATGATCATATCATGACTGATCTCAATAACTGATACACTGGAATAACTGATGAACTGCTGAAACTGAAGGTGTCCAACATCTGTAGGGACTCAATGACTGTGAGCCATCTCTGGGAAGTATATGTAGCTGTATACTCGAGGGAGTATAAAACTGGGGTACATCTGAATACTATCGCCATGAGCAACCCGGATATCTATAGAAAAAATGTAACTGGTTGCTTCCATATGTAGACTCTCAAATGTGGAAGAGTCAGGAGGTATCAGGGGTCTTCGACTAATAACTGAAAGGTTCAATACCCTGTGCGAGTCTCAACAATGCGATCAAGGTGTTGAAGTCGAGCATGTGAGAAACAACCATTTGGAGAAGCACTGAGGACTCTTCTCGAAATGATTCGTAAGCACTCATCATAAATGGTGATGATTCCAAGACACAGGGACCTCTAGGTCTATCCTCTGGAATAAATTTGGTTGTCGTCGATAGAGGGAGACCAGCAACTAACAAGGCAATGATGTTTCCTTGATAGGAGCGCGAGGTGTAGAACTGAAGTGTGCTAGTACTGATGGTAGGACTGACATACTTATGGGGATGGGAAGTGACATACTGCAGAATACTTTGAACAAAGGTGACCAAAATGGGGAAGCTGCCATATGAGTAGACGTGATCTGTTGTGGCACCGACAAGCACCATTGGGTCCTTCTTCGTAGTTTTAATGAGCTCCAAGAAGGTATAAAAGTGTGCTCTGAAATGGTACTGTCCTGTGGATTTTGTGAGCCCAGGACTGTTCGTGCTCATTGGTGCTTTCATTTTTAAGGAGTCTGAAAACGATAAGAAGACTCTGCAGTGGTTGTGAGTACTGTCCTGTTGGTTTTACGAGCCCAGGATGGTGATTGCTCGTGGTCGCTTTCATGTTTAGAGAGTCTGAAAGCGGTAAGTGGACTCCATTGGTGTTCTTTTTCGTAAGTTAGTCTCCAAAGCCCAAAAAAGCATAAAATGATGCAAAATGGAGAACTCTTCTAGCCGATGTGACTAGAGTATTCCTTTTTCGTAATTAGTCTACAAGGTCTAGAAAAGGGGTAAAATTATACCAGGTAGATGCCCTTTCAGATACGTTTAGCGAGCATGAAAGGAAGCAAGGTTTCTCGGTGATCTTTTCATTGTTTTAGGAGTCAGAAAAGAGTTTAACATAAACTCCCGAAGTGCCTTTTTCGTAAAAGGGATTGCTCGGCCCGAAAAATGGGTAAAAGTATACCGAACAAAAAGGGATTTATGGGAGCGAGAAAAGGTCTCGAGCATCATATTGAGTGCGGAAAACTGGATCCGGTGACATAAAGATTGTCAAAAAAGGGGCAATGGCCAATGTGGCTCGCAAATCGAGGCGACGAGGGGTCATGGAAAAAAAAAACCTGAAAAATTAGGGCATGAGAGCGAGAAATGACCTCAAGCATCATCACGAGCGTGGAAAACTGAATCCGGTGATATAAGGCATGTAAAAAACGGACGAAGGCCGATGTGGCACGCAAACCGAGGTGACAAAGGGGCATGGAAAAAATGCCCAAAAAATCTGGGCGTGAGAGAGAGAAATGATCTCAAGCATCATCACAAGCGCGGAAGACTAAATACGATGATATAAGACTTGTAAAAAACAGAAGATGGCCGATGTGGCACGCAAACCGAGGCAACGAGGGGGGGCATGAAAAAATGCACAAAAAATCTGGGTGTGAGAGCGAGAAATGATCTCAAACGTCAGCACGAGCGCGGAAAACTGAATCCAGCGATATAAGACTCGTCAAAAATGGACGACGGTCGATGTGGCATGCAAATCGAGGCAACGAGGGCGTGAAAAAATTGTCAAAAAATGGACCTGGTGAAAACAGGAAAAGGAAAGAACTGTCATGAAGTTCTCGCTGTTCTGATTCCAATGGTACCAACGGTTTGAGAAACGGACGTCGTATGACATTGGAATGGTTGTTTGAAAAATGGTGGAATTTCTATAAATAGGGCGTGGGGCCCATATGACATGTCATTGTTACGTGGGAGTTTGGCAGAGCAGTCAGAGCTCTTTCTTGATTTTCGGGATATTTCATCGTTGGTTTTCGATTCCACGAGTTTCAGGTAACCCTATTTGCCTTAGCCTTTTCAATTATGTCTTTTTTGGTTAGCGGCGGGCCCCCGAAGGCCGCGAAATTCCATGTTGGCCTTCCAACGTGGAATATCGTGGGTTTCAGCTCCTTTGCCGCGATGGACATCGTGGGTTTGAGGCTGACAGTTGCGATGTTCATCGCGACTGTCAGGTTGAAAGTCACGATGTTCATCGCGAGTTCTGGAGAGACAGTCGCGATTTTCATCGTGACTGTCTTGAAAATACCCGCGATGATCATCGTGGGTTTTTGTATGGAAGCCGCGATGATCATTGCGGCTTTTGGTGGAAAAGCCACGATGGTGTTTTTTGAAAATTTTGCCCTGGTGCTAAAAATTTCTTCTATTTTTTGGCAGGATGTTGAGGAGACCATTGAATTCATGGCGAGAGAAGGAGATAGACGAGGATCTAATGCAGAGGATTCAGACTGATCAGGGAGTCTGGCAGACCCTGGCGGTGAGTGGACTCTTGAAGTTTGCTCAAGTTCCACCAATGCGTTCAGTAAGAATGTTACTGAACAAGTTGGTGAGCTGGTGGGTGCCTGCAGAGGGTGCTTTTGTTGTTGGAGGTGAGAGGTTGGAGATCACCCTCACAGATGTTTATTTTCTTACTGGGTTGCCTCGCTTAGGGGAGGTGGGGGATCTTCTGCCGAGGATCCCGACAGATGTTGACATGGAGGATCTCTTGGAGACCTTCTGTGTCCGTGGGTCTATTTTGCAGAACATCTCGTTGAGTCTGAGATCTCTGCGAGAGTGGGACATGAGGGTTATTGGGGCATGTGTGATGCGGGTGCTGGGTGCCGTGGCACCACATCGTTTGTTAGGGGGACAAATGATGATGGTAGATTCGATGTTGATGGGGACTTATTATGTATGGGCTCAGATGTTCTTAGCTGGTGGCTGGAGAGATCTGGACAAGGCCAGCCAGGAGGGGGGAGAGTTCTGTTATGCCTCCTTTCTATGTTCTTTTTTCTTTGAGTGGGTACCGACTTTGCGACCACGGGTGCCCATTCATGATGGTTTGGTTAATGAGCCGCGCATGGTGCGGTGGGGGCAGATGATGCCTCGTGGAGGTGGTGGTATCTGGGGTTTCTTCTCGCAGCAGATTTCTGAGAAGTGGGAGCAGATGCCCCTGGTGATTGAGGACTATCCATACGCTGGTATGGATTATCGAGGAGATCCTGAGATGCCGCGAGCCCAGGGACATGCCTGGGGTTTAGATGGTACATTTTTTTCTCTACTATATCATGTGTTTGTATATTTATTGGCTATGATTATAGTTAGATATGTATATGATGGTTTACTTGCATTGTGCAGATATTGGTCCTGTACCATCGGCTGATTATGTGGCTCACAGGGGACGGGCGATGGTGGTTACCCCCCCTCGTGCAGTGGTACCACCTCCACCTGGTTGAGGATTTGGGGCTCGTGGCTGAGGGGATGGGCATCGAGATGATGCTGTTGATGGTGTCTGAGAGACACTGGGTATGATTGTAGCAGGGTTCCCAGAAGATGGTTGGAGGGACCTGGATCAGGACATCATCGAGCGATGTTTCGAGGCACCTCGTGAGTGGCGCTCGATGTTGTTGAGAGCGGCAGTGATGGTGGCCGAGTTGAGGGATAGGCTTCGACGGGAGTAGGCAGGGCCGGCGGAAGGCAGGATTCGATTACGGGATGATCCAGCGGGGCTGGCAGAGAGGTGAGTCCAGGCTCGGCATGATCCAGCTGGACCAACAGAGGAGGCGCCAGAGGAGCCCAGGGACCTTGATGACTAGATGATATGTACTTGCCCCCAAATGCTGATGAGCATATGGGGAAGCACCTTTTTGTACGGCTGATGTAGTTTTTGTATATTGAGTGCTAAGGGCACCTCTAACATGTATTGACTTATACGGTGATGTATATATATATATTTGATGTTGGTATATAGTCGTGTATGCACATGGATGCACTCGTTATCTTTTCGTTCACCCGTGGAGGCATGTTTGATTTTTTGTATGCCCGTGGAGGCACATGGTATGCACGTGGATGCACATTTTGTTTTTGGTATATGCCCGTGGAGGCACATGTTATGCACGTGGATGCATATTTTGTTTCGGTATATGCCCGTGGAGGCACATGTTATGCAAGTGGATGCATTATTTGTTTATGGTATGATGTGATTAGTGTGCCAGTCTAGAATGTTGTTGGCCATATGGTCCGCTACACTATTGAGGTTCCTTGGGATGTGTGTAAATGAAATTGATTCAAAGTATCTAACCATTTGTTTAGTGCGCAGGAATTTTCTGAAGAGGTAGGGATTGTGTACGTGGTAATCATTGTTGAGCTAGGAAACAAGGAGTTCTGAGTCCAGGAAAACGTTAAGGTGACGTATGCTCAATTGGAGAGCTGAGGCCAAGAGACCGGTCACGGCGTCGTATTCAGCTTGGTTGTTGGTGGCAGCACCTAAACACACTCCGTCGATGTGGATCAACTCATGTAAAGGGAAATATATTACCCAAGCTGCAGAGGACAGATTGGGGGACCAACGACTTGCACCATCAGCGAAACCGACGTAGCAGAGTGGAACATGTGTGTGAACAGGATCAATGTAAGGGGCTGACTGGACAGCAGGGTATCCATTGGAGATTGTATAAATGGCTGGGTCAAGGCCAGGCATTTCGGTATCTGACCAAGTAAAGACATTAGTGAATTCTTGGAACAGTTTTTTGTATTCTCCAATTTCATGCTCATTGTGGGAGGCTCCTAATGTAATGGTATGAAGGGCACCATGTGGGTCAGAGATGTTGATGTGGATGATGGGAGAAATATTGGCCATGTTAATTTCCTTAGAGGCATCAGGAGCAGTAGGAGTCTCGAGAATATCCTCATCATTGCGGAAGCTATGAGTGGTCAAGTCAGTTGACGAGGTTTGGGTAGTCAAAGAGATCATATAAATGGTGTTAATCTCTCTAGATGAGGATGATACGGGAGGGAATATCTCCTCAATTGTGGGAGGTGCTGTCTCAAGGTCCAAATTATTCATCTCATAGAGAGCTACTCTGTAATCTAGGATGTCAGGACAGTGATGTGAGTAGTGGCCATAAATACCGCATATCGCACAAGGGTGGTTGGTACGCAGTGATTTATCACGAGGCATGGGGTTTGGGTCAATTTTGACAACCGAAATGTTGGGGTCGTCGTCAAGCATTTGCATGTGTGCCTGTAATGTAGGTAACTGTGGACACTGATGGGTTGGATGGCCTAACTCATCACACAACGAGCATTTTGGAGGAGCACGAAATACGGGGGGAGGTTTAACTGCCTTGGGTGGGGGTACCGCTGTGTATGGTTGTGGGCCTCTGCCCCCAGTGGGCCTAATGAGTGGAGGGGGATTCGTCGATGACGAAGGAGTAGTGATACCGCGAGGTGGTTGGGTAGAAGTGACAATGGGTTGCACCAGTTGCAGGATGACATTTGGTGTCGGCGTGGGAACGGGAGGTGAAATATACCACACGGGTAATCCCAATGTTCACCCGGGGAGACTAAGGGTAGCCATAACCGAAGCGCTTACTACGCCCGAGGGAGGTAATAGAAAGGGGATGGTGTGGATTGGTGTAACACCAATGTGACTAGGGACCAATGGTGGTTTAGGGAACAAGGGTGGCTGATTGTTGGGTGTTTTTGTATTATGGGAAAGAGTAAAGAGGTTAGCGACATGTGTCTTCATTGACGGTGGTGGAATGGATTGGAATGTAGAAGTCATCGGTGCGTCGGAGTAAATTCGGGGTCCCACTGAGGACACAAACGAGGTAGTTGCACCACAAACAGGTTGTTCAACCATGGGGAGAACATTTTCAGGTGCGGCGGGGGCCTTGGGATCGAATAGGTGAGTTGGTCGACCTTGATCACGCGTCCCTCATGGGGGAACATCATAATACAGAAAACAGATGAGGCAACCGTCCGCATGGCATACATGTAGATGCGTCCAAGTAAGAGGTTATAATCGAGTTGGGCATTGATGACCTCAATGTCAATGAGCACGGTTTTACCCGCCAGCTGGATAGGGACATTATCTAAAAGACCTTGGGGTTGAGCCGAACGACCGTCGTAGGTTCACAATGCAGTGGTGGACTGCTGGAGCATAGAGGATCCCAAATTCTACCAAACGAATGTGGACATAACGCATGTAGAGGCCCCTTCATCGATAATGCACCGATGGATGACAAGATTCCGAACGGAAATGGAAACTTGGAATGCTAAAGTGGAAGGCAAGCGTGGTTCGGATTGGTCCGACTCGAATGCCATCAGTTGTGAATCATTAGGGTCAATAGCGCCAATGGCAGAGAGTAAAGTCTTGCGCTGTGAAGGACAATTTTTTAAGACTTCTAAAGCAGACATGTCTGCAGGAGACTGGGCTAAGTCATCTACAATGTTGTAGTTCGACGCAGCACAAGCATTGGGATTATTGTTGATGCGACGAAGTGGGAAGCGAGGTGCTTTAGAAGCGCCATTGAGTGGAGTCAGAGGTATACGTAACGTTTGATATGTGGGATGAACGTTAGTGTTCTTGTCGGTGGGAGGGGCTTCAGGGGTGGAGTCATATTGGTTCCAGCGGGTTTGGAGGTTGGCATCTGCGGATGACATCATCAACAAGTGGTGGGTATCTAAATCAAACATGGGTTGATCAAGAGTGGCATAAGTGATTTGTTGTGGTAGTGTGTTGCCCTGAGAGGGAGATAATGACTGAGTGTTCACTATGCCTTGGTTTGGAAAGGGGTTTTGCAGCACCAAAGGTTGATGTTGAGGTGGTGGAGGGTTGGGTGGTGGCTGAGGAGTCGCTTGTCCTTGACGATGGGCATCGTCAGTCCAGAGTTGCCGAGCTCACTCCAAATGTGGACAAGCATGTGTGTAATGGCCATAGACCCCGCAAATAGAACAAGGATGTTTTGCTCTAAGGTTACTGTTTTTGGGCTGCCTGGGATTATGATCCGGATTCTTGTTAGGAGGAGCAGCATTGTTATTTTGTGGAGGATTGGGAGGTGGAGGACCTTGATGTTGTTGTTGGTTGTTACCACGGTTACGTCCTCTTCCACAGTTTGGTTGCCCACCCTGGTTGCGCTGGTTGTTTTGGTGCTGGGGCTGGTTGTGTTGTGTGTACACTTGCCCTTGAGCAGTGGGAGGATTTTGGTTTATTGCAGGTGCAGGAGTAGGTTGCGGTGCATAATAAGATGGCAGGGCTGGAGGTGGTCCAGTTACCTACTAGGGTTGTTGGTAACCCTGAGCTATTGGACGTGTTGGGCTAGCTGGCGCAGCTTGCTGCGAGTAATACATTGGTTGAGATGTGGCTGGGGGGGCGTATGCAAGTGGTGCATGACCGAAGAACTGAGGTGGACATGAAGGTCAATGGGTATGGTGGTGATGTGCCATGGGAGCATATGAACTGGTTGCTCCAGATTGAGATGTAGCCCGCGAAAGTTCGGGACCATGGCTAGGATGTGCAATGGAAAAGGGTTGGGGATGCGAGGCCATATGACCAATTATGCCATCAGTGGCATGGGATGCCCCCGGTGCATCATGTTGGGATGACTCGCCCCAAGGGGCATCTGGTATAATGGTATACAGATAACCCGACTGGGCGTATATGAGGTCAAACTGTTGGGCTTTGAAGATGGCCTCTTCTTCAGACTGGGGTCGTTCAGATGCCACATCCTTGGCGATGAGAGGGAGGAGGGATTTGAGAAACCAATATAAGAAGATGCGGTCGTCTAACTTGATTTTGCAGAGGCTTTGGCGTCGACGCCACTCATGAATGTGGTCAATGATGTGGGTCACCGTGTTCTGTCTACAAGATAGTAGGATCTCGACTCTCGCATCATAGCGGATGGGTAACTGGAAGAACTGCAGGAAGGTCGAGGCAAGGGAGGTAAAGGTGGCATGGGTCCCATGGGACTGCTCGATATACCACTTAGCTGCAGAGCCAGTGAAGGTGCACTGTAATAGACGGAGGAGGATAGAGTCGTCCACTATGGAGTTGGAGGAACACCATAGATGGAAGGACATGATATGGTTCTGGGGGTCCTCACCTGCCTTCCCCTCAAACTTAGGGATGTCAGAGGGGAGTTTGGTGGGTATGTGAGGCCACACAGGGTCGTGTCTGATCGGATCATTGGTTAACCTGGCTAAGTCTGGTAAGTTCAGACTTGCCATGTATGGTAAGCTAGCAGATGAATGTGGCGTAGTGACTCGGACATGACTAGTCATGGTGGTATGATGTGGGGGTCCAGTAGCGCCTAAAGGTATGCTAGGTATTGAAGGTATGTGTCCTCCAATAGCTGTGGTCTAGTATGGGCCAGCATTTCCTAGTGCATCATGGGTTACACCACGGTTAGGAATAGCAGTAGGGATTCCTGGGATATGGTTTGTGGAAATGACAGGGGGTGTGACCCCTATGTTTGGCATACCCGTAATAGGAGGTGGTCCTGTGTTGGGCATCCCTAAAAATGGAGTGTCCCCCATATTAGGCATACCCAGGGGGGTGGTTGTTTCCATTGATGGCACCGCAGTAGAAGGGTCTGTGGATGTATCACCTATGATGCTGGTAAAAAGTGGGTCGAATTGTGTCCCAGCCATGAGGTTGGTTGGTAATAACTTGGTAGGTTTTTTGGATTCTGCCTCAAAATCAGATGTGAAGTGAGGCGTGTCAGAATCGGATGACTGTCTGTTTGACCGACGATGTGTCGAGTCAAGGGATAAGGCTCGACGTCGGTGACGTGGAGAGCCAAGTAAACTAAACTCTGGGAGTTCGCCCTGAAGATGATGAGAGCATCTAAAATTCTCAATGGTGAGAAATAAGTTTTTTGTGAAAAAATCTTTTGTGTAAAATGGTAATGCATAAAAAGCTCAAAACCTGAATGCAACCAAGGGTGCAATAAGGGGAGTGAAAATAAAGGCTCTCAGGCCAAAAAGATCAACCTCAAAAGGCACTTATTATAGAAACTGTGCTATAATAAGTGGAGGGATGCAAAAATTGGTCAGAGTACCAACATGCAAACAGCTTCTAGAAAAAAGAGGTGCTACTAGACCAAAGGTGGATTGTATCATGCAAACACCTAACTAAAAGTATTGTGAATCAACAAACGATATTCTCTGTAAGGTGATGAAATCCAAGTTAGACAATATTGAGTGTTGAATCAACGGCTAGATATCCCCCTACCAGGAGGGACATCGGGTAATCAATCCTAAAGAATGGAAACTAGGATACTCTGTTCATGACACGTCCAGAAAAGGTAAATCTTCCGTTTGGTCCTTTTACCGCAATATCCCCATACAGGGATATCCCAAGAACTGCGAATGGTAGCCTTCGGTTACTGAATGGATTTCGGTATTCCACTCAGACTTCCGGAACCATCCTCGCGACTTCAACCCTCCTAGGGGAGAGGCCTTCCGATAAACTGGTTATGACCATGCCAATAAATACTAGGAGATTTTGGTTCCCTAATGGACAACAGCTATGTCTCAAATGTAATAACTGAGGGGTGTTATTGGAACACCTATCCCCTCAATACTACCTAGCTACAAAGTTCTTTTAATGTTCCCCAAGTGGGGTTAAAAGTGGGTTGAAGTTAGGGTCAGTTTTAAGGCTCAGTTTAAATTATGTGTTTGAGTGGGTGCATGTGTGGTATTTTAAACTGAAATTGAAAAAGTAAATGCTAAGTATTCAAAAAACAAAGGATCTTTTGAAATAGAAAAGCAAATAATATGACTTCTTCAATAAATGAAATTAAATGCTTTGCAAAAACTATTCAAAAAACAAAGGATCTTTTGAAATAGGAAAGCAAATAATATAACTTCTTTAAGAAATAAATGGATTTCTTTTTCGAAAAATTGCTATGGGCAAAATATCAAAGAAGTAAACAGCAAAATTTTAATCTAGATAAAATGCAAATAAATCCTTCTTTCAATTTCTAAAAATTTTTAAAAAGACTTTTTCAAATGTGCATTCTAAATAGTAAAATTTTCCTATGGTTGTAAACAATGCTGGAATTTTAGTACTGTAAAATGTGCTATGTGGGCAGAAAATACAGTAAAAAATTAATTTTTTAAACGGATCGGCGGAATAGAAAAAATTGGCATCGCGGGTTTTGATAGAACAGCCGCGATGGACCGCGCGGGTTTCTGTCGCACAATCGCGATGGGCAACGTGGATTTCGGTCGCGAAGTTGCGATGGACCATGTGGGATTTCGTCACACAGTCGTGATGTGCAGCACGAAAAATGTGTGCGAAGCCGCGATGTGCAGCGCGTTAATTGGCCGCGAAGCCGCGGTGAACTGCGCAGAAAAGGGCCGCGCAGTCACGATGAGCCGTGCGACTGTTGGGAAAAAAGCCGCGAGGCGAAAGCCGTATGCGGACACCGAAAAATGAACCCAAAAATTGAGAATTTTGGGCTGTTAATGGAAAAACAATGGGCCAAGATCTAGAACAACAATGGATCTGCTGTCTAGGGTGGCAGATCTATGAATTAAACTAACTAATACTATAAAAAACTAAGATCTAAAGCAAAAGTGAGATCTAAAATTCGAAAGCAGCGGAGTCGCCAAAAACTGTTGGCTTGGTTTTGCAACCAAGCTTAGTGCTATGGGCACCTACTAACTAGTAGCAGCAGTTTCAATATTGAGCAAAAACAATAAACTAAATCTAAACTAAAGCTAAACTAGCATGTGCATCTTTGAATTAAAAAACAAGAACAAGAAATATAAGAAATAATTTTGTATTGAAAATGGTGGCAAGCAAGTGCTTGCAATAATAATACCTCCAAGTAATGAAGATAGTTGAGAATCTCCAAGGGTGAGCAGCTCCAAACTCCAAAGGGTCCTTTCTCCAAGGTTTCTACAATGGCCAAAAACTCAAGGGAGATTTTGGCAGCATGAGGATAGGAAGATGGATGGATCTGAAATGAGGAGCCCCTACCACCTTTTTATAGGTTTTGGTGGTGGGGAATATCATTTGTGGTTTTGTGGAAACCAATGGTATTGAGCAACATGGTTTACATACTTTTCCCTCCTTTTTCCTTTTTTGAATAAAATTAATATTTTTATTCCCTTTTTAATATTTTTGGGAATTGTGGACCCTTTTTGAGGGTTTTTTATGCTTTTTTAGGAAAAATAACCTTTTTG
This sequence comes from Larix kaempferi, assembly GCA_027924585.1. Lineage (NCBI taxonomy): Eukaryota > Viridiplantae > Streptophyta > Pinopsida > Pinales > Pinaceae > Larix > Larix kaempferi. The sequence continues at coordinate 22,540,259 of BSBM01001023.1, forward strand.
AGTAGGAAAAGGGGTGCATTAAGGTATTTTGGTGACCTTTTCTTGGCTTTAGAGGCTCAGATGGTGGAAAAAGTGGACAAATGGGTCATGTGAATAAGGGAATGAGCTAGTGAGCACTTTTTGGGTGTTAACAAGGAGTATTAGGATGATACTCTGTGGCTGTGGATAGGTTGTGCAGAAGCATGTAATCATCCCTGGAGATCTGAACAGTTTTTTCTAGGCACGTAAAAGTCCTAGGATGCTCTTTAGAGATCTTGCAGGTCGCAATATTCTCTTTTAAGGTTTTGCGAGATCACATGTAATTAGTCCTGGAGATCCGGACAGATTGTGATAGTCACGTAAAATTCCTAGGATGCTCTTTAGAGATCTTGTAGGTCGCAAGACACTCTTTTAAGGTTTTGTGGAGACCACATGTAATCAGTCCTGGAGATCTTGACAGGTTGTGCTAGTCACACAAAAGTCTTGGGATGCTCTTTAGAGATCTTGTAGGTCACAAGACACTCTTTTAAGGTTTGGTGGAGGTCACATGTAAAAGTCCTGGGAGATCTGATAGGTTGAGCAGTAAGCTTGTAATTAGTTCTGGGATGCTTTTTCGAGGTTTTGTTGATGCATGTAATCAGCCCTGAGAATTCCAAAGGATGGCCCGCTCACAGTGATGATGAAGACCTACAGAAGTCTAGGCCTACATTGAGCATGAAAAAGGGTTGTCTCTGTAGAACTTCCTATGATGAGAAGAATTGAGAGATAACACAAATGATCGAGATGATGAGTACAACAGAAGTGACGATGATGCTCCGTGATCCAATGATGATGATCCAGCTCTAGAATTGAAGACTTGTGCCTATATGTATTGATGACCTATGTCAAGAGAATACCTTCCTAGTTAAGAGGGAGTGTTGATGTATTTGTAAATTTGAAAGATATTCACTTGTATATTGTATGCATTACATTTGTACTTTATTGTATCCCTGTTGTGGCCACAGCAGATCCCATGCTTCAGCTAAACATGAGAGCCCTGATTTTCAAATAAACACAAGGGCATTTGTGTAGGTGTTCTTGTAGATGTGAGTTTTTGAGCTTGATTTTTTATGATCTTGTACCTACACCTTGGCCTGGATTGATTGTCATTTTTTTCCTCAAAAATAAGTGTTTTGGTCACAGAAAGATTCAAATTTCAAGTATTTTATCATATTCTTTCTGCCAGCCTTAAACCGTACTTTCTGACACCCCGACACCACGAACCTGAAAGGTCCAAGTTGCAAAAATTAGTTTTTAGTCTTTTGGTTTTGGGTCAATCCGAACCCACAACCTGAAAAGTGCGGGTTGCGGGAACCCCTTGTTAATAATTTTGGGAAATCATCTTCCCGAAACTTGAAACCCGAAACCTGTAGTTGCCGCTTTCGGATTTCAGATTTTCATTTTTCTTACAGTTGCGTTATGTGTTTACACAACCCGCAATCCGCAATTTTCGGGTTGTGGATTTCGCAAACCCATTTATATGTTTTTATTCATTTTGACAACCCCAAACCCACAACTTTCGAGTTGCGGCTTTCGGGAACCATGAATAAATTTGTGATTTATGATTCAAGGTTTGATCCAGTGGATGAAATTTGACCATCCAAACTTATGTTGTAATGCCTTATTTTCGTCGTTCTTACGAATAGTTTGCTCACGTCAATTCGAACCTCATCATCATCTTTAGAGATATGAATGTTTGATAAGATTGACTTCTAATGACAGTTTTCATATGCGACGTCGGATTATGCTTGATTCTCTTGAATTTGTACTTTGTTATGATCCATATCAGATTTACAGGCCACGACGTCGTTTCATTCCATTTCAAATGATTGTGATTCTAGATTCGTATGGATTTAATCATAGTATCTCATCATATTCAATAATTTTTATCTTCTTTAACTCTTCTTAAATATGGTCGCAAGTGTGAAGCACTTAGCTCATTGTTTGAAGTTGTTAGAAAATAATCTTGCTTTGCAGGCTTTCTGTCTGACGATTTGGTGAATAACATGCAAACAGGTTGTGAATCCTTCAATGAATATTCTATGCAAGAATAAATTCACTCTTTGCTATTTATAGAACCTATGTCTCCACCTTTTGATGCATGTGTTGCTGATACCAGTAGTAACAACAAAAAGAAAAATTCAAAAATTCTTCCTTTTGCATCGCTCCCTCAAAAGAACGAAGAGGAAATCGATGAACAACAGGGTGATCAAGATGGCTCCATTATCTGTGATTTTATAATTAATGAGGAACCTTATATTCCACCAAATACTGAGAGGCAAGACTCGTTGTCTAATTTTTATGTTTTTGAAAATGTTATGGATCAACCGGAGGATCCTGTGGCGATTCAACAGGAAGATTTCTTGGACCGACTCTTGCCTGTTGTCGACAGCTAGTGGGCCATTGTTCCACAATTTTGTTATGGGATTTTCCCAAAATTAGAAAGATCTGTATTTCAAATTTTATCTCAGACTGGAAGGAATATTTTCAGTTAAAATGGTTCAGATAATTCTGGCACAATTCCCCGAATTAATAGCTTGATTTTTGCACTCTGGTGTAATGCTTATTTAAAGAGGAATGCTTCTCGATGGTAGGGGTTGATAATTTTTGGGTTAGAAATCAGCAGGAGAAGACTTGGATATACTCTATCATAGCAGAGCTTTTTAATTTTGTTTACATACTTCGTTTATATAGTAAAGTAATCCCTTTGATTCATATCTTGTTTATTGTTCAAATTTCTTCGACACTACTTGATTTCTTGCATCAGATTTTCATCTACAGTGTGTGATCTTTTGTAGGCATTAATTTACATAGGGATCTGTTATACTGATTTCTCTTTATGGCTGATCTGTGTGTGTAAACATTTAATTGAATTTTTGTCAATTAAGATGTTTTCTTTATCAATTTCTGCAAATGATAAACATTCAATTTAATCATTGTTAATTTTTCAATTAACAAGGTGATTAAAGATTTATCTTGAATAGTTTACATGCTTAAATCGTTCTCACTTAATTTTCATTAATTGATTATGATCTAAGTGAATGAGCAAATGCATCTTTTACATTTATGTTGAAGTTGGAAAACACACTTATTCCTTTCACATCAAGATTGATCTGCACAATAACAAGATTTTCCTTAAATTAGATCTAACTTAGAGTAGATCCTTTTCTCATGTAGGTTAAGTTAGAACATTTTTAGTTTTCCTACCTTTGTTTTCCTTAAGTGGAAAACCGATCTCAATGATCGAAACACCAACTCATAAAGTGCTAGCGAAGGCCGAATATCCGTGGGAGATTTCCATACCAAAAAGGCTAGGGATAGAAATACCCTTGCGTAGGGTCTTTTGAACCCTTTCAATTTGGGTTTTCACCCTCTGTTGGGAGCCTTGGACCCATTCCAGCACCTTGCAATCACCCTACACCCCCGAGGCCTCAACAATCTCCAACGGAGATTTGTATTATTCCTCTGATTGGAAGTGTCGTCATTTGTATTTGCAAGTGTAACAAGTTATATTGTAAGTGTCGTAACTTATACTTGATGGGTTATTAGACCACCTTGGTGGGGTCGGCCGGATATGAGTTGAAGGGTTATTAGACCACCCTAGTGGGGTTGGCCCAGTGACAAGTGGTAATGGGTTATTAAAATCTCTTAAGGGATGTCAGCCCAGTTAGAGTAAAAGGAAAGTAAAGGTAAAGTATATAGAGAGAGGAACACCTCTCTATTTATCCATTCACAAACTCACTCACTTCGCATTAGTGAGAGAGAGGAGGAATGCACACAAGTGGAGGAGGAGAAGTTGTTAGGAGACTATCTCTTGTTTTGTGGTTTGATATTTGCGATCTTTGTATTGGTGCTCATTCTATCTCTGAGGAAGTTGCATGGTTTTTCACCTTCTTGGTTTTCCCCGGTGGAATGCTTTGTGTCTCTTGTCTCTTGTGTTTGATATGCTGTACATGTTGTTCTCTCAGTTAAGATCCTAGATAATATTGAATTTAATGATGAAAAACTAACACTCAATGCTTTAATTTTTGGTATGTGTGTGTTCTATTTAAATTTATATCATTAAAAAAATTCACACCTATTCCGGTCACTTTTTGGGAGCCAAATTTCATTTATTGGATTTTTGTGACATTTTGGCTTGAAATTTTTATTGAAACACAGTCGGTACAGTCTGTTTTTGGGAGACCAAATAGAATTATTTTTAAAACCTATTTACATCCCAAGTATCCCTTCGAATACAGTTTCCAAAACAATTTGAATTTTTTATATTGGGCATCAAACAAAAAATATATGGTCAAAATACTAACGGGGTGTCACGCAGGAAGCTTAGTGTAATAGCTGGGAAAGTCATGTTTTGGATGCGTTATTGGATATATCTTGCAAAACTGTTTCATTTGTACGTTCCCCTATGAATCTAGTTTAAAAATCAATTTGAATCACTGAATTCCGATATCGTACGAAAATTTTATGATCAAAATACCGATTGCCTATCACAAATCGACATTTTTAAAACTTAGTTTCCTAGACTGTTCATTGGACTGTTTGACCCATGCATTCTTATTAGATTCAAAACTTATTTCTATTGGATATCCATACATGAATCTACTTTCATCTCCAATTGTAATCATGTTAATCCATTATCAACTGAAAATGCTATGCATAAAATCATGACTGTTGGTCTAGTCTGGAATTCGAAAAACACATGTTCATGCAGGCTACTACTGTGTCATGTCCCCTCAGACCTCCCTGGTCACTGGATATCGTGATCCATTTTTTTTTTCTCCAAAAACCATGACTGTGCTCCGATACACACAATTGGAAAAGAAAACTCAAATCCACAATCCGCATCCCGAAACCCGCAACCCGCAGTTGCGGATTCGGGATTATGGAAATCCACATGCGAAATTGTATACCCGGCGATCCCGAAACATGCAATTTCGGGTTCAGGAGTGCAGAAATCCCAAACAGTCGATCTCGATTTTTGAAATACAAAACTCGGCACCCGAAACCTGCGGTTTTGGGTTCGGGAATGTGGAAAGCCCAAAACTCCCAATGCGAATTTTGGCATGCCGCAACCCGCCAGCCGCCGACCTCGCAACCGGCAAGTTTCCGACCCCGCAAACCGCAATTGTGGGTGCGGGGCTGTAGTATCCCTAGTATGAAAATGTGGGTTTGATGATCCCGCAACCCACAACTTGACATTGCGTATTCAGGAATTGTTGGATCTTGGTTCTGTGAGGGAAACCTCACAAATATTCCAAGGGGCATAACTCCTCTCTCCAGTGTCCAAATGGGCAAGGTCGGTACCATTGGAAAGCTCTTGGAGAGCTCTATCCAATGTTGACATCCCCTATACTAGGTAAGGCATCCAACCTTATGATTTCCTTCTCTGATGTTCTATTCCTACCCACACTTGAACATTCCAACCTTCAACCTGTCAAGGTCCTGTAACATCTCGAAATTTCATAAAAATTTAAAATTTTTAATAACAGCATTAAATATGATAATAATAATTGTGGAAATAATAATTGAGATTACGACAACATTAATTGTATAGTTGTTAGTACTAATCATGCTTAATTTTTTGTTTTAGCAACAATAAGATAATGGTTTCATTTAGGCTTTCACAGGTTGCAGTTATCTTCAAGGGGGATTGGATACCTCTATAGAGTTTTTGTTCTCGACGTGTTTTTATCACTTAATTAGTAAACATGATTATAATGACAATTAAATAAACAGATTGGGAAAAGATATGACAGTATCTCTTCTTGCAATGTACTGACAATTTGAATTTGCCGCATTAAGGGTGTCCTACAAGGTACCCTAGAGCTTACTTAGCTGCAACGCTAAAGCATAATGAATGTCCCATGTGTAGATGACAGGTAAGAGCGAAGTATGTGTATAGTTCAGTTTCAATGTTATAATATAATAAAATGTTATAATTTCTGTTGCGACTCAACAACATGTACAAGTGTGGATTTCATAGCTATAATTATTGCTTTTCAGATGTATGTTTTATAACTCCATAATGTTTAAAAATGAATCGTCTATGTACGTCATCAAGTTGATGGCTTTGTTGCCGTAATCCTCATCGTTGATATAGCTGGGTTTGTCGTCTTAAGATATTAAGTACTTGTGAAAAAAAATAGCGTTGTGTTTGTGTTGACAAAAGCATTGTGATAAGAGTTCAAGTCATAAAGTAGATCCAAATTATTCAATATATAAATGAAACTTCACCGTAATAAGGTGGTATGAAGTATATGCTTGATACATAGCTTAGACCTTAGTCCTAGTACCCTAAATGTGATTTTAAAGTTTTAAACTATTAACTATATAAGTCAATGTTTATAAACTTAAACTTTATCAGAATACCATATAAGTTCTAATATCCAAACTATCTATATATCATGATTTTGATCATAACTTTCATCCATAACTACCATATATTAAAACTATATTGTTATTACTTGGAAACTATGTAACGTTGTGGTTTAAACAACACAAAACATAGGTTATGAAATATAACTTAGAAGCCATACCAAGCTTGGAATTCGACTTACCATAAATTATAATATTGTAAAGTTATGTGTTGATATTTGAAATCTCATCGTTGGAAAATGAGTGCTGACAAACATTAAAAGTGATGGATAGGATGATGATTTATCAAGTGATACAAAATCGTCATTGTTGAAAGTGATTCAGACCTACATTAATGGCTTGAGTTAACACTCAAGCTGACAGGGATTACCAATGATCCACGTAAGAAGAGTTTGATGTAGTTGCCACTGTGTAATGGTTAAGTGTTTTGAAATTCCTTCGAGTTAGTTGTTTGATCGGTTTTCCGTGTGCCAAAGTGGAAATGTCGAGCTTGTACTGCATAGTGGGTATTAAATGTCATTGTTGCTTGTTTCAATGCTGAACGCTGGCACCATGATGATCGTTGATGGTGTTAAGTTTGGGCCGTTGATCACAACCCTAAATTCTGTCGTTGAGTTTGGTTTAAGAGTTTGAAATGTTGTTTAATGTTGGTATTGTTTTCGTTCAGCGTGGCCGATAGGTTGCCGAGTTTTCTAGGGTTGACAGGTTTGTAGGAGGTCTCAACCTCGAGTCCTATAGGTAGGATTTGCAGGTTCTAGACCCTTGTATTGGCATTGTAAAAAGAGGTTGGCTCTCTGGTTTGAGATGTTAAAGCATTGAAGGTTTCAAACTCTTCATTGTGATTTTGTGTGAGTTTTTCCAAGCTGTAGAGTGAAAGAAGTTCTTTGGTTTCGTTTAAAGCAGAGGTCTCGTTATATTCTGGTGAATGCAAGGAGCTTTGGCCATCAAATGAAAGGGTACGACTTTCTTAGAAAATGCAATGACGTTGGGTTTTTTAAGTTTTTGATCTTTTTTTTTTAAATGGAATAATATTACAGTCCAGAGTCTAAGCTTGAACTTTATCAATTGCAAAGTTCGAAAAACAGCTTTGGACAAGGGTTTTAGAGAGGGACGTCTTGCTTCCACTACTGGTAAGCCCCCGGGTCTTCCAAAAACCCTCGTAGGTGCTCCTTGGTCTTTAATGATGTGGTTGGTTCCAATAAAGAGAAGTCCGTCTTGCTATGACGTCGTCTGTCAAATGATCCTTTAAGATATTTTTGTGTCGGCACTAAACTTCTACAACAAGAGACCTTCATCTCTATCCATTGTGTTTGTTTCGATGCTTAGATTTTGTCCAACACGGAAAAGTAGAATTCAGATTTAGGAATTCAACGATAAAACCGTGTTTCAATTTCGTTTTGAACATAATGTATGGTTTTTGTTGTTGGGAACTAATGATTACTCCTTGATCCCCACTTGTTGATATATATTATTGTCGAAATGTAAAGAATCCGAGGCTCGTTTGATCTGTGAATACAACTCTGTTCTTCAAAATGTTAAACTATTGTTTGTATCCAATGCTATTTGGTTTGATTTCTATTTAATAAAGGTATTTGTCGCACTTGTTAAAGAATGTAAAAGTTGTAGGTTGAGATTGTGTTTTTCAACTCATACTAGGGTTTAAGAAACTTTGTTTTTAAAAGATAGCTTTGTAATATATGTTGTTGGAGATGATTTCAACTTGTTGTAAAAGAAATGAGCAGGTCACCTCCGAATCGTGTTTGGTCTTTGGAAAATACAACACTAATATTGGAAAGATACAAACGATTTGTGAAAACTAAAAAGATAAGTGTGAATCACTATAGGTTCTTCATTTATTCTATTTACAGTTTGAATATCTATTGGATTAAATGACTGTTAGCAATAAAATGTTTATAATATTTTCATTAGATATAGTAAGAAATGAAAACAGTGTGTGTATGTGCAACAACTATTATGTACAGTTTTGATAAGATGATCACAATCATTTATTTGCGACTATGTTATTATAATGTAAACATAATATGATAAGAATGATGCACTGAAACTGTACAGGGATTAAACATTATTTGTTTTTCCTATAACTAAGGAAACATTTTATATATATATTAAATATTATACATAAATTTCTACAATTATTAACTATAGGGCAAAAACTGATAAACATATGAATTACTCTATTTATCTTATCAAATCAAAATGGTAATTTGCCTATCTTTTAATCTATTTTTAATTTGCGTATCTATACTAGAGTATGATGCAAAAAACAACATGTGGAAAAATATAGATACTGGTTTATCAATTCAAAATCATCATTAAATTTAAACATTCAGACTTTAAACAAATCTAGAATTAAGTTCTTTTCGAAACAGAAAACCAGAAAATACTAATTATATAGAACACATTTACTAACTGAGAATAAGTAGAAAATTTGTAGAACCTGGATAAATCTATAGGGCAACAAATAACCCAAGAAGACTGTTCCACCCAACCAATTCCTGAAAACAGTCAAGTATTGCCTTAAGACCCCCGAGCCTGTTCACTGAACCACCAGGAGGAAGAAACTCTAGGAATTAGGACTTCTTCTTGTAGTAGCAATTAACTTCTGAATCTTCAAGAACTAGAATTCCAATAGAACTACACCAGCATCTATGGTTCTTCTCAGCAATATGCAGACTTAAGATTGCACTCACAACTAGCCTCCCTATTCGAATCTCTCAGTGATCACCAGATGCACATGAGGAAAATATTCTACAGAAATATTTGATTAAGAGCTTCCTGCTCAATTTAAATTTGCCTTTTGTACGCTGCCTAGGCCTTTTCAGATGTTACCGGGTCATTAAATGAGCTGCCTGCTCACTCTCTCCACCTGGGGGATAATGCCCTATTTTTAAGGGTAGTTGTCCCATAACCAATAGCTAGTGGTGTGATGTAATTGCTGCCATCTGTCCCATACCTTCCAACAGCTTCCATTCCTCCTAGTGGGTCAGTGAACATTCATTTAACAGTCCTCTTGGGTGTTTGTCTCCTAATTAATTTATTTAAATAATAATATTCAGTAATTAAATTCATCCTGAATCAAAACTGATCATAATTACAAAAATTCGTAATTAAATTTAACATAAAGTATTTTCCAAATAAAATAATAATTTTCAGAAATTTGGGTAGGTAACATACACCGCCCCTTAAGTCTCAACGTCGTCCTTGATGTTGGTTAATCACTCCTTGAGTGTTCCTGAAAAAGAGTTGGGTATGTTGCCTTCATAGTACTCTCCAACTCCCAGGTTGCCTCTTTTGGGCTAAGGTGCTTCCATTGCACCTTCACTTGCCCAATGCTGCGATTCTGAAGAATAGTTTCCCTGCTTCTGAGGATACAATCCAGTTCCACCGGAAAATCTCCATCTTGTCCCACCTATACATCATTCCAGTTTACAACATGAGTAGTATCATGCACATAGTTCTTTAAAAATGATATATGAAAAACATTATGTATTTTTAAGCTTGGTGGCAAAGCCAGTTGGTATGCCATTGCTCCAACCTTAGACAATATTTCAAAAGGACTGCAATACCTGGCTGCCAACTTGGCACAAATCCCCAATTTCAGTGAACTCTTTTTCGGTCTTACCTTGAGGAATACATGTTCACCAACCTGGAACTCTTTATGAGTTCTTTTTGAATCTGCTTGACTCTTTTGCCTATCTTGGGTAGCTTTTAAATCTCCTTGCACCCGTTTCACAATTAGTTCTAACTCCTGCAATAATTCAGGTCCTAAAACAACTCTATTTACTAGATCATTCCATGAAACAAGTGTATTACATTTCCTACCACAAAGAATTTCAAAAGGACTAAGTCTGGCTAATGCATGATAGTGATTAATATAAGCAAATTATGCTAAGTGCAAGTAATCTTCCCACTTACCAGGATGATCCTTAACATACATTCTTAATAAATATTCTAAAACTTGATTCACCCTTTCTGTCTGTCGATCCGTCTGTGGATGAAATGTTGTACTGAAATTTAAAGTTGTGTTCAACCCCTTAAACAATGACCTCCAGAAGTAACCTGTAAACTTCGAGTCAGGATCTAAAATTATTACTTTCGGTATTCCATGTAGTCTAAAAATCTGTTTCATAAAAATCTCTGCAAAGTTTGGAGCTTTATGAGTAGTCTTTACGGGCATGAAATGTGCTTCCTTGCTGAGTTTTTCCACTACCACCATGATAGAATTATGTTGTTTCTGATTTTTAGGTAATCTTGTAATAAAGTCTATGTTGATCACTTCCCATTTCCAACTTGGTATCGGTAACGGTTGCAACAATCCAGTAGGATGTTGGTGTTCAACCTTCACTTTTTGACAATCCAAACATTTAGCTATGTACTCTGCTACTTCATCCTTCATTCTAGGCCAATAATATTATTTTCTCAGCATACTAATGGTCTTTTGATAACCTGGATGACCAAAATAGTGACTTTTATGCATCTCATTTAATATCATAAACTTTATTTCTGGAATGTCTGGTACATACAATCTGTTTTTAAACATTAATAAACCATTTTCCTTCATACTGAAATCTACCATACAATTTTCAAAACTATTGTTTGTTGTCTTTTCCTTCATTTTTCTGTATTCTTCACCCGTTTCACTCTTTTCAAAAATCTAATTTTCCAAATCAGTTGAATAAGTACCGATTGTTGAAATGAAACTTAGTTTTGACTTACGACTCAAGGCATCTGCAACCTTGTTCTCCTTCCCTTTAATATGCTGAATTTTGAAATCATACTCACTTCAGAACGTCAACCATCTATCTTGTCTAGTGTTTAGGTTTGTCTGATCTAATAAATATTTCAGGCCCATGTTATCTGTCAATAATGTAAATTTCCTACCAATAAGGTGGTGACGCCACATTTTTAAGGCATGAATAATTTCCAATAACTCTAAATCATAGGTAGAGTAGTTATTTTCATATACTTTCAGCTTTCTAGATTCATATGCCACCGCATGCCCTTCCTGTGTTAAGAATCCATCGAGCCCGTCATTGCATGCGTCTGTACAAACTACAAAATTTTTGTTGGGGTCTGCTATTCTCAAGATAGGTGTTGTCATCTATAATTCCTTTAATTTCTTAAAACTGTCAGAACATTTCTGATCCCAAACAAATTTCTTCCCTTTCTTCTGCAAGGAAGTTACGGGGTTGGCAATTTTTGAAAAATTCTCTATAAACTTTCTGTAATACCGAGTAATGGCCATAAATGATCTTACATCCGACACATCTTTAGGAATTGGCCAGTCATTAATGGCCCTTATCTTGTCGGGGTCAACCGAGATTCCTTCTATTGAAATTATGTGTCCTAAATACTAAATTTTGTCTTTCTAGAAGTCACACTTACTAAACTTGGCGTATAGTTGATGATCTCTTAGTACTTGTAAGATAATCCGTAAATGTGCATCTTGCTCTTCTTTACTTTTTGGGTACACTAAAATGTTGTCTATAAACACAACAACAAACTTGTCTAAGTATTTATGTAGAATATTACTCATCAGACACATAAATAGAGCCGGGGCATTAGTCAAGCCAAATGGCATGACTATGAACTCGTAATGTCCATACTAAATTCGTAAAGCTGTCTTGAAAATATCTTCATCCTTAACACGTACTTGATGATATCCTGATCTTAGATCAATCTTCGAAAATATTGTTGCTCCACGCAGCTGATCAAATAGATCATCTATGCGGGGCAATGGATACCTATTCTTGATCATCATCTTATTAAGCTGGCGATAATCTATGCACAGTATTAAGCTTCATCTTTCTTCTTAACAAAGATGATAGGTTCTCCCCAAGGAGACACACTGGGTCTAATATACTTCTTGTCAATAAGCTCCTTCAACTGTGATTTTAATTCATTTAACTCCAGTATGTTCATTCTGTATGGATCTTTCGAATTTGGTATTGCTCCTGGTATTAACTCTATGGTAAAATCTAAATCTATTTTGGGTGGTAATCCTGGAATCTCCTCAGGAAATACATCTTTAAAATCTTCTAGGATAGGTATGTCCTCTAATTTCAGTTTGTTCTCTTTATCCATAAACTCATCATTTACCACGTTTACTGCAAACATTTGGCATCCTTTCCTAACTGCCCTCTTAACTTGCATGGTTGATATCTATCTAAGGGTTACCTTCCTTGGGATGCCTTTTATTTATATAGTTTTCCCTTCGTCATTTAAACATGTAAAATTTTTTCCATAATAGTCCAGGATAACATGATGGGCTTCTAACCAGTCCATCCCAACTATAATATCATAAGAACCTAAAGGTAGAATATTCAACTTGATTTGTGTTTGTAAATGGACAAAACAAAGTTTTCTATAAAATCTGATACTTTTCGCTTTATTACAGTTGCTAGTCTAATTAGCCATGATTTACTAAACTTTTTAGTTTTCAGTTTAAGACTTTCCACAATGTCTCGTGATACATAACTTAAGCTAGCACTTGGATCTATTAAAAATAGTAACAGGATGGTCATGTATCATACCTTCAATCTCTACCATGGAGATTTGATGATCTGCTTGCCTATTGTCGAGTGCTGCATTGATTCTGGGCATTTCCCTTGCCACATCTCCCCCATAGGTTTAGTTTGTATAGAATTGTTGTTGTTTGCTTTCCGCTTCATCAATGGACATTCCGATGCGTAATGAGGACCTTGGCATTCAAAACATTTTATAGGTGCCTTTGGCTCACTGGTCTTGGCATTATTAGGTGCATTTCTAGGTGCTGTAGAATTCTGCTATGAATTGTTTCTGGAATTGTTCCCTTGATAATTCCAGTTCTGAAAATTTTTCCTTTGAAATCCAGAATTTCCACTGAATCTGAAATTTTTCTTTTTCTGCTCAAAATTGTTGGGCTTATGATTTTTCAAGTTTGACATTCCTTCTCTTTTCCGATTTGTGTCATAACAGAAAACTACCTTTCTCATAGCCTCTTCTAAGGTTTTAGAAATGTCATACTTGATTCTGTCCTTAATACTGAAAGGTAAGTAGCTCAAGTACCTTTGAATTTTCAGTTTTTCTTCTATAAGGTAGGGTACATATCTTAGTAAGTTTAGAAACTTACTGTTCATTTCCTTCATGTTCATACCTTCCATCTTCAAATCGTAGAACTCTTTGGATTTTTCTTCATAGTATTGTTCAGACAAGTACTTCTTTTTAAAATATCGTTTAAAGGTACTCCGGCTTACATCTTTATCTCTGATGCCTTTTACTCTTTTGATGTCCTGCCACCAAATATCCGCTTTTCCAGTCAAGTTATATAAAGCCATTTTTGCCTTTAAAGACCTTGAATAGTTATAAAACTGGAAGTATTTCTTCATACCAGACAGCCAAGCTTCAGCTGTCTCTCCCTTCTCAGTTTCTCCATTGAAAGTTGGAGGTCTAATCTTTTTTAACTCCCCAAAAATCTGCTCATATTCCTTTCGATTTTTATTTCTAGGTTTGAAATCTCCTTCCTGCTATCACTGGTGTAGATACGTTTCTTTCTGCATGTTTCAATAGCATCTCTTTATGAGGTTGAACTGTCGTTCACCTTGGTGATTTTCATTTTCTTATTTTTATCAGTGTGAGGCAGATCCTCAACTTTGGAAATATCTTCATTATCTTTCTCTTGTTCCTCAGTTTGGCTCTATTCAAACAACACTTGATTTAATTGTTCTTGTGCTTGTAGAATCCTTTCATTGTCTTGTTTCACCGATCTGATTTCTGATTTTAATTCATGAAAGGTTCATAACAGTTTTGTCGAGCTGTTATTTAGTTCACCGTGATCTTCTGCTACATAGTGCTATCCCGAGCTGTGACTGTTTGGCTGAAATCTGTCATCTAATTGTTCAGCTGAGTTCTCCATACCTGTAACTGAAAATAATTTCTAGAATAACATAATAATTAAATTTTCAAGTTAGTACAATTTTCTGCGGTATGAAAATTTTTTGTTGTGTATTTTGGACCTCATTCAGGCCTAGAGTTCGAATCTGAGCTCTGATACCACTGGTAACATCCCAAAATTTCATAAAAATTTAAAATTTTTAATAACAACATTAAATATGATAATAATAATTGAGATTATGACAACATTAATTGTACAGTTGTTAGTACTAATCATGCTTAATTTTATGTTTTAGCAGCAATAAGATAATGATAGTTTTTATCACTTAATTAGTAAACATGATTATAATGACAATGAAATAAATAGATTGGGAAAAGATGCGACAGTATCTCTTCTTGCAATGTACTGACAGTTTGACTTTGTTGTATTAAGGGTGTCCTACGAGGTACCCTGGAGCTTACTTAGCTGCAACGCTAAAGCATAATGAATGTCCTGTGTGCAAACGAAAGGTAAGAGCGAAGTACGTGTATAGTTTTGTTTCAACGTCATAATTAAATAAAATGTTATAATTTATGTTGCGACTCAACAACATGTACAGGAATGGATTTCATAGCTATAATTATTGTTTTTCATATGTATGTTTTATAACTCCATAATGTTTAAAAATGAATCTTCTATGTGCATCATCAAGTTGATGGTTTTGTTGTCGTAATCCTCGTCGTTGATATAGCTGGCTTTGTCGTCTTAAGATATTAAGTACTTGCGAAAAAAAATAGCGTCATGTTTGTGTTGACAAAAGCATTGTGATAAGAGTTCAAGTCATAAAGTAGATCCAAATTATTCAATATATAAATGAAACTTCACCGTAATAAGGTGGTATGAAGTATATGCTTGATACATAGCTTAGACCTTAGTCCTAGTACCCTAAATGTGATTTTAAAGTTTTAAACTATTAACTATATAAGTCAATGTTTATAAACTTAAACTTTATCACAATACCATATAAGTTATAATATCCAAACTATCTATATATCGTGATTTCAATCATAACTTTGATCCATAACTACTATGTATTAAAACTATACTGTTATTACTTGGAAACTATGTAACATTGTGGTTTAAACAACACCAAAACATAGGTTATGAAATATAACTTAGAACCCATACCAATCTTGGAATTCGACTTACCATAAATTATAATATTGTAAAGTTATGTGTTAATATTTGAAATCTCATCGTTGGAAAATGAGTGCTGACAAACATTAAAGGTGATGGACAGGTTGATGATTTATCAAGTGATACGAAATCATCATTGTTGAAAGTGATTCAGGCCTACATTAAAGGCTTGAGTCGACACTCAAGCTGATAGGGATTACCAACGATCCAAGTAAGAAGAGTTTGATGTAGTTGTTTCTGCAGTTGCCACTGTGTAATGGTTAAGTGTTTTGAAACTCCTTCGAGCTAGTTGTTTGATCAGTTCTCCGTGTGCCAAAGTGGCAACACCGAGCTTGTACTGCACAATGGGTATTAAATGTCATTGTTTCTTGTTCCAATGCTGAAATGCTGGCACCATGATGATCGTTGATGGTGTTAAGTTTGGGCCATTGATCACAACCCTAACTTCTGTTGTTGAGTTTGGTTTAAGAGTTTGAAATGTTGTTTAATGTTGTTATTGTTTTCATTCCGCGTGGCCGACAGGCTACCGAATTTTCTAGGGTTGACAAGTTTGTAGGAAGTCTCGACCTCGAGTCCTGTAGGTAGGATTTGCAGGTTCTAAACCCTTTTATTGGCATTGTAAAAAGAGGTCGCCTCTCTGGTTTGAGATGTTAAAGCGTTGAAGGTTTTGAACTCTTCGTTGTGATTTTGTGTGAGTTTTTCCGAGTTGCAGAGTGAAAGAAGTTCTCCAGTTTCATTTAAAGAAGAGGTCTCGTTATCTTCTGGTGAATGGAAGGAGCTTTGGCCATCAAATGAAAGGGTGTGTCTTTCTCAGAAAACGCAATGACCTTGGGGTTTTTAAGTTTTTGATCTTTTTTTTTTTAAATAGAATAATATTAAAGTCCAGAGTTTAAACTTGAACTTTATCAACTGCAGGGTTCGAAAAGCAGCTTTGGACAAGGATTTTGGAGAGGGACGTCTTGCTTCCACTCGTGGTAAGCCCCCGGGTCTTCCAAAAACCCTCGTAGGTGCTCCTTGGTCTTTGATGATGTGGTTGATTACAAGAAAGAGAAGTCAGTCTTGCTATGACGTCGTCTGTCAAAATGATCCTTTAATAGATTTTTGTGTTGGCGCTAAACTTCTCTGACAAGAGACCTTTGTGTCTATCCACTGTGTTTGTTTTGATGCTTCGATTTTGTCCAACAGGGAAAAGTAGAATTCTGGTTTAGGAATTCAATGATGAAGGGAATAAAACCCTGTTTCGATTTCGTTTTCAACATAATGTATGTTTTTTGTTGTTGGGAACTAATGATTACTCCTTCTTGAGTATGGAAACCTATGATGGTGAAAACGTTCGTCATCCCCACTTGTTGATATATATTATTGTGGAAATGTAAAGGAGTCGAGGCTCATCTTATCTATGAATACAACTCTGTTTCTCGAAATATTAAATTGTTGTTTGTATCCAATGCTATTTGGTTTGATTTCTATTTAATAAAGGTATTTGTCGCACTTGTTCAAGAATGTGAAAGTTGTAGGTTGAGATCATGTTTTTCAACTCATACTAGGGTTTAAGAAACTTTGTTTTTAAAAGATAGATTTGTAATATATGCTATTGGAGATGGTTTCAACTCATTGTAAAAGAAACAAACAGGTCACCTCCGAATCGTCTTTGGTCTTTGGAAAATAGAACACTGATATTGGAAAGATACAAGCGATTTATGAAAACTAAAAAGATAAGTGTGAATCACTATAGGTTCTTCATTTCTTCTATTTACAGTTTGAATATCTATTGGATAAAATGACTGTTAGCAATAAAATGTTTATAATATTTTCATTATCTATTTGCACTATAGAATTATAGAAAATGGATATAGTAAAAAATGAAAACAGTATGTGTATGTGCAACATAAAAACTATGTAACAACTGTTATGTCCAGTATTGATAAGATGATCACAATCATTTATTTGCAACTATGTTATTATAATGCAAACATAATATGACAAGAATGATGCACTGCAACTGTACAGGAATTAAACATTATTTGTTTTTCTTATAACTAAGAAAACATTTTATATATATATTAAATATTATACAGAACTTTCTACATTTATTAACTATAGGGAAGAAACTGATAAACATATGAATTACTCTATTTATCTTATCAAATCAAAATGGCAATTTGTCTATCTTTTAATCTATTTTTAATTTGTGTATCTATACTAGAGTACGATGCACAAAACAACATGTGGAAAAATATAGATACTAGTTTATCAATTCAAAATCATCATTAAACTTAAACATTCAGACTTTAAACAAATCTAGAATTAAGTTCTTTTTCGAAACAGAAAAACCAGAAAATACTAATTATACAGAACATATTTACTAACTGAGAATAAGTAGAAAATTTGTAGAACCTGGATAAATCTATAGGGAAACAAATAGCCCAAGAAGACTGTTCCACCCAACCAATTTTTGAAAATAGCCAAGTACTTCCTTAGGACCCCCGAGCTTGTTCACTGAACCACAAGGAGGAAGAAACTCTAGGAATTATGACTTCTTCTTGGAGTAGAAACTAGCTTTTGAATCTTCAAGAATTAGCAGTCCAATAGAACTGCCCCGGCATCTCTGGTTCTTCTCAGCAATATGAAGACTTAAGATTGCACTCACAACTAGCCTCCCTATTTGAATCTCTCAGTGATCACCTGATGCACATGAGGAAACTATTCTGCAGAAATATTTGATGAAGAGATGCCTACTCAATTCGAATTTGCCTTTTGTAGGCTTCCTAGGCCTTTTCAGATGTTACTGTGTCATTAAATGAGCTTCCTGCTCACTCCCTCCACCTGTGGGATAATTCCCTATTTTTAGGGGCAGTTGTCACATAACCAACAGCTAGTTGTGTGATGCAATTGTTGCCATCTATCCCATACCTTCCAACAGATTACATTCCTCATAGTGGGTCAGTGAACACTCATTTAACAGTCCTCTTGGGTGTTTGTCTCCTAATTAATTTATTTAAATAATAATATTCAGTAATTACATTCATCCTTGATCAAAACTGATCATAATTACAAATTTTGTAATTAAATTTAACATAAAGTATTTTGCAAATAAAATAATAATTTTCAGAAATTTGGGTAGGTGACAGGTCCCTTCCTGCTATCTAACCCATAGAGGTTCCTGAAACCGCTTCCAGGGCTTCTCTAACTTCTCAAGGATCAAATGTAAATATACCTTTCCTTTACAGGGTTAGTATGCATCACATTCATTACCAAAACAATAGAGCTCTATCATACATCATCACATATAAAATGCATCCACAGACTTAACTCACACATCTATCATATGCAAGAATTACAAGCATTAGTTCCTGCAGTACAAGATAAATACACATAGTGGATTCAGCCTGTTACTCAGGCCTGTACATAACTTCATGTCAATCATTCATATAACCATACATACAACAATTCCATGATTATACAAGCATTCATCATAATAATGAAACCACCTCATTTACCATAACATAATACTTATCTTTGAATTCCGAAGCAACTAGCTAAGTGAGAGAAACGTTCCACCCAACCTTAGATCTCTGTCCAGCCTATACTCTTTTGGTTGAGAGATCACCCCCGAGATGGGCAGTGTATCCACTAAGGAGGGCTAATAGGTTTTCTCATAGTCAAGGCTCCATTCACATGTTAAACCAGTCTGCAGTTCGGTTTACCAAGCATTCCAGGGCACCTACCCATGCTAAGCCAACCTACAGGGGTTCTTCAGCACACAGGGATAACAAGGAGGCATTGGTAAACCAGTGAGTTCAACCATAGAATTGCAGGCATCTCAGCACTCAGTTGACCTGGCACCCACAATACCTACCACATCCAACACAAGGAAGACCTACTACACAATCACACAGTCTCTCAAGGCATCTTCCCTTCCAGTGCTATTCCAGGATGGGCATAGAAAGGTCTAGTCGCTCATAGCCGACCTAGAACCCATAATACCTACCACATCCAACACAAGGAATATTCTATCACTGCTGTACAGTCTCACAAGATCCTTCCCTTCCAGGGCTATTATAGGATGGGTATAGCAAGGTCCAGTCAGTAGTTTATTGAGACTATAGCCTTCACTGCATTCCTCTAGCAAACCACCCTTCTCCCATAGTTTACAACAAGACATATCCCGGCTTGCGATTTTCCCATGGTTTCTCTGCGCAAACCGCTCTACAACTTTCTCTATTAACTCTACTCGTCGATGTACCAGGGTTCTACACACAGGGTGTCATGGCTGCAAGTTCTTGGGTAGTTCTGACACACAAGGGCATGCTACTTACAGGAAAACACGCAGGTGAATCCTCTGCGAGGGTCAATGGTCTCAACAATGGTAGCATGAGAGTTCCAAACAGGGAATCGAGTACGTGAGTCCTCTCTGGATGAATGCGTCTGTCTCAATCCTTTCCCCCCTCCCCTTTCACAACAAGCTCTGCTTTTTTCCAAGCAGTTTGATTCCTTCATGCACAAGTGATCGGAGCCATGCCTTGCCATATGAAATTGAAGGCATGCTCCATACTCTATCAGATTCAGCAGTTAGTTCTCAACCACTCTCTGAAATCACATTAATGTCAATAGGGAGTTCAAAAAGGGTTCTCAGTCAGACAAGTGGCAACATGGTCAACCAATCCCAAACACCCTCACCTCTCCTTAGTGGATACACATGGCCCCCTTCTCGCTCATTTCCTCCTTAGCCAACTTCTTGATTATTTTATTCATTCAGTAATAATTACATCATTTACATTCTTCATGGCTTAGCAGCCCGTGAATAATCAAATTGTATCAATACTTTCCTGAGCAATAAACCGAAACATCCACTAGTGGGGCCTTGGCCTTGAGCTCCACAATAGGGAATTTACACATACTGTACATAAGCAATATTTACATTAAGGGAAAAATGGGGTATTACAACTCCCTCTCCCTTAAAATAACACCGTCCTCGGTGTTCTCCAAACTGAACAAAAATGGAAATGCCTCCCTCATGGCATCTTCTAGCTCCCACATGGCCTCCTCTGGGCTAAGGTGCCTCCAATGAACCTTTACCTGCCCTATGGCCCAGTTCTGGAGCAAGGTAACCTTCCTGTCGAGGATGCACATAGGCTCCACCTAGAACTCTCCCTCTTGTTCCACCTGTATCACATGCCAATCAATGATATGATTAGGATCATGTACATATTTCTTAAGTAAAGATACATGGAAAAAATTATGAGATTTCATGTTAGCAAGCAATGCAATTCTATATGCAACTGGCCCTATCCTATCAAGGACTTCAAATGGACCACAATATCTTGGTGCCAACTTGGCACAACTTCCTAATTTCATAGAACTCTTGCTGGGTCTCAATCTCAAGTAGACATGATCCCCAGTTTGAAACTCCTTATGCACTCTTTTGAGATCTGCATAACTCTTCTGCCTGTCGTGTGCTGCCTTCAGATTCTGCATAATCTTAACTACTTCCTGTTCCATTTCATCAACCATCTCTAGTCCAAGCACTACTTTTTTCACTGGGTTGTCCCAGCTCACTGGAGTTCTGCATCCTCTATCATACAAAACTTCAAAAGGACTCATCTTCAATGATGCTTGATGCCCGTTGTTGTAAGAAAATTCCACTAAGTGTAGATAGTCTTCCCACTTAGATGGCTTATCCATCACATACATCCTTAGCATATCTTCGAGAACCTGATTCACCCTCTCAGTTTGGCCATCTGTTTGCAGATGGGAGGCTGTACTATATTTCAATTGAGTTCCCAACTCTTGGAACAAACCTTTCCAAAAATTGGATGTGGACTTGGTGTCACGATCTAAAACTATTGCCTTGGGAAATCCATGCAATCTGAATATCTTTCTCATGAAGATATCTGATATGTCATTAGCCTTGTGAGTGGACTTGACTGGGACGAAATGAGCTACCTTTGATAGCTTGGTTGAATCATGCTTCCTCACTGTCATGGGCAATCCCATTATAAAATCCATGGAAATCACTTACCACTTCCACTCTAGAATGGGTAAGGGCTGCAACAATCCTGCTAGATGTTGATGCTTTGCCTTGACTTCTTGACACTTCTGACATTTAGCAATATACTCATCTATGTCCTTCTTCATACTGTGCCAAAAGTACTGTTTCTTTGCTACTGTTATAGTCTTCTGATACCCTGGGTGTCCTAAGTATGGCTTTTGAAATATCTCGTCCATCACCAGTTTCCTTAAGTTTGCATTATCTGGAATGTACAACCTGGTGTTCTGATAGATGAGAACATTATCCTTACCCAGCTGATATATTGCGTACTTCTCCTCTATAACATTCTACTACAATTTCTCCTTAATCTAGAGATAGACTTCATCACCATCTTGAGCCTCTAAAATTCTTTCTTTCAAATCTGATTCACATCTGCTTATGGCTGCAATGTGGAATCTCCTGCTGAGTGCATCAGCAACTTTATTCTCTTTACCTTTGACATGCTTAATCTCCAAATCAAACTCGCAAAGGAACTCCATCCATCTAGTGTTCCTTGCATTCAGGTTTGGCTGGTCGAACAAGTATTTCAAACTCATTTGATCAGTTCGGAGCTCAAACCTTCTTTCCAAAAGATAATGCCTCCATCTCTTGAGAGCGTGGATTATGGATGCTAGCTCTAAGTCATGGGTGGCATAGTTCCTTTCATGCTCTTTCAGTTTCCTTTACTCATAACAAATTACAAAACCTTCTTGCATTAGCACTCCACCGAGTCCTTCAATGCAAGCGTCTATGCATACCACGAAATCCTTACTTGGATCTGCGATCTTCAAAATAGGTGCACTAGTAAGAAACTCCTTCAGGTGCTGAAAACTTCTTTCACATTTTTCAGACCATGTGAATTTAATGTTCTTCCTCTACAATGAAGTGATGGGGTGGGCTATATTGGAGAATCCCTCAATGAACCTTCTGTAGTAACCAGCAAGGCCCATGAAAGATCTAACTTCTGTTGCATTCCTTGGAGTGGACCAATCCATAATGGCCTCAATCTTCTCAGGATCTACAGCAACACCTTCTGCTGATATAATGTGCCCCAAATATTGTACCTTCTCCTGATAGAAGTTGCATTTACTTAGCTTAGCATACAGTTGGTGCTCCCTAAGGACTTGTAACACCATCCTCAAATGCTCATCATGCTCTTCTTCATTCCTGGAATACACAAGAATGTCATCCAAGAACACAACCACAAACCTATCCAAATACTTGCTGAAGATGTTATTCATGAGACACATGAATGTAGCAAGTGCATTGGCAAAACCAAACGGCACCACTGTAAATTCATAATGACCATACCTAGTCCTGAAGGCTGTCTTATGAATGTCTTCATCCTTTATCGTTACTTGATGGTACCCCGACCTCAAGTCAATCTTGGAGAATACTCTGGCTTCCTTCATCTGATCGAAGAAGTCATCAATCCTTGGCAAGGGATACTTGTTCTTAACTATCACCTTATTGAGCTTCCTGTAATCAATACACAACCTCAATGTTCCATCCTTCTTCTTAACAAACAATACTAGTGCACCCCATGGGGATACACTCGGTATGACATATTGTTTGTCTATCAATTCTTGCAGCTGCATCTTCAACTCTACTGGTGTCCTCATTCTATAAGCAGCTTTGGAGATGGGTGTTGCTCCCAGAACAAGATTAATAGAAAAATCAATGTCCCTCTTAGGTGGAAATACTGGAACCTCATCTAGGAACATGTCCTGGAACTCCTGCAATATTTGGAAGTCTTCTATCCTAGGTCCTTTATCCTTTGTTGAACCTGATATATGTATAGCATATAACTAGCACCCCTTTTTATTAAACTTCCTCAATTGCAGAGCTGAAATTTGTCTTACTAAAACATGCTTTCGAATCCCTTTAACCAACCTTGGCTTGCCTTCATCATCAAGACATTCCAATGCTTTATCATAATAGTCCACCTTGGATCTATGCCTTTCCAACCAATCCATGCCAATCAGGGCATCATATGACCCCAATGGCAAGACATTCATTTATGCATGTGTGAGGAGTCCATTCAATTCTATAGGACATTCCTTCACCATTTCACTGACCTTTCTCTTGGTACTGGTGGCTAGCTGAACTAACTAAGCATTGTCATGCTTCACTTTACCAAGGGAACAACTCTCAATTAACTTAGGAGATACATAAATATGAGTAGACCCTGGATCAATCAAAACAAAAATAGGTTGCTGAGCAATCTTACCTGCAACTTCTACTACTGTTGACTGATGGTCTGCTTGGTGATCGTCTAGTGTTGCATAAATCCTGGGTGTTTCTCTGACCATATCCCCTACTGTAGCTTCTCTTCTAAAATTTTGCAAGGCCTTGGGGTTCTTCTTTGCAGTTGGGAAATCTCTAATCCTGTGGCTCTCTCCACAACCCCAACACTGAAGTGGCCCCATTGGTGTCTTGTTCATTGTTGGCATGAATTCTCTTCTTGCTTGCTACCCCTGTGGAAATCTCCTAGGTTGATCTTTGAATGGTGGTTTAGACTCACCTTTCTTGTAGTGCTCTGGTTTTTGGCAGAGCACATGACAAGCTTATTTTATGTTGTTCAAATGAAATTTCGTATACATTTCTGATAAATTGATCGCTTTTCAAATGAAAATTTCCTAACCTTAGTATAAGCATTTTCTCGTTTCTAGTCATTAACATACTTGGATTTTATTTCATGTACATATTTCAGCATAAGAGTATAAGAGTATGTTTCAGCATAATAAACTAATAATTGACAAGGAAAATACCTGTTTCCAGAAGTTTGAAGTTTGTAGATTGTCTCATGGCTTGCTGTAGATTTCCTTCCAGATTTTTGTCTTTAAAGCTTAGCAACCGATCGAATGAACCACCCTACCGACCAGCTCTTATCATGCTGGCCCTAGGAAACCGACGGGTTTCCTAGCCCCCGAGCCCACAAACCGATAATCCCGAGAGCATCATTCCTTACTATATTTCCATAGGTGCAGTTTTCCCTATGATTTTTCCACCTCCTCCTTGGAGTTGGAGTTTACCCCTTCCTCAGCTTCACCTCCAAAATCACCGTTCTCTTCCAAAGAAAAACCTCCCTTCTTCTCCCTTCACCCTTCCCTAAATACCTTTCCTTCCTCGAGAAGACTTGAGGCTTACTCCACCGCCCCAAATTCCCTCTCTCGAGCCCTTCAATCATTAAATCCCCTGACTTTAACATTTATACAAGTTTACAATATAATAATATATTTCTTCACTTAATGCACCGACAACTAATGCACTTACAGTAAATTTATTGTACTTTAATTATTCGATGGTAAGTATTTATTATGGTAGGAGGTATTACCTACGGGTTCTCTATTCGAGATCTATTTTAATAATTCTCCATTTATCCACCATATTTGCACTTAATGTTTTTTGAATAAAATAATACAATAATATAAGTTCTAGTTTGACTTTTCAGTTTGGGACAAGGCATGTCTTAATGGTTTTACCAATCCAACAAGATAACTTATCACGTAACTTTAAACTTTAAGACTCATACTGAATAAATAAATAATATTTAATACCTATTCCTTCACATCACATCCATTCAAGAATGATTATCCTATTATGGCTAATTTTTGAAATGGAAATAATCACACAATATTAATTTATAAATCAATATTTTAAATCTTACTTATATTGCAATTGTTACGATAGGGATATAAATGTTGCTGGAATATTATTAATTAAGTAATAATAATAATTAAATCACCATTTATTAATAAATAATAATAATTAAATCACCATTTAACAATAATAACAGGTGAATTAATCATAGTATTCTAAATTATTTGTTTATCACATGAGTACCCTATCATCAATATAGCATCCTTGTTCTTATAAACAAAGCACTTGTGAGGGCTTAAACAATTTTATTAATTAATTAGACACTATCATTACCCTATTCACAACAGTTCTCCTATGACAATGTTAACTGACGACACTTGTCTTAATTTATTATTACAATGTTTTCATATAATTACTAATTCACTTATTTACACATTAACAACCTAACCATTCATTACCTAAGTTGATTGATGTATCCTTAATTGAGTTATCTATGACATTTATACTACTATTCAAGCATGACAAGTATGCTATACACCAGTAATATTGTACACGTACAAGGTGTGCATGCATGGCCAGTGTATGCACATGTCGGATGTGTACTATAAACAAACCCCATTCCGCCTATGCATACCTGCTAACCAATAATAGTATTTACCCCCATGCAGAAGAGCAAGCATAATATATAGTATAATTACTTTAACATCCTCGGTTATTTAACAGTTAACCCTTTACGATTTAACATCATTGTCTTTATGTTTACATTAGTTTAATCAATCAAGTACAGGAAGGGTATCTACTTCCACTAACTAAAGATCAAGGAATATCCAACCCTCAACAGTACTAACTAACATATCCTCCCATCATAACCTACGTCCTCCATCCTCCCTATCCTTCCTCTGCTAGTACAAAAGTGGATGTCGGACTCACCGACCTGACCACATAGAACCTGAGAGCGATAGCGTCGGCTGAACAGCGGACCTATCCTCCCCTAGCAGGCATCCGACCATCGTCATCACAACAACATGGGGAGCGTGTCTCAGCACGGCCCTCCCACGACCTCGGGTATCATGGAAACCTAGGGTGGGAAACACATCCATCCCTCTCAACATACTGGGCCTACGCCCTTATCGACTCATACTTTGCTGCTATCGAGATTATCGGTTTGTGTCATCGTATCATCAATTTTGGTTGCTAAGCTTTTACTGCATGGAAAAGTTCTTATCCCATGTACTAGATCAAGTATCTCGCTATCCCATAGCCCTTGTATCCTGTAGGTTAGTATTTCGCAAAATACACATTTTATAACAAGCATTTCCATTCGATCGCCAATTGATCTATATCATCAACATCGTTTTATTTCACGCCACAATTTTAGCTCATCACAAGTATGCATGACATATAACAATTCAATCCAATTCATCATAGGATGGCATCCACGTATAACATCATATATTTCACATTCCATTAATGAAAACGTTAAAACATACATATCGTCATTATAAAAGAAATGAATCTCATGACAACCATAACCTATTAACTGCATGAACATAGTAAGATCATAATATCATAACATCATATTCATAGTGACAACATAACATAGTAACGACATACACATGGTAGCAACATATAATCAAGTGTATCGTGTCATAAGTATAGTTTACCCAGTCTAGTTAAGTCCAACAGATAATAAGAAAATAAAGTTCAATATGTGTCACGGATTAACCTGTCTGGTCGGAATATGGGGCGTTACATACACCCACCCTTCAGGAAACTTCGTCCCGAAGTTATGGTCATAATAATGCAGGGAAAATATTTACGCATAACCTCTCCATTCTTGCAAGTAGCACATGCTGGACAAACTTTTCCTACTTAGCTTTGACTTGACCGAATATGTCGATATTATCTTCTGGTTTTACTTCTTTTATCCGCTGATATGTATTCCAATAATTAAGGAAACATTTAGATTAATCCTTCTATCGAATCTTAATATTATATCTAGAATGCTTAAGGTTATAATCAAGTGTTATCCACCTTAGTATCCTACTTCTTACCGTTTAACAATATCCTTTAAGTTATAACATCAGAGAGGTTTACTCATCACAAAGATTAAATTGATCCAACTTAGCACGAAATAATCAACAATTTAACATGGAGGTCTTTAGAAATCATAATTTGTATTCACTCAACACGCAACTACCACGGACCCTTAAGATTGGCATACCTCTCTTAGGGGAGAAGGTTCATGTCCTTTAAATCCTAAGGTCCTACATTATTATTCCCTTATTGATAATAAGCAATAACAAAAGTATTGTAACATTCACTAAACTAGGAGAACTATTATTGTTACAAGGGTTTTGGGACTATATTATATTAGAATGCAAATGTTATCAACTTTAACCATTGATCTCTCCTTTTTCCATGTGATATAATTAGAAGGGGAACCATTACTTCTAATAATTTTATAGCTAATTTGTTCTTATTCGCACAACGTAAAGGCATTTACCAGTATCTATCATACTATAAACTTGTATTTGTTGTCATAAATCTAGGTTTCCTATACATACGCTTATTAATCTCTATGGATCGTATGGATACCTACACACATTATGCACTATGACCACCTCACGTGATACTAATGTGAATCCAACACACTTACCTGGCATCAAGCTTTGTTCTTATTTTGCGAGTTGTTGATATCAATGGAGACATATAATCCTTTCTTCATAACATTATACTTCTCATTTTGTCTATTTTTCCCAGTTAACAACAATTTTTACCTCTAATGTGATGATCGATTTCTTCCATCATATATTAGGGGTTTAAACATCATAACTTATTCATCTCAATGCACATTGGTTCCCTATTTGTATTCATTATTATTCTATTTATTATCATTACTTCTCTTAATCTCATATATGCTTACTCAAGCTAACTTATTAGTTCCCCACCAATTTCGTATTATTTTTTTTTTTTTATATTTTATTGCTTGTTCCCTTTGTAATTATTAAATCCTAGTTGTTTCCCAATAATATTTTCCCTCAAATCATGACAATTTAACATAAGCAAGACCAGCAACATATAATCCCTACCCCCTTCTCGCACATACATAGTTCCTTCAATCTCCTTCCACTTACTATATTGAAACACGATTAATTGCACTCATTGTGGCATAATAAATTATACTAATTCACTAGCACTATCAAGCATCTATCCCCAACACTTGCCTATATGTTTATTTACCCGTTTGATGCCTAGATTCAACTATGTTAGCTCAACTATGGTGTTTGTCAATACTAGACTGTTTAACATCTTCATATAAACAAAGGTATTATAAGGGTAATGTAACTTATTTATCATACGTAAGTTATGGATGTATAGCATAGCCTTTCCTCACCGTATTGCATCATTGCAACACTCGAACATAGACAATCATTATAATACCATAAAATATATGCTTTCATACAAACCGCAATGTGGTAAAAACCTAACATATTCCTAAAGCCAACTATGGAAGGATCAACACTATGCCATTACTGGAAGAATCATGGCGATGTCGATGACGGTGGTGGAGGTGGAGGTGAAGGTGAAGGTGGTCAACCCAGACCTCGACCTTGATGTGTCATTAAAATGATTGATTATGTGTCCATGATCAAAGCATCAAGTCATTATATCCTAGGACGCAATCCTCGTGATTATTTCCATCATAAATTCTCTTGGGAAGTATGTTATTTTACCTAGGACACAATGTTATTATATATAGTGTTCATCAGAGATGCTCAAATATGCCTACTAGCAAGGGTAATATAAGATGCCCAAAATGTTTTAAATTTTTTTTTTTTACTTCGTACAAGGGCCATCATTACAATCTATAATACTACCATGCAATTCTTACTCTTATAACTATAATTGTTCTTATATTATTTTCTCAATTTATACCTTGTAATATTAATATTTATACGCCATGCCTTCATTGATATTATCCATGGTGATTTCTAACCACTCCTACATATCTCTAGCTCCCTCACGGCTTTCCTCTTGCTAAGCCATCCTAGAAGTTCAATAATGGATCAACCGACCCATGCTCGCCATATCGTTTGCTATAACAATATTGAAATGTCATTCATCTATTCAACTTCATATTTCTACACTAGTTCTTATTATAGGGCTTGAAAGACTTCTTCATTGTGTACTACTCCTTCTATCCCTAACACTCGCTCTTATGGTAATTAAGTGGCATACTTTACTTATGTTGTGTTTACTTGTCACATATATTTACTTATTGATATCATTATCATTTTCAAAACTCTTAGTCCCTTCGATGTTACATGTCTAGACATTATATTGCACCATTCCTCCTTAATGTTCTTCAAATGCATCCTTAGTACCTTTAATGCTTTCATTAGTCGCATACTATCTCACACATAATACGAAACATATGGCCTCTCTCTCGTCCTATGGAACTTTGGAACTTTAGGGGCATGACCTAGCCTCGTCTTATAGTATCATAAGAAAACCAACATATAGAGCCTCGTACCAAACCTAAATTCAATCTAGCCAAAGTCACCTCCTAACCTTATATCTAATTCAAATTACTTTGCAATTTAACCCTACAAAGTCATTAGGTTATTTAACTAATTACTTAGACTTATGGCTAACCCTATGTTTAAACTTGAATTTAAATTAATCTTAGCACATAAGTAAGGAATATAGAATTTAAATAAATTATACATTTTGATTTTATAATTCTTTATTTATATTTGAGAGTTTAATTTTAATGTATTCAAAATTTAAACTATAGGGACAAATTTAATTAAACAATTTAATTAATATATTAAAAAATAATTAATAATATATAACAAAATAAAAATAAACCTTTGACTAACCATTAATTAAATTATCAACATTTTCATAATCCATAAACGATTTAGAATATATATAAATATGTTTAATTTAAAAACATATTCGGATAAGCTTCACTCCGGACAAAGAGTCACCCTATGAAGGCTACACGCGGCCAACATGCAATAAAAAATAATTAAAGGACCAAGACCTAAAAAGGGTAACTTTTCTCACGCTTTCACTTTCCTTACCTAATTTTTCCCACGCGGGCTCTGCAACTCCAAGCAGCCGCTCGGCTAAATTTTCAGGCCTTCGCCAGAGCCTCCCTCTTTGTTGATTCACCATTATTGTTTTCTTTTACAGCTTCACCGCCCTAAGGGGCATTGGCAACGCCTCAATGCTAGGAGGGAGAAGTTTTGGAGAGTGGCAGGTGATCTCGGCATAGACTAGGGGGTGCATTCGTTTTTGGTATGCTAGAAAGAAAGAAGGGAAATCTGCTTCAACGCCCAGGTGATCTCATTTCCTCCACGGCTCTCCTTGTGGACTCTTCTGGATGCTTGTGTGTTGGGCCTAAGAGTGGTGGCGTAAGATTGACTCATTTTTTTTTTGAATTGGATGTGTCTTCATGGTTTCCAGTCTTAGTAGCACTCATTTTCTGGCATTTTCATTTAGACCTTATGGCAATGGTTTATGGCTTAGTGGTATTCATTTCTTTGTGAGGACGCAGCCGAGAGAGGGAAACTAAGAGAGCCCCCCTCGTTAGGGTTCTAGCGCTATAGCTCCATAATGATACAGTGGTATCCACCTAATATTGAAATGCAAACTATATTTATTGGTATGAGTAATACCAAGGAATTGGGCTGGTGCACAAGGCATGCGAGCTTGATGCTACGGTTGTATGGCAGCCATGGCAGCCAGGACTTGATTGGCACGGTGCAAAATAGCCAAATGCACAGTGGTAGTGCAAATTATATATATATATTTTTTGTTTCTTATTTTTCATATATATATTTTTTGTTTGTTTTGTTTTAAACTCCTGTAGATGGCCTGGCTACAATTGCCTGGACGAGTTGTGCACATAGATTGACTCGTGAGCTCTATTCGTATGTATTTTATTTACTCCTGGGCGAGCTTGGCACTTGGGTGTGTTGCTGTGCGAGGTCCCTATGAAAGGAAAGTGCTTGGGCTGGTCCAAAATACTCCTTCTGCTGTAGGTTGTTCTACCTCGAACAAGTGTACCCTTTACTTTGGGATGAAGGCGGGCGCCCAGGCCCAAGGCGGAGGAAATTATGAGGCGCAGAGCTATTTAAATAGATAAAAAAATTTATTATAAGAATTTATAAGTGAATCTCCATTTATCAGGGTGCGGATAATCCACCATCCGGGTCGATAATTTGCCTTTTTATTTAGTAAACTAACTTACTAAAATTCCCAGAGCCTTTGGCTGGGCGTCTTAATCCGAACGAGGCGCGTAGCTTAAATCCAAGGCCGCGTGGTTGCAGATGGTAGAACCTGGCCTTTGGGCCTCCCAACATTTTATTATTTCCGTTCTGAAGCTGCGCTAGGGTTTATTATTTTATTATTATTATTATGATTATTTTTGTACAGTTTCAGGCTCTTGTTCTTTGCAGTAGAGCTCATTTTTACCCAGACAAATCTTGTACAATACTTATGAAGAGCATGTACAATGGTCCAGGCCTCACATGGGAGTAAGATGAAGGGCTTGAGGTCTGTCATATTCATGTCTGCATGTGCCTATTACTGTATGCTGATGCATCATTTAATTTCTAAATAAGATAATAAATGATGCATACTTTATTATCTTGCTTGTCATTTCATATTTGCTGATCTGTAGGAAATCTTAGTACAACATTGAAGGCAATGTAGGAACGTACACACAAATATGTAGATAGATAGAAATATATTTAGATAGATAAAGAACTGAGTAGCACATGAAGAAAATTTGCAGAAATGGAAAGATATATTCTTAATTTATGTCTGAAAACTCTTTTACGTTGATGCTGGAGGGGCAAGTTAGTGAGAATTTAGAAAAATGATATAGTAGTATATTGTTAACCTGGTTGTGCCAATTCCGAAGCTTCTCTTTTGCGATAATCTTCAATTTTCCAATGGCCAGTGCCTTTCGCTACTGTCATAGGTGCGTTCTGCATTCATGTATCAGCTTAGCCCAATACTGGCATTGCAGTCGTAGGTTTTTTATTCATACATTTGATGGTTTTGCTTATTCTGAACTTTTCACCTGTCCGTTCTAGCTCGTGCTATAGCTTGTCTCTTTACAAATGTACCAAAAGTTGGAAAAAGGTAAGCTACTGATGGATAAGCTCGATCTACTACTAATTATACTGATTCTTGATCTCGACGTGGATGATCCGTATCTGGTGCTGTTTAAGCCACTACTGGTGAACGGGATAGATCGGATCGCTGGGGTGGTGGTCAACTGAGGGAATAGGACTTACTGTTCAATGAGCTAATGAAATCTCTGCATATTTCGGATTTATAAGGGAATTGCTCTGCAAATTATCTGTGTTGCGGAGTTCTTTCCCACTTCATTCTGCATCCTCGAAGCTTTCCATACCATAGACTATATTTGTTCAACCATTATTTTGACTGCACGAAATAGCACATCGCCTCTGCGCTTAAGGATTGCTTAAATAAAAGAAGCCTGATCGCCCGGAGCCTTCTAGTTGGACAATAAAATATTATGAGTCTTTTATCAGTGAATGCATCTAGGTTAGCAAAACTTATTATTTCCCTTTACTGTTTTTTTTCATTCGTTTTTCTCGTGGTCATCCGTGCAATTGCGCTCTATTTTAGCTCGCTAATAAGCCACCCAGTGATCTTGGAGCTGGTAATGCCAGGCAAAATTCGAATGACTTACATGCCTTATTACATGTTTTTAGGCAGGGCTGATTAGGTCGAAGGTGAGCCAGAATGACAGACAGTCTCAGAGGTTGATTCATACATTAAAAAAAACCCCTAAGTCGATTGCAATTAAGTTAACCTAATTCCCTTTTCTACTTGTAAGAAAAACTAAATTTTGTTGGAAATAAGAAATGAAGAAAGAAATTGAATTGATGTCCACAAACGACGAAATTAGGTCAATTGGACTCTTATGTAAAGCGACAGTGGCAAATGCAGAGTGCCTAAGGTATCCCCTGAAAGATTATAAGCCGACTGGCATATGGGACAATGTGTTTACATGCCAAACAAAATTATTAGAAGTAATGAACTCATCTAGACATTGCCCCATTTGACCCATAGCCGTACTTATGTTTCTGTTTCTAATTTCTGTATCGTTTCCCTAGTCCAGATCATTCATGCAATCATAAGCGAGACTTGAAAAAGGACAACTAACAAAACAGTAAACCCGAATAGGTAAATCCTGATAGTGAAGTAGAGAATTTGAGAATTGATGCATCTCACACACGATTTTGTCGAGGAAATCTGGTAAATTAGTGAAATGAAGTTTGTCTAAAAAAAACATGCTATTTCCTATTTCTTGAGGTAATACCTTTACAGATACAGGTCTATGAGAAACTACCTTTATAGCATAGTAGCAAGATTCAAATATGGATACAAAATTGAATACAATCTGGTATGGAAAATATAAGGAACGAAAAGCCCAATGTGGCTCCAATACGGAAGTACACATCTCATGAAAACATGCAGCTTGTTCCAAATTTTATAATGATTTCAGCTTATGGAAAGCGCAATAAACCAGAAAAAATTCATTCCTTGAATTTTAGGCCACTTAATTTATGTTTATAGGCTTTTTAAACCTGTCTAGTCTAGGCTTTGTAGTTTTCAAATATTCAGGTGCTGTCGCTACTGCTGGACATTTTCTGCTGTTAGCTCTAGAGTCTGCTATCAGACTTACTGTTGAATATTGATGCAATTACTGTCATTATCTTTGAACTTACCGCTGTTAGTGTTGAATTTAATGCAGTTATGACTGACTTTTTTTTTTTTGGCTATCTACTACTGTTAGAGCCCTATTAGTTTCAAATTTCATTTTCAGATTGGTTTCCAACTTCCAAAGTTCTGTTGTGAGTCTCTGTCTGTTGTAAGGGTTTTTTTTTTTTTTTGGTTCCTTCTAGCTTAACAATATCATAATAATATTACCGACAAGGTAATCAATACTATTCACATTCTTGAATACTGCTATAAACCAATACAAACATTTATCAATTCAAGGATTTTGAAACTACCCATCATTATATACAAGCACTTTCCCCTTCTTCTTTTTTTTGTTGCAGGTTATATATATATATATATATAGATGGTCTATTTTCTTCAATACTTATTCAAAATTTTTAACAAACTGTTTGTTTATCTCTTCCAGGTAATATGGATGTTATAGAGACATAGGCGCCAAGGTTTGGTGGTGTTGTTCAGTTTACCAAGAGTAGTGACATAACCCTTTATTTTTACATATAATTATGTAGGCTCAAACATAATGAAATTTCACGGTAGTTTAGGTGTAAAAAGGCCCATCGAGGTCTAAGTTTTTGAGCCAACCTCGCTCTGATACCAAATGTAGTGCTCTGGTTTTTGGCAGAGCACATGACAAGCTTATTTTATGTTGTTCAAATGAAATTTCGTATACATTTCTGATAAATTGATCGCTTTTCAAATGAAAATTTCCTAACCTTAGTATAAGCATTTTCTCGTTTCTAGTCATTAACATACTTGGATTTTATTTCATGTACATATTTCAGCATAAGAGTATAAGAGTATGTTTCAGCATAATAAACTAATAATTGACAAGGAAAATACCTGTTTCCAGAAGTTTGAAGTTTGTAGATTGTCTCATGGCTTGCTGTAGATTTCCTTCCAGATTTTTGTCTTTAAAGCTTAGCAACCGATCGAATGAACCACCCTACCGACCAGCTCTTATCATGCTGGCCCTAGGAAACCGACGGGTTTCCTAGCCCCCGAGCCCACAAACCGATAATCCCGAGAGCATCATTCCTTACTATATTTCCATAGGTGCAGTTTTCCCTATGATTTTTCCACCTCCTCCTTGGAGTTGGAGTTTACCCCTTCCTCAGCTTCACCTCCAAAATCACCGTTCTCTTCCAAAGAAAAACCTCCCTTCTTCTCCCTTCACCCTTCCCTAAATACCTTTCCTTCCTCGAGAAGACTTGAGGCTTACTCCACCGCCCCAAATTCCCTCTCTCGAGCCCTTCAATCATTAAATCCCCTGACTTTAACATTTATACAAGTTTACAATATAATAATATATTTCTTCACTTAATGCACCGACAACTAATGCACTTACAGTAAATTTATTGTACTTTAATTATTCGATGGTAAGTATTTATTATGGTAGGAGGTATTACCTACGGGTTCTCTATTCGAGATCTATTTTAATAATTCTCCATTTATCCACCATATTTGCACTTAATGTTTTTTGAATAAAATAATACAATAATATAAGTTCTAGTTTGACTTTTCAGTTTGGGACAAGGCATGTCTTAATGGTTTTACCAATCCAACAAGATAACTTATCACGTAACTTTAAACTTTAAGACTCATACTGAATAAATAAATAATATTTAATACCTATTCCTTCACATCACATCCATTCAAGAATGATTATCCTATTATGGCTAATTTTTGAAATGGAAATAATCACACAATATTAATTTATAAATCAATATTTTAAATCTTACTTATATTGCAATTGTTACGATAGGGATATAAATGTTGCTGGAATATTATTAATTAAGTAATAATAATAATTAAATCACCATTTATTAATAAATAATAATAATTAAATCACCATTTAACAATAATAACAGGTGAATTAATCATAGTATTCTAAATTATTTGTTTATCACATGAGTACCCTATCATCAATATAGCATCCTTGTTCTTATAAACAAAGCACTTGTGAGGGCTTAAACAATTTTATTAATTAATTAGACACTATCATTACCCTATTCACAACAGTTCTCCTATGACAATGTTAACTGACGACACTTGTCTTAATTTATTATTACAATGTTTTCATATAATTACTAATTCACTTATTTACACATTAACAACCTAACCATTCATTACCTAAGTTGATTGATGTATCCTTAATTGAGTTATCTATGACATTTATACTACTATTCAAGCATGACAAGTATGCTATACACCAGTAATATTGTACACGTACAAGGTGTGCATGCATGGCCAGTGTATGCACATGTCGGATGTGTACTATAAACAAACCCCATTCCGCCTATGCATACCTGCTAACCAATAATAGTATTTACCCCCATGCAGAAGAGCAAGCATAATA
Organism: Larix kaempferi; assembly: GCA_027924585.1. Classification (NCBI taxonomy): domain Eukaryota; kingdom Viridiplantae; phylum Streptophyta; class Pinopsida; order Pinales; family Pinaceae; genus Larix; species Larix kaempferi. The sequence continues at coordinate 22,576,514 of BSBM01001023.1, forward strand.
TATAGTATAATTACTTTAACATCCTCGGTTATTTAACAGTTAACCCTTTACGATTTAACATCATTGTCTTTATGTTTACATTAGTTTAATCAATCAAGTACAGGAAGGGTATCTACTTCCACTAACTAAAGATCAAGGAATATCCAACCCTCAACAGTACTAACTAACATATCCTCCCATCATAACCTACGTCCTCCATCCTCCCTATCCTTCCTCTGCTAGTACAAAAGTGGATGTCGGACTCACCGACCTGACCACATAGAACCTGAGAGCGATAGCGTCGGCTGAACAGCGGACCTATCCTCCCCTAGCAGGCATCCGACCATCGTCATCACAACAACATGGGGAGCGTGTCTCAGCACGGCCCTCCCACGACCTCAGGTATCATGGAAACCTAGGGTGGGAAACACATCCATCCCTCTCAACATACTGGGCCTACGCCCTTATCGACTCATACTTTGCTGCTATCGAGATTATCGGTTTGTGTCATCGTATCATCAATTTTGGTTGCTAAGCTTTTACTGCATGGAAAAGTTCTTATCCCATGTACTAGATCAAGTATCTCGCTATCCCATAGCCCTTGTATCCTGTAGGTTAGTATTTCGCAAAATACACATTTTATAACAAGCATTTCCATTCGATCGCCAATTGATCTATATCATCAACATCGTTTTATTTCACGCCACAATTTTAGCTCATCACAAGTATGCATGACATATAACAATTCAATCCAATTCATCATAGGATGGCATCCACGTATAACATCATATATTTCACATTCCATTAATGAAAACGTTAAAACATACATATCGTCATTATAAAAGAAATGAATCTCATGACAACCATAACCTATTAACTGCATGAACATAGTAAGATCATAATATCATAACATCATATTCATAGTGACAACATAACATAGTAACGACATACACATGGTAGCAACATATAATCAAGTGTATCGTGTCATAAGTATAGTTTACCCAGTCTAGTTAAGTCCAACAGATAATAAGAAAATAAAGTTCAATATGTGTCACGGATTAACCTGTCTGGTCGGAATATGGGGCGTTACATTTCTTCTGATCAAACCTTCCCTTGGGTTTACCTTTCCACGGTGGTTGTGCCTCTGCTTTACCTTTATTATGCTCATAGCAATGCTCTGCCATCTTGATAGCTTCATCCAAGCTTAGTGGGTTTACAAACTCTATCCTGTCTCTGTAATTATGTGGCAGATTACCAAGGAAGCATTGGATCTTCACTCTTTCATCCCTGATGTAGTCTACATACCTCAGTAACTCGAGAAACTTGTGAACATGCTCATCCATAGTGTGTTGTCCAAGTTTGAGTTCATTGAACTCTTTCCTCTTACTATCATAATATCTAGCTGATAGGTATTTCTCCTGGAAGTAACTTTGCAACCTACCCCAACTGACTCTTCTTTCATTGATTCCATTTAGCTGCATGAGGTGATCCCACTAGATAGAAGATTTTCCACTAAGGTTGTAGATAGCAACCTTAGCCTTTTAATTCTCCAAATACTCATGCATTCTGAAGTACTTCTTCATCCCAAGAAGCCATGCCTCTGCTTCTTGACGTTCTTTACTTTCACCATCAAAATTAGAAGGCCTAACCTTCCCAAATTCACCCTGTGGAATACCTCTCTGTTTCTTCTTGCCTTTACTCTTACTGGAAGTGCATCCTAGGCTCTCTTGAGAACCCTCAGAATCCTCTGACCTGCTAGAAAAAATCTTAGGAGAGGGTGTCCTGTGCTTCTGGCCCACAGGACCCCTTCTAGGGCTTGGAGTTCTTTTCATGGAATGGCCCCTAGACTCACTTCCTGCATTTCTTTCTTCTCGGCCTTTGTGGCTTGGGTTAGAACCACCATTAATCCTTTGCTACAAGTCCATGAGACTCTGCAAAATGGCTGCATTGAGCTGATGCTGCTCTTCTTGCGCTTTCATCATTCGCTCGTTAAAGCTAACCATAGTTTCAACCAAGTTTGGGGCGTCACATGCTCCCTTCTTCCATCAGACTCGGCTTCAATACGTGCTTCTTGCACATTCTCACCCAATACATCATCTTCCAACCCAAATGGGTCCTGTGCATCATTTAGGGTAACCATTCTCACCTCGTACTATGCGTTGCACCATGATACAATTGTCTGACAGCTGCTTCTAATTCTGTGTATATCACATACATTCTATTAGATGTCACAAACATGAAATAAACTATATCATACTCATCCAAACGAGGAATTATTCATTTGAGCAATAAAGCAAACAATTAAGTTCATAGAAAAATCATGCCCTGGGCGTATTTCTTGACAAAAATTGATGCCCCGTCCGGCCCAAATAGCTCCCAGTGCTGCAACTGAAGCTTTGATACCAATCTATCATGTCCCCTCAGACCTCCTTGGTCACTAGAGACCATGATCCTTTTTTTTTTCTCCAAAAATGATGACTGTGTGCCCATACACACAGTTGGAAAAGAAAACTCAAATCCACAATCCGCATCCCGAAACCCGCAACTCGCAGTTGCGGATTCAGGATTATGGAAATCCCCTTGCGAAATTATATACCCAGCGATCCCGAAACCCGCAATTTCATTTTCGGGAGTGCGAAAATCCCAAACAGTCGATCTTGATTTTCGCAATCTGAAACTTGACACCCGAAACCTGTGGTTTCGGGTTCAAGAATGCAGAAAGCCCAAAACTCTCAATGCGGATTTTGGCATACTACAACCCACAACCTGCCAGTCGCTGACCCCGCAACCCGCAAGTCGTCGACCCCGCAACCCGCAATTGCGGGTGCGGGGTTGCGGTATCCCCAGTATGAAAATGTGCATTTGACGATCCCGCAACCCGCAACTTGACACTGCAGATTCGAGAATTGCTGGATCCTGCTTCTGTGAGGGAGACCTCACCAATCTTCCAAGGGGCATAACTCCTCCCTCTAGTGTCCAAATTGGGCAACGTTGGTACCATTGGAAAGCTCTTGGAGAGCTCTATCCAATGGTGACATCCCCTAGACTAGGTAAGGCATCCATTCTTCTCATTTCCTTCTCTGAAGTTCTGTCCCTACCCACACTTGAACATTCCAACCTTCAACCTGCCAAGGTCCCTTCCTACTATCTGACCCACAGAGGTTCCTGAAACCACTTCTGGGGCTTCTCTAACTTCTCAAGGATCAAATGTAAATATACATTTCCTTCATAGGGTTAGTACGCATCACATTCATTACCAAAACAGTGGAGCTCTATCATACATCATCACATATAAAATGCATCCACAAACTTAACTCACACATCTATCATATGAAAGAATTACAAGCATTAGTTCCTGCAATACAAGATAAATACACATAGTGGATTCAGCCTGTTACTCAGGCCTATACATAACTTCATGTCAATCATTCATATAACCATACATACACCAATTCCATGATTATATAAGCATTCATCATAATAATGAAACCACATCACTTACCATAACAGAATACTTATCATTAAATTCCGAAGCAACTGGCTAAGTGAGAGCAATGTTCCACCCAACCTTAGATCTTTGTCCAGCCTATACTCTTTTGGCTGAGAGATCACCCCTGAGCTGGGCCGTGTATCCACTAAGGAGGGCTAATAGGTTCTCTCACAGCCAAGGCTCCATTCACATGCTAAACCAGTCTACATTTGGGCTTACCAAGCATTCCAGGGAACCTACCCATGCTAATCCAACCTACAGGGGTTCTTCAGCAAATAGGCATAACAAGAAGGCATTGGTAAACCAATGAGTTCAACCACAGAACTGCAGGCATCTTAGCACTCAGTTGACCTGGAACCCACAATCCCTACAACATCCAACACAAGGAAGACCTACTGCATAATCATATAGTCTCTCAAGGAATCTTCCTTTCCATTGCTATTCCAGGATAGGCATAGAAAGGTCTAGTCGCTCATAGCCAACCTAGCACCCACAATACCTACCACATCCAACACAAAGAAGATCCTATCACTACTGTACAGTCTCACAAGGTCCTTCCCTTCTAGTGCTATTCCAGGATGGGCATAAAAAGGTCTAGTCACTAGTTCATTGAGACTATAGCCTTCACTGAGTTCCTCCAGCAAACCAACCCTTCTCCCATAGCTTACAACAAGACATATCCCAGCTTGGGGTTTTCCCACGGTTGCTCTGCGCAAACCGCTCTGCAACTTTCTCTATTCACTCTACCCATTGCTGTACCAGGGTTTTACACACAAGGTGTCACGACTGCTCGTTCCTGGGTAGTTCTCACACACAAGGGAATGCTACTTACAGGAAAACACGAAGGTGAATCCTCAGTGAGGGTCAATGGTCTCAACAATGGTAGCGCGAGCGTTCCAAACAGGGATTCGAGTGCGTGAGTCCTCTCTGGACAAGTGTGTCTGTCTCAATCCTTTCCCCCCTCCCCCTTCACAATAGGCTCTACGATTTTTTTTTTTCCATGCAGTTTGATGCCTTCACGCACAAGTGATTAGAGCCATGCCCTACCATACGAAATCGTAGGCATGCTCCATACTCCATCAGATTCAGCAGTTAGTTCTCAACCACTCTCTGAAATTGCATTAATGTCAGCAGGGAGTTCAAAACGAGTTCTCATTCAGACAAGTGGCAACATGGTCAACCAATCCCAAACCCCCTCACCTCTCCTTAGTGCATACACACAGCCCCCTTCTCGCTCGTTGCCTCCTTATCCAGCTTCTTGGTTATTTTATTCATTCAGTAATAATTACATCATTTACATTCTTCATGGCTTAGCAACCCATGAATAGTCAAAATGTATCAATACTTGCCTAACCAATAAACAAAAACATCCCCTAGTGGGGCCTTGGCCTTGAGCTCCACACTAGGGCATTTACACATACTGTACATAGGCAGTATTTGCATCAAGGGCAAAATGGGGTATTACATACTGAGAAAATTTGGAATATCATTACATAGAATTTTCAAAACCTATTTCTAAGGGACATAAACCTATAAATTTACTTTCATTTGGATTTAGAATCACTCAAATTGGATGATGAATGAAGAATTTATGATCGAACCACTGCTAGTGAGTCTAATTGGTCATTACTTTCCCACAGGTATAAATTCAATTTGCTTCATTCATTTTTCCTTGGATTTGTTTTATAAGTAATTTCTTGTTGTTGTTTTTTTCATAAGTATTGGATGAATAGAGATCGATCACCTCTCTTCTTCCATGATCTCATGTTTTACTACAGGCAAGTTCTAGGCTTTTGCAGGTCCTCAGAAGATAGAAGGTTAATATATGCATGAGTAATTTTTGAAGTCTTTTTTCTCAATTTTGCAAAAGGATTGAAAAAAAAAAATTGAAGAATTTGTATGTAAACCATATGAATACCAATGTTCCATAATTAAAGTTCCATTGCTACATGAATTTCTACTAAGGAAGCCTCCCAAAAGACCTTTCGTCCATCATGCTCATTCACCAACACCATGTTATGCCCATACATTTCCTGCTTGCCTCAATCATTCCATCACTTACATGACCTTCTGCTCCATTTCATCACTACCATAACATCCACTCCACTCACACCTAACCCATGAATAATGTCTCTCGGCTCTCTTACATGTTGAGTTACCCCCTATCCTTTTCATTTTACCAATAAAACCTACTTGTTGGAGAAAATATTTCATCTTTAGTTCTTCACAATCATTTTTTTTGTACTCATATTGGATGATGTGGAATTCTTTAAGGTCCACCTTCCAATGGTCTTGTCCCATCGACCTCAACACACTATATGGGAAACAAGACTTTAGTTATCTATAGTACCTTGGAATTTTACATGCATCAATGGTAAATTTCCTCGCTAATGATCAAGGGAATACATAACTATCTCTTGTTTTTTAGATCCTGCAGGTGACTCGACTTCAACACATACATCCGTACCTGACAGGTTGTACTACTATACCTTGATAGTTGATTGTCATCACTAGTGAGTTTTCTCGCGTTGGTTAACAATTTTCATTATTGATTGGTAATCAAATGAACTTTCTCGATGTTCGACTTCAAGAAACTTCAATCACATGGATTAACTTGTACATAAGCACAGATATTGGATGAAGACTATATATTTTTACTGTTCCAGTGGTTCAACAGTATTCTTTTCATTCAATTGGTAGCATTTGTTTTCAACAGATAGTAGTCTCAAGATCCACAACTACACATGCAAGAATCCCAGCTTCAGCATCATCTACAACATCATTCATTTAAGCTTGCACAGTTCCTCATCATGGCTCAAATTCAGCCTTCATAAGTTTCATCTTCCAGGTACGTCTCTCAGCAGCAGTTAACCAAGGATTCCACGGAGGTAACACTTGAGGTAAAATAGCATGAGTTTATTTATTTATTAAATATTTAGGAAAATGTCATAAAAACCACTATGCATTCTTCACTTCTATTTTAAATTTCTCTACATTCTTCATTACCTATAATAACCATAACATATTTTATCCATTCGCTTCCATCATTTCCCACTCAATCCTAAGCCCTCACTTCATTTGAACCAAATCATCATTTTATTCCTCTCCATCCCTAGCATCCAAAGCATGAGAAGATGCCCTGTTGTTGCCACAGAAGAATCGACAGTAGGTAGAAAATATATGTTGCTATTAGAAGCATCTCATTCAACACATGTAAGAGCCCGTGACAAATTACTGGAAAAAAAAGAGATGGCTCCCCACAAGAGCCAATAAGCAAAAAAGATGCTCTACTGCCACACAAGAACCAGCGGTAATAAATTGATCAAAAATTTTATCGAATAATTAGTGTGAAATGAAGGCATGCTCTGCATTTCGTTTATTGGATTCATGGTTCATTAATGCATTCATGTAATGCCCCTCAGAATTATACCATAATTTTTTTTTGTTCTTAAGGGTTTCCGTATTATCGTAGACTCCTGTTTATTTAAAAAATCTTTATAACTTAATCACTTTAAGGGATGTTATCCTTGTAGTAGGTAAATTAAATTTAACACTGGTGAGTTGTTAACGTTCGCCATGTTTTCAAGTGTGATCTAACCATTCAAGCACGACGATGATATATTATCGCACGACATACCATTAGCCTCTTTCAAAAATCACAATTTTATTTAAATAACTATGCGTTTAAAACCACATATAATTACTTCCTCATTTTATAATCAATAACATCTCCACATTTATTTTATATATATATATAAAATGATTCTGTGGAATAAGCTACATACCAATTCCCTATTCCTTGATAGAATACATGACCTCTTGCTAATGCTTTAAAGTTTAATGAAGAAATGTTTATACTAAGAGGCCTTTATTTCCCTTCACTAAAGGATCCCATATATTAGCACCCATATGAAATGTGTTCTCCTATGAAGATATCCCACTTCAACTAAAGATATGAGTAATAAAAAAAACACCCATAACTCATTTTATAATTTTAACTTCAAACGCTCTTTTTTTTTTCTTTTACTCTACAATCTATCTTAAGTAGTATATAGACAAAGTAGCATAAGGACGGATCACACTCCAACTATAATTCGAAATGTACATGTATCTTTTATGCATCGTTTCTCTAAATATCATGTTTTACTATTTATTTGTATTCGAACTAACTTGACCACAATGGAACATACATGTGTCCTTTATTCCAACTTGAGTGCCTACTATGATGTATGCTTATTCTATTACTAAAGAACATATTTACCATTTATATAATCTAATTTGAATTGATTATAAAATAGTGTTTTATCTCAGCATACATATCGCTAGACATAACTTTTAATTTCTCACTATATACGACCTGGCGGTCCAATATGTGGTCATCTCAATTATTAGCTATAATAAAAACCATAGCGAAAGATCGAAATTAAATAGGAGCATCTATCCTAAATTAATATCACGAGAAAACTAAGATTAGTCATGAGGATCCATGATTTGGGCATATAGCTAATGGGGAAGATCAATTAAAAATTTAAGACAGAGGTCAAATTAACTTTTGACTGAATTTTCAAATGCTAATGATCCGCGATTCTCGGCATTTAGAAAAGTAATTAAAGGCATAGATTTAAATAACATTTTAACTGAGCTTTTCCAATGCAGATGATCTGCGATTGTCGGCATTCTTCCAGTAATTAAAGACATGTTTAAATAATATTTTAAATGAAGCTTCAATTGCAGATGATTCCTGATTTTAGTCATTTAGCCAATATAGGGATTCGATTAGGAACAAATGACAGGGGTTAGTTTAAAATTTGTTAGTCGGAAATCAAGAAGGCGTTTAACCAACAGAGAAAATGACATATAGAAAAAACAGAGTCTGAGATAGGATAATTCCACCGTGGTACAATCATGTAGAATATAAAGCATTGTGGAAAAATAAACGCTGGTTCAACAGTCGTTAGCAACAAGAAGGTCCATCCACATGTAACCATAATTTGCCATGATAGACAGGAAGACTGAAGTGCACATATTCCTGAAACGTTTCGGTGTGTAGCTTCAACAACCATTCAATGGAGAATTCATAGGTAAACAATCGGTCAAGGTGAGCTTGCGTCTCTTCCAGAGGTGGAGGGTGTTTGGTTATATGTCCTTCGTTGCTCTACTAGTTTAAGTAATTAATTTACGCAACCACACTAAGAGATGAGGAAGACTTGAGGTCAGCTAACGACTAACAACAACTCCATCAACCACCAACGTAGCCTGCTGTCACTGCAGTCTCAGCCGCGTTTATCAACTACTGTCAAGAAGTTAGTTTAACCAAGAAAAAGGGTTGCACTAACCAGAAAGTATACGAGTCTCTCTTTCCAGAAAAGAAAATTTAAGAAGGGTGACGAACCCTTCATCAAGCGATACACCAAGTCTCAAATACTGGTAATAAACAGATGGTTTGGGAAAATCCCCTGGCGGTGGGTCTTTTAAGGAGGACCAGAATTCTTCTCGGAAGAGCTATAAGGGACAGTCAACACTACACGCAGAGGATGATAGGAAGAGGAAAGACGGTACACCTCACTACAATTTTATCCCAACAACTCGTTTTTGGATTCCTTCATAAATATTTATGCGCAGAGATTTGATCCAGGGATTGATCTTTATATGCAGTCATAAATTTCTTTAGTGGGTGAAAGAATTTATAGGGATCCAAATATGAGGTAAAATATCAATGCATAACATGTATACAAAAAGAAATGTAGATATAAGGTTTTGATTGAAAAAGAAACTGTTATAAACTCTTGGTAGAATCTAAGTAAAATCTATAGAGATTTCACTTTTACTGAACCGATGCCATAATCGCTCATAGATGATAAATACCCATGAAAAACCAGAATGCATACAATGAAACGGTATATAAAAATAAAATAACAAATAACATTAACAACAAGGCAAAGAAACATACACTTTATCATTTATAACAACAATAAGAATCGAACCAAATCATTAAACTAATACTCGACAAAATTTATGTTCATGAAAAAATGACAAAAATTACTTATGTCGTCAATTAGAATGGGGTAACTGAAAGCCTAACTACAACGTTCCTCCCTTCCAACTGATCTTTGTCAATTAGAATGGGGTTCAATTAGAATGGGGTAACTGAAAGCCTAACTACAACGTTCCTCCCCTCCAACTGATCTTTATCTGGCATAGGTTTTCCCTCCAAGAGATCGCCCACGAGCTTGACATGAATCCACTAGGGTAGTAGACAAATTTCCATTTTCACCATTTTATCTTGTTTAACTAAATTTACTTTATTTAGCCTTATCTAATTATTTTAACATAATAATTTATCTTTGATTTAGCTAATTAACTCAATATCTTTAATTAGTTCGGTTAAATTCTCTTTTAGTTTTAGCTAACCTTAACGGATTGACCTTTACAGTCAATCTTTAATTAATTAATTAATTAATATTTAACTTTGACTTTAACTTAGATTACTTAAGGTAATTTTATTATCTGAACATAACTAATTGTAACTTGGCTTTAACTACCAATTTATATAGTTAACATACTATTAATAGCTAAGAGTTTCCCATGCATACCTATGTATTTAGTTATTGTTTATCCATTCACAGCCATGCATCAACTACTAGTCCTTCTTTAATCTTACCTATTTTATTTATCTTTTTAATAATCTTTATTTATAAATACCAATCCTATTTCCCTCGTAATAATAAATCATTTTATCTTTTATTCCTAATTTATAATGAGGAAAATATTAATCATTTTTTACTTAGGACTTTTAATGACATCTTTTGTCGAGGCTAGCCTACCAATGTCCCTTATGTTAATTTCTTATTTTTACTTAATGGTACTTAGTACAGATTAGCCTCATGTTGATAGTTAGATTATAGGAACTTGTTGCTACCTTGCGACGACTAGAAGTTTCTTCGACGTCCTTATCTAGGACTAATTTTTTACATACTTTAGACTTAAGTGTTTTTCTTAGTGACATCCCGAGTCACTTTAAGTGCTTACAGCACTAGGATGACCATTGTCATAAAAAATCATGGCTATCAATCCATTGACCCTCTCCCCCTAGTGAATTCCATGCCCCATCCATTTCGTTGCATCAATCCTCCAGTCTCCTAAGTTTACAAATTCACTTATCACTTAAGAAAACATAATCATAATTACAAATTTTTACCTGTTGAGCTCTTGCCATGAGCTCCTTGTCATTTGGAGGGTACACAGTTGTACTTTATGTTGCAGAAACCCTAAGGGAGAAAGTGGGATATTATATCCTTCCCCCCTTAAGAATAACACCGTCCTCGGTGTTCATATCCTTCCAACTTTATCTTCTGCTTTTAGTTGTCTTTGTAAACCTAATTTTCCAACTATCTTTTTTTCTTTGACATATCCTTAACGTTTCTTGTTTTTTGTACCTATACTTTTCACAACCACACATGTTGTTTCTAGCATTTTATCATAAAATAGATGCATATATATTAATTTTCCAAAATCAGTTAGAACATAAACAATAATTTTCTCTTGCAACAATCATATTGGGGCCTTTTCATGGTGACTCTTTGTAGAGTTTGATCTTATTACAAATATTTACTCTGAAATTCCCTGTACCTACACATCAGTCATTCATACATGGTCATGATCTAAGATGATATTTTCAAAATTCTTGTCAAGGCATTACTTTTCCTATTACCTTTAGTCCTCCTTTACATGTTTTTTCTTCGAAAGTAATAATGTCAATGCTCATAATGTGAGCGGTCCATGAACATAACATAACACATGTATAATCCAAACATAAAATATGCATAAATTTAATTTTAACAAGTGCATAACATAAGTATATGTGCATACCTTGTGCATAACATATGCATAGTAGAAAAATTGTTTTTGTGTGTCATGTTGACATTGAATAAGACTTATTATTCTAAGTGCTCCAGAGGTACCTAATAATCAATAGTGGAAGGATTACTGATGCTTCAGAGCCTCGAGCTCAACATTAGTAATATAATGAGTTCTTAGTGCTTCCAGAGCTTTATGCTCAACACCTATTAATTATCTTGTGGGGTTATTTGTGTGCTCCAGAGCGCACGCTCCATATATACTACTGTAACCCATGTGGTCCAGGGCTTATGCCGAACACATCTATGTACATCGGGGCTTATGCCCAGAACATAATAAAAGTCATCCATGTACATCAGGGCTTATGCCCAGCACACAAGTCATCCATGTACATTGGGGCTTATGCCAAGCACACATGTCATCCATGTACTCCGGGGCTTATGACCAACACATAGGTCATCCATGTACATCGGAGCTTATGCCTAGCACACAGGTCATCCATGTACATCGGGGCTTATGCCCAATGTAACATACCCCAATCTTATAAAAATTATGTAATTATTTCATTATATTCCTGAGACATTATGTTAAATTTAATGCTAAGTAGGAATTGATGACTCAGCAGAGTTACTAGAAATGGAATGTAATTCAGAATATTTTATTATTAATAAATAAATTATGGAGACAACAGCATGGGAGAGCTGTTAAAAAGAGGTTACTGGTCAAACTGGTGGATGGAACTAGGTGGAAAGGCAAAAGACAAGTGGCAGCATCCTCAGACACTTCCTAAGTTGCAGGTGACAACTTCCCTATATTTGGGGTCATGATTCCCCAAGGAAGTGGAATCATAGCAGGTGGCTCATTAATGACAGTTAACCCAACAAAGACCTAGGCAATCTTTTAAATAGTACTCAATGAACAGAGATGGGGGTTCGAATTTGTTCTAGAGGGAGAAGGCATTCAGGTGAATGTTATTCAGGAATCCCATCGAGGAAGAGGGAATTACAGTAAGGAAGTTGTTTGAGGGGAATGTTGCAGTAACTTGGTTCCATTATAGCTGTTTGGGCTGAGTGAATTATTTTGCTGCACCTAGTTCCAACCAGGGAGACCAGAGCAAGCTCCGGGGTCCTGAGAAGTGATGTCTGGGCACTCTCCAGGAGTTGGTAGGGAGGAACAGCCTCCCATTATTGTTGTTGTCCACATCTTATATAGGTTTTGTTATTTATTTCCTTTATGATTGTTATTTTATTCTTTATCTTTATTAAATATGAATGGATGTATGTTGTGTTTAAATTCCTATATGTCTGAGGAGCAATTAATTAGGAAGTTAACATCTCAGAATAGTCATAGTTAGATTTGGTAGAGTTATTGTGTTTATCAGCATCCCTAGTAAGAAGTAAATTTTACTAATTAGGTATCTATAATGTATTCAATACAACTGTAAGACTTTCAGTTTTAGTTTATTAATAAAATTATAAATCTAGTTTTCGATTAGATAAGCAAGGATTATATATAAATAATTGTACGCTGTATATTACAAAATTTATTTAACAAATCATAAGAAAACAATAATAAATTTTTAGCAATAAAAATTACAGTACTGATATCCTGATAAATAACATTTCAGAGGAAGGGTAGCCACAGTTAGGTTATCTATACCAATGCACAAACCCTATTTAATTTTAACAAGTCCTTACATTAAAACCAAATCATTACGCCAAACCCTAACAGAGAATTTCATAAAGAGTTTAACTTTGCTAAATAACTTAGTCATTGTTTTAAAAACAAAAGATTTAGCAGAACCCTATTAGGCTCGGCATCGAGCTTAAATAGTATAGTATTAACTTTCACTAGACTCACTTTTTCGACAGAGTCATAATCAAAACAACCAAACAAGCAACTAAACAAAAGCACGAATCTGGTGTTTGAATCGAACCCTATCATTCCAGTTTTCACAACAAGAATTTATCAATAGAGAAATAACCTAGATATTAATTCAGCAACAAAATGAAACAGACAGAATAGTTTTCCAGCTCATTATCGAGCTTCAATATCATAAAAATATCTTTCACTTGTCTCTCAACAACCAACATAGGCGTAATCGTATCGACAGAATCAGTATCTAGACAAACTCACCACTGTAATTTCGGATTAAACCCTATCATTCTAGACTTTGCAGGTAAATAAACATTGAGAATTAATACAACGATTTCACCTACGGTCGTAGCTCCGGTTCACAGTTTAGGTGATTTTAGAAACTCAGAATTTAAATTCACGCCATACACCAGCTCAAATATACGGGAGACTGATAATAAGTCATTTTATCAAAGTCCATTTACACAGGAGAAATCATAACAAAACATATTACCAAACCCTGGTTGAAAACCCTGTACATTCTAAGAGAACAGTAAATAAAACAAATTTATGAGGGCGTAACCTCACCTACAGGTAGGCTCACACCTCTTACCATCTATTCAATTAAATACACAGTATTTCAACTACAGGAATCCCTCATTATGAAGGAAAGACTATTAAATTACATTCTCGACCAAAACCGTAACAACCCTTTTTAATACAGGGTTAAAATATGTTAAGGAACTCATTAAATAAGCAGCTAAAAGACAAATCAGAACAGATGTAACTACAGAGTTACTCATTCAAAGCCCCAACCCTAAACATCCTAACCAACTAGCAAGGAGGAAAATGCCATGGTGAAAACCAGGCTTACCTGGTAAAGCGAACCGCCAAAGTTTGTGTCTTGTACACTTTCAGGAATAGCCACGGTCTGCAACAACAGATTACGTTGGTTAAAAACTCTATACATATTAATGTATAAACTAAAAGTTTATTTAAAAACAAACTGGAGAAGTCGAAATGAAAACCTGTAGCTTACCTTTGATTTCTGAAAGGTGGTCCATCTTTGTAATAGCTTGCTAGCCACGAACATATTAAGTGTAAACCCCACCTTCGTCACAAAAAGGAACGAGCTGGAAGGAGTTAAGAAGTATCCTCCACGATGGAAGCCTTAACAAAACCATTTTAAAAGATACACTCACAACGTGACAGGGTCGGTATTTTTGATAGCAAAGGCAAACCCTAGGTCTTTAGCAACCTTATGGCCACCGATAGCAACCTGTAATGACTCCCACATTATACAGCAGACAAGCATGGAGAACTGATACAGTATAGAAGCTGCCACTAACAAAGTATCCGTAAGGTTCAGACAAGAGGGTTTACAGAGAGACCGAGCCTGAAGGCAAGGGAGAAATGCCAAGACTAGGGTTAGTCAACGTTTAAATATCACCAACGAGTGGCCCTGGGAGCAACCACGTAGCATTTTAATTATTTCCATGCAGTGGGTCGACGTTCCTAAGTCCACGATGAGTTCCTATTATTTTTGTTTGTCAATTAAAAACATAACAAGGGTACACCAAAATCATCGGATAATCATAGGATGGATATTCCATGGTGGTCGTAACACCATAGATTAAAACTTCTAGATATTTCATGTTAAACAAACTATGCCTCTGAACTTTGCATAGTGAACAGTAATACTTTCCCTACAAACAATAGAACCATGCATTTGTCAAGAATGTTCAATATCGAGTCTTGAAAACTATGTAAACATGGAGAACTTGATAAATACTATAACAATATTATAAGGAGGAAGTTTCTAAATGAGTTATATGTTGTTTGTCAAAAACCTATCACTATTATTTATTCATTCTATGTTGATGTGACAAAACATAGATCATACTTTCCAATCTTTATGATAAAGGGGTAATGTTATGAGTGGATTCTTACAATTCTAGGACCATAACGCCATCGCGATAGTTTTAGGCAGATGGATAGGATGTGCCATTCCTTCTTTAGGTAACTTTAACTTGAAGATTCAAGTCACGTAACTCGAAATTCCGGATTAGGGTTACTTTAGTCTTTTTCAGAGGTTGCTACAATTCAATAACAAACTATTAATAGACTCAAATTCATCCTATGGACATTTAGACTTTGTTACTTTTCATGTTCAAGAAATACAAAGAACATATACGTGAAATGTATGTTAGACATAATTATGCGAAGTAATATAACCACTCCTATTGACAGTATAGTCTGGAAAATCATAATTAAATTCAATCGTAATAATTTAGGACTATGACTAAAGATGTTATAGATTTCCTCAACCGTCGACCATACAAATAGAAGTAGTTTTCTAATCATTGTAAACTCTGAGATGATAAGAAGAGACATGTAGCTGGCAGAATATCTTGCAAATGCTATAAATAAGCAAGTTATACATTGATAATTCCAGATCCTTTATAATTGGAATTGTAAATGATACAGTAACAAAAGATGAGTAAAAAAAAACTGTCATGTGGTATGGGTAAACCAATTGAAATCTACAGTGCTAGCTATGAAGTATATTGCATTTCAGTAATATCATCAAAGAACAATTACTCCATAAAGTTAGTCAATTCATTTGTTCCAAGCAACATAGCTACCATATTTTCTAGTATTTTCTAATTCTCTAACAGTAAGATCTTGAGGAGGACATAGGAAGAATGCTACCTTTAAAACACTTGAAACCTAGCTAGCATGCTTAGACTTTTTACTGAATGTGTTGGTACGGCTAATTGACTTATAATTCTTTAAAGATTATTTACAGCAACCCAAACATTACCTGTATATCTGTAAGAGCAAGAAAATATGTTGCATTAGCTCGGAAGCTAAGTAAGCCTAGTCTGTCATGGCAACTCCCCCTTGTGGTTGAACAACAGAACACAATCAGCAATGGTAAAGAAACTCATATCAAAATCCAAGTATAACAACAGATCATTCAGACACTTTTATGATCACTTTAACTAATCAAACAAATCAATGAATGCATTTATTAATATTACTTGCTTTTTTAAAAAAAATTAAATTTTCGGAAATTTTGGGGTTTTGACACCCAACACATAGGTCATCCATGTACATCGGATATTATTCCCAACACACAGGTCATCCATGTACATCGGGGCTTATTCCTAATACATAACAAAAGTAAACCATGTTCTCGTGTAAATATTTAGGTTTAGTGTAGGGACATTCCTTAAAATTTCCAAGAGATTTATAATCTAGGGCGTCCCCCATGATCAGTTCAAAAGGTTTTATAACTCTTTTCTTATTTAAGTTCATTGCTCTTTATTACAAGTGTCATAAATTAAGGTCTTTCTTAATTCAACGTCTTTTTGGAGCTTCGTTAACCTTGTACCTGCAATAACCTTGTAGTATTGTCCATCATCATGACATACAATAAAAACTATAATAAATGGAGATATCATAATCTTCATATTGTTAGTCATGCTTTTATGTTCCAGATCCTATTAGCTCACATCAATCGGAACACATAATAAATCTAGTAATCTCGATGCTCCAGAGTCCTTCGACTCACATCAAAACATAACAAAGGTAAATAATTATGATGCTTCCAGAGTCCTCCCGACTCAACATAAAACCATCATATCCATCTCTTGAGGACTTGATTAAAATTCTATGCATACGATATACTAAACATCATCTTAAATGAAACATGCCACTTCTAGTATTTTGCAAAAACATCTACCCATTATTTTCAACAATTCTTGACTTTTCTATATCATTTGTTATTCCTATGCTCATCCTTCTAAAAATAGGATCTCGATTCCTAAACATACTAAATTATTCATGCAAGTGACTATCATCAATCTAACTGTAAATTTTCATCATGCTATCAGTTATTGACTGATAATTCATACCTCGTGTGTTATCTTTCGTTCACAATTCTTGGTGACGTCTATTGCGCCTACGTGAACTTGCATTCTTCGTTTACAATCTCTTGCCAGAATTTTATTTATATATATCACAAATATCTTTAAATAAAAAACATAAAGTGTATTAAGTATCTAAGTATTTTGTTGTACCCAAATAATCACTTGTTTTTCAATAAACCTAGGTACGAATTAGCTTGTAAGTAGCTTTGATAAATTTATACTCTAATATACCAATTTTCTTTACACTTCCAAAACTTAAAAGTTCAAATAGCTTAAACATTTATTTGCCTAGGAGAATATTTTGAAAGCATAAATATCCTATATTTGAATCATTTATCTCCATACTTCTTTAGTATTTATGGTTTACGATGCATCACATGCAACCACACTTGTAGTGTTTTGAATATCTCAAACATTGTTCCAAATACTAACGACAAATGCACCTGAAATGGAGTTAACTAGTCAGGGTAACTTTTGGAAACCTCTTCATGCCATTAATCTTTAAAATACTCCTCATATGGTTTGATATCGTGTCTTCTAAGTATGTCCTTTCACATCATACTAGTTTTGTAGGTGCACTCTATCCTTTTTAAATGGTTTTGTGGTACTCCCATTTAAATTCACTCTATCCAACCCACATGTTACATTAAGGTATACTTTCTTTCTAATACTCCATGTATAAAATTTTTATATATTTTTAAGAGATGACATCTTTCTTCCGTGATTTTTTTTTCTAATATGTAGTGCATAAAGAAAATATGACATTTCCTAAAACATTTTCCTAGTACATCTTTAATCCAATATATATCTCAATAACCCTTTGTAATAATTTTATTCAAGAACGATATCTTTAATTCAACTAGGGAGTAGAATGTCCCAATCCGTTCTCCTATTCATTTCTTTATATAACACATGCATACTTTAAAAAACTTAAACTATCATAAAAAGTAGAAGATGTACATTTTAAATTATTCATTTTAAAGTCATTATAATCTTTGACTATAGCATATAAAACATCTTTTAATGATATACTAGTTTAACTAATACTTGCTACATCACACATGTTTAATAATATAAACAACTACTGCTAAGGTAAAAATCGGCTAGAAAGTATATTTTCATTTGAAATACTCTATAGACTATGCAATGTACTTGTATGTTTGCGAGTCCATAGGCCCGTAGTGTTGTAATTGGGCTCTGATACCACTTGTAATGTCCCTCAAAATTATATCCTAATTTCTTTTTTCTTAAGGGTTTCCGTATTGTTGTAGACTCCCGTTTATTTAAAATAACTTATAACTTTATAACTTAATCGCTTTAAGGGTCGTTCTCCTTGTAGTGGGTAAATTAACTTTAACACTGGTGAGTTGTTAAAGTTCTTCATGTTTTTAAGTATGATCTGGGTCGTTCTCCTTGTAGTGGGTAAATTAACTTTAACACTGGTGAGTTGTTAACGTTCTTCATGTTTTTAAGTATGATCTGGGTCGTTCTCCTTGTAGTGGGTAAATTAACTTTAACACTGGTGAGTTGTTAACGTTCTTCATGTTTTTAAGTATGATCTAACCATTCAAGCAGGAGGAGGTTATATTATCGCATGACATACCATTAACTTCTTTCAAAAATCACGATTTTATTTAAATAACTATGCTTTTAAAACCACATATAATTACTTCCTCATTTTATAATCAATAACATCTCCACATTTATTTTATATATATATATATATAATGATTCTTTGTAATAAGATACATACCAATTCCCTATTCCTTGATAGAACACATGACCTCTTGCTAATGCTTTAAAGGTTAATGAAGAAATGTTTATACTAAGAGGCCTTTATTTCCCTTCCCTAAAGCATCCCATATATTAGCACCCTATGAAATGTGTTCTCCTATGAAGATATCCCACTTCAACTAAAGACATGAATAATAAAAAAACACCCATAACTCATTTTATATTTTTAACTTTAAACTCTCTCTTTTTTTTCTTTTACTCTACAATCTATCTTAAGTAGTCTATAGACAATGTAGCATAAGGACAGCTCATACTCCAACTATAATTCAAAATGTACATGTATCTTTTATGCATCCTTTCTCTAAATATCATGTTTTACTATTTATTGGTATTGGAACTAACTTGACCACAATGGAACATACATGTGTCCTTTATTCTAACTTGAACGCCTACTATGATGTGTGCTTATTCTATTACTAAAGAACATATTTACCATTTATATAATCTAACTTGAATTGATTACAAAGTCGTGTTTTATCTCAGCATACATATCTCTAGACATAACTTTTAATTTCTCACTATATACGACCTGGTGGTCCAATATGTGGTCATCACAATTCTTAGCTATAATAAAAACCATAGCGAAAGATCGAAACTAAATAGGAGCATGTATCGTAATTTAAGATGATGAGGAAACTAAGATTAGTGGTTAGGATCCATGATCTGGTCATGTAGCCAATACGGAAGATCAATTAAAAATTTAAGACAGAGGTCAAATTAACTTTTTAACTGAAATTTCAAATGCTAATGATCTGCGAGTCTCGGTATTTAACCAGGTAATTAAAGGCATAGATTTAAATAACCTTTTCACTGAGGTTTTCCAATGCAGATGATCCTCGATTCTGTTAAATAATTTTTTAAATGAAGCTTCAATTGCTGTTGATTCGTGATTCTAGTCATTTAGCCAATATAGCAATTCGACTAGGAACAAATGACCTGGATCAGTTTAGAATTTATTAGTCGGAAATCAACAAGGCGTTTAACGAATAGAGAAAATGACATAAAAAAACAGAGTCTGAGATAGGATAATTTGAGCATGGTACATTCATGAAGAATATAAAGCATCGTGGAAAACTAAATGTTCGTTCAACAGTCGTTTGAAACGAGAAGGTAACCATAATTTTCCATGATAGACAAGAAGACTGAAGTGCACAGATTCCTGAAAAGTTTGGTTGTGTAGCTTCAGCAAGTAGTCAATGGAGAATTCATAGGTAAACAATCAGTCAAGGTGAGCTTGGGTCTCTTCCAGAGTTGTAGGGCATTTGGTTATATGTCCTTCGTTGCTCTACTAGTTTAAGTAATTAATTTACGCAGCCACACTAAGAGATGAGGAAGACTGGAGGTCAGCTAACGACTAACAACAATGCCATCAACCGCCAACATAGCCTTCTATCACTCCGCTATCAGCTTTGTTTATCAACTACTGTCAAGAAATTAGTTTAACCCAGAAAAAGGGCTGCACTAGCCGGAAAGTATACGAGCCTCTCTTTCTAGAAAACAAAACGTAAGAAGGGTGACGCGCCCTTCATCAAGCGATACACCAAGTCTCAGATACTAGTAATAAATAGATGGTTCGGAAAGAGCTATAAGGGATAGTCAACACTACACGCAGACGACGATAGGAAGAGGAAAGACGATATACCTCTCTACAATTTCATCCCAACAACTCGTTTATCGATTCCTTCATAAATCTTAATGCGCACACATTTAATCGAGGGATTGATCTTTATATACAGTCATAAATTTCTTTAGTCGGTGAAAGAATTTATAGGGATCCAAATCTGAGGTAAAATATCAATGCGTAACATGTGTACAAAAAGAAATGCACAGATAAGGTTTTGATTGAAAAATAAACTCTTATAAACTATTGGTAGAATCTAAGTAAAATCCATAGAGATTTCACTTTTACTGAACCGATGCCATAATCCCTCATAGATGATAAATACCCATGAACAGCCAGAATGCATACAACTAAACTGTATATAAAAATAAAATAACAAATAACAGTAAAAGGAAACTAAGACCTCTAAGACTCATTGCATATATCAAGGAGAAGAAACATACACTTTATCATTTATAACAACTATAAGAATCGAATCAAATAATTAAACTAATACTCCAGAAAATTTATGTTCATGAACAAACGAGAAAAAATACTTATCTCATCAATTAGAATGGTGCGATTAAAAGCCTCACTACAATGTTCCTCCATTCCAACTGATCTCTGTCCGGCGTAGGTTTTCCCATCGAGAGATTGTCCATGAGCTTGGCACGAATCCACTAGAATAGCACAGAAATTTTTGTTTTCACCATTTTATCTTGTTTAGCTTTTTCCTTCCCTTCTTTGCCTTGAAGAAGAAGAAGACGGATGATCCCCTCTGAACCCCACAGTTTTCTTTATATAGCCAAACTATGTTTTGATTATCACCATAAGTTCTTGTTAGAACTTAACTTGTTTAATATTTAGTTATTTTTAACGATAGATTAACTTAGTCAACCTTTGGTTAACTCATCTTTAACTTGACTAAATTTACTTTATTTAGCCTTATCTAATTATTTTAACATAATAACTTATCTTTAATTTAGCTAATTAAATCAAGATATTTAATTAGTTCACTTAAATTCTCCTTTAGTTTTAGCTAACCTTAACTCATTGACTTACATAGTCAATATTTAATTAATTAATTAACTAATATTTAACTTTGACTTTAACTTAGTTTACTTAAGGTAATTTTATTATCTGAACATAACTAATTGTAACTTGGCTTTAACTACTAATTTATATAGTTAACATACTATTAATAACTAAGAGTTTACCATGCATACTTGTGTATTTAGTTACTGTTTATCCATTGATAGCCATGCATCAACTACTAATCCTTTTTTAATCTTACCTATTTTATTTATCTTTTTAATAATCTTTATTTATAAATACCAATCGTATTTCCGTGGTAGTAATAAATCATTTTATCTTTTATTCCTAATTTATAATCAAGAAAATATTAATCATTTTTCACTTAGGAATTTTAACGACATCTTTTGTCGAGGCCAGGCTACCAATGTCCCTTGTGTTAATTTCTTATTTTTACTTAATGGTACTTAGTATAGATTAGCCTCATGCTAATAGTTAGTTTATAGGAACTTGTTACTGCATTGCGGCGACACCGCCAAATTTTCCGCTAAATGGCTGCAACACCGCAAAATTCTCCGCTAAATGGCTGCAACACCTCCAAATTTTCTGCTAACTTGTCTCCTAAATTTTTTGCTAAATTTTTCGCTAATTGTTGAAACTCCATCAGAATTGCTAGAGATCACTTGAGGGCTCTATTTTGAATATTATTCTTTGATGAGAAATGCAACAACCATTGTTTGAAGGAGTTTCAAGTATTGTTTGAACAGAAGCGTCATATTCCATTAGCATTATCAGTGGGCAAGCAGATTGGTTTTGGTCACTATGCATGGTAATGAAAGCAACACTCAAATGAGTCCTTCTAGTTTGGATGCTACACGGGTATTGGGTTGCATGACGACATGGAACAAGTTCAGTTTGGGGGAAATGTTGGGTCACAGATTTTTCCATATTTTCATCACCTCTCGACATATATTTCATC
The DNA here is from genome assembly GCA_027924585.1 of Larix kaempferi. Lineage (NCBI taxonomy): Eukaryota > Viridiplantae > Streptophyta > Pinopsida > Pinales > Pinaceae > Larix > Larix kaempferi. Next base: position 22,599,034 of record BSBM01001023.1, read on the forward strand.
CCTCTTCTTCCTATTATTATCCCTTTATCATTACATTTTCCATCCATTTTCTGTAACTACTTGAGAAATGTCATATTAGTCTCATTGGTGCTTCAGTGGTTAATCATGATTATTTTCCTTTCTTTTTTATGAATTGAAGATGATTATGCATGATTTTACTTATGATGGTTTGTGAAGTGATTTTTCATATTAACCGCAGTAGCACTCATGGTTCAAGCCTCGAAAGTTGACATGCTAGCATATGTCCACATGGATATTCACCACATGGTTTCATTCCTAGGATTGATTATGTGGATTTGTGATTTCAATTCATGCCCAAGTCCAACATGCCAGCCTCCAGCTCATGATTGAATGGTTCCAACCAAAATCGTGTCCTAGATAAGAACACCTTTATTTGCGTCGTGATTTGCGAGCAGATGAAGCAGAATCTCAAAAATATGGGAAATGGGTTTTGTGCATAATGGCCTCAATTACCTACCTTGGGAGGAAATATCCAAACAAAGGTACAATATCAAATATACAGTTGGTTCTCTAAACATGTAATTCATAGATTTGTTGTAACATCCCCCATTTTGACCCTTGTAATATTTTCGGCTATAATGTAAATATTGTATGCATATTATGTATGATTCCTAGCTTGGAGCTCAAGGCCAAGGCCCTGCTAGTGAACACTCGAATTGGAAGAGGCAAGTATTAGATATTATGCTACCCATGTGCTAGTGAACCATGGGGATTGTAAATTTGCATTTTAATATAAATGCCCACTGTTATCACCTAAATTGAATTTCAGGTTGTAAGAAGGGTAATTCGGGGTAACCACTAACCAATCTTTGGACTGATGTTACTGAACCAACACAGTCTGAGAGGGCTCTCTCAATAAACTAATGAAAAACTGAAAATAATCAAGGGTGTCAACCATGAAAAAGGAATACCAGTGTTCATTCCTCAAGATGTTCTATCAAAACATACACAGAAGGTCAGATTCCTGTAGGACAAAATATACTCATGTAAACCATTGGTTGGAGAACAACAAGGATCTCTATTGGGAAATGGAGTCAATTCAAGTATAACATAAACATTATTATCAAATGCTTAGTAGATACATTCGCACACAGGCAAGGTAGCAACCAGCTGGTAGTCAAAGTGATTTAATTGGTGAAACAGAAGAGAGATGAACAATCCATTGATATAAGGCATACATAGATGAATCTTATACCAACTTTAGTAGAAATATTTTGTGAAATACTTGTTACAAAATGAACAAGGCATAATTTCTATGAATCTCATTCAGATACTACACTAAACCAAGTATGAAGGAATATTAACAATATGGATTAACAAAGGGAAGAAACACATATCACATAGGAAAAGAAAAGACAGACTACCAAACCGATTACACAGGAATCCCTGGAAAACACATGTAAGCTTTTGACAACTTTATTCAAAAAATATCTCTGAATAACAAGAGTGGACAAAATATGCAGAGCTCCAAAAAGTTCGGTAACATACCCTTTAAGCTGGAAAACATTTTATGTTTAGAAACATTATGATAACTTTTATTATAAAGTTTGTATTGGACAGGTGTCCAAGGATGACTGTAATTTGCACAATATATTATTATTTAATAAATAAAATAGGAGACAAACACCTAAGAGGACTGTTGAAAGAGTGGTTACTCATCCACTAAGTGGAATGGAATCTGTGGTAGAAGGCAATGGACAAGTGGCAAAATCATGATGCAACTAACTAGCTATTGGTATGGGACAACTCCCTTGAAATGTGGTCACAGTGCCTTGAAAGATGGGACTGGAGCTTGAGGCTCGTTTATTCTAAACTGACCACTAAAAGACCTAGGCGGTCTATATAATAGCCATCAAATATTGAATTGAGGTTCAATCACTTTTTCTGACGAGGAAACTTACCTTGGGGTTGCTGTGTTTGCACGCAAGAGATTTGATGAGGGGCTATGTTGTTGTTGATCATGTTGTGATTCTGCCAAAATCTTATTGAGTTCAGGAGGTTGATGCTTAGTGGAGTAGGCATTTTTTAGGAGGTTGATACTAAGTGGAGAAGGTATTTCTTAGTGCCTTGCTTCTACACAGATTCCACCCAATTACTGGATCAATAAGCAGGATCGGGGGTTCATTAGAAGTCAGCAATTGAGATGCTTCTTCTGAAGTAGGTTGGGAGGAACAGGCCTCCTTGGGTGTTTGTCGGCCTATCGTCAGTGACAGGTTCTATTTTTCTTATCTAATTTATTTGTCAAGTTCTGTTATTTATTTCTGTGTATTTTAAAGATTCTGTTATCTACTAGTTTTACTGTTAAAGTTGTATCTCATTTTACCAAATGATTTAATAATTCTGTGTGAATCGAAACGATTGAATAAAATAGTCTCTGCATTTTTCCCCATGCAAAAAGGAACAACATCGTACTCTAGTACAGAGATAGATTAAAATATATAAGTCTGATAGGCAATTATCCATGAGATTGAGAAAATTAATTTATCACAAATTTCTCAAAGTTTCTACTTATGTTTTTACGATACAGTACCCTCATTATTATTTAAATTATTAGCTAACTATTTTCCTAATTTACATATATGTTTCCTTAATGATAAATATCTTTATTTTCAAAAGAATCAGAGTTCTGCATTAACAGTAAATATTTTATCAGTATTCAGTAGTCGTAATGCTCATTTTTATATTAGGAAAACTTATAGATTTACAGGAGAGAAATATTTCCCCTTAGATAATAGCATTTTCCAATTATTTCATGCATATTTTCATACATTGTTTTTCTTAGTTTACTGTACCAAAGCATGTTAAAAAATATTTCAAGATTACCATTTTCGATCGCCGTTTTCTAACATTTTGTTTTCAACTTTTCCACACATATCATGATACATTTATTTCACTATAAATTCATTTATCTTGATAAAGAATCAGAAATACATTATTTCTTGACCTTTGAAATTTTGTTTTAACTTTACAACCTACAATAAAGTAAACCCTAAACCCTACAATTCTCGGGCAAACCCTTGACACATCGAACTAGCATTTTATTTGCAGGAGTAAGTTACAACTATCAATTCCTTTACATGACAAATTTAGAATTGGTAACATTTTCAGTGTTCGTTTCACATTCGAGTTCATCAGACCACAAAACAAGACGATAGGAGCTCAAACTTTAAACACTAGCTTGAAAACTACTTTTTAAAAGCTAAGCATAGAACTATGCTACAATCCAACTTTTCATTTCAACATTAAAACCTAAGCACATGATATTTTCAGGTCGAAACCCTTTTAGACAATTCTTACTATTATTCTTTCATGTTTAAATCATCAAACCACAGGTTAGGTTTACGGGCCAAGCCCTTACGAAATAGAACCATTACTGCAACATTGCATTTCTTCTTATTAACAGAAAACAACTCAATAGAGCTTGAAGAAAACTATCAAACAATAGAAGTACATCGTTTAGATTTAAACTCAGAAACCCAAAATACAGTAGGATTTAAACATTGTTGCTTCGACCCTAAAGTTAAAAGGTAGCCACACTATGGGCGTGAGAAATAAGCTTTTACAACTATGTCCACAGCGTTGCTAAGAATCCAATGCATTCCTGTCACATACCCCAATTTTATTAAAATAATGTAATTATTTTTAATATTCCTGAAAACATTATGTTAAATTTAATGCTAAGTAGGAATGGATGACCCAGCAGAGTCTCCAGAAATGGAATGTAAATTCTGAATAATTATTATTAATAAATAAATTATGGAGACAACAGCATGGGAGAGCTGTTAAAAGAGGTTACTGGTCTAACTGGTGGATGGAATTAGGTGGAAGGACAAAAGACAAGTGGCAGCATCCTCAAACACTTCCTGAGTTGCAGGTGGCAACTTCCCTATATTTTGGGGTCATGATTCCCCAAGAAAGTGGAATCTGAGCAGGTGGCTCATTAATGACAGTTAACCCAACTAAGACCTAGGCAATCTTTTAAATACTACTCAATGAACTGAGCTGGGGGTCAGCAATTGTTCTAGAGGGAGAATACATTCAGGTGAATGCTATTCAGGAGTCCCATTGAGGAAGTGGGAAAACAGTAAGGAAGTGTTTTGAAGCAGGGAGTTGCAGTAACTTGGTTCCAGTATAGTTGTTTTGGCTGAGGGAATTGTTGACTGTACCTAGTTCCAGCCAGTTAGACCAGAGCAAGCTCGGGGGTCCTGAGAAGTGCTGTCTGGGCACTCTCCAGGAATTGGTAGGGAGGAACAGCCTCCCATTGCTGTTATTGTCTACCTTAGTTACAGGTTCTGTCACTCTTCCTGCTGTTGGTTTAATTAATTTTCATATGAAATAGACTAGTTCAACTATGTTTTGACTGTATTCAATTCCAGTAAATCAGTCTTTCTGTACTTTCTTTTGGTATAAATTTCAGAATTCAGATGTTTTAGAATTTTCCCTATTTTATTTAAATAGAGTAATTATCCTATGCAAAACATATTTTTTTTCTTTACTGTTACTGTTAATAAATACCATGTTTATATATTTCTAGAATTCCTGTTAATAGTTAAATAATAGACAGAATATTAAACAGTAGATATTCCAGAATTATAGCTATTAAACAATCATAAGAACATATATAGATAAATCTTAGCTTTTACTTTGAGATATTTCCTATTAGATTAATAAACCTGTATACATATATTGTTTCATATTTCAGTCAACTTTAGTTACAGGTCATACTTGTATCGAGCTAACAGATAAACAAAACTCATATTATTATATTGTTTATACTCAGAATATTATTGACAGCTATCAACTAACTAAAGGGTGTGACTGTAACAATATTTCATTGTTTACAAACTTCCATATAATCTTATTCATTAACATAGTACAAACACATGAAAACTGTAGATTATTATTTCCCTTCAACCTAGTATTAGAATTTAATAGCCATATTATCATAACAGAGTTGACAGAGTTGTTAAAAACAAGACAAACCTATTGTATGGCTCGAAGTCAAGACTCAAGAGACTTCATTATTTTTTTTTAAACAATTTACAGGCATAGATTTCTGTTCGTTATCGAACTCATATACATATATTACACAAGCACTGTTGAAGAATTTCCTATCTCTAAACAAACATATTATCACATAGAGAAACTGTCAACAAACGCAACCAATATTGGCTGTTACCAACCTTCACAATTATACATAGTATTAATATTTATTTCATTATAAATATTCTCCCTTAGAGTAGTCCACAAACCCTACACGGCCGTAGCCTTACAACATTCATTTGACACACTGAAAACAAATGAAAAGGATGTCTTATATGGCAGACAAAACCTACAATAGGTTTATACATAGTTCTATGTATATAATTTTCTATCCAAAGTTTTATTAAATAATTATACAAGAACCAAAATGAATTTTGTTACAACACGTTTTCAGTCACCACCGAGTTAACATTTCCATATATATGTTTTAAAAATAAAACAGAACCCCAACTCGCCAGGATTTATCCTATATTAAATAACCATTACAGTAATAAACAATAACATTCTTTTCATTTAACACTCAAAATCGAAGAAAAACGGAGAGAGATAATTATAGGGTTTCATTATAACAGAGTTATCATCCCATGCAGGTATCGGAGAACTCAATCATCCTTACATTTTAACACTCTATTCATTTAAAAAAACTCAAAAATGAAACACGGCCATGACAGGCCCAATATTATACTAAATATTAATTTATACAGCGTGGATAGAACCCTACGCCTAGCAAATGCAATTACAACAACAGAAACCCTGGCCTCATCCAGTCTGAGCCGTGAATGGCTCTCCATAAACATAACAGGGTATCAAACCCCTTTTCATTTTAAACAAAACAAATTTATACAGGTGACTGCACCCATGTCATCAAGACACTACACAGGAGTTTCCCTCCAAGACTCAACCCTAACCACAAAACCAGCAAAGGAAGAGACAGCCGTGGATAACCAGGCTTACCCGAAGGAGCCAGCGTTGGAGATAAAGACCTGTGTACCTTCAGAATAGCAGGACCTGCACATTCAAAGCCGAGAGATGTTAATACACTATCAATGCCGAGAGTTGTGAATAAATAGTAAATCTACACTCGGTTACAAAACAAAAACTGCGAAAATATGGTTATTACTTTACCTGAGCAATACAACCCGGGGATAATCTGGAAGCCACCGGTGGGAGCAAGCACTGAAACCCCATCACATTCGTCGGTTGGAGGAGCAAGGGACACCCTCATAACCCTTCTATTAACCGCCGCGACAGACAAACCTTCCAGACGAAACCCTTATACTGGGATTGAACCAGTCGAGAAGCACACCCCAAACCCAAATATACAACCACCTCTGGAATAAAAACAGGTAACAAAACCCTGCCTCATAACCACACCAGCACAGTGAAGGACTGTAAGTAGCTGGGACTTAAACAAAGAATGAAACAACGAGACCACGAAGCAATGAAATTGTAGCAGATGCTATCAGCAGAGCCGAGGACTTATCCTACCACAGAATGAAACCACGAGACCTGAACCACAACACTTTGCATGTTGTTATAGTGCCCCAACTACGAAATTCAGACATGGAGGGTTTCGCCCTTAAGACCCGAGCTCGAAGGCAAAGACAATAACCTGGTAGGGTTTCGATAACAGCTTATATATCACCAAATGCATGGAGGAGAGTCAACCATGTAGCATCGAAATATATCAACGTAATATGGGTCGAGACCATATAGTTCAGTTGCCATCCAAATCATTATGCACCGATTTCAAAATCATTGCATAGATATATGTCAAACGTATAGAATAACACTATGATTTACACTCAATTAGCATATAATGCATGCCTTGCAACCAAACCTTCGAAAATTCCACGTACATGGTATGTATAAACCCTACAATGATATGAACGAGAGATAGTCAACATCAAATATGGAGTTTCTATTAACCAAGTATGGTAGATACAACCTTAACATTATATTGAATATAAAGTTTGCCCAATGTATGGGAACATTATGATTGTTGTACAATCATTGTATTATATTTAATGAAAACAAGCCATAGATTAATGCCATGAGCACATTATCTTCTACCTACGATCATTTAACAATGAGGTAGTCAACTTTTAAATGAAAACACCTTATCATTTAATACATTGAAATGTTACCAAAACTATATGAAGAGATATACATTTGCCATCATGTCCTATCATCGTATTTCAACCGATACCATTGTTAAACAGTGAACAATTAGAATAATAATCTCTATTATCAAGATGTTGAAATAGAATTTCATCTACTGATTCACACCGTGAAGGTAGTTTAAAAACAAGGCACAGTCAGGTGACCTGAGTTAAACTTTAAGTAGACATTGGACCTCGATATATAGATTAATTTAATATAACAACGCTAGAGGTGCCACCTTTCCAACTCATGTTAATAATACTTGAATACAACAGTAATCATCGGTTTTAGTTGACAACATATCACATGATGCTAACGTCGCCTATGCAGTCAATAATTATGATACCATCCGAATAAGAAATATCATGTCAGGGCAAACTATCAATCCTTATTCAAGTATAATTTCATGAGAATAACTTCACTGTCTTGCACTACAACTTGCAATAGTAAATAAACCTTCTTTAAAGTTTTAAAGTACAGGGAGTATTGATGCTTACCAAGATTTAAAGTATAGTGATCCTTACTTCACCGGCGTACCTGCGAAACAGAAGACGACTTATGCATAAGCTCGTAAGCTAAGTAAGCCAGTCAGCCATGACTAGCTCTTCCCTTGCAGTTTGAAACAAAACAGTCATTAATTACAATCACAGAAATCAAAATTGTAGTAAGACAGAGTCTTTTAAACAGATTATGTTAGTTACTGAAATTAAACAGGATCAGAAATACTATTTAGTTAACATTTATTGTTATAAATAAAATTTTAAATTTTTCAGAAATTTTGGGTTTTGACATGTGGTATCAGAGCATGGTTCAGACACTAGGCTTGGATGTGACTCCACTAAACTTCCGCAAACAGTGACTATAAAAGGAGATTTTTTTTTACTAATATATATTTCGGTTTCATGTACAGAACAGAAAATTTCTTTTTCCTAAATTTTACAGACAGGTATGGAAAAACTGGGAGAATATACCGAGGAGGAATCTCCAAATGTAGTGACAAGACAGATGTCAAGAGAACCTGAGACAGAAGAAGTAATTGCTCACACCACTGAGCTGATGCAGACCATAAGAGGATTAAAGACAGAGATGGAAACAGTTAAGAAGGATAATGAAAGAATTCTAAAGACTCAGGAGCAGTTAAATCAGCTATTGATAGAAAAATTCCAGACAGAAGGAAGGAGCAAACGAGCTGACTCAGAAGAGGTTAGTCATCAAAGAGGATCAAAAAGGACAAAACCGGCTAAGTCCGACAGCAGTTCATCATCTGAAGAAAGAAAAGGACGAACCAGTTATCACACCAGCAGTGACAGCAGTGAAACTGAGCTGCACAACCGAAGGAAAAAGTACAGGCCTTATGAAGAGATTTCCGGGGAGTTTAAGAAGATAAAGCCCCCAACCTTCAACGGAGAAGCTGAAACTGGAGAAGAGGCAGAATCCTGGTTATCCGGGATGAGAAAATATTTTCAGATCTATAACTACTCAAATCAGCTAAAGGCACGAATGGCCATCTACAACCTCTCGGGAAAGGCGGACATATGGTGGCAAGATCTGAAAAGGGTCAAAGGGATTAAAGAAAGAGAAGTTAATTGGAGTACCTTTAAAAGATACTTCAAGAATAAATTCCTGTCCGAACAGTATTATGAAGAGAGGGCCAAAACAATTTTATGAATTAAAGCTCGGATCTATGACGATGAAGGACATAAACAGTAAATTCTTAAGTCTGTTGCGTTATGTACCGTATTTTGTCGAAGAGAAACCAAAAATACAGCGGTTTCTTAGTTGTTTGCCCTATCATATCAAGGACAGAATTGAATATGACAACCCCAAAACACTGGAAGAAGCTATGCGCAAGGCAAATTTCTGTTATGAACAGAATAAAAAGAAAGAGGGAATAGCCAGCTGGAAAGCCAAAAAGAACAGCAATCTGATTGAGTACAAGAAAAAGGAATTTGTTCCCCATAAAAGTTTCAAGAATGGCAAAAACAGGAACCACTTTAATAGTAAACGTTTCCAAGGAAACAAAAATGGAGCTGTCAGCCATTCGAACAATTACAAAAACAGCAAAGAGACTCCTAATAACCATGGAAACTACACTAAAAACTTTGAGCGAAAGGAACCTGTCAAGTGTTGGGAGTGTAATGGGCCACATTATGCTTCAGTCTGCCCAAACAGAAAGAAACAAATCAGCAATATTCATACTGTTCAAGATGAAATGACAGTTGGAGATTTTGCAGGAACTATGCCCCGAATCAATGCAGCGTTGGAAAACCGCCAGGCTGACTACCAAACTTCCATGGTGGAAGTAGGAGGTATGATTAACAAAACCCCAGTTACTATATTAATAGATCCAGGTGCTAGTCTTAGTTATATTTCACCTCAGCTGGTAGAAAAATGTAAATTGACTGTTGAAAGGTTTGATAATTCTTGGTCTGTACAATTAGCTACTGGGGCAAAGAGAAAAGTAAACTGCTATGTAAAATAATGCATCTTAAACATGACTGATTTTAGAACTACAGTTAAACTAAACGTTTTACCACTTGGCTCTTATGACATACTTATCGGAATGGACTGGTTGGAACAACATAGGGTCGTTTTAAACTGTTTTGACAAAAATTTTAGGTGTATAAACAGTAGTGGACAGCCTGTAACTGTTAGGGGTATCCCTAGGAAAACAGTAGTTAGGCAGATTTCTGCTTTACAACTTAAAAGAGAAGTCAGGAAAGGGTGCAAGACCTATGCTGTAACTATTACAGATGAGACAGATAAGTCTGAACGCAACCAGAAAACAGTAGAGAACATCCCTGTCGTCAATGAATTTATTGACGTTTTTCCTGAGGAAATTCCAGAATTGCCTCCCAAGAGAGAGCTAGACTTTACAATTGAGCTGGTACCAGGTGCTGTTCCCAGTTCAAAAGCCCCGTATCGTATGAATATTTTGGAGCTTAACGAGTTGAAAACTCAGTTAAAGGAGTTAATAGATAAGAACTATATTCGACCCAGTGTATCCCCTTGGGGAGCACCAGTGATTTTCGTTAAAAAGAAGGACGGAACTATGCGACTTTGCATAGATTATCGTCAACTAAACAAGATGACGATCAAAAACAGGTATCCGTTACCTCGTATTGATGATCTGTTTGATCAGCTACGTGGCGCTATGGTATTCTCCAGGATCGATCTGAGATCGGGTTATCATCAGGTAAGAATTAAAGAAGAAGATATTTTCAAAACAGCCTTTAGAACAAGGTACGGACATTACGAATTTGTCGTAATGCCATTTGGACTTACTAATGCCCCAGCTGTTTTTATGTGCTTAATGAACAACATAATGCATAAGTACTTAGATAAATTTGTTGTTGTATTTATCGACGACATTTTAGTCTATTCTAAGAGCGAGGAGGAGCATAAAGAACACTTACGTATAGTTTTACAAGAACTGAGAGAACAACAACTTTTTGCAAAATTCAGTAAATGTGACTTCTTCAAAGATGAAATCCAGTACTTAGGACATGTAGTCACTAAGGAAGGGATTTCAGTGGATCCCGAAAAGATTCGGACAATTTAAGAATGGCCAGTACCTAAAGATGTGACGGACGTTAGATCTTTCATGGGAATTACCGGTTACTACCGGAGGTTTATTGAAGGCTTTTCAAAAATAGCCAACCCAATCACTTCTTTGCAAAAGAAAGGCAAGAAGTTTGATTGGAATGCGAAATGTGAAGAAAGTTTCAAGAAACTTAAGACTTTATTGACAACTGCACCTATTCTTAGAATAGCGGACCCAAATAAAGATTTCATAGTTTGCACCGACGCTTGTAATGATGGTTTAGGCGGAGTGCTGACTCAAGAAGGACATGTCATTGCTTACGAATCTAGGAAGCTGAAAATTCATGAAAAGAACTATGCCACTTATGACCTAGAATTAGCTGCTGTAATTCATGCTTTAAAGATGTGGCGACACCACCTAATAGGCAGAAAATTCACCTTACTAACAGACAATAAAGGTCTGAAATACCTTTTAGATCAGCCAAATTTAAATGCAAGACAAGCCAGGTGGCTGGCATTTCTAAGTGAATACGATTTCGAAATCCAACACATAAAAGGGAAGGAAAATAGGGTGGCTGATGCCTTGAGAAGAAATGCCAAACTGAATTTTATATCAGCTAGCAGCACTTATACTTCTGACTTAAATGAATAGCTGGTTGAAGGGATAAAATTAGACGAAAATTATCAGCATTTAAAAACTGCAGCCAAAGAACAACCCACAGAAAGTTTGGTAAAAGGGTATAGTTTAAATGAAAATGGATTTTTGTTGTTTAAAGACAGGTTGTATATCCCTAATGCACCTAAAGTTAAGCTGTTAATTTTAGACGAAATTCATAAAACCCCTTACTCCGGGCATCCTGGCTATCAAAAGACTGTCACTATGTTGAGAAAAGAATATTTTTGGCCTAACATGAAATCTGAAACAGCTGAATATTTAGCTAAGTGTGTGGACTGCCAACAAGTAAAAACAGAACACCAACATCCAGCTGGATTGCTGCAACCTTTATCTATTCCTAGCTGGAAATGGGAAATAATCAGCCTGGATTTCATTACGGGTTTACCCAAAAATCAACATCAGAATGATTCGATTATGGTAGTGGTAGACAAATTAAGTAAATCATCACACTTTATTCCTGTTAAAACCACATACAAGGCTGCAAACATAGCAGATATCTTTTTAAAACAGATTTTTCGGTTACACGGTATTCCAAAAGTCATTATATCAGACAGGGATCCTAAATTCACAGGAAATTTTTGGAGATCCTTGTTCAAAGGATTAAACACCACTTTAAATTTCAGCACCTCTTTCCATCCTCAGACTGACGGACAAACTGAAAGAGTTAATCAAGTATTAGAAGATCTGTTAAGGATGTATGTTAAAGATCAACCAGGTAAGTGGGAGGATTATTTACACCTAGCTGAATTTGCATACAATAACTGCTATCAATCATCAGCTAAGTTTAGTCCTTTTGAGGTTTTGTATGGACGAAAATGCAACACTCCTATCTCTTGGAGTAATCCAGTAGATAGATTAGTGTTAGGACCTGATTTATTGAAAGAAATGGAACAGATTGTGAAACAAGTGCAGGAAAACTTGAAGATTGCCCAGGATCGGCAAAAGAGTCAAGCAGATTTGAAAAGAACTCCTAAGGAGTTCCAGGTAGGTGAACATGTGTTCATCAAGGTAAGGCCAAAGAAAAGCTCCCTAAGATTAGGAAGTTGTGCAAAATTAGCACCACGTTACTGTGGTCCATTTGAAATTTTAGCTAGAATCGGTCAAGTTGCTTATCAGTTAGCATTACCGCCAAATTTAAAAGTACACAATGTTTTTCATATCTCTGTTTTGAAAAAGTATGTTCATGATGCTACTCATGTTATTGATTGGAACATTGTACACGTAGAACCAGAAGGGTAAGTTCTGGTGGAACCGGATTGTATCCTCGGGAGGAGGGAAATTACTCTACGGAACCGCATAATTGGACAAGTGAAGGTGCAATGGAAGCACCTTAGTCCTGAAGAAGCTACCTGGGAGCTGGAAAGTAAGATGCGGGAAGCATATCCCCATCTATTCCAGTAGGTGGCTGAAGAAGAAGAATAAGTAACATCGAGGACGATGTTACATTTTAAGGGGGTGTGTATGTCACATACCCCAATTTTATTAAAATAATGTAATTATTTTTAATATTCCTGAAAACATTATGTTAAATTTAATGCTAAGTAGGAATGGATGACTCAGCAGAGTCTCCAGAAATGGAATGTAAATTCTGAATAATTATTATTAATAAATAAATTATGGAGACAACAACATGGGAGAGCTGTTAAAAGAGGTTACTGGTCTAACTGGTGGATGGAATTAGGTGGAAGGACAAAAGACAAGTGGCAGCATCCTCAAACACTTCCTGAGTTGCAGGTGGCAACTTCCCTATATTTTGGGGTCATGATTCCCCAAGAAAGTGGAATATGAGCAGGTGGCTCATTAATGACAGTTAACCCAACTAAGACCTAGGCAATCTTTTAAATACTACTCAATGAACTGAGCTGGGGGTCAGCAATTGTTCTAGAGGGAGAATACATTCAGGTGAATGCTATTCAAGAGTCCCATTGAGGAAGTGGGAAAACAGTAAGGAAGTGTTTTGAAGCAGGGAGTTGCAGTAACTTGGTTCCAGTATAGCTGTTTTGGCTGAGGGAATTGTTGACTGTACCTAGTTCCAGCCAGTTAGACCAGAGCAAGCTCGGGGGTCCTGAGAAGTGTTGTCTGGGCACTCTCCAGGAATTGGTAGGGAGGAACAGCCTCCCATTGCTGTTATTGTCTACCTTAGTTACAGGTTCTGTCACTCTTCCTGCTGTTGGTTTAATTAATTTTCATATGAAATAGACTAGTTCAACTATGTTTTGACTGTATTCAATTCCAGTAAATCAGTCTTTCTGTACTTTCTTTTGGTATAAATTTCAGAATTCAGATGTTTTAGAATTTTTCCTATTTTATTTAAATAGAGTAATTATCCTATGCAAAACATATTTTTTTTCTTTACTGTTACAGTTAATAAATACCATGTTTATATATTTCTAGAATTCTTGTTAATAGTTAAATAATAGACAGAATATTAAACAGTAGATATTCCAGAATTATAGCTATTAAACAATCATAAGAACAGATATAGATAAATCTTAGCTTTTACTTTGAGATATTTCCTATTAGAGTAATAAACCTGTATACATATATTGTTTCATATTTCAGTCAACTTTAGTTACAGGTCATACTTGTATCGAGCTAACAGATAAACAAAACTCATATTATTATATTGTTTATACTCAGAATATTATTGACAGCTATCAACTAACTAAAGGGTGTGACTGTAACAATATTTCATTGTTTACAAACTTCCATATAATCTTATTCATTAACATAGTACAAACACATGAAAACTGTAGATTATTATTTCCCTTCAACCTAGTATTAGAATTTAATAGCCATATTATCATAACAGAGTTGACAGAGTTGTTAAAAACAAGACAAACCTATTGTATGGCTCGAAGTCAAGACTCAAGAGACTTCATTATTTTTTTTTAAACAATTTACAGGCATAGATTTCTGTTCGTTATTGAACTCATATACATATATTACACAAGCACTGTTGAAGAATTTCCTATCTCTAAACAAACATATTATCACACAGAGAAACTGTCAACAAACGCAACCAATATTGGCTGTTACCAACCTTCACAATTATACACAGTATTAATATTTATTTCATTATAAATATTCTCCCTTAGAGTAGTCCACAAACCCTACACGGCCGTAGCCTTACAACATTCATTTGACAGACTGAAAACAAATGAAAAGGATGTCTTATATGGCAGACAGAACCTACAATAGGTTTATACATAGTTCTATGTATATAATTTTCTATCCAAAGTTTTATTAAATAATTATACAAGAACCAAAATGAATTTTGTTACAACACGTTTTCAGTCACCACCGAGTTAACATTTCCATATATATGTTTTAAAAATAAAACAGAACCCCAACTCGCCAGGATTTATCCTATATTAAATAACCATTACAGTAATAAACAATAACATTCTTTTCATTTAACACTCAAAATCGAAGAAAAACGCAGAGATATAATTATAGGGTTTCATTATAACAGAGTTATCATCCCATGCAGGTATCGGAGAACTCAATCATCCTTACATTTTAACACTCTATTCATTTAACAAAACTCAGAAATGAAACACGGCCATGACAGGCCCAATATTATACTAAATATTAATTTATACAGCGTGGATAGAACCCTACGCCTAGAAAATGCAATTACAACAACAGAAACCCTGGCCTCATCCAGTCTGAGCCGTGAATGGCTCTCCATAAACATAACAGGGTATCAAACCCCTTTTCATTTTAAACAAAACAAATTTATACAGGTGACTGCACCCATGTCATCAAGACACTACACAGGAGTTTCCCTCCAAGACTCAACCCTAACCACAAAACCAGCAAAGGAAGAGACAGCCGTGGATAACCAGGCTTACCCGAAGGAGCCAACGTTGGAGATAAAGACCTGTGTACCTTCAGAATAGCAGGACCTGCACATTCAAAGCCGAGAGATGTTAATACACTATCAATGCCGAGAGTTGTGAATAAATAGTAAATCTACACTCGGTTACAAAACAAAAACTGCGAAAATATGGTTATTACTTTACCTGAGCAATACAGCCCGGGGATAATCTGGAAGCCACCGGTGGGAGCAAGCACTGAAACCCCATCACATTCGTCGGTTAGAGGAGCAAGGGACACCCTCATAACCCTTCTATTAACCGCCGCGACAGACAAACCTTCCAGACGAAACCCTTATACTGGGATTGAACCAGTCGAGAAGCACACCCCAAACCCAAATATACAACCACCTCTGGAATAAAAACAGGTAACAAAACCCTGCCTCATAACCACACCAGCACAGTGAAGGACTATAAGTAGCTGGGACTTAAACAAAGAATGAAACAACGAGACCACGAAGCAATGAAATTGTAGCAGATGCTATCAGCAGAGCCGAGGACTTATCCTACCACAGAATGAAACCACGAGACCTGAACCACAACACTTTGCATGTTGTTACAGTGCCCCAACTACGAAATTCAGACATGGAGGGTTTCACCCTTAAGACCCGAGCTCGAAGGCAAAGACAATAACCTGGTAGGGTTTCGATAACAGCTTATATATCACCAAATGCATGGAGGAGAGTCAACCACGTAGCATCGAAATATATCAACGTAATATGGGTCGAGACCATATAGTTCAGTTGCCATCCAAATCATTATGCACCGATTTCAAAATCATTGCATAGATATAAGTCAAACGTATAGAATAACACTATGATTTACACTCAATTAGCATATAATGCATGCCTTGCAACCAAACCTTCAAAAATTCCACGTACATGGTATGTATAAACCCTACAATGATATGAACGAGAGATAGTCAACATCAAATATGGAGTTTCTATTAACCAAGTATGGTAGATACAACCTTAACATTATATTGAATATAAAGTTTGCCCAATGTATGGGAACATTATGATTGTTGTACAATCATTGTATTATATTTAATGAAAACAAGCCATAGATTAATGCCATGAGCACATTATCTTCTACCTACGATCATTTAACAATGAGGTAGTCAACTTTTAAATGAAAACACCTTATCATTTAATACATTGAAATGTTACCAAAACTATATGAAGTGATATACATTTTCCATCATGTCCTATCATCGTATTTCAACCGATACCATTGTTAAACAGTGAACAATTAGAATAATAATCTCTATTATCAAGATGTTGAAATAGAATTTCATCTACTGATTCACACCGTGAAGGTAGTTTAAAAACAAGGCACAGTCAGGTGACGTGAGTTAAACTTTAAGTAGACATTGGACCTCGATATATAGATTAATTTAATGGAACAACGCTAGAGGTGCCACCTTTCCAACTCATGTTAATAATACTTGAATACAACAGTAATCATCGGTTTTAGTTGACAACATATCACATGATGTTAACGTTGCCTATGCAGTCAATAATTATGATACCATCCGAATAAGAAATATCATGTCAGGGCAGACTATCAATCCTTATTCAAGTATAATTTCATGAGAATAACTTCACTGTCTTGCACTACAACTAGCAATAGTAAATAAACCTTCTTTAAAGTTTTAAAGTACAGGGAGTATTGATGCTTACCAAGATTTAAAGTATAGTGATCCTTACTTCACCGGCATACCTGCGAAACAGAAGACGACTTATGCATTAGCTCGTAAGCTAAGTAAGCCAGTCAGCCATGACTAGCTCTTCCCTTGCAGTTTGAAACAAAACAGTCATTAATTACAATCACAGAAATCAAAATTGTAGTAAGACAGAGTCTTTTAAACAAATTATGTTAGTTACTGAAATTAAACAGGATCAGAAATACTATTTAGTTAACATTTATTGTTATAAATAAAATTTTAATTTTTTCAGAAATTTTGGGTTTTGACAATTCCATTAATGGAAGAAGCCAGGTTTGCATACTTCATGACAGGAGTACCCACAAGGGTTATGCCACCGAGGCTTACCGGTGAAAGCAAGACCGAATATCCTTGGAGCTTTCAATAGTAGCAACACCCAGAATTGATATAACCTTTACCTGTAACAAACCATAGTATTTTGTTTAAATCCAAAACCTCTACTACTTCACTATGAAAGAAAATGATACAAGATTATATAGTTCACGCTTAGAAAAACTAAATACATTACTTGGAAGCTCATAAGCTTAAATGCTGGAGATTCAAGCACAAAGACCAAACTCGAATCCATCTAACAGTAATAGTATGAGGACTCTCATTTAAAAGCCTTCGTCAATAGTTGCAGTCTATACTCTTACACGCACTGTCTCTCCATTAAAGCCGAGCTAAAGAACAACGATAACCAGAGGTTTCACCATCGATTCTTGGCAAAGGAGACACAATTTTTCAAGAAAACAAAACCCTACTTTCAAGCATCCTGTTGGCTAACTCTCCCATACTCTACCTGTTCAACTGAATGCGTGAATGAATCACTTACATTATGGCAAGAATTGCCTAAGGGTTTTACCCACCTCATTATTCGAGAGAGGAGATCAATGTCCAAGATCAAGCCAACGAATCAAGATAGTACTAAGGTAGAGCCATTACCAAACAATATTTATTAACCGTATTCATTATCCATTACAGTTGGATGCCACATCATTCAAGGCTGAGCTTACAGCTCAACGATTTATCATCACACTTACAACAGTATCACGTGGAGTTAACAACACGTAGGAACCAACGAAGCTTACCACTACCAACACACAGGGTTCTATTTAATACCAGATTTCACATATCTGCTGCGAGGACTTTACTTGCAATCACATTTAATGGTTGTTAGTCTCGAGTTATGGTATCAGCTAAGTCTCAGGATCATGTCACTATCATATACCAGTTACAATACAACTCGCGCAATCTGCAAAACCATAGGATAATACTTGTCAAAGTCATAATCGTTGCATTATAAGTTATCAACCATAGTATAGAAAGGTTGATGTCATACTACAACGAGGTTTAATCACAACCATAAAACTTTATCACGACGGTTTCATTCATGCTAAGAGCATTAACTTGTTCTAAAATCATACAGTACCTTTTTGCATTACAGATCCGAACTATAGGATTTACTTATCACATTTCTTCCATGATTTTCACATAGTCTCCATATATATTATCATAACTAAGGAATTAGTATATTTTATATACCAAGCATGTATTTCCTATCAATATAATGCCTTAGTATGATAGGCACGACCCTAAAAGTTTATTATCTAAGCGGGTACTTTTAACATAAAACATGCCTTACGATTTTAGCTCGAACACTTTACACATCTAGGGTTTAACCCAAACCCTATGTGACGTACACAATGTTGTCTAGTAATACCTTGTAGACAATTTAACATAGTAGAACTACATCACTTTAAATATTCAAGATTTATTATATCAGATCAATCATCTCTAGGAACTTCAACTAAAATTTCCAATGACGCTATCATACATAGGATCATCTTGATCGCCTTTTCAGACTCTTGAACCCAGTTGTAATCTACTAACCCTCCCAATAGGCATAAAAAGTATAATGCATAACACTACTAGCAACATAATCAAATAATACCATAAAGACGATGTAGAGACAATGAAGTGGAAATCGAAATTACATACCAACAGTATGTTCTTACATGGCAGATTACCTAGTTATATTAAACATAGAGATGACAAATGGAAGCTTATAACTTGTCTTATAAAAAATGGAATTACTCTCTTACCTCACCTACAGATCTGCAAAGAAAGAATCCAATGCTTTAGCTATCAAGGCTAAGTAAACCTAAGGGCATCGTGTAGGAACCCCATTCATAAATATGCAAACAATTTATCAGTATTTTACCAGTTCTTCACGCATTTTGAAATAAACCATGTTCTATCACATTGCATTTACAATCAAGCGTCTTTTTATATTTAAAATTTAAAACACAATAGTTTATGAAGTACCTTTCATCATTTAGTTAACAAATTATAGTTCCACAAATATCATTTATCTCATAAAATAAGCTATACCATTTTTTTTTATTTTTTTTGCGATTTTTGGGATGTTACATGTGGTATCAAAGTGTAAGTTCAAACTTTGGGCCTGAATGAGGCTCATGTAGGTAAACATAAAAATAAATCAGAAAGATTATGTTACTAACTTTTGCAATTTAATTTCATTTTTTTTTTTGCACATTACAGATTTACTTTTATTATAGGTATGGAAATACCAGAAGAATCAACAGAGGACACATCTCCTTGTAATGAACAAATTAATCATAATAACACTGAAGGAATTTACATTGAGTTAAACAACCAGTCTTCTAAAATTTTACGCACTGTGCAGGATTTAAAATATGAATTAAAAGCTATAAAATAAGAAAATGAACGGATCTTAAAGGCACAGGAAGAGCTACAACATAATTTAAAAGGAAACTGTTACAGTGATGAAAGAGGAAGAAAATCAGAATTTAGAGCTGATTCTGAAATCATGTCCCACCAACATAAGCATAAGAAAACAAAGAACGATAAAAGAAACAATTACTCATCTTCTAAGTCTGATTCAAGTAATAATAATGTAAATTATGATAGCAGTAACAGTGAGTGTTGCTCTAAAAAGAGAAAACATAAGCATCATGAACAGATTATCGGTGAATTTAAAAAGATTAAGCCACCTACTTTTAATGGAGAAAGTGAGAAGGGTGAGATAGCAGAAGCTTGGCTGTCAGGGATGAAGAAGTACTTTTATATTTATGACTACTCTTTTCAACTAAAAGCAAAGATGGCTATTTACAATCTGACCGGAAAGGCAGATATCTGTTGGCAGGATCTTAGTAGAATCAAGAGGATAAAGGAAAAGGAAGTAACTTGGACTATGTTCAAAAGTTTATTTAAAAAGAAGTTCTTGTCTGAACAATATTTTGAGGATAAATCGAAGGAGTTTTATGACTTAAAGTTGGGTACAATGAACATGAAAGAACTATGCAGCAAGTTTCTTAGCTTGTTGAGGTATGTACCCTACATGGTTGAGGAAAAGCCTAAAGTGCAAAGGTTCCTCAGTTGTTTACTGTTTAATATAAAAGATTGCATTGAATATGATAATCCTTCCACTTTGGAAGAAGCCATGAGAAAAGAAAATTTTTGTTTTGACCAAAACAGAAAAAGAGAAGGAACAACTGGTTGGAAGAACAGTAAAACTAATCAGTATGACTATAAAAAGAAGAATTTTAATCAGAATGCTGGAGGTTTTAAGAAAAAATTTAATAATATAATTTTTTCTAATAATTATCGGAATAATACATCTCAGAATACTACTGCTACAAGGAATGTACCTAACAATTACATCAATAATAATAACAATCATAACAACAGGTATGTCGAACATAAAGGACCCATAAAGTGTTATGAATATGGCGGACCACACAAGAGAATAGATTGCCCACGCAACAAGAGGACAACCAACAACATACATACTTTGCAAGCAGAACCTACAGTTGGAGATATTGCAAGAGAAATGCCCAGGATAAATGCAGCATTGGAGAACCGTCAAGCGGACCATCAAACATCCAGGGTCGAAATTGAAGGTATGATACGAAACGAGTCTATTTCTATTTTAATAGATTCTGGTGCAAATCTAAGTTATATTTCACCTACTTTAGTAAACCATTGCAAGTTAAAAATAGAAAAATTCGATAATGCATGGTTAATTCAGCTTGCAACAAAAACTAAAAGAAAAGTTACAGATTTTGTTCAGAATTGTGAACTATTTTTAAATCAGTTGAAAACACAAGTTAACCTAAATGTTTCACCCTTAGAATCATATGATCTATTAATTGGCATGGATTGGCTTAAACAACATAGAGTTATATTAAATTGTTATGATAAATCTTTTACTTGTAAAAATGATGAAGGTAATTCAGAAACAGTAAAAGGAATTCATAGGCAGATTTCAGTAAGGCAGATTTTTGCTTTACAAGTAAAAAGAACTGCTAGAAAAGGTTGTAAATTGTTTGTTGTTAATGTTGTTAATGATGAATGCACATCTAAAGAAGAAAAGTTAAAACTAGAAGATATTCCCATCCTTAGGGACTTTTCAGATGTATTCCCGGAAGAAATTCCAGGATTACCTCCGAAAATAGAAGTTGACTTCACCATTGAGTTAGTACCCAGTGCGGTACCAAACTCAAAGGCCCCCTATAGGATGAATATTCTAGAGTTAAATGAGTTAAAATCTCAGCTGAAAGAATTAATAGATAAAAAATACATATGGCCTAGTGTGTCCCCTTGGGGAGCACCAGTAATATTTGTTAAAAAGAAAGATGGTACCATGCATTTGTGCATTGACTACCATCAGCTTAATGAAATGACAATTAATAACCGGTATCCCTTACCCTACATAGATGATCTATTTGATCAAGTACGCGGAGCAGAGATATTCAATAAAATTGATCTAAGGTCAAGTTATCATCAAGTCCGAATAAAAGACAAGGACATAGTCAAAACTACATTCAGAACGCGTTATGGACACTACGAGTTCGTAGTTCTGCCTTTTGGGCTAACTAATGCACCTGCAATGTTCATGTGTTTAATGAACAACGTTCTACATAAATATTTGGATAAGTTCGTAGTGGTATTCATTGATGATATTGTGTTTAAAGAAGAGCATGATGAACAACTAAAAATAATTTTACAAGTACTTAGAGATCACCAACTTTACGCTAAGTTCAGCAAGTGTGATTTCTATAAAGATAAAATTCAGTATTTGGGTCATATAATTTCAAAAGATGGTATCTCTATTGATCCTTATAAAACTAAAGCAATTAATGAATGGCCTGTCCTAAAATATGTAGCTGATGTATGGTCATTCATGGGAATAACGAGGTATTATAGAAATTTTATTGAAGGGTTCTCCAGAATTGCTAATCCCATCACTTCCTTGCAGAAGAAAGGGAAGAAATTCATATGGGATCAAAAGTGTCAAGACAGTTTTAATAAGTTGAAAGAGTTGTTAACTACTGCACCCATTTAAAAAATTGCAGATCCTAATAAGGATTTCGTCGTATGCATTGATGCATGCAACGAAGGACTTGGAGGGGTCTTAAGTCAAGAAGGTCATGGAATTTCTTTTGAGTCAAGGAAGTTAAAAATACATTAAAATAATTATGCTACGTATGATCTTGAGTTGGAAGCCATCATGCATGCTTTAAAGATGTGGCGCCATCACTTGATCGGTAGAAAATTCATTTTAATGACTAATAATAAAGGGTTAAAGTATTTACTGGATCAAACAAATCTGAACGCAAGGCAAGCTAGATGGTTAGCTTTCCTTAGCAAGTACGATTTTGAGATCCATCACATTAATGGAAAGGAAAATAAGGTTTCCGATGCATTGAGCAAAAACGCTAGATTAAGTTTTCTAGCAGCAATCAATACTTTTAAAACTGATCTAGAAAATCAGAATGAAGAGGGAATTAAGCAAGACGAAAATTACCAAAAATTGCATGATAAAGTGGATGAAAATTCATCTAAAAATGTTATAACAGATTATAGTATTAATGAAAAAGGATTCTTAACTTACAGAAACGGGATTTATGTGCCTAATTTTTTGAAGGTTAAATTGTTGATTTTAGATGAAGTTCACAAAAGTCCTTATTTAGGACATCCTGGTTATCAGAAAATGATAACTATGTTAATAAAAGAGTATTTTTGGCCTAACATGAAGAGTGAAGTTGCTAAATATATAGCTAGATGCTTTGACTGTCAGACTATTAAAGCTGAAAATCAACATCCAGTCGAGCTATTGTAGCCCTTACCAATTCCAGAATGGAAGTGGGAAATCATAAGCATTCACTTTATTACAAGTTTGCCTAAAAATCAAAAGCAGAATGACTCAATTATGGTTGTTGTTGATAAACTTAGCAAATATACTCATTTTATTCCTGTTAAAACTACTTTCAAGGCTTCTAACATTGCAGAAATTTTCATGAAGCAAATTTTTCGCGTGCATGGAATTCCAAAGGTAATTATTTCAGATCGAGACTCTAAGTTTACTAGTAACTTTTCGACAACACTATTTACAGGATTAAATACTAAGTTAAATTTCATCACTTCTTTCCACCCACAAACTGATGGTAAAACAGAAAGAGTAAATCAGATTTTGGAAAATATGTTAAGATTATATGTTAAAGATCAACCATCTAAATGGGAGGATTACTTACACTTAGTAGAATTTACCTACAATAATAATTATCAAGCATCTGCTAAGTTAAGTCCATTTGAAATTTTGTATGGAAGAAAGTGTTGTACTCCAATTTCGTGGGATAATCCTGTAGATAGATTAATGTTAGGACCAGATCTATTGAAAGAAATGGAGCTAACTGTGAAACAGGTTCAAGGTAACTTAAAAGTTGCCCAAGATTCGCAGAAAAGCTATGCTGATTTGAAATGAACAAAAAGAGAATTTCAGGTAGGAGACCATGTATTCATAAAGGTAAAGCCCAATAAAAGTTCTTTGAAGCTTGGGAGCTGTGCTAAATTAGCACCAAGGTATTGTGGGCCACTTGAAATCCTATCAAGGATAGGTGTTGTTGCATATCAATTGGCATTGCCATACAAATTAAAAATCCACAATGTTTTTCATGTTTATGTTTTAAAGAAGTATGTGCATGATGCTACTCATTTGTTGAATTGGAATGACATACTGGTGGAACCCGAAGGAGATTTTCAGGTGGAACCAAACTGTATTCTAGACCAGAGGGAAATTATGCTTCGGAATCGCACCATAGGGCAGGTAAAGGTGCAATGGAAGCACCTTATCCCTGATGAAGCTACTTGGGAACTAGAAAGTAATATGCGGGTAGCATATCCAGTTATGTTCCATGAGGAACTTGTTGATCAATAAGCAACATCGAGGACGATGTTGAGCTTAAGAGGAGGTGTTTGCAACATACCCTTTAAGCGGGAAAACATTCTATGTTTAGAAACATTATGATAACTTTTATTATAAAGTTTTTATTGGACAGGTGTCGAAGGATGACTGTAATTTGCACAATATATTATTATTTCATAAATAAAATAGGAGACAAACACCTAAGAGGACTGTTGAAATCGTGGTTACTAATCCACTAGGTGGAATGGAATCTGTGTTAGAAGGCAATGGACAAGTGGCAGCATCATGATGGAACTAACTAGCAGTTGGTATGGGAAAACTCCCTTGAAATGTGGTCATTGTGCCCCAAAAGATGGGACTGGAGCTTGAGGCTCATTTATTCTAAACTAACCACTAAAAGACCTAGGCAGTCTATATAATAGCCATCAAATATTGAATTGAGGTTCAATCACTTTTCCCGATGAGGAAACTTACCTTGGGGTTGATGTGTTTGCACCCAAGAAATTTGATGAGGGGATATGTTGTTGTTGATCATGTTTTGAGTCTACCAAAATCTTATTGAGTTCAGGAGGTTGATGCTGAGTGGAGAAGGAATTTTTTAGGAGGTTGATACCGAGTGGGGAAGGTATTTTTGAGTGCCTTGCTTCTACACAGATTCCACCCACTTAATGGATCAGTAAGCAGGCTTGGGGGTTCATTAGAAGTCAACAGTTGAGCTGCTTCTTCTGAAGCAGGTTGGGAGGAACAGGCCTCCTTGGGTGTTTGTCGGCCTATCGTCAGTCACAAGTTCTATTTGTCTTATCTAATTTATTCGTCAAGTTCTGTTATTTATTTATGTGTATTTTAAAGATTCTGTTATCTACTAGTTTTACTGTTAAAGTTTTAGCTCAGTTTACCGAATGATTTAATAATTCTATGTGAATCGAAATGATTGAATAAAATAGTCTCTGGATTTTTCCCCATGCAAAAAGGAACAACATCGTACTCTAGTACAGAGATAGATTAAAATAAATAAGTCTGATAGGCAATTAGCCATGACATTGAGAAAATTAATTTATCACAAATTTCTCAAAGTTTCTAATTCTGTTTTTACGATACAGTACCCTCATTATTATTTAAATTATTAGCTAACTATTTTCCTAATTTACATATATGTTTCCTTAATGATAAATATCTCTATTTTCAAAAGAATCGGAGTTTTGCATTAACAGTAAATATTTTATCAGTATTCAGTAGTCGTAATGCTCATGTTTATATTAGGAAAACTGATAGATTTACAGTAGAGAAATATTTCCCCTTAGATAATAGCATTTTCCAATTATTTCATGCATATTTTCATACATTGTTTTTCTCAATTTACTGTAACAAAGCATGTTAAAAAATATTTCAAGATTACCATTTCTTATCGTCGATTTCTTACATTTTGTTTTCAACTTTTTTCACACATATCACAATACACTTATTTCACTATAAATTCATTTATCTTGATACAGAATCATAAATACATTATTTCTTAACCTTTGAAATTTTGTTTTAACTTTACAACCTACAATAAAGTAAACCCTAAACCCTACAGTTCTTGGGCAAACCCTCGACACATTGAACTAGCATTTTATTTGCGGGAGTAAGTTACAACTATCAATTCCTTTACATGACAAATTTAGAATAGGTAACATTTTCAGTATTCGTTTCACATTCGAGTTCATCAAACCACAAAACAAGACGATAGCAGCTGGAACTTCAAACACTAGCTTGCAAACTACTTTTTAAAAGCTAAGCACAGAACTCTGTTACAATCCAAGTTTTCATTTCAACATTAAAACCTAAGCACATGATATTCTCGGGTCGAAACCCTTTTAGACAAAATTCTCTTACTATTATTCTTTCATGTTTATATCATCACACCACAGGTTAGGTTTATGGGACAAGCCCTTATGAAATAGAACCGTTACTGCAACATTGCATTTCTTCTTATTAACAGAAAAAAAACTCGATAGAGCTTGAAGAAAACTATCAAACGATAGAATTACATCGTTTAGATTTAAACTCAGAAACCCAAAATACAGTAGGATTTAACTATTGTTGCTTCGAACCTAAAGTTAAAAGGTATCCACACTATGGGCGTGAGAAATAAGCTTTTACAAATATGGCCACAGCGTTGCTAAGATTCTAATGCATTCCATTAATGGAAGAAGCTAGGTCTGCATACTTCATGATAGGAGTACCCACAAGGGTTATGCCACTGAGGCTTATCGGTGAAAGCGAGACCGGATATCCTTGGAGCTTTCAACAATCGCAACACCCAGAATCTATATAACCTTTACCTACAACAAACCATAGCATTTTGTTTAAATCCAAAACCTCTACTACTTCACTACAAAACAAAATGATACAAGATTATACCGTTCACTCTTAGAAAAACTAAATACATTAAGTGGAAGCTCATAAGCTTGAATGTTGGAGATTCAAGCACAAAGAAGAAACTCGAATCCATCTAATAGTAACAGTATGAGGACTCTCATTTAAAATCCTTCGTCAATAGTTACAGTCTAAACTCTTACATGCACTATCTCTCCATTAAAGCCGAGCTACAGAACAACGATAACCAGAGGTTTCACCATCGATTCCGGGAAAAGGAGACACGATTTTTCAACAAAAAAAAACCCTACTTTCAAGCAACCTATCCACTAACTCTCCCATACTCTACCCTTTCAACTGAATGTGTGAATGCATCACTTATGTTATGGCAAGAATTTCCTTAGGGTTTTACCCACCTCATTATTCGAGACAGGAGATCAACATCTAGGATCGAGCCAACGAATCAAGATAGTACTAAGGTAGAGCCATTACCAAACAACATTTATTAATCGTATTCATTAATCCATTACAATTGGATGCCACATCACTCAAGGCTGAGCTTACAGCTTGACGATTTATCATCACACTTACAACAGTATCACGTGGAGCTAACAACACGTAGGAGCCAACGAAGATTACCAATACCAACACACAGGGTTCTATTTAATACCATATCTCACGTATCCGCTGCCAGGAGTTTACCTGCAATCACATTTAATGGTTGTCAGTATCGAGTTATGGTATCAGCTAAGTCTCGGGATCATGTCACTATCATATAGCAGTTACAATACAACTGGTGAAATCTGCAAAACCATAAGATAATACATGTCAAAGTCATAATCATTGCATTATATGTTATCAACCATAGTATAGAAAGGTTGATGTCATACTACAACGAGGTTTAATCACAACCATAAAAATTTATCACGACGGTTTCATTCACGCTAAGAGCATTAACTTGTTCTAAAATCATATAGTACCTTTTTGCATTACAGATCCGAACTATAGGATTTACTTATCACATTTCTTCCATGATTTTCAAATAGTCTCCATATATATTATCATAACTAAGGAATTAGTATATTTTATATACCAAGCATGTATTTACTATCGATATAATGCCTTAGTATGATAGGCATGACCCTAAAAGTTTATTATCAAAGCGGGTCCTTTTAACTTAAAACATGCCTTACAATTTTAGCTAGAACACTTTACACATCTAGGGTTTAACCCAAACCCTATGTGACGTACACGATGTTGTCTAGTAATACCTTGTACACAAGTTAACATAGTAGAACTACATCACTTTAAATATTCAACATTTATTATATCACAGCCATCATCTCCAGGAACTTCAACTAAAATTTACAATGACTCTATCATACATAGGATCATCTTGATCACTTTTTCAGACTGTTGAACCTAGTTGTAATCTACTAACCCTCCCAATAGGCACAAAAAGTATAATGCATAACACTGCTAGAAACATAATCAAATAGTACAATAAAGACGATGTAGAGACAACGAAGTGGAAATCGAAATTATATACCAGCAGTATCTTTTTACACTGCAGATTACATAGTTATCTCAAACATACAGATGACAAATGGAAGCTTATAACTTGTCTTATAAAAACTTGAATTACTCTCTTACCTCACCTCCAGATCTGTGAAGAAAGAATCCAATGCTTTAGATATCAAAGCTAAGTAAACCTAAGGGCACCCTGTAGGAACCCCTTTCATAAATATGCAAACAATTTATCAGTATTTTACCAGTTCTTCACGCATTTTGAAATAAACCCTGTTCTATCACATTTCATTTACAATCAAGCGTCTTTTTATATTTAAAATTTAAAACACAATAGTTTAAGAAGTACCTTTCATCATTTAGTTAACAAATTACAGTTCTGCAAATAACATTTATCTCATAAAAAAAGCTATGCCAATTTTTTTTATTTTTTTGCGATTTTTGGGATGTTACAAGTTCTCAACCCCTTTCCATTTCAAATACATGGAACTTATAGTGGCCTGGAGTCTCATACTCGTCCCATGTGAAACAAAAATTAGTTACAATAGAGGGACACCTCATCATAGTTCAGATGTCACTATCATATAACATAAAATATAACAAGATAAGCCTAACTGCTTTCCTGCACTTGTCGGTATGCCGTTAAACAATAAAATATATTTAAAGTATATGTCTAATGGTGAAAATTCATTACATAACGGGAAACCCACTGCCACGTCCTCGAAAATCAAAATCCTAAATATATTGCAAACTTTCATATAAAAAATAAACTGATATTTATAAAATGCATAGATTTAAGATCTAAGGGGTAGCAACTGCTAGTGGAGTGTGATAGGTATATTTCATCCTTCCATCTTTCTCTATAGGTATCCAAAGATCAGTTGCTCGGATGTCATAACTTATCATTTCTTTCTCCGGGACCCTTATGTTAAGGTGATCAACAGAAGACATGGGTGGAAGCCCTTCACCAATAGAGGTCAATCTGTACAACATCTCAAAATATTCGTCCATCTTGTCCATCAGGATTTTCCTTGAAAGCGGATGGCTCAGATGTTTGAACTTGGAATGATCCATCCGCCTGCTAATCATCAACTTTTTATGCTCACTTTGGGGAATCAATCTTTTCTTTTCATCCCAAAATTGAGGAAATCCTTTTTCTACTAGTCCTCCAAACTGTCCTTTGAACTCTATTAACTGTTCATTCATTTCATTGCTTTGGCTTCCACAGCTTCGACCAATGCATACTTCCCTAGGATTTGTTTTGCTGCTGCAATGGTTGTGACCCTGTCTTTGATGCTCAAATGTATGATATCCTTATCTATCAAACTATTTAAAAAGTTTATAGCATTATATGCAGTCTCCTTTGGCCTTTTGTGCAGCTTTTCCTTCATGCCAGTGCAGCTCTTAAAGACATCAGTGACTATCTTCTCCTTTGTCCTAATGAGGTCTAGATAAGGTCTGAACCTCTCAGCTTCCTAGATAATAAAATCCCAGACCAGATGCTTGCATCCCTGCATAGTTGTTTTCCCTGTAATCTTCTGAGAAAACATGTTATTAATTGCTACTAATTCCTTATTTTTTTCCTGTAGGGCATTTGTGCATTTTTTGTTTTCGTCATTTTCTTCTTTTAATCTTTGATTCTCCACTTTTAGTTCTCGTATTTCAACCTCCTTTAGGTTGATCTGGGACATGGCCTGTACAATGTTGTCAGTACCATCCTTCTTCTTGTTTGGGTTTTCGCTTTCCTGCTGTGAACATATGTTTGACAAACTACTCTTCAACTGTTCGATTAGACTCTTCAAACTCACCTTCTCTTTCTCCCAGCATCCTTCTTTCTCTGCAAACCTTAGCAATTCAGCTTTATTATTGTTGATCTCCCTACTTAAATCTTCTTTCTTGTATTAAATTTGTCTCTTCGGGGGCTTGTATCAACTGGGTGTTGGGTATTTTCATTCTCTTTTGTAGGCTCTGGATCAAATTATCTTTCTCTATCAACAGTTTCTTCCTTACTTTTCCTCTGCCATCCTGTTCAATTAAATCAAACTGCAGCTTTTTGACATGCTGCTGAAGTGCTTTATTCTCTGACCTTTCATGTTTGAACTATGCGTCCATTTTATTTACAGTAACTTCCAAATTAGAGATCTTCAAGGATGCTTTCACTAAGTCATCATATAGACCTTCTCCAATTTGCCTGTGAAATTGAATCCTGTCTTGCAAGGGTATCTTCTTCCATTGTATTCTTGCTTCTGTCATTTTTTCTTTATTGGATATCGTTAGATTGAAAGTGTGTGTCTTGATATCCCTACTTGTCATCAAAGATGCCTCTATTTTATACAAACTCCTTACTCTAGGCATTAGTTCAAAAATTTTCTGTGCAAATTCCTGCTTATTTTTCCCATGATACTTAAACATATCTTCTTGGGATTGAAATTTACTGTCCTCACTCCCTCCTGCTGCATCTTGGGATTTATATTATTGGACTTGGATAACTGGGGTTGATAACATCTCTTTCTGCTCATCTATACTACCTATCAGGACAGATGATACTTCTGGTGTTTCAAATTTTAGTCTTGTCCTTTCACCTTCTTCTTCTTCTTCTATTTCAATGACTTCTAGTAATTCTCTCTTCCTGCCTACCTCCAGAGTGTTAAGTAGCTTGTCTGTTTCCATAGGATCATCAGTCACGATCAAAGCTTGGACTTGTAAATCTAGGTCATCTTCCTCTTCGGGCTCATATTGCAATAAATTCCACCCCTTCAATAATCCTTTAGCTTCTTGGTGTTCAAATGCCTTCAAACCATTTTTCTTCTTCCTTTCGGCTATGATATGTAGAGGATCATATGCAATCACTACATCTTTTCTGAACCCCATATTTCTCAACATTTTTTCCACTTCTCTAACAGCTTCTTTCAACTTGACAATAAAAGGGCCAACTTGCCAAGGGAGCTTTATATCAGAACCTTTCTCATATTGCCCAAACTGTTCCTCTTTTGCAATTAGCCTCTGTCGAATGAACTCAAGGGAAAAAACCCTCAATGTTAAAAATGTTGGCAAAAAGTACGTTTCATGTACAAAACCAAACACCCTTATCACTATGGCATCTTTCAACAAGAACCAGTTGCCAACGACCAGTTCATCTTTCAACTGCATCAGAGATTTCATTTCTAGTAGTACTCTGGTTAGTTCTTCTTCAAACATAACTTTGTACACAACAGATAGAATGTAGTTCATGTAATTGAAAACATTATCCTCCAAATTCCCTATAAAGAGTATCTAAGAGAAACGTAACTCCTCTGCACTACTATTCAGAATCATCTTAGTCAAATTACCTGAAACCAAAAAAATATGGTATTTTCAAAACAACTCTACTGTGCATGGATTTTTTCGGCCAAAAATTCCTCAAACTTGAGGGATGGTACTGACTCACTTCCCGCCTCCGGGGAACTAACACTAATCTTGAATAACAGGCTCAGTTATACTTCAGTTATCCATAAGTATGAGTCTAAACCTAAAAATTATGCTATCAAAGAAAAAACCAACTGGGTGTGGTCATTAAAAAGGATGACGTCCAGTAGGTAGGCAGTATCTGTATGTTAAGATTTAATATGCTAAGACATAAAATAGCAGCATTACATTCCATTTCACAATAGTAGCATATATAGGATCACTGAAGAAACAACAAGCATAGCATAAACACAAGAGACAGAGATTTATCCTGGGAAACCCTCATGGGGTAGAAAACCCAGCAAAGCTTCCTCAATATAGATGACCAGCAATATACAAAGATGAAACCCTGAGACATGATCTCCTCCTCCATAATAGCAGACCTCTCATCCACAAGTGCGCTATCCTCAAGTGTGTGAGTGTGTATAATGAGGAACACACCTCCTCTATTTATACACTACTCTGATATGTATTTTACACAACTACATGTAGGCTCGTATTTAACCATTAGGTTAAATACCCCATTATAACTGACTAGGCCGACCCCCACATGGTGGGTCTAATAACCCTTTGACCCATATAACACATACAGGGCCAACCCCCACTAGGGAAGTCTAATAACCCAAGTTACCACATTCCGACGGAGGAATAAACATCTCCGGATATACAATAATATCTTCACAGAGGAATGAAACATCTCCGGAATAATAAAGTACAAATATAATATTCTTTGAACTTACAATATCTCAACACTCCCCCTTAACGAGAAGGATATTATAACAGCATCTGCACGAGCAAGGAGTCATCAACATCATACATGATACATCTATAAATCATTGGAAGCTTTCTCAACATCATCAGTAACTCAAGTAGTTACTGGAACATCTTCAATACTGGAACATCAACATCTTAAGTACTGAGTCTTTATCTTCTGCAGCACTCGAACAACTACAGCAACATCAACATCTAGATCCTCGCGATCATCAGCATCATCATCTCACGATCATCAGCATCGTCATCACACGATCATCAACATCGTCATTAGCATCATGATCATCAGTATCGTCATCACATGATCATCAGCATCGTCATCACACGATCATCAACATCGTCATCACATGATCACCAGCATCATCATCATACGATCATCAGCATCGTCATCACACGATCATCAGCATCATCATCACACGATCATCGGCATCGTCATCACACGATCAGTAGCATCGTCATCTAGATCATCACGATCAGCAGCATTGTCATCTAGATCATCACGATCAACAGCATCATCATCTAGATCATCACGATCAACATCATCGTCATCTAGATCATCACGATCAACAACATCATCAATACAAGTATAAATATCATTAATACAAGTATCCTCATCAATACAAGTATACACATCATCAATACAAGTATCCTCATCAATACAAGTATACACATCATCAATACAAGTATCCTCATCAATACAAGTATCCTCATCAATACAAGTATACACATCAGCAATACAAGTATCCTCATCAATACAAGTATACATATCATCAATACAGGTATCCTCATCAATACAACTATACATATCATCAATACAAGTATCCTCATCAATACAAGTATACACAATAGCAGCATACCCTGCAACACACAAGATCCAATTACGGGATGATCAATCCCTCTCACTTTAAGACATAGGTCCAAGGATGATACAATCCTGATCCGCTTACGGGATGATCAGTCCCTCTCGGTTTAAGACAACTCTCATGTCTATGGATGATGCAATCCAGATCAACTTACAGGATGATCAATCCTTATCACTTTAAGACACCTCACCATGTCTAGGGACGAGGCAATCCCAATCTATTTACAGGATGATTAGTCCTTATCACTTTAAGACATCTCACCATGTCTAGGGACGAGGCAATCCCAATCTATTTACAACATGATTAGTCCTTATCACTTTAAGACATCTCACCATGTCTAGGGACGAGGAAATCCCAATCTATTTACAGGATGATTAGTCCTTGTCACTTTAAGACATCTCACCATGTCTATGGACGAGGCAATCCCAATCTATTTACAGGATGATTAGTCCTTATCACTTTAAGACATCTCACCATGTCTAGGGACGAAGAAATCCCAATCTATTTACAGGATGATTAGTCCTTATCACTTTAAGACATCTCACCATGTCTAGGGACGAGGCAATCCCAATCTATTTACAGGATGATTAGTCGTTATCACTTTAAGACATCTCACCATGTCTAGGGACGAGGCAATCCCAATCTATTTATAGGATGATTAGTCCACTCAATCTCATTTAGGACTATCCTTCCTTTTGAATTATTGGATTTACTGTCCAAGGATGATTTAATCCATTCAATTCATTTAGGACTATCCTTCCTTTCGGAATTACTGGATTTACTGTCCAAGGATGATTTAATCCACTCAATTCATTTAGGACTATCCTTCCTTTCGGAATTACTAGATTTACTGTCCAAGGATGATTTAATCCACTCAATTCATTTAGGACTATCCTTCCTTTCGGAATTACTAGATTTACTGTCCAAGGATGATTTAATCCATTCAATTCATTTAGGACTATCCTTCCTTTCGAAATTACTGGATTTACTGTCCAAGGATGATTTAATCCACAACCATACATTTAGGACCACATCCAAGGATGACTCAATCCTCAACCGTACATTTAGGACCACGTCCAAGGATGACTCAATCCTCAACCGTACATTTAGGACCACGTCCAAGGATGACTTATTCCTCAACCGTACATTTAGGACCATGTCCAAGGATGACTTAATCCTCCACCGTACATTTAGGACCACGTCCAAGGATGACTTAATCCTCAACCGTACATTTAGGACCACGTCCAAGGATGACTTAATCCTCGACCGTACATTTAGGACCACGTCCAAGGATGACTTAATCCTCCACCGTACATTTAGGACTACGTCCAAGGATGACTTAATCCTCCACCGTACATTTAGGACTACGTCCAAGGATGACTTAATCCTCAACCGTACATTTAGGACCACGTCCAAGGATGACTTAATCCTCCACCGTACATTTAGGACCACGTCCAAGGATGACTTAATCCTCAACCGTACATTTAGGACTACGTCCAAGGATGACTTAATCCTCAACCATCCACCAAGGACTTCATTCTCGAAGACATATGTCTACGGCTCTTCTTTCGGACTGAAGTCCAGGGATGATGCAATCCCCTCACATGTTCACCAGGAACTTCATTCACGAAGACATATGTCTACGGCTCTTCTTTCGGACTGAAGTCCAGGGATGATCCAATCCCCTCACATGTTCACCAAGAACTTCATTCACGAAGACATATGTCTACGGATCTTCTTTCGGACTGAAGTCCTGGCATGATCCAATCCCCTCACATGTTCACCAAGAACTTCATTCTCGAAGACATACGTCTACGGCTCTTCTTTCGGACTGAAGTCCAGGGATGATCCAATCCTCTCATGTCCACCAAGGACTTCATTTTCGAAGACATACATCTACGGATCTCTTTAGAACAAGTGTTCAAGGATGATACAATCCCTCTTCTTTCTCGGAGACATTTGTCTACGGCTCACTTTAGAACTTGTGTTCAAGGATGATGCAATCCTCACATGTATTCTCATCAATTTCTATCGATCCTGGGAACCCATACAGAACCTGATTCACACTTCTTCTTTAATTACACCATTAAGAGAATGGTCTTATCTAGCCACTTGGAGCAAACATCTCATCATGATTCTCTTCTTCTTTCTAAGAGAATCTTCTAGCCATAAGCCTTCTATAGTGTGTTTGATTTGAAAATCTTTTTTTTGTTTGTTTAACATCCATCGCTTGTTTAGTGTTCATCATTCATCGTGATCTTTCCTACAAATCAAAATTAAGTACATGATTAGTAATACTTCATAATCATCAAATCATATTGACATGATAACCTATTATGCATACAGATATCATTTACATAGTTATGCAACTATTTTGACCAATACTTTGGCACAATAGTTTCCCATATCCTGTATGCATACAGTGGCTATCTAGATGCCTTCCATCTCTACCAAAAACATACTATCGAGAGTGTGCACAGCTCTCAGCATGTCAGCAAAGAGGTTTCATTCTAGACAAGCAACAATGGAATGTTTGTCCAACTTACCAATCATATGCATATTAGTAGTATACTGTTCAATGCTCTATGAATGTTTACACTCAGCATGATATATTCTAGGAATACAAATATGCATACAAGCAATATCATTTACTATTTCAAATAACAACTCAAATACTTATCTTTTATGTTTGTGTGGTTGCCTCCCGCTTGATCTTCTATATGTCTTTTGAACTTGTATTCATTCTGTACCACTGTGCATGCTCAAGTGTGCACTAGTGTCATCCTCATGATCTCATACACAAACATACGTTCATTAGTATATTCTCCAAACATTCTAATTCTAAATAATCTTGAATATGTATAGTCATGATCATTAGTATTCAGGGTTTCAAGGAAGTCTTCTTTTACTCATGCATATTCTTGTTTGATCATAGTACTCTTATGGTTAATTAAATCATCAAGACAAGAGACATAATATGCATAAACCCTTGATTACTAACTTTATGAATAAGCATAACCAATCATACCAAGTATACTTATATAAGGGATCCTAACACAAGGTAAGATTCTAACTTGACATAAGAAAACATATCTGGATTAGTTATGTACAACATACCTAAACAATCTCTTCAATTATTTAGAGATCCTGAGCTAGAACCTGCATGTCTCATAGGTTAAGCATAATATAACAAAGTCATACATACCTCGTAAGTAGAACAAATATTATGGATGAGTCTTTGTCTTCATGTTGTCATGGTCATGGAACTTGATTTGTCTTTTGTGATGTACCTGTATCTTGTTAGCAGACAACATCAACCTCACACAACACCATAATGCATTAGTACAATCATATAGCCCTAATCAATGAATGTATTCGATCATTCACATGCATTCATACTGTTACTAGGGTGATAAGACAATTCTAACAATAATCAAGATTGTACTAATAAATAATATGAAGACAAACACATTATGAACTTAATCAAGAATCATATTTCAAGACATACCTGAACCTCCTTAAGTCATACCTGTCGAGACTTTTTGTAGTCTTCTTATGTAAGGACTTAGCCTCAACTCCCCCTGAAACTTGATTTGGAGCTTGATTAGGGCTTGCTAGAGAAACCCTAAAAATTCAATCTTTGACTTTCATGCTTCTGAATGGATGGAAGGATGTGTCTTGCTGAGATGATCAAACTAGCATACTTCACTTTTGAAATCTCCAAAATTTGACCCCTCAAAATTGCCTTCGAAACTTCTAGATCTTTTGGACAGGAACCCGAACTAGGGTTTGATGAAGCCCACCCTTCTGTCCAATCAAAAGGTTCGATCCAAGGCTCTAAACTCTTATTTTTTTGAGGAGCTTCCAGCCGTGGTTACAGACTTCAAAAATTCCAACTTTTGCTGAAGCCCTAATTTTCCATCTTTCTCATCAAAATCCCGAACTAGGGTTTGATCAAGCCCGATCTTCTACCCAACCAAAAAATTCAATCTTGGTCTCTAAATTTCAATTTTCCTGAGTAGCATTCAGCCATGGACTCCGATTCCAAAAATTCTAACTTTCTCCGAAACCCTAAATTCCGGAAGCCA
Organism: Larix kaempferi; assembly: GCA_027924585.1. Classification (NCBI taxonomy): domain Eukaryota; kingdom Viridiplantae; phylum Streptophyta; class Pinopsida; order Pinales; family Pinaceae; genus Larix; species Larix kaempferi. Next base: position 22,636,369 of record BSBM01001023.1, read on the forward strand.
TGAATAAAGGTGCTCCAAAAATAATTTTGTTTTGATAGAAATATGCACCTGATTGTTTCTGCTATAACTCTGAAATTTTTTGCTCCACAGGGTCTGAAAACTTTTTTTGCAGAAGCCTGACCTGTCATATTTCCATCCTGACAGGTCTGACCTCAATTGGATTTTCTGAGAGAGAGTTATGCTAAGTGTCGCAACGTGACCTGTTTATGGGATAAAACAGGAGAGCGAACTTGTATGGCGTTCCACGTGTCATTGGTTCACCTTCGTCCTCTGAAAACATTTTTTGAGATATTACAGTCTGTGTACTACCTGTCACTTTTTATGAAATTTCATTTGGAGCTTCCTATCCCAAGTTATGACCTTTTTTCCAAGGTCACCTGATTTTGACTGAGATCTGGAAGAGGCAAAAACCCTAACTTGTACTGATCATAACTTACAAAGTACAACGAATCTGAGGATTCCCTTTGGACACAAGGTACCTGGGGATGTTATCTATGACCTGTAAATGTTTCAGACCCTGAACCTTCTCCAAAATGGATTTATAGCGAAATTTCCACGATGACTGGTTTTTGCTATGTAAAGCCCTAACCTTCAAATTGTCGTAAGTAAAGCAAGTGTCGTAAGTGCCATACCTTGTCTTCCTTCAGGTTAGCTCTGATACCATGTTAAGATTTAATATGCTAAGACATAAAATAGCAGCATTACATTCCATTTCACAATAATAGCATATACAGGATCACTGAAGAAACAACAAGCATAGCATAAACACAAGAGACAGAGATTTATCCTGGGAAACCCTCATGGGGTAGAAAACCCAGCAAAGCTTCCTCAATATAGATGACTAGCAATATACAAAGATGAAACCATGAGACATGATCTCCTCCTCCATAATAGCAGACCTCTCCTCCACAAGTGCGCTATCCTCAAGTGTGTGAGTGTGTATAATGAGGAACACACCTCGTCTATTTATACACTACTCTGATATGTATTTTACACAAGTACATGTAGGCTCGTATTTAACCATTAGGTTAAATACCCCATTATAACTGACTGGGCCGACCCCCACATGGTGGGTCTAATAACCCTTTGACCCATATAACACATACAGGGCCAACCCCCACTAGGGAAGTCTAATAACCCAAGTTACCACATTCCGACGGAGGAATAAACATCTCCGGATATACAATAATATCTTCACGGAGGAATGAAACATCTCCGGAATAATAAAGTACAAATATAATATTCTTTGAAGTTACAATATCTCAAAACTGTAATCTCTACATCAGGTTTTAAATAAGTGACAAGGAAAGCTTTACGGATTTCAGGGGAGATCTTCCTATACAGAGTAACGACCAATTCTTCAGAGAAACTTTCAGGAATTAGGGTTGGTGAATCGAGTACAGCAAGGGTACTTCGAACAACGACATCATCTACACTATAGACGATTTTAGACCTCTTGGTGTTCATTATTACTCGTTGGGTTTCTGAATAAATTAACGAACACCATGACAAAAACTCTGGGAAAGGCATTATCTGTTCCAAGAAAAAGAAAATAAAAAAGAACTGATGGACCCTATGGACATCTACCCCTTGTTTAAGCAGAGATTTCAACCATCTTTTAACTTTTGGTATAGGGAGCCAAACGTCTGGGTCAAACACATCAGAGTCTTTGTCTTCTAGGGTCGTTATGACCTTAGAACTAGTAGAAACTTGTTCGCCTGCCATTCTACGACTATAAAATAGATTGCACGTTGCAAACAAAGGGGTTTTGCCTCAGCGCGACCTTCTCCCTGCCATTCATTTCGGCTTCTGCACTTCCAGAAGATTCCAACTCTGACAGGTCCAAGAAAGAAATGTTAATTTTACACATGCCTCCTTATATATAAAAAAGTTTTCCAAATAATTTCTGCCCACCTTTGCCAGCTATCCCTCTTTCTTGTCCGTCGATCTGCCAGGCATTATTTCTAGTCTGTTGATTTGATCCCTTATTTAACCTTTTTTCGATTTGACATATTTTCATCTCCACTGTAGGATCTTCTATTGGATTTAAATCTTAGCCATCCATCGTATCCAACATCCTATAAGGATATGGTGGTATCGTTACCTGACCTCCAGTTTTGGGTTACCAATTAATCTTCCTCGTGAGGTGCTCAGGTGGTGACACATGGCATATGGTATGCACCCTTGCAACCACCTTCTCCACTTAGCTGGGGTGCTCTTTCACCTTGCAATGATCACCGAGGAGCATTGATCTTGTCCTTTAACATATCTATGGCGGGGAGCTCTCCAAATGTCTAGCTTTCAACACTTTTGTCGGTGGGGTCCACTATTCTATTAACCATGCATACTCTATCTCCTCCTGCCATAGATCTGATTCCCTATCGTTGCAAGCCGTTGATCTACCCTGACCTCCGTGCCGATGTGACAACTTGTCCTTCGCACCGTCAAATATCTTACCATGCAGCCTGCACTGTTGATATTCTACCTTGCTTTTCCGCTGCGATGGTATCGCAAGCCTTCTGGTAGTTTTCACTTACTGCCCAAAATCTCATGCGAGGGATCCTCCGACTACCATCTGTCCTAGCGGTTTATCTCTCATGACCACCCTCCTGTGCTCTTTTCCACACAGCTCCACGATGTGAGGGCGATTGGGGGCCGTGGATATCTTTCGCGCACCCAATCAGCGGTTGGGGCTTATTCGAATTTTAACCCTTACTTTTCTTTTTTTTAGACTATAGATTATTGGCCTTTGTATCCATTTATAAGTATTTGGGCTAGCTTCTTATGCCTAAAGTGCCAAAAAACCCTTTATTTTTCTCATTATTTCCTCTCCACTTCTGTAGCTTCTTGGCCTTAGCAACCTGGACATGAATATGGAGGGGGTTTTAACCATCTCTTCAAGGAATTCACTAGTGGAGTAAGTCCTTCCCTTTGGCTTTGTGCAAAAAATTTATAGGTGCCAACAACTGGCTCTAGCCGGGGATGCTATCCTCCCTGCGAGGTAGCAAAGAACTCCGTAGACTAAGTGCCTAATCCATTGGGCGGTTCAAACTTCGGAGTCAACAACTTCTTCTAAATTCTTAGAACTTCAATTGTATCTACCGCATATCTAGGCCACCCACACACAAAAAGGAAAAGGAACCATGGCTAGCCTTCTAGACCTTATCTTCTTTTCCTTACGGTTTCAAGTCTTTTAGGTTTTCCGTCAAAAATTTCAAAACAACTGTAAAACCAAATGAATAATATATACATAGGCTATGTTACATGAAATACTTGCTTCCCTTAGGATAAGTAATGCTTTAGGAACCTCCCTTTAACCTCACCTCCTGGCTAGGTAGATCCGTCTTGATGTTCCAGTACAAAAGAATTTATTCCTCATATTTCTACAATCATATATGGCCCCATCCACATATGGTCAAACTTTCGATGTTTTTCTTCTTCAGGAGCATTCCATTTCAAAACTAGGTCATTAACCTGAAAATAATCTTCCTTGGCTTTTTTGTCGAAGGCTTCCTTCATTTTTTCTTGATGGCTTTCTACTTTGTCATATGCCTTACTCCTTAGCTCATTCAACTAAACTATATGATTTACTCTTCTCTACATGTGATTTGGTTCTTCTTCTATTCCTTGTAAGAACCTCATGACAGGAAAACCTAGGGATGCTAGAAAAATCACTTCGGCTCCATACACCAACTGAAATGGTGACATTCCAATGGCTCTTTTCGTGCTAATACTATCAGCCCACAGAGCATATTTTAGCTTCGTATGCCAAGACCTCTTGTTATCTTCTAACAGTTTTTTAATGATTCTTACTAGGCTCTTATTTGAAGACTCTGCTAGTCCATTTCCTTGGGGGTAATAGGCCATGGAATGATTTAGGCTGATATGGTACTTATGGCAGAAATTAACCATCTTTTTGGAACAGAAAGCTGGAGCATTATCAGTCACAATTCTTTTGGGAAATCTGAATCTGGACAGGATGTTATCTTCCAGAAAATCCATGATTACTCCTTCAGTTGCTCTTCTGGTAGGTATAGCTTCTATCCATTTGGTAAAATAATCAGTAGCTGTCAAGATCCATCAGTGTTGCCCAGAGGAGTTTGGGTTTATTTCTCCAATGAAATCTAAACCCCATTATTGAAAATGTGCTTCCACTATGATTGGATGTAGAGGAAGAGAAACAACCTTTCTTTTTCCATCAAAAATATGACATTGGTGACAAACCACAATCTCTTTGTAAACATCAGTAAACATCGTAGGCTAGTAAAACCTAGCCCTGAGGATTTTGTTTACTGTCGCCTTCCAGGAATGGTGTCCTCTGCAATCCCCTCTGTGGAATTCTTCTTTTATGTGTTTAGCTTCCTTTTCAACCAAACAATTTAGCAACACCCCTCCAAGATCTTTCCAATACAGGTATTGATTCATGATACAATACTTGGCAACTTTTAGCTTTATAGATATGGCCCTGCTTTTGCTTAACCCTGCAGGTTCCTGTAAATTCTACAATACAAAAACAATGTAAGTATACCAAGGCGACTCAGAGAATTCAGGCTTCACCTGTATGTTTCCATTCGGCAGCTTAGGATGGTCCTCCAAAAAATTTAGCTACAAAGAGTCACAATTTTCTTTTGTCTTTAACTTTGCTAACCCTTGTCCTTTCACCAATTTAGTGGGTTTTATGTCCAAATCATATTCTAGTAATACTACAATCCATTAGGCCCTTCTACCTTCAGGATCAGACTGGGTCAAAATGCTTTTCACAACACTATTTGGGACGTAAGCAATGAGGTGCGAGTGTATAATATAGACCTTGAAATCTTTCAAAGATTTTATAAGAGCATAAGCCTGTTCCCCCATGATATCATATTTCAGTTCCCCTTCTCTCAGCACTCTGCTGAAAAAAACAATAGGTTGCTCATCATTTTGGTCATTTTTTTGCAATAGCACTCCAGCTATGGTATGTTCAAAAGCATATGAAAAAATTAGGAAATCTTTAGTAAAGTTTGGGTTGGCCAACACCGGAGCTTCAGTGATGGCTGTCTTGAATCCTTTGAAGGAATCTATGGCTTCCTCGGTCCACTTTATTTGATTCTCCTTTCTTAACATATTTGTAATACTTCTCATTATTTCAACAAAACTTGGTATAAATCTTCTTAAAAAACCCACTTGGCCAATGAAAGATTGTATTTCCTTTTTGCTTCTAGGCTCTCCTACTTTCTGAATAGCATTAACCCTCTCAGGATCAATCTGTATTCCATCCTTGGTGATGATATGTCCTAAAAGCTTATACTCATCCAGGGCGAAAAAGAATTTCTTGGGATTCACGGAAATGCCATATTTCCTACATTTTATGAAAACCCTCTCCAAATGCATGAGATGTTCTTCATCCGATTTTGAAAAAACGGTTATATCATCCATATATACCACTACAAATTTATCTTTTTCTTCAGCAAACGCAATTTCCATATCTCTTTGGAAAGTGGCTCTAGCATTCATCAGACCAAATGGCATCTTAGCATACAAGAAAGTTCCTCAAGGAATTGTAAAAGCGGTTTTCTTTTGGTCTTCTGGGTGCACTTTAATCTGATTATACCTTGAGAAACCATCCATGGTGGAAATTCTTTCGGCCCCTATCACCGGCTATAAGATATGCTCCATTTTAGGTAGAGGGTAATTGCCTTTCATTGATGCTCTGTTGAGGTTCCTGAAATCAATACATATTCTGATTTCTCCACTTTTCTTTCTGACAGGTACCAGATTTGCTATCCATTGTGAGAATCTTAAGGTAACAATTATCTTTGCATTGAAAAGTTTTTTGACTTCTTTCTCTATGATATCTTTTAACATAGAATTGATTCTCCTTAATTTTTGCTTAAAAGGCTTCTCACCTGGCTTGAGGGGAATGGCATGCTATATGATTGAGGTATCATACTCCTTTAAGTATTCATAGGTCTTGGAAAAAGCATCAGTGTGAATTTTCATCAATTCTACATAGCGTCCGTTTTTGTCAGCATGTAACCTTTTAGACAATTTTACCATCCAAGGGTCTTTCTCTCTACCCAAGTTTTGATCTTCTACTAATTTGCGGGAAGGTTCAAATTTTGGGAGTTTAGCTGCATCATCTTGATCAAATAGCTTTTCTAAAGGTATCAAATCTTTAGGGATGTAATTATTCTTCAATTGGATAATATCCTTACCACCCATCCTGTTTTTCCTCCCTTGGGTTTCAGTTTCTTCTTCAACATTCTCTCCCTCTACAAGGTTTTCCAGGTTCTCATTTTCATTATCAATATGCACATTTGAAAACTCATTAGAAAGTTCTAAAAATCTCCTGAGCTATAAGTCATCCTGAAATACCTGCCAATACTTAGAATTATCAGGAATAGAAGGCCTGTTTTTTTATTTCAACCTCATATTTGGTTTGGGAAAAGATTGGGGTCTTAAAATCCCCAGCAGTAGTTGCCAAGGAATCTGGTACCTCATTTTCATGCCTTGGGATTACTCTAATCTTATGTTCTGTGGAAAAGTTCCCAAAGAAATCCCAAACTTCATTTATATATGTTCTCATTCTTGGGTGTTTGGCTTGGTAACGATCATTTACCTAGTTCACTACTAGCTCAAAGTCCCCAAACACTTCTATCTTCTTAGCTCCCAAATTTTTTAGATCCCGTAATCCCAACACCAATGCTTCGTATTCAGCAACATTATTAGTACATTAAAATGTCAGCTTATATGAAAGTGCCCTAGGCTCCCTATTGGGAGGAATGATCCAAACCCCTGCTCCAGCACCATTTTTGCTCACAGAACAATCAAAATACATTTCCCACCAGCCTTCTTCATTTTTTTCCCCTCTCAGAAGCTTCATACCTGGCTGTAAATTCCTTATCTTCATCAACTTCCATATATGGGGGAGGGTTAGGATCACAACAAGGCCCATCAATAATAAAAAAACGGAATAGCCCATGTCTGTATCAACAGCATATATAGGGTGATTTTCAGGCTTGCTTTTGCTGCTCACAACATATTCCATCCCAATTTCCCTATATAATCTCCTATTTGCTCCAAAAACGAGAATTGTGGCATAAGATAAGTCCATCTGCATAGTTCCTTTAAACTTTGAAACCCAGGATCTTGGAAAAATCATCCCAAACTTCGCAGGTACATCAACCACCACCACATCCATCATGACACTTTTAGTAGGGAGTTGGCTTAGAGTCACTACCATGTTCTTAATCAGTCCCAAACATGGTACTTTTCTAGAATCAAAGGAGAAAAGGTCTTGGTATGGCCTAGTCACTTCTAATCCTAGCTCTTTCAACACAGATTTTGGCATCAGGTTATGAGATGCCCCAGAGTCTATTAAGGCATTATGCAAGATTTGATCTTGGACATGTAGGACTAAGTAGAAAGGAGGGACTTCTTCATCGCCTGGTTCCTCCAACTTAGATCCAAAGATTATGGTAGGAGCATCATCAGATAGCTCCAGAATATCATGTTGGTATTCATTTTTCCCTTTAACCATCTTTGTTATCTCTTCCCTGTACTCATTATTTTTCAATAGCTCATTAAGAGGGTTGGAGATCTTTACCTTTGAGAGTTCAGCTCTAAGACTAAAAATGGGGGCAAGTTTGACTATCTCTGTGACTTCTGGTGGTTTAAGCTCCTCTGAAGGTTGACCATCTTCTTCTTTATTTTCAGGTCTCCTATTTGCAACAACTCCTTGATGTTTCTCTTTCGGCTCTTCTGCAGCCTGTTGGGTGACTGGAGGTTGGTTCAAAGGAAGATTTCCTTTATTCATGGTAACTTCTATATTTCTCAATTTCAGCTTTCTTTGAAGATCATCCACAACATTCTGATAAACCATTAGGTATTGCTCGGATTCTAAGTCAGGTTTTTTACTAGTACTTTCTTTGTTAAAAAAGTCATGTTCCCTTTCAGTCAAGTATATTTCATGGTCTAGGGAGTAAACAAAATGAATATGGGCATCAATGGGACCTTCAAGTACTTCATCATCCACCATATTTTCAGCAAAAGGAGGATGCATCGGCTGTTCTTCAATATTTCTTTAATTTCTCACAGGAGGTGGTGGTCTTCTAAAGTTTGGGTTTCGGATCTGGTTTTCAGGATTCTCTTGGGGAGGAGGCTTGGTATCTAAGGTAAACCTATCCATCAAATTTTCCATGGCTTTCATCATGGTATCAAATTTTGCATCATTAGAAGCGGATGAGGTAGAAGTTTGGATCTCTTGCTTCTTTCTTTCAGCCTCTGTTTTACCCTTTATCTTTCAACAGAGCAGGTAGGGAGGTAGATTTTATTTCCGTTAACATACATGAGAAATCTCCATCAAAGGAATCTGCAAAATGGAGTTTTGCAGCATCTGTGGAGGGCCTTAGGTCATCTGGAATAGAATTGTATGCCCTCATAAATCTAGCAGAAAATTCATGCACAGACTCGAAACCTCCTTTCTTGAGGTGATTGTACTGGGACAAGACTAGGGCAGGACTTCCGATCATTTCCCATCTCTCTAAGAACAGTGTATTAAACGCTGCAAAATCATTTATGGAAGCATTTGGTAACAACCTGTACCGTTTCTTAGGTTCTCCAAACAAACTTTGGGCAAATAAACTCATCTTTGCATCATCATAATCTACTTCCTCCAAATCAATAAAATCTTCAAACCTGTCTACATGTTGTCTCGCAGAAAAATTTCCCTCTCCATCATAGGAGACGATCCTTTGTGCATAGTTTTGTGGTAGATCATGTAAAACAACTCGTAAGGCTAAAGGTTCAAATCTACAAGCCATGGTTACACGCGAATTTTGTGAAAGGGGTGGGATATTCTGGGAACACGGTTTAGCTTTTTTAGCTTTGATAGTATCTAGTAAATCACGCTAGATAGGATCTAACAAGTAGGATTCAGGATTATTAAGAAATACATCACCTAGGGTTATATAGGATTTAGATTTTGATCTTGGTAAAGCTTTCCCAATGTCAATCTCTATATTTAATTCTTGAAAAACAGGTAATCTTTCTTCAGACACAATTCTTTCAATGTTTGAAGTACTAGCTTTATCTTTTTCAGCTTTTCGCCTAAGCAGAGTTTTTGAATTATCAACAACTAGACGAATTTCAGAAATAGGATTACCACTGGTATGGATCTTTCTTGAGGCCATGATGTCTTGTTAAGATCCCCTTCAGAAGTAGAATTTAGCTTTGGTGGTCTTCCCCAGTGGAGTGCTTTCTTGAATATAAGTATTTACGAGTGGAGTCACCAGGGAAAAATTGTACAACCTTCAAACCTATGGAAATCTCCATTTTCCCACAGGGATCTCTCTTTTATTTGAATCTTCGAAATTTTTTTTCGTTCTTGCAAGGAAAACAAGAAAACTTGCGGTTCCCTGGAAACGGCGCCAATTTTTTATCACCCAAATTGAACCCCGGGTTGTAAGAAGGGTAATTCTGGGTAACCACTAACCAATCTTTTGACTGATGCTACTGACCCAACACAGTCTGAGAGGGCTCTCTCAATAAACTAATGAAAAACTAGAAATAATCAGGGGCATCAACCATAAAAAAGGAATACCAACATTCATTCTTCAAGATGTCCTATCAAAACATACACAGAAGGCCAGATTACTGTAGGACAAAATATACTCATGCAAACCATTGGTTGGAGAACAACAGGGATCTATATTGGGTAATGGATTCAATTCAAGTATAACATAAACATTATTATCAAATGCTTAGCAGATACATTCACACAGAGGCAAGGTAGCAACCAGCTGGTAGTCAAAGTGATTTAATTGATGAAACATAAGAAAGATGAATAATGTTTTGATATAAGGCATACACAGATGAATCCTATACCAACTTTAGCAGAAATATTTTGTGAAATACTTGGTATTAAATGAACAAGGCATAATTTCTATGAATCTCATTCAGATGCTACACTGAACCAAGTATGAAGGAATATTAACAATATGGATTAACAAAGGGAAGAAACACATATCAAATAGGAAAAGAAAAGACAAACTACCAGACCGATTACACAGGAATCCCTGGAAAATGCATGTAAGCTTCTGACAACTTTATTCAAAAAATATCTCTGAATAACAAGAGTGGATAAAATATGCAGAGCTCCAAAAATTTCTCAGCCCCTTTCCATTTGAAAATACATGGAACTTATAGTGACCTGGAGTCTCATACTCAGCCCATGTGAAACATAAATTAGTTACAATATAGGGACACCTCATCATAGTTCAGATGTCACTATCATAAAACAAAAAATATACCAAGATAAGCCTAACTGCTTTCTTGGATTTGCCAGTATGTCGTTAAACAATCAAAGATATTTAAAGTATCTGTCTAATGGTGAAACTTCATTACATAATGGGCAACCCACTGCCACACCCTGGAAAATGAAAATCCTAAATATATTACAAACTTTCATATAAAAAATAAACTGATATTTAGAAAATGCATAGATCTAAGATCTAAGGGGTAGCAGCTGCCAGTGGAGCGTGATAGGTATATTTCATCCTTCCGTATTTCTCTACAGGTATCCAAAGTTCAGGTGTTGGGATGTCGTAACTTGTCATTTCTTTCTCCAGGACCCTTATGTTAAGGTGATCAACAGAAGACATGGGTGGAATCCCTTCACCAATAGAGGTCAATCTATACAACATCTTGAAATATTAGTCCATCTTGTCCATTAGGATTTTCCCTGAAAGCGGCTGGCTCAGATGTTTGAACTTGGAATGATCCATCTGCCTACAAATCATCAACTTTTGATGCTCACTTTCAGGAATCAATTTTTGCTTTTCATCCCAAAATGCAGGAAATCCTTTTTCTACTAGTCCTCCAAACTGTCCTTTGAAATCTATTAACTGTTCATTCATTTCATTTGCTTTGGCTTCCACAGCTTCGACCAACGCATACTTCTCTAGGATTCGTTTTGCTGCTACAATGGTTGTGACCTTGTCTTTGATGCTCAAAGATATGATATCCTTATCTATCAAACTATTTAAAAAGTTTATAGCATTATATGCAATCTCCTTTGGCCTTTTCTGCATCTTTTCTTTCATGGCAGTGCAACTCTTAAAGACATCAGTGACTATCTTCTCCTTTGTCCTCATGCGGTCTAGATAAGGTCTGAACCTCTCAGCTTCCTAGATAATTAAATCCCAAACCAGATGCTTGCATCCTTGCATATTTGTTTTCCCAGTAATCTGCTGAGAAAACCTGTTATTAATCGCTACTAATTCCTTATATTTTTCCTGTAGGGCATTTGTCCCTTTTTCCTTTTCATCATTTTCTTCTTTTAATCTTTGATTGTCCTCTTTTAGTTCTCGTATTTCAACCTCCTTTAGATTGATCTAGGACATGGCCTGTACAATGCTATCAGTACCATCCTTCTTCTTGTTTGGGTCTTTGTTTTCCTGCTGTGAACATATGTTTGACAAACTACTCTTCAACTCTTCGATTAGACTCTTCAAACTCACCTTCTATTTCTCCCAGCATCCTTCTTTCTATGCAAACCTTAGCAATTCAACTTTATTATTGTTGATCTCCCTACTTAAATATTCTTTTTTTTGTATTAACTTTGTCTCTTCAGTGGATTGTATGAACTGGATGTTGGGGATTTTCATTCCCTTTTGTAGGCTATGGATCAAATTATCTTTCTATATCAACATTTTCTTGCTTACTTTGCCTCCACCATCCTGTTCAATTAAATCAAACTGCAACTTTTTGACATGCTGCTGAAGTGCTTTATTCTCTTACCTTTCATGTTTTAACTGGGCATCCATTTTATTTATAGTAACTTCCCAATTAGAGATCTTCAAGGCTAGTTCCACTACGTCATCATATAGACCTTCTCCAATTTGCCTGTGAAATTGAATCCTGTCTGGCAGGGGTATCTTCTTCCAGTTTATTCTTTCTTCTGTCATTTTTTCTTTATCGGATATCGTTAGATTGAAAGTGTGTGTCTTGATATCCCTGATCGTCATCAAAGACGCCTCTGTTTTATACAAACTCCTTACTGTGGGGCATTAGTTCAAAACATCTCTGTGCAGATGCCTGCTTATTTTGCCCATGATACTTAAACATATCTTCTTGGGATTGAAATTTACTGTCCTCACTCCCTCTTCCTGCATCTTGGAATTTATATTCTTTGAATCGGATAACTAGGGTCGATAACCCCTCTTTCTGCTCATCTATACTACCTATCAGGATAGCTGATTCTTCTGGTGTTTCAAATTTTAGTCTTTTCCTTTCACTTTCTTCTTCTTCTTTTGTTTCAATGACTTCTTGTAATTCTCTCTTCCTGCCTACCTCCAGAGTGTTAAGTAGCTAGTTTGTTTCCATAGGATCATCAGTCATGATCAAAGCTTGGACTGGTAAATCTATGTCATCTTCCTCTTCGGGCTCATACTACAATAAATTCCACCCCTTCAACAATCCTTCAGCTTCTTGGTGTTCAAATGCCTTCAAACCATTTTTCTTCTTCCTTTCAGCTATGATATGTAGAGGATCATATGCGATCGCTACATATTTTCTGAAACCCATATTTCTCAACAATTTTTCCACTTCGCTAACAACTTCTTTAAACTTTACAAGAAAAGGGCCAACTTGCCAAGCAAGCTTTATATCAGAACCTTTCTTATATTGCCCAAATTGTTTCTCTTCTGCAATTAGCCTCTGCCGAATGAACTCAAGGGAAAAAACCCTCAAAGTTAAAAATGCTGGAAAAAAGTACGATTCATGTATAAAACCATACACCATTATCACTGTGGCATCTTTCAGCAAGAACCAGTTGCCAACAGCTTGTTCATCTTTCAACTGCATTGGAGTTTGCATTTTTTGTAGTAATTTGGGTAGTTCTTCTTCAAACATAACTTTGTACACAACATGTAGAATGTAGTTCATGTAATTGAAAACATTATCCTCCAAATTCCCTATAAAGAGTATCTGAGAGAAATGTAACTCGGCTGCATTGCTATGCAAAATCATCTTAGTCAGATATGCCTAAAACCAAAAAAATCTGGTATTTTCAAAACAACTCAACTGTGCATGGATTTTTTCTGCCAAAATTTCCTCAAACTTGAGGGATGGTAATGACTCACTTCTCGGCTTCGGGGAACTAACACTAATCCTGAATAATAGGCTCAGTTGTACATCAATTATCCATAAGTCTGAGTCTAAACCTAAAAATTGTGCTATCAAAGAAAAAACCAACTGGGTGTGGTCATTAAAAAGGCTGATGTCCAACGGGTAGGGGTTTCTGTAATCTCTACGTCAGGCTTTAAACAAGTGACAAGGAAATCTTTAAGGATATCAGGGGAAATATTCCTATAAAGAGTAACGTTCGATTCTTCAGAGAAAATTTTAGGAACTAGGGTTGGTGACTCGGGTACAACAAGGGTACTTCGAACCACGGAAGCATCTACACTATAGACAATTTTAGACCTCTTGGTGTTCATTATTACTTGTTGGTTTTCTGAATAATTCAACAAACACCATGATACGAACTCCGGGAAAGGCATTATCTGTTCCAAGAAAAAGAAAATAAAAAAGGACTGATGGACCCTATGGATATCTACCCCTTGGTCAAGTAGAGCTTTCAACCTTCTTTTAACTTCTGGTATAGGGAGCCGAAGGTCTGGGTCAAACACATTACAGTCTCTGTCTTCTAGGGTTGTTCTCACGTTAAAACTAGTAGAAACTTGTTCGCCTACCATTCTACGACTATAAAACAGACTGCACATTGCAAACAAAGGGGTTTTGGAACCCTACTTGTCATGGGAAGCCTGAGAGTGACCTTCTCCCTGTCGTCCTTTTCAGCTTCTGCACTTCTAGAAGCTTCCAACTGCGACAGGTCCAAGAAAGAAATGTCAATTTTACACATGCCTCGTTATATATATAAAACTTTTCCCAATAATTTCTGCCACCTTCACCATCTATCCCTCTTTCACGTCCATTGATCTGCCGGGCATTGTTTCTAGTCCATTGATCTGATCCCTTATTTACCCTTTTTCTGATTTGACATCTTTTCATCTCCACCATAGGATATTCTATTGGATTTAAATCTTAGCCATCCATCGTATCCAACATCCTACAAGGATATGGTGTTATCGTTACTCGGCTTCTGGTTTTGGGTTACCACTTAATCTTCCTCGCGAGGTGCTCAGGTTGTGACACCTAGCATATGGTATGCACCCTCGCAACCACCTTCTCCACTTATCTGTGGTGCTCTTTCACCTTGCGACAATCATTGAGGAGCATTGATCTTGTCCTTTAACGTATCTACGGTGGGGAGCTCTCCAAATGTCTAGATTTCAGCACTTTTGTCGGTGGGATCCACTATGCTATTAACCATGCATTTTCTATATCCTCCGGCCATAGATCTAATTCCCTTTCATTGTGAGCCATTGATCTACCTTGACCTCCATGCCGATGTGACAACTTGTCCTTCGCGTTGTCAGATCTCTGACCATGCAGCCTACACCATTGATCTTCTACCTTGGTTTTCTTCTGCGATGGTATCGCAAGCCTTCTGGAGGTTTTCACTTATCGCCCAAATGCTCATGCGACGGATCTTCCAACTGCCATCTATACTGGAAATTTATCCCTCGTGACCACCCTCCTGTGCTCTTTTCTACGCAACTCCACGATGCGAGCATGATCGGGGGCCGTGGATCTCTTTCGCGCACCCAATCAACGGTTGGGGCTTATCCATATTTTAACCCTTACTTTGCTTTTTTTTGGACTATAGATTATTGGCCTTTGTATCCATTTTTAATTATTTGGGCTAGCTTCTTATGCCTAAAGTGCCAAAAAACCCTTTATTTTTCTCATTATTTCCTCTCCACTTGAGCTGCTTCTTGGCCTTGGCAACCTGGACATGACAATGGAGGGGGGTTTAACCATCTATTCAAGGAATTCACCAGTGGAGTCAATCCTTCCCTTTGGCTTTGTGCAAAAAAATTATAGGTGCCCACAATTAGCTCCAGTCGGGGATGCTATCCTCCTTGCGAGGTAGCAAAGAACTCCGTAGACTAAGTTCCCAGTCCATTGGGCGGTTCAAACTTCGGATTCAACAACGTCTTCTGAATTCTTAGAATTGTAACTGTATCTTCCACATATCTAGGCTACCCACGCACGAAAATAAAAAGGAACCATGGCTAGGCTTCTAGACCTTATCTTCTTTTCTTTAGGGTTTCAAGTCTTTCAAGTTTTCCGTCAAAATTTTTAAAACAAATGTAAAACCAAATGAAAAATATATACATAGGCTATGATACATGAAATGCGTTCTTCCCTTAGGACAAGTAATGCTTTAGTAACCTCCCGTTAACTAGACCTCTTGGTGAGGCCAATCCGTCTTGATGTTCCAGGACAAAAGAATTTATTCCTCGGATTGCTGCAATAATATATGGCCCCATCCACATATGGTCAAACTTTCCATGTTTTTCTTCTTTAGGAGCGTTCCATTTCAAAACTAGGTCATTAACCTAAAAATAATCTTCCTTGGCTTTTTTGTTGATGGCTTCTTTCATTTTTTCTTGATGGCTTTCTACTTTGTCATATGCCTTACTCCTTAGCTCATTTAGCTCAACTATCTGATTTACTCTTCTCTACATGTGATTTGGTTCTTCTTCTATTCCCTGTAATAACCTCATGACAGGAAAACCTATAGATGCTGAAAAATCACTTCCGCTCCATACACCAACTGAAATGGGGACATTCCAGTGCCTCTTTTCATGCTGATTCTGTCGACCCACAAGGCATATTTTAGCTTCGTATGCCAAGACCTCTTGTTATCTTCTAACCGTTTTTTAATGATTCTTACCAGGCTCTTATTTGAAGACTCAACTAGTCCATTTCCTTGGGGGTAATAGGCCGTGGAATGATTTAGGATGATATGGTACTTATGGAAGAAATTAACCATCTTTTTGGAACAGAAAGCTGGAGCATTATCAGTCACAATTCCTTTGGGACATCCGAATCTAGATAGGATGTTATCTTTCAGAAAATCCATGATTACTCCTTCAATGGCTCTTCTGGTAGGTATAGCTTATATGCATTTGGTAAAATAATCAGTAGCCGTCGGGATCCATCTATGCTGCCCAGAGGATTTTGTGTTTATTTCTCCAATGAAATCTAAACCCCATTGTTGAAAAGGTGCTTCCACTATGATTGGATGTAGAGGAAGAGAAACAACCTTTCTTTTTCCATCAAAAATCTGACATTGGTGACAAACCACAGTCTCTTTGTAAACATCAGTAAACATCGTAGGCCAGTAAAACCCCACCCTCAGGGTTTTGTTTACTGTCGCCTTCCATGAATGGTGTCCTCCGCAATCCCCTTTGTGGAATTCTTCATTTATGTGTTTAGCTTCCTTTTCAATCAAACAGTTTAGCAGCACCCCTCCAGGATCTTTCCAATACAGGTATTGAATCATGATACAATACTTGGCAGATTTTAGCTTTAAAGATCTGGCCCTGCTTTTGCTTAACCCTGCAGGTAACTGTAAATTCTGCAGTACAAAAACAATGTCAGTATACCAAGGGGACTCAGAGAATTCAGGCTTCAACTGTATGTTGGTATTCGGTTGGTTAGGATGGTCCTCCAAAAAATTTAGCTACAAAGAGTCACAATTTTCTTCAGTCATTAACTTTGCTAACCCTTGTCCTTTCACCAGTTTAGTGGTTTTTATCTCAAAATCATATTCCAGTAATACTGCAATCCATTTGGCCCTTCTGCCTTCAGGATCAGACTGGGTCAAAATGCTTTTCATAGCACTATTTAGGACGTAAGCAATGATGTGCGAGTGTATAATATAGACCCTGAAATCTATCAAAGATTTTATAAGAGCATAAGCCTGTTTCTCCATGATATCATATTTCAGTTCCCCTTCTCTCAGCACTCTGTTGAAAAAAGCAATAGGTTGCTCAACATTTTGGTTATTTTTTTGCAATAGAACTCCAGCTATGTTATGTTCAGAAGCATATGAATAAATTAGGAAATCTTTAGTAAAGTTGGGGCTGGCCAACACCGCAGCTTCAGTGATGGGTGCCCTGATTCCTTTGAGGGAATCTCTGGCTTCCTCAGTCCACTTTATTTGATTCTCCTTTCTTAACATATTTGTAATACTTCTCATTATTTCAACAAAACTTGGTATAAATCTTCTTAAAAAACCCACTTGGCCAATGAAAGATTGTATTTACTTTTTGCTTCTGGGCTCTCCTACTTTCTGAATAGCATTAACCCTCTCAGGATTAGTTTTTATTCCATCCTTGGTGATGATACGTTCTAAAATCTTAGCCTCATCCAGGGTGAAAAAGCATTTCTTGGGATTCAGGGAAATGCCATATTTCCTAGATTTTATGAAAAGCCTCTCCAAATGCTTGAGATGTTCTTCATCCAATTTTGAAAAAGCCGTTATATCGTCCATATATACCACCACAAATTTATCTTTTTCTTCAGCAAACGCAATATCCATAGCTCTTTGGAAAGTGGCTCCAATGTTCATCAGACCAAATGGCATCTTAGCATACATAAAATTTCCCCAAGGAGTTGTAAAAGCGATTTTCTCCTGGTCTTCGTGGTGCACTTTAATTTGATCATACCCTAAGAAACCATCCATGATGGAAATTCTTTCGGCCCCTACCACCGGCTGTAAGATATGCTCCATTTTAGGTAGAGGGTAATTGTCTTTCATTGATGCTCTGTTGAGGTTCCTGAAATCAATACAGATTCTGATTTCTCCACTTTTCTTTCTGACAGGGAGAATCTTAAGGTAACAATTATCTTTGCATTGAAAAGTTTTTTGACTTCTTTCTCTATGATATCTTTTAACTTAGGATTGATTCTCCTTAATTTTTGCTTAAAAGGCTTCTCGCCTGGATTGAGGGGAATGGCATGTTGTATTCTTGAGGTATCGTACTCCTTTAAGTCTTCATAGGTCTAGGCAAAAGCATCAGTGTGTCTTTTCATCAATTCTACATAGCATCCTTTTTTGTCAGCATGTAACCTCTTAGACAATTTTACCATCCGAGGGTCTTTCTCTATACCCAAGTTTTGATCTTCTATTGATTCATGGGAAGGTTCAAATATTGGGTTTTTAGCTGCATCATCTTGATCAAATAGATTTTATAGGGGTATCAGACCTTTAGGGATGTAATTATTCTTCAATTGGATAATATCCTGACCACCCATCCTGTTTTTCCACCCTTGGTTTTCAGTTTCTTCTTCAACATTCTCCCCCTCTACAAGGTTTTCCAGGTTCTCATTTTTCAGTCTCAATATGCACATTTGCAAACTCATCAAAAAGTTCTAAAAATCTCCTGAGCTGTAAGTCGTCCTCAAATACCTGCCAATACTTAGAATTATCAGGAATAGAAGGCCTGTTTAGTTTTTCAACCTCATATTTGGTTTGGGAAAATATTGGGGTCTTAAAACCCCCAACAGTAGTTTCCAAGGAATCTGCTACATCATTTTCATGCCTGGGGATTACTCTAATCTTATGTTCCATGAAAAAGTTCACGAAGAAATCCCAAACTTCATTTCTATATGCTCTCATTCTTGGGTGTTTGGATTGGTAACTATCATTTACCTGGTTCACTACTAGCTCAGAGTCCCCAAACACTTCTATCTTCTTAGCTCCCAAATTTTGTAGAGCCCGTAATCCAAACAACAATGCTTCATATTCAGAAACATTATTAGTACATTGAAATGTCAGCTTATATGAAAGTGCCCTAGACTCCCTATTGGGAGGAATGATCCAAACCCCTGCTACAACACTATTTTTGCTCACAGAACCATCAAAATACATTTTCCACCAAACTTCTTCATTTTTTTTCCCACTCAGAAGCTTCATACTTGGCTACAAATTCCTTATCTTCATTAACTTCCATATATGGAGGAGGGTTAGCATCACAATAAGGCCCATCAATAAAAGAAATGGAATAGCCCATGTCTGTATCAACGGAATATATAGGGTGAGTTTTAGGCTTGCTTTTGTTGCTGACAATATATGCCATCCCACTTTCCCTATATAATCTCCTATTCGCTCCAAAAATTGGAATTGTGGCATAAGATAAGTCCATCTGCATAGTTCCTTTCAACTTTGAAACCCAGGATCTTGACAAAAGCATCCCAAACTTTGAAGGTACATCATCCACCACCACATCCATCATGAAACTTTTAGAAGGGAGTTGGGTTAGAGTCACTATCATGTTCTTAATCAGTCCCAGACATGGTACTTTTCTAGAATAGAAGGAGAAAAGGTCTTGGTATGGCCTAGTCACTTCTAATCCTAGCTCTTTCAACACAGATTTTGGAATCAAGTTATGAGATGCCCAGAGTCTATTAAGGAATTGTGCAAGATTTGTTCATGGACATTTCGGCTTAAGTAGAAAGGAGGGACTTCTTCATCGCCTGGTTCCTCCAACTTAGATCCAGAGATTATGGTAGGAGCATCATTAGATAGCTCCAGAATACCATGTTGATATTCATTTTTCCCTTTAACCATCTTTGTTATCTCTTCCCTGTACTCATTATTTTTCAGTAGCTCATTAAGAGGGATGGAGATCTTTACCTTTGATAGTTCAGCTCTGAGACTAAAAGTGGGGGCAGGTTTGACTATCTCTGTGACTTCTAGTGGCTTAACCTCCTTTGAAGGTTGACCATCTT
Organism: Larix kaempferi; assembly: GCA_027924585.1. Taxonomy (NCBI): domain Eukaryota; kingdom Viridiplantae; phylum Streptophyta; class Pinopsida; order Pinales; family Pinaceae; genus Larix; species Larix kaempferi. The sequence continues at coordinate 22,656,061 of BSBM01001023.1, forward strand.
CTTCTTTATTTTCAGGTCTCTTATTTGCAACAACTCCTTGCTATTTCTCTTTCGGTTCTTCTGCAGCCTGTTGGGTGACTGGAGGTTGGTTCAAAGGAAGCTTTCCTTTATTCAAGGTAACTTCTCTATTTCTCAATTTCATCTTTCTTTGAAGATCATCCACAACATTTTGATAACCCATTAGGTATTGCTCAGATTCTAAATCAGGTTTGTTACTAGTACTTTCTTTCTTAAAAAAGTCATGTTTCCATTTAGTCCAGTATATTTCATGGTCTAGGGAGTCAACAAAATGAATATGGGCATTCGTGGGACCTTCGGGTACTTCATCATCCACCATAGTTTCAGCAAAAGGAGGACGCATTGGCTATTCTTCAGGATTTCTTTGATTTCTCGCAGGAGGTGGTGGTCTTCTAAAGTTTGGGTTTCAGATCTGGTTTTTAGGATTCTCTCGGGGAGGAGGCTTGGTATCTACGGTCAACCTATCCATCAACTTTTCCATGGATTTCATCATGGTATCAAATTTTGCATCATTAGAAGCGGATGAGGTAGAAGTTTGGGTCTCTCGTTTCTTTCTTTTAGCCTCTGTTTTACCCTTTATCTTTCATGAGGCCATCATGTTTTCCTGTACATCTAGGTCATCTTTCAGCAAAGCAGGTAGGGAGGTATATTTTCCATCCCTTAACATACATGAGAAATCTCCATCAAAGGCGTTTGCAAAATTGAGTTTTCCACTGCCTGTCGAGGGCCTTAGGTCATTTGGAATAGAATTGTATTCCCTCATAAATCTAGCAGAAAATTCATGCACAGACTCGAAACCTCCTTTCTTGAGGTGATTGTAATGGGACAAGACTAGGGCAGGACTTCCGATCATTCCCCATCTCTCTAAGAACAGTGTCTTAAATGCTGCAAAATCATTTATGGAAGCATTTGGTAACAACCTGTACCATTTCTTAGGTTCTCCAAACAAACTTTGGGCAAATAACCTCATCTTTGCATCATCATAATCTACTTCCTCCAAATCAATAAAATCTTCAAACATGTCTACATGTTGTCTGGCAGAAAAAATTTCCCTCTCCATCATAGGAGACAATCCTTTGTGCATAGTTTTGAGGTAGATCATGTAAAATAGCTGGTAAGGCTAAAGGTGCAAATCTAGCAGACATGGTTACAGGCGGATTTGTGAAAGGGATGGGATATCCTGGGCACAAGGTTTAGCTTTTCTAGCTTTGATGGTATCTAGTAAATCATGCCAAATAGGATCTAATAAGTATGAGTCAGGATTATTAATATCTCCTTCACCTAGGGTTAGATAGGATTCAGATCTTGATCTTGGTAAAGGTTTCCAAATGTCAATCTCTATAATTAATTCTTGAAAAACAGGTAATCTTTCTTCAGACACAATTCTTTCACTGTTCGAAGTACTAGCTTTGTCTTTTTCAACTTTTCTCCTAAGCAGACTTTTCGGATTATCAACAACTAGCAGAATTTCAGAAATAGGATTACCACTGGTATGGATCTTTCTTGAGGCCAGGATGCCTTATTGAGATCCCCTTCAGAACTAGAATTCAGCTTTGACGGTCTTACCCAGTGGAGTGCTTTCTTGAATATAAGTCTTTACGAGTGGAGTCACCAGGGAAAAATTGTACAACCTTCAAACCTATGGAAATCTCCATTTTCCCATAGGGATCTCTCTTTTCTCCGAATGTTCGGAACTCTTTATCCTTCTTGCAAGGAAAACAAGAAAACTTGCGGTTCCCTGGCAACAGCGCCAATTTTTTATCACCCAAATTGAACCCCAATTTGTAAGAAGGGTAATTCGAGGTAACCACTAACCAATCTTTGGACTGATGCTACTGACCCAACACAGTCTGAGAGGGCTCTCTCAATAAACTAATGAAAAACTGGAAAAAATCAAGGTCGTCAACCATGGAAAAGGAATACTAGCGTTCATTCTTCAAGATGTTCTATCAAAACATACACAGAAGGTCAGATTCCTGTAGGAGAAAATATACTAATGTAAACCATTGGTTGGAGAACAACAGGGATAGCATAAATGAACACGGAATAATTTCTATGAATCTCCTTCAGATACTACACTAAACCAAGTATGAAGGAATATTAAAAATATGGATTAACAAAGGGAAGAAGCACATATCACATAGGAAAAGAAAGGATAGACTACCAGACCGATTACACAGGAATCCCTGGAAAACGCATGTAATCTTCCGACAACTTTATTCAAAAAATATCTCTGAATAACAACAGTTGACAAAATATGCAGAGCTCCAAAAATTTATCAACCACTTTCCATTTGAAAATACATGGAACTTATAGTGGCCTGAAGTCTCATTCTCGGCCCATGTGAAATAGAAATTAGTTACAATATAGGGACACCTCATCATAGTTCAGATGTCACTATTAAGGAATTGTGCAAGATTTGTTCATGGACATTTAGGCTTAAGTAGAAAGGAGGGACTTCTTCATCGCCTGGTTCCTCCAACTTAGATCCAGAGATTATGGTAGGAGCATCATCAGATAGCTCCAAAATATCATGTTGATATTCATTTTTCCCTTTAACCATCTTTGTTATCTCTTCCCTGTACTTATTATTTTTCAGTAGCTCATTAAGAGGGATGGAGATCTTTACCTTTGATAGTTCAGCTCTGAGACTAAAAGTGGGGGCAGGTTTGACTATCTCTGTGACTTCTAGTGGTTTAACCTCCTTTGAAGGTTGACCATCTTCTTCTTTATTTTCAGGTCTCTTATTTGCAACAACTCCTTGCTATTTCTCTTTCAGCTCTTCTGCAACCTGTTGGGTGACTGGAGGTTGGTTCAAAGGAAGCCTTCCTTTATTCAAGGTAACTTCTCTATTTCTCAATTTCATCTTTCTTTGAAGATCATCCACAACATTTTGATAACCCATTAGGTATTTCTCAGATTCTAATTCAGGTTTGTTACTAGTACTTTCTTTGTTAAAAAAGTCATGTTTCCTTTCAGTCAAGTATATTTCATGGTCTAGGGAGTCAACAAAATGAATATGGGCATTCGTGGGACCTTCAGGTACTTCATCATCCACCATAGTTTCAGCAAAAGGAGGACGCATTGTCTATTCTTTAGGATTTCTTTGATTTCTCGCAAGAGGTGGTGGTCTTCTAAAGTTTGGGTTTCAGATCTGGCTTTTAGGATTCTCTCGGGGAGGAGGCTTGGTATCTACGGTCAACCTATCCATCAACTTTTCCATGGATTTCATCATGGTATCAAATTTTGCATCATTAGAAGTGGATGAGGTAGAAGTTTGGGTCTCTTGCTTCTTTCTTTTAGCCTCTGTTTTACCCTTTATCTTTCCTGAGGCCATCATGTTTGCCTGTACATCTAGGTCATCTTTCAGCAAAGTAGGTAGGGAGGTATATTTTCCTTCCCTTAACATACATGAGAAATCTCCATCAAAGGCGTCTGCAAAATCGAGTTTTGCACTGCCTGCCGAGGGCCTTAGGTCATCTGGAATAGAATTGTATTCCCTCATAAATCTAGCAGAAAATTCATGCACAGACTCGAAACCTCCTTTCTTGAGGTGATTGTAATGGGACAAGACTAGGGCAGGACTTCCGATCATTCCCCATCTCTCTAAGAACAGTGTCTTAAATGCTGCAAAATCATTTATGGAAGCATTTGGTAACAACCTGTCCCATTTCTTAGGTTCTCCAAACAAACTTTGGGCAAATAACCTCATCTTTGCATCATCATAATCTACTTCCTCCAAATCAATAAAATCTTCAAACTTTTCTACATGTTGTTTGGCAGAAAAAATTTCCCTCTCCATCATAGGAGACGATCCTTTGTGCATAGTTTTGAGGTAGATCATGTAAAATAGATGGTAAGGCTAAAGGTGCAAATCTAGCAGACATGGTTACAGGCGGATTTGTGAAAGGGATGGGATATCCTGGGAACAAGGTTTAGCTTTTCTAGCTTTGATGGTATCTAGTAAATCATGCCAAATAGGATCTAATAAGTAGGATTCAGGATTATTAATATCTCCTTCACCTAGGGTTAGATAGGATTCAGATCTTGATCTTGGTAAAGGTTTCCGAATGTCAATCTCTATAATTAATTCTTGAAAAACAGGTAATCTTTCTTCAGACACAATTCTTTCACTGTTCGAAGTACTAGCTTTGTCTTTTTCAACTTTTCTCCTAAGCAAACTTTTCGGATTATCAACAACTAGCAAAATTTCAGAAATAGGATTACCACTGGTATGGATCTTTCTTGAGGCCAGGATGCCTTATTGAGATCCCCTTCAGAACTAGAATTCAGCTTTGACGGTCTTACCCAGTGGAGTGCTTTCTTGAATATAAGTCTTTACGAGTGGAGTCACCAGGGAAAAATTGTACAACCTTCAAACCTATGTAAATCTCCGTTTGCCCATAGGGATCTCTCTTTTCTCCGAATGTTCGGAACGCTTTATCCTTCTTGCAAGGAAAACAAGAAAACTTGCGGTTCCCTGGCAACAACGCCAATTTTTTATTACCCAAATTGAACCCCAGTTTGTAAGAACGGTAATTCGAGGTAACCACTAACCAATGTTTGGACTGATGCTACTGACCCAACATAGTCTGAGAGGGCTCTCTCAATAAACTAATGAAAAATTGGAAAAAATCAAGGTCGTCAACCATGAAAAAGAAATACTAGCGTTCATTCTTCAAGATGTTCTATCAAAACATACACAGAAGGTCAGATTCCTGTAGGAGAAAATATACTAATGTAAACCACTGGTTGGAGAACAACAGGGATAGCAGAAATGAACAAGGCGTAATTTCTATGAATCTCCTTCAGATACTACACTAAACCAAGTATGAAGGAATATTAAAAATATGGATTAACAAAGGGAAGAAGCACATATCACATAGGAAAAGAAAGGATAGACTACCAGACCGATTACACAAGAATCCCTTGAAAACGCATGTAAGCTTCCGACAACTTTATTCAAAAAATATCTCTGAATAACAACAGTGGAAAAAATATGCAAAGCTCCAAAAATTTCTCAACCACTTTCCATTTGAAAATACATGGAACTTATAGTGGCCTGGAGTCTCATACTCGGCCCATGTGAAATAGAAATTAGTTACAATATAGGGACACCTCATCATAGTTCAAATGTCACTATCATAAAACATAAAATATAACAAGATAAACCTAATTTCTTTCTTGCATTTGCCAGTATGCCGTTAAACAATAAAAGGGATTTAAAGTATCTGTCTAATGGTGAAACTTCATTACCTAACGGGAAACCCACTGCCACGTCCTGGAAAATCAAAATCCTAAATATATTACAAACTTTTATATCAAAAATAAACTGATATTTAGAAAATGCATAGATATAAGATCTAAGGGGTAGCAGCTACCGGTGGAGCGTGATAGGTATATTTCATCCTTTCGTATTTCTCTACAAGTATTCAAAGTTCAGGTGCTGGGATGTCGTAACTTTTCATTTCTTTCTCCATGACCCTTATGTTAAGGTAATCAACATAGGACATGGGTGGAAGCCCTTCACCAATAGAGGTCAATCTGTACAACATCTCGAAATCTTCGTCCATCTTTTCCATCAGGATTTTCCCTGAAAGTGGCTAGCTCAGATGTTTGAACTTGGAATGATCCATCCGCGTACTAATCATCAACTTTTTATGCTCACTTTAGGGAATCAATTTTTTCTTTTCATCCCAAAATGCACGAAATTATTTTTCTACTAGTCCTCCAAACTATCATTTGAACTCTATTAATTGTTCATTCATTTCATTTGCTTTGTCTTCCATAGCTTCGACCAACACATACTTAACTAAGATTCGTTTTGCTGCTGCAATGGTTGTGACCCTGTCTTTGATGCTCAAATCTATGATATCCTTATCTATCAAACTATTTAAAAAGTTTATATTATTATATGCAGTCTCCTTTGGCCTTTTGTGCATCTTTTCCTTCATGGTAGTGCATCTCTTAAAGACATCAGTGACTATCTTCTCCTTTATGCTCATGAGGTCTAGATAAGGTCTGAACCTCTCAGCTTCCTGGATAATTAAATCCCAAACCAATTGCTTGCATCCCTGCATAGTTGTTTTCCCTGTAATCTGTTGAGCAAACCTGTTATGAATCGCTACTAATTCCTTATATTTTTCCTGTGGGGCATTTGTCCCTTTTTCCTTTTCATCATTTTCTTCTTTTAATCTTTGATTCTCCTCTTTTAGTTCTCGTATTTCAACCTCCTTTATGTTGATCTGGGACATGGCTTGTACAATGCTGTCAGTACCATCCTTCTTCTTGTTTGGATCTTCGCTTCCTGCTGTGAACATATGTTTGACAAACTACTCTCCAACTCTTTGATTAGACTCTTCAAACTCACCTTCTCTTTCTCTCGGCATCCTTCTTTCTCTGCAAACCTTAGCAATTCAGCTTTATTATTGCTGATCTCCCTCCTTAAATCTTCTTTTTCTTGTATTAAATTTGTCTCTTCGGGGGCTTGTATCAACTGAATGTTGGGGATTTTCATTCTCTTTTGTAGGCTCTGGATCAAATTATCTTTCTCTATCAACATTTTTTTGCTTACTTTTCCTCTGCCATCCTGTTCAATTAAATCCAACTGTAGCTTTTTGACATGCTGCTAAAGTGATTTATTCTCTGACCTTTCATGTTTTAACTGGGCATCCATTTTATTTATAGTAACTTCCAAATTTGAGATCTTCAAGGGTGCTTCTTCTAAGTCATCATATAGACCTTCTCCAATTTGCCTATGAAATTGAATCCTGTTTGGCAAGGGTATCTTCTTCCAATTTATTCTTGCTTCTATCATTTTTTCTTTATCGGATATCGTTAGATTGAAAGTGTGTGTCTTGATATCCCTACTCGTCATCAAAGACGCCTCTATTTTATACAAACTCCTTAATGTGGACATTAGTTCAAAAAGTTTCATTGTAGATGCTTGCTTATTTTGCCCATGATACTTAAACATATCTTCTTGGGATTGAAATTTACTGTCCTCACTCCCTCCTGCTGCATCTTGGAATTTATATTCTTGGACATGGATAACTGGGGTTGATAACCCCTCTTTTTATTCATCTATACTACCTATCAGGATAGCTGATTCTTCTGGTGTTTCAAATTTTAGTCTTTTCGTTTCACTTTCTTCTTCTTCTTTTATTTCAATGACTTCATGTAATTCTCTCTTCCCGCTTACCTCTAGAGTGTTAAGTAGCTGGTATGTTTCCATAGGATCATCAGTCACGATCAAAGCTTGGACTTGTAAATCTAGGTCATCTTCCTCTTCAGGCTCATAATGCAATAAATTTGGCCTCTTCAACAATCCTTCAGCTTCTTGGTGTTCACATGCCTTCAAACCATTTTTGTTCTTCCTTTCGGCTATGATATGTAGAGGATCATATGCGATCACTACATCTTTTCTGAACCCCATATTTCTCAACAATTTTTCCACTTCGCTAACAACTTCTTTAAACTTTACAATAAAAGGGCCAACTTGCTAAGGGAGTTTTATATCAGAACCTTTCTTATATTTCCCAAACTGTTCCTCTTCTGTAATTATCCTCTACTGAATGAACTCAAGGGAAAAAACCCTCAAAGTTAAAAATGCTGGAAACAAGTATGGTTCATGTACAAAACCATACACCCTTATCAGTGTGGCATCTTTCAACAAGAATGAGTTGCCAATGGCTAGTTCATCTTTCAACTGCATCAAAGTTTTCATTTCTGGTAGTACTCTAGGTAGTTCTTCTTCAAACATGACTTTGTACACAGAAGATAGAATGTAGTTCATGTAATTGAAAACATTATCCTCCAAATTCCCTGTAAAGATTATCTGAGAGAAACGTAACTCGTCTGCACTGCTATGCAGAATCATCTTAGTCAGATATGCCTGAAACTGAAAAAATTTGGTATTTTCGAAACAACTCAACTGTGCATGGATTTTTTCTGCCAAAAATTCCTCAAACTTGAGGGATGGTACTGACTCACTTCCCGCCTGTGGGGAGCTAACACTAATCCTAAATAAAAGGGTCAGTTGTACTTCAGTTATCCATAAGTCTGAGTCTACACCTAAAATTTGTGTTATCAAAGAAAAAACCAACTGGGTGTGGTCATTAAAAAGGCTGACGTCCAACAGGTAGGGGGTATCTATAATCTCTACATCAGGTTTTAAAGAAGTGACAAGGAAAGCTTTACGGTTTTCAGGGGAAATCTGCCTATACAGAGTAACGACCGATTCTTTAGAGAAACTTTTAGGAATTAGGGTTGGTGACTCGGGTACAGAAAGGGTACTTCAAACGATGGCAATGTCTACACTACAGATGATTTTAGACCTCTTGATGATATTAGAACTCTTGGTGTTAATTATTACTCGTTGGGTTTCTGAATAATTCAACGAACACCATGACACGAACTCTGGGTAAGTCATTATCTGTTCCAAGAAAAAGAAAATAAGAAAAGGACTGGTGGACCCTATGGACATCTACCCCTTGTTCAAGCAGAGATTTCAACCTTCTTTTAACTTTTGGTATAGGGAGTCGAAGGTCTGGGTCAAGCACATCACAGTCTCTGTCTTCTAGGGTCGTTCTGACCTTAGAACTAGTAGAAACTTGTTCGCCTGCCATTCTACCTATAAAACAGACTACACATTGCAAACAAAGGGGTTTTGGAACACTACCTATCATGGGAATCCTGAGAGTGACCTTCTCCCTGTTGTCCTTTTCGGCTTTTGCACTTCTAGAAGCTTCCAACTCCGACAGGTCCAAGAAAGAAATGTCGATTTTACACATGCCTCATTATATATATAAAACATTTCCCAATAATTTATTCCCACCTTCTCTAGCTGTCCCTCTTTCTCGTCCGTCGATATGCCGGGCATTGTTTCTAGCCCATTGATCTCATCCCTTATTTAACCTTTTTCTGATTTGACATCTTTTCATCTCCACCGTAGGATCTTCTACTGGCTTTAAATCTTAGGCATCCATCATATCCAACATCCTATAAGGATATAGTGGTATCGTTACCCGACCTCTCGTTATGGGTTACCACTTAATCTTCCTCGCGAGGTGCTCAGGTGGTGACACCTGGCATATGGTATGCACCCTCGTAACCACCTTCTCCACTTATCTGGGGTGCTCTTTCACCTTGTGATGATCATCGAGGAGCGTTGATCTTGTCCTTTAATGTATCTACGGTGGGGAGCTCTCCAAATGTCTAGCTTTTAACACTTTCGTCAGTGGGGTCCACTATGTTATTAACCATGCATCTTCTATCTCCTCCGGCCATAGATCTAATTCCCTTTCGTCACAAGCTATTGAACTGCCCTGACCTCCATGTCGATGTGACAACTTGTCCTTCGCGTCGTCAGATCTTTGACCATGCAGCATACGTCGTTGATATTCTACCTTGCTTTTCCGCTGCAATGGTATTGCGAGCCTTCTGGCAATTTTCACTTACTGCCCATACAGTCATGCAAGGGCTCCTCTAACTGCGATCTGTCCTGGCAGTTTATCCCTCATGACCACCCTCCTATGCTCTTTTTTGCATAACTCCACGATGTAAGGGAGATTGGGGGCCGTGGATCTCTTTCGCGCACCCAATCAACAGTTGGGGCTTATCCGGATTTTAACCCTTACTTTGAATTTTTTCGGACTATAGATTATTGGCCTTTGTATCCATTTTTAATTATTTGGGCTAGCTTATTATGCCTAAAGTGCCAATAAACCCTTTATTTTTCTTATTATTTCCTCTCCACTTGAGCTGCTTCTTGGCCTTAGTAACCTAAACATGACTATGGAGGGGTGTTTAACCATTACTTCAGGGAATCCACCAGTGGAGTTAGTCCTTCCCTTTGGCTTTGTGCAAAAAATTTATAAGTGCCAACAACTGGCTCCATCCGGGGATGCTATCCTCCCTGCAAGGTAGTAAAGAACTCTGTAGACTAAGTGCCTAGTCCATTGGGCGGTTCAAACTTCAGAGTCAACAACTTCTTTTGAATTCTTAGAACTACAACTGTATCTGCCGTATATCTAGGCTACCCACACACGAAAAGAAAAAAGGAACGATGGCTAGCCTTCTAGACCTTATCTTCTTTTCTTTAGGGTTTCAAGTCTTCTAGGTTTGCCATAAAAAATTTCAGAACAACTGTAAAACCAAATGAAAAATATATACATAGGCTATGGTGCATGAAATACCTGCTTCCCTTAGGACAAGTAATGCTTTAGGAACCTCCCGACCAGGAAGATCCGTCTTGATGTTCCAGGACAAAAGAATTCATTCCTTGGATTGCTGCAATAATATATGGCCCCATACACATATGGTCAAACTTTCCTTGTTTTTCTTCTTTAGGAGCATTCCATTTCAAAACTAGGTCATTAACTTGAAAATAATCTTCCTTGACTTTTTTGTCATAGACCGATGCCGTAATCCCTCATAGACAATAAATACCCATGACTAGCCAGAATGCATACAACGAACCTGTATATAAAATTAAAATAACAAATAATAGTAAAAGGAAACTAATACCTATAAGACTCATTGCATATATCAAGGAGAAGAAACATACACTTTATCATGTATAACAACTATAAGAATCGAACCAAAAAATTAAACTAATACTCAAGAAAATTTGTGTTCATGAACAAACGAGAAAAAATACTTATCTCATCAATTAGAATGGGGCGACTAAAAGCTTGACTACAATGTTCCTCCCTTCAAACTGATCTCTGTCCGGCGTAGGTTTTCCCGTTGAGAGATCGCCCATGAGCTTGGCATGAATCCACTTGGGTAGCAGAGAAATTTCTGTTTTCACCATTTTATCTTGTTTAGCTTTTTCCTTCCCTTCTTTGCCTTGAAGAAGAAGAAGACGGATGATTCCCTTTGAACCCCATAGTTTTCTTTATATAGCCAAACTATGTTTTGATTATCACCATAAGATCTTGTTAGAACTTAACTTGTTTAATCTTTAGATATTTTTTACTGATAGATTAACTTAGTCAACCTTTGGTTAACTGATCTTTAACTTGACTAAATTTACTTTATTTAGCCTTATCTAATTATTTTAACATAATAACTTATCTTTAATTTAGCTAATTAACTCAAGATATTTAATTAGTTTACTTAAATTCTCTTTTAGTTTTAGCTAACCTTAACTCATTGACGTACATAGCCAATCTTTAATTAATTAATTATCTAATATTTAACTATGACTTTAACTTATTTTACTTAAGGTAATTTTATTATCTTAACATAACTAATTGTAACTTGGCTTTAACTACTAATTTATATAGTTAACATACTATTAATAGCTAAGAGTTTCCCATGCATACTTGTGTATTTAGTTACTATTTATCCATTCATAGCCATGCTTCAACTACCTGTCCTTCTTTAATATTACCTATTTTATTTATCTTTTTAATAATCTTTATTTATAAATACCAATCATATTTCCGTGCTAATAATAAATCATTTTATCTTTTATTCCTAATTTATAATCAAGAAAATATTAATCATTTTTCACTTAGGAATTTTAACGACATCCTTTGTCGAGGCTAGGCTACCAATGTACCTTATGTTAATTTCTTATTTTTACTTAATGGTACTTAGTATAGATTAGCCTCATGCTAATAGTTAGATTATAGGAACTTGTTACTGCCTTGCAGCGACACAGTCAAATTTTCCGCTAAATGGCTGCAACACCGCAAAATTCTCCACTAAATGGTTGCAACACCTCCAAATTTTCCGCTAACTTCTCTCCTAAAGTTTTTGCTAAATTTTTTGTTAATTGTTGAAACTTCATCAGAATTGCTAGTGATCACTTGAGCGTTTTATTTTGAATATTATCCTTTGATGAGAAATGCAACAACCATTGTTTGAAGGAGTTTCAAGTATTGTTTGAAAAGAAGCATCATATTCCATTAGCATCATCAGTGGGCAATTAGATTGGTTTTGGTCACTATGCATGGTATTGAAAGTAACACTCAAATGAATCCTTCTAGTTTTGATGCTACACAGGTATTGGGTTGCGTGAGGATATGCAACAAGTTTAGTTTGGGAGAGATGTTGGGTCACAGATTTTTCCATATTTTCGTCACCTCTCGACATATATTTCATCCCTCTTCTTCCTATTTTTATCCATTTATCATTCCATTTTCCATCCATTTTCTGTAACTGCTTGAGAAATGTCATATTAGTCTCATTGGTGCTTTAGTGGTTAATCATGATTATTTTCCTTTATTTTTTATGAATTGAAGATGATTATGAATGATTTTACTGTCGATGGTTTGTGGAGCGATTTTTCATATTAACCGCAGTAGCACTCATGGTTCAAGCCTCCAAAGATGGCATGCTAACACACATCCACATGGATATTCACAACATGGTTTCATTCCTAGAATTGATTATGTGGATTTCTGATTTCAATTCATGCCCAAGTCCAACATGCCAGCCTCGAGCTCATGATCGAATGGTTCCAACCAAAAACGTGTGCTAGATAAGAACACCTTTATTTGCGTCGCGATTTGCTTGCAGATGAAGCAGAATCTCAAAAATATGGGAAATGGGTTTTGTGCATAATGGCCTTAATTACCTGCCTTGCAAGGAAATATCCAAACAAAGGTACAGTATGAGATATACAGCTGGTTATCTAAACACGTAATTCATAGATTTGTTGTAATGTCCCCCATTTTGACCCTTGTAATATTTTGGGCTATAATGTAAATATTGTATGCATATTATGTATTATTCCTAGCGTGGAGCTCAAGGCCAAGGCCCCGATAGTGAACACTCGACTTGGAAGAGGCAAGTATTAGATATTATGCTACCCATGTTCTAGTGAACCATGGAGATTGTAAATATGCATTTTAATATAAATGCCCACAACTAGCTATGCAATGCAACAAGAGATGGGGGCATGATGTTTACAAGGAAATTGGGAGGGAAATATTCAAACCCTTGAGCCAATCAAGTCAAGCCAAGTGTCAATGAGAGAACCCATGAAACCTCAACTACCCATGTTGACTTTTGTGCCCAATCATTAATTTCTCCCAAGAGTTGGTTGAGGTACTTAATGCCTTGGGGAATGGAGAGGTATGGCTGTCCAGATTCGAGTATGGGAAAACCACCCTTCTTAGAATTTTGTGTTTGGATTCTTGGGAAAGAAAAAAGCCATGAAATTTCCCCCAAGCCATTATTCATCCATTTAGTTTTGCTCTCTCACAATTTTCGAGCTACCTGGGCATTTTCCTCCATTGATTTCCTGTGTGTTCCTTCATTTTCCTAGCTGGGAAGGGTGTTTTTGGTGTGGCTAATAGTGGGGAAGAAGGGGAAATGATTTGGGGTTTTATAGAGGTCGTTTTGGCCCACTGAATGCTCATACACCTATTGGAGAAATCGGTTTTCTTCCCTGTGGTTGATTCCCTCTTCCCACAATCCGTGTTGGGTGTGCAACGACTTGGGGAAAATCCATAGACCCTATTCTGTGAATCCCATGGTTGAATTGTGTATCTATGCCCAGTTTTGAGTTGTTGTGTGTAAAAGAAGGTTGGGGTTGAGATGGGTATCCATTGCTTTGGGCTGTGCAGAGCTTGAGAGTCCCTTTTTCCTTGTAGATATCATGCCTAGCTCGGGGGTGGTCTCTGAGTGCTAAAAGAATACAGGCTGGGCAGAGACCTATGGTTGGGTGGAATGTTGCAGCGACATAGCTAGTTCCTTGGGACCATTGCACAGTGAAGATGAGTATATTCTTATGTGTAATTATTTATGAAATGTTTTAACTTGATGATTGTATTGATGTGATTGTCTACATATGAAATGTGTGTGGACTACTTGTTTATCTCCGTTGTGCATGTTTGTTGAAATTGCATCTGCACACATTGGTTTTGATTCATATGAATCTAATGAATTGGGATGAGTTTACGTAAAATCCCAGATTTTAGTGCCATGTTCCCTTCCTTGCATTGGATAGAAGGGTGGGTACATTACATTTGCAGTTACAACCAGTTTTCAAATTAGCAAATTTGTTGAAACAGATTCCAAGTTGGGAATTCAGTTTCTCATTCTCATGAGAGATTTGTATGTATAAATATGTAATCATTCTCATGTATGAGGGGAGGAGGACAGCAAGTAATGTTATGATGTAGAATTCGATCTAGACTCTGTTGTAATAATTTCATTCTGATAATACATGCTAGCAGTTCCTTGATTCTAGAGTTGTAGACTTTCATTGTGGAGATCCAGCTCTGCTAAGTGGAGGAAGGGCCATGTTCCCTAAGCAGATGCTGATAGTGCCCTATTCCGTAAGCAGATGCTGATAGTGTTGATTTTTATTTTGTAGATTTGTTTATTATTTAGTTCATGCTTTAATTAATTAGATTTATCATTGTTGTTTTCATGTTAATTTATTTTTGATAGATCGTTGGACAACATAGCACTTCTTTTAGATTTATGCAATTAGATCTTGCTCCATAAGAATTGATTTTGTTTGAAGTGTGATTAGATATACAGTTTGGTTTCATGAATAGGTTTTAGGCTTGATTTCTTTTCAAGAAGGTGTGATCTAGTTTACAAAGAATTTCGAGTTCATAGCAATAGATCAACTGTGTCTGGTAGAAATTGCGCTTGCATATATCTTGCATGATAGCTTTGAAATAAAAGACTTACTCGGGTTGACAATTTATGTTCTAGTAGTATGAGCTGTATAATTAATCAGACAATTAATCCAACCAACACTAATCTTCTAGTTTTCATTTTTTGACAGGAGGTTGTGTTTGGAAAGCCCGAAGCTTACTTGGTGAAGTGTTAGGACAGGGATACCACCGACACAAATAGCCCTGATAAGCCGAGGTCCATTGCGACCCTTATTCCCTTGATGTGAAATCGATGTGTAGTATGTGTTGAAAATGAAGATGTGGTCTTTAGTGTACGATATTTTTAATGGTATTTACCATTTAGAGGAACAAGTAGACGAATGTTGAGCCCCTTGGTGTTACTAGGCATACTCTATTGTTTGGGGATTCGTAGGTGCTTTATTGTATGGGAGAAATATTTCAAGGACCTGTGTAGTTATATTTTGAAAGCGTGTATAGACGTTTTTTGTTTTAATGAGGATGTTTTCGCTCTTGGCTTGTGCAATCTTCAAATCTTGGAGTCGCTAATGTATTTACTATTTGAGTAATTTTTGGTCTTTGCTTTAAATAAAAGTAAATCCTATCTTAATGGCAAGTTGTTTTTATTGGTTGCAAGTTTTAAATGTAAAAGAGTGAGTTCGATTATTTCAAATGTAAAAAAAATGAGTCCTCGGTTTTCTATTTGATGTTTCTCTTTCTTTTAGAGTTAGTGTTGGATAATACTAAGGCTGGCGCCATTCTACTTGTGACTAGAATCAATATTGTTCGTTGTTCTGTTTGATACTATGTAAAGGAAAATGTTTAAGCCTGAAAGTTTGGGATGTAATGATTATGTATGACTTGTTGCTATAATTAAATTCCTCCTATCGTTTATCTCCTCTGTGAATAGGCTAGCGCGAAATTCTGAGTAAAATGTTTAAATTCATTTTCTAGGTACCTAGGGTAAATGTAAATGGAATCGACCCCTCGTCTTTAATTTTCCTATTCTAAGACTCTGTTTATTTATAAATGTGAGCGTGAAATTTCCTTATTTAATACTCTAAATCGATTCCCTATAAATGGATCTAGGGTTTACGCAAAACTAAAACCTTTGTCGTTGGTGTTGAGTTTGGTACTCCCACGTCGATAACTGGATGTGTATTAATTTATGAGTATTAATCTAGGTTTAAAAGTAGAGCTCTAGCACGAGCTTGCTTTTCTAGAGAGATTCAAATAAGAAATCAACTCTCCCATGTGAAGAACAGTTCCAAATAAAAAGTTAATTAAATATTTACATTTAATACTGTTGTAAAATATCTAGGATCTGTGATTCCAGTGTTATGATTTTGTGTTGAGCAAACGATGTTTATGATGTTGAAATAATTCAACATAAGATTTATGAAATGAGTATTCATTATGTGTTGATTCCTGTAGATGTATGTAGAATTTGAAATGCAACTGTTTGGGTTTTGAAAGTTTTGTATAAGTCTGGAAAGTTCATTTTCTAGATTAGAAAAGGAAGAAAGAACTACCCTATGTTAGTCTAACAATAGATAAAACTGTAAATGTTAACTATCCATAGTAAAATTATTTAAATAAACCCAGGGCTCCATGACTAAATACTTCTGTCAATGGACAATGAAAATAGATAGTTTAACTCAAGTTCATAAAGAAAATTTGTAGCTTAAAATGGGAATTTCAATGACTGTAAAACTCAACCCTTAATTCTATTAAAGTACCAAAACATAAACTGATGTAAGGAAAGTATAAACGTCTTAACTAAGGTTGAGCTTCTTACAATAACTCTATAATCCTCCACACTTCAAACACCAATTAATAGGAAGTAGTCTTATCTGACGTGTGGAGTGGTAAACAAATAACCTCAGAACTGTCATGTTCCTCCCAACCTTTGACCCATAACCGTTCCTCGTTCTTATTCGGATCACCCCTGAGCCAGTTCGAACATGCAATAAAATATAGAACACCCAAGGAAGAGGTTGCTGGTATCTTGGAGCTAATCTCTATATCTTCTTAGTACAAGATTTGGGATTCTCTCCAATCCCATATAGAAATAATGATAAGATCAGATGCCCTCTCTTGGCTCTTTCCCTTATATTTATAGGTTTCTTTGGAATGTGGTACTTTTGTTATCTTGAGTTAACATTAATATTTTAATATCTTCTTGAATTTAACTCTTAGTTTGAAATATATGTAATAGATTGAGAAGATCATTTTTAAATTATAATTTCTAATATATATATACATATTTACTTATCTTTTATTATTCAAATAACCTCACATATATAATATTTTCATATATATGTATATAAACTTCACTTATTTAATTTATTGATATTTTATTATTCATGCACATCATATAGCACAATTGTATATTCGTTGGTTCCTTAATTTATATCAATTCTTTAACAAATCCTCTTGTGGGGATTGGATGGTCAAGTAAGATAGGTAACCCTAGATTCTGTTGCATACTCGATTACCTCATATTCTTGACACTATCTTTCAGTCATTTATGAGAAATAGATAATGATTCAATTGATCAATTTGAATAAGACGATGAACGTTGGTTCTATTCATATTTTTTCAAGCTCAACACCCTTAAGTGAGGTAACCCCTAGTGCTATTCAGAGCTTATGCTCAACACTCTCAAATGGGCATTACACTAGTGCAATTCAAGACCGTGCTCCATGACTTATGCCCAACATTCAATCATTTATCAGTTGGGGTTACCTATGTGGTCGAGAGCTTACGCTCAACATATCATAGAAGTCAATCATGTATTACCAGAACTTATGCATGGTAAATAACAAAGGTCATCTCAGTATATTAGTGCTTGTGCTCACCACATAATGAAAATCAACCAAGTACATCCGGGCTTATGCCCATTACATAAAAATAATCCGTGTCCATCAAGGCCTACGCTCAATATATATATATAAAAATTAAATCATGTGCATTGGGGCTTACGCCGAGTATATGTAACAAAAGTAAAACATGTGCATTGGGGTTTACGCCCACTATCTATATAATAAAAATAAATAATGTGCATTGGAGCTTATGCCCAATATATAATATAATCATAGTCAAAGTTTCAGGATATTACAACAACATTTTTTTTTAAATACTGTGATAGCAAATACGTTTCTGAGCTTCCCCTCTCCATCGCAATTGCACATCAAACGAATATGGGACAGAAAAAAATAAATACGCATTGAATAAACCCTAATGAAACACAAGGAGCTTGTCTTCTTGTCCTTTCTGAGAGAAGGCCAAAGCTCCACTCCTAAATAATAGATGTTCGTTTCAATAGGGGTAAGGGGGGCATTTTTCGAGCAAGTGCTTTAGGAAACACCTTTCAATTTAACACTCACTTAACACTATACCAAGCTTCTTTTTCACTGACCGAAATAGGAAACACCTTTGAATTTAACACTATAGAAAGATTCTCTTTCACCTACCGAAAGATGTTCGAAGTTATTTTTTACTGGCATTTTTCTCTTCTTGCCTTGATAGACTTATTGGGCCAGGAGCATTGATTCCTTGATACACACTCTAGAGGAAAGGACTTGCTCTGAAACAAAGGGTAGAAAATTCAAAACCCAAAACCATATAAATAAATTTAAATTTGTCTTGAATATAGTCAGAATCAAGAGCCACTTGGTAATTTACCTTCCCGCTAAATTCGAACTATGATAGTGTAATATCCCTCTTTTACCCCCTTTCTATTCTTTGTAGGTGTAAATGTTATTGTACTTGTTTGCTGGTGAGGATCTCAAGGCAAAGGCCCCACCAGTAAATGTTGTAAGCTAAGTAATTTAAATTGTGAATGGTAGATGTAGGAGACTCAGCTCATATTTCAACCTAATGTTGACGGCACGAATCCTCTCAGGAGGAAGAGTGAATGGCTTGGAAGCCATGACTTGATGACATATGTTATCTTGTTGTTGCAAGCACTTGAGTGAATGGTAACGTTCACCAAAGGATACTAAGTTGTTTGGGTTTCGGTTAGTCCTTGAAGGGGACGCCGAAGTTACCCTTAAGTGCCGAGAGGGAGTAAACGTATCCTAAGACCTAAAACTTAACACTAAGTTAATCTATTCTAAAAGCTCTTAAGTAAAACTAAGAAAATCCTACGGATGTCCTTGACATCCTAGTCCCGCCAGAGGACGCCAAGGATTTTCTTCATAGAAACCCACTACCTAATTATTTAGCATAAGCGAAGCTATTTTGATATGTATTATTAGTTATAATAATAATTGGTAATTATATACACTAATATAATGAAGTGCAAAGAGAAACTATATATATATGGAAACTCTTGCATGTGAGTTTTATCACTTAGATAAATATTATTAATTGTAATAATATTTTGTAATGCAAAGAGAAACATTGCATATATATATGAAATATTATTTGTGATAATTATTCTTATAAGCAAGGCATAAATATATATCAAGGGAAATGTAATTACATACATTACCTTGTCATATAATGATAATCCCATTTGACTATATAGAGATGTCCATATAGCTTGGTAATCATAAAGAAAGGAACATAGTTTTTAAGTGGTCCTTGAGAGAAGAGATAAATAGTTATAATTATAGGGAATACGATTTAAAGATCATTAATGATCATCATTTACTAATTAGATTACTATTTATAATTGTGTATATAAACAACACACGTTAAGGAGATAGGTTTTTGTGAATTATATTATTGCTTTGTAGTCATATTTATGAAGTACTATATTTATCAATTATTTTTTATTAAGTTTCTAAAGAAACAGTTTATTATTATATTAGTTATACTTCTTGGTAGAAAATATTATTTACTAGCATGTAATTACTTCTTCTTTAGGGTAGTAAAAGATTAAGTTTTTAAAGAAACGGTCTATTATTATATTAATTTATCTCTTTATTAAATGTATGTGTGTTATACTTTTTGCTATAAAATATTATTTTCTAGCATGTAATTAATTTTTCTTTAGGGCTTCCTCGAGAATATTATTTGTTAGCTAGTAATTACTTCGTCTTTATGACTTCCTCAAGAGTAATTTATTAATTACGGCTGGTAATTACTTCTTCTTTTATGGCTGCGTTGGGCATGAAGGAGGGGAGTTTTTTTCTCAGAGTCTTTAATGCCCGTAGGTTTCCATTTGGAGAGCATGCGTAGATGCTTGAAGGAGTTATTTAATTTCTGATTTTGTATGTTATTGCTTGCTCATTTGGAGAGCATGGGCAAATGCTTGAAGGAGTTATTTAATTTCTGATTTTGTATGTTATTGCTTGTTCATTTGGAGAGCATCCGTAGAGGCTTGGAGGAGGTATTTAATTTCTGATTTTGTATATGATTGCTTGCTTATTTGGAGACCATGCCCAGAGGCTTAGCTGAGGTATTTAAGTTCTAGTTTTGTATGTGATTTTGTATGTTATTGCTTGCACCTTTGGAGTGTTGGAAATATTAATCTCATTAGTTAAGTGTATTAGTTACTTTCCGTTATTCAGTTCTACTATCAGTTAGTTGGTATTGCCTTAAACCGTCAAAGCATGTAACATATATATACAACCATGTAATATCAAATAAATAGTTCAGCCATTCGTGCTTGTAACTCTTTTGTTTAGGTCTCTATCCATATTTTGAACATGGTATTGAACATGGTATCAGAGCGTTTGGTTAATCCATTGGTCAATCCAAGAAGGATTTAGGAGCCTCTTCTTGATTTGAGGTTTTGTTAAGCCCTTGGAGGTTTTGTTGGTTTTGTTGAGCGGTCAGAGGTTTTGTTAAAAGTGTTGTTGAACACGCAAAGAGAAATCTGCTCTCTAGTGAGATGTTCCTGAGCAGAATTTCTGAGTAATTTGTTTGGATGACGTTGGAGAACGTTTGAGACTCCACCAGTTTGGTTGGATCAGTTGCTCATGGAGAAATCCCGTTGAGTATAGAACCCGAACTGTGATAGTCATTGATGGAAAAGTCCGCTGCAGTCGTTAAGAGGAAGCCCACTACCAGTGAAGAAAATTGTGGTTTACTATGAGGAAGAAAAGATCGCTGCAAGTTGTTAAGTTACTAAGCATTCGTGGAGACTTGATCCAGTTTGAAGGAAGAGTTCAGTGAGACTACATCGGACGCAGAGAAGTTGCCACCTTCCGGTCGTGAAGAAAATTCATAGAAAATATGTTTTCCGTCTTTGAAAGTTTGGTGTGGAAGCCTGCTGCCCCATATGAGGTATGAGGTCCAGCAGAACCAGAAATCGAAACTCGATAGAAATTATTGAAGTGAACCTTGTTTTTTTTTTCTATTGAAGCAGTGTTGAACGCAGAGTAAATTCTGCTGCAGAGTGAAGTTTGGTAGAATGCTGCTCCCCGAGAAAAAATAAAAATCATTTTCTGGTTGAAGCTATCTGATTGTGTGAAGACCGCTGCATAGAAGGAGCCCAGTGAGTTAAAAAAATCTTGCAGTCTGGCATGAAGAAGTTAAACCGAACAAAGTTTAATGAAGGTATTTTATTTCGATATCATTTTAACAAGCTATCCGATTTAGATACCGTTGGCACACAAAGTTATATTGGCAAAAATAAATATATTTTTTGAAAAGAAGTTTGTGCTTCCATAAAAAAGAATATTCATATTCTTAAATTTTAGCAAAATGAAAAGCTAAGAAAGTTAAGAAAGTTTTATGAAGTGTGGTGAGCGTATTGACAAAAACGAGCACCTATTTTGAGAAAGAAAATAGTTTATTTTCTGCTAAGAATTGCAGTTGTTTCTGAAAAAATATTGGAGAAAAATTTGAAGAGAAATATAGAGTATTTCTAGTTATGGAGCAGATTAATGATTATCTAGAGCAGAATAAACCTAATGAAGATGAAGAGATCAATGAAATATTAAGTAGATCAATGTCGATTTTGCCATTTTTCTCAGGTATGGATTATGAAATTTGGGCAAATAAAATGGAAGATTTGCTTTGTTCAGTAAATTTATGGTGTTTTGTTCAAAAATATTTTGTGGATCTCCATAACAGAAAAAATGCAATAGCAAGATTTCTTATTTTGTCAGCAGTGGATGAAAACGTTTTTTATAGTGTTTTCTATAAACTTCGTCAAGTTGTTAGTGCAAAAGCTTTTTGGGATGCTTTAGAGATGAGGTACAGTAAAGCGAGAAGAAACAATAATACTTTCCAGCATATTGGTAAATTAGAAGAAGCTTCTATGTTTGAAGCAAAGAAAGAAGACGAAGACAAGAAAGTTGAAGAACTCCTTGATAAAGTAGAGGAGAAGAATATTGAAGACCTTGTGTGTGCCATAGAGCATGAAGAGGAAGGTGAATCCCACTGTGTATATTTTCATTTTAGATGTTTTAGAGTATCATAATTACGAGGGAATGTTGTGTTTAGTAAGAATGTAACCCTTGAGATTAAGAGGGAGTGTTAGAAATAGTAATCTCATTAGTTAAGTGTGTTAGTTACTTTCCATTATTCAGTTCTATGATCAGTTAGTGGGTATTGCCTTAAACCATCAAAGCATGTAACATATATATACAACCGTGTAATATCAAATAAATAGTTCAGCCATTAGTGCTTGTAACTCGTTTGTTTATGTCTCTATCCATATTTTGAACATGGAGAGCATGCGCAGAGGCTTGAAGGGAGGTATTTAATTTCTAATTTTATATATATTATTTGCATGCTCATTTGGAGAGCATGCCCAGATGCTTGAAGAGGGTGGTTCTCTTTTCTTTAGGCATTACCTCGATTTCCGTTCTAGGCTATGCATCTACATGAGTACCTACGTTTTTACTCCCTGGTAGTAATGGTAGTAATGTGGAGAGTTGATACAATTTTTTGAGTGGTAATTATATATGGGATTGCACGTTGAAGCTTATGTTTGTGTGCATGCCTTGTGTGAACTTGTTTTCATAAGATATATATATATATATATATATATATATATATATATATATATATTCATTTCTGAATGCTTGTGTATATGATTTAAGCAAAAATCGTGGGCTTTCTATAGCAGGCATGATTGTATTTT
Organism: Larix kaempferi; assembly: GCA_027924585.1. Taxonomy (NCBI): domain Eukaryota; kingdom Viridiplantae; phylum Streptophyta; class Pinopsida; order Pinales; family Pinaceae; genus Larix; species Larix kaempferi. The sequence goes on from BSBM01001023.1 coordinate 22,678,732, forward strand.
AAAATAATCATTTAATTTATGATCCTTTGCTATTTGTTTTGCATATATATTTCTTGTTGATTGAATGTACTACCGGAGAATATCCATGTACATGTATTTTATATATATATATATATATTGTAGGGAGAATATCCCTATGTGTTTGCTATTTGTTTTGCATATATATTTCTAGAATCTCTTTGATATATATAGAGAGATATGTTTATATGCAGAAATTGTTTTACAATAATCTTGTAAATGTATAAAGACACAAGTTGAAAGCATTGGAATGGTGATAGAATGACCGTTTAAATTATTGAAGAGGTTGTAGACTTATCAGGGGGATAAGCTACTATACCTCATAATAAATCAAATTTAATGAAAATAGAACAATCAATGTTGTGCTAACATTGCAGCTTATGATTGCAAGATTGTCGTTATCTGCAGGACTTGTTCAAAGACAAAAGGCATGATGCATATTCTGCATAAATTATGGTTAACATAGTGAAGGACTCACAAGGATATATAGTGAGAGCCTGAGTAAGATAAGTAAATAGGTAAACCTATTATTTAGCCAATTATGTCGCATATTGTGGCCACTCACATAATGTAAGATAAGTAAATAGGTAAACCTATTATTTAGCCAATTATGTCGCATATTGCGGCCACTCACATAATGTAAACCTATTATTTTAATTTTTTTATTGAACAGTAGAAAAGAAAAGCAATAATCATTCCATGTACAATGTATTGATAATCCTTCATTCATTATTCATTTCATCCTTCAGAAACAACACCATAAATCAGTGAGGATTGTACAACCTAAAATATCTTTCTCTTTTTATGATGGGTAATTATGAGGGAAAGATGGCTAATTATAACGATGGACAAAAATGTATGTAAACCTATTTGGCTAGCCACCCTCACCCTCCCATTGTTTCCCATAATTACCTAAGCGGAGTTTGGATTTTAGGTTCTAAAAATAATCATGTTTGTCTGAAATCTGTTGGCATTGCATATTAGTCATTGATCAACAAGAGGCATCATCCTCGCTACAAAGTCATTGTGCATTTTTAAGCCTTCAAAAATATCTCATTATGTGTCATTGTTTTTCTTTCAACATTTTTCAATCTCATGTTATATAGCTAAACAATTTTTGAATTACTTTATTGGATGCTAGTATTTTTTCTTTGGCACTATCACCCCAAAATTGGTGATCTCCAACTTTTGGATTCAACTTCAATGTGTCCTCTAGCCAGATTCTAGAAGCAGTGTGGAATGCCATTTTTTGGATTCTTCATTTCCTAAATGATGATGGTTTGGGGCAAGTGGCTTATTTGAGAGAGCTCACACTCTGCTAGCCTATCAATGCATGCTTTGAGCTCATTATGTTCTTGTAATTTTTTTGTGTGGACCATTGTTACCAAACTTTGATTTTTTTTGTTAGAGATTACTAATTACCACTTGATTATTGCACTTGAAAACTATTGGACATTCCTTGTTGCTACTACCAAATATATGATTGGATGACAAAAATATGGAAATTTCTTGATTTCATATCCAACTTTGTAAAACAATTTACACCCTTGAAACTCTATGTAACATACCTCAAAATTCGAGTTAATAAAAACTTTTCAACTTAAGAACATCACTTCCTAGTTTACCTTCATGGAAAATTATGATGAAATGGTAGTCAATACACTTCATTATGAATATAGGAAAATTATGATGAAATGGTAGTCAACACCACTGAGATTCTCTTCCTTGAATTTAGTATATAATTGAACACAATTATTCTTAATACTTGTGAGTTCTTTCTTCACTATATTATATAGATACAAAACCAATTCTCATTGATATCAACCCTTATGCTTCTTTAAACAACGCATTATTCTTTTTGATATCAAAAACTTTTACATTATTCTATTTGATAACAAAAACCTCTATCTCTTTAAACAACACATCATTCTCTTTGATGTCATACACTTTTGCTTCTTTAATAACATAATATTCTCATTAATATCAAACACTTTTACATACCACAAGAATTAAGCATCTAAAACATAATATTCTCATTAATATCAAACACTTTTACATGCTAAGAGGAACCATAAGAATTAAGCATCTAGATCCATCCGGAAAGATATCAAACAAAGGCACCATGAAAATTTCACATACCAAAGGCACATCAAAATTACACATGCAAAAAATGACATAAAAAGTACACATACAAAAAAACAGATATACAAGTGGTTCACCCTAACTTTACGGGCTACATCCACCAACGATATTCCATCTTTATTTATAGGTATCAATACGGTTTACAACTTACAACATTTCAATTCTTCCTTCACAAGCTTATTCCTCTAAACTACTACTTAGCTTGAACCCTCATGGAGGTTTATCAAAGTCAGATGTGGTGTTCATGTGGTACTCACCCACTTGTACTAAATAAGTATAATTTTATTCAACCTTAGTGTAACAACAAAGTTATGGATAATATATTTGAATTTTCCCTTTATGTTATTACTCATGGCAATTTCCCTACATACAAATTTATAGATTAATATATAATTACGGATCCTCTCTATCGTCTTCACCTTAAGACCTTCCATGACGGAGGATAATGACACAAATTAGAGTGAAGTTGTCGATCTTTTAAAGGTAACCTATAAAAGTAGTGATAATGTTTCTAAAAGGGGCCACGGACAAAACCTATGAGATAAAAGCAATGACATTTTTTGAAATAGTAAATAAGTCCCTCAAAACTTGGTCAATACTTTACTTAACATTTTCAAAGCAGCAAGGAGACCTCAACGGAAAACAACCCTACGGCACATACCCAAAAAAATAGCAAGAACTCAACCGAAACCTAATCAATTTCCAAGTTTTCTTCCATTCAGAGGTCGCCCGCCCAAATGTGCACTGCAATAATTAGAATCGCGTTCACACAGTTAAACTGAAGATGCATAAGTTTACGTAGCAAGGACTGACTCAGAACTTTTTCCCAAGGGTTAACTCAGCATTTGCCAGGAGTCCTTCATTTATTGATTACCTATTCGAATTGCCAAAATTTTGGGTCCACTGCACCGTATTGCTATGCGACTCCCTAGAAAGGGCGTCTATCTATCAAAATGACACCATACTGAACTCAGGACAAAATAACCCAATGTTGATCAAGGACCATCTCTACGGAAAACCCTATTCCAGAGTTCTGAGATATTTCTCTATTTAACATACGACAGACACTAACCAAGAAGGCGATTTCAGCAATAAAACAAAACATCTAGAAAAATAGATCTACGATCACAGCCTAACTATAATCATCTGGAAGTAATACGATGTCAACGTAACAATGATCTGGAAAAATAGATCTACGATCACAGCGTTTTCTTTGGCTTCCAGATCTACTGTCTTAGCCTAACAAAATCCTCTGGAAAGGGAAGGCGATTTCAGCATAAACAATCTGAAGGCCAAAGAAAACGTATTCATCAATGCAGCACTTACAGTGTGGAAGCAAACATGCAATTGGCCATTACAGTAATAAAATCTGGAAGACAAAAACGCATTCATCAGTACAGCTAACCTTCTCTAAACAAGGTTTGAACTCTACAATAGCATATTGCAGATCGGTTATCTCTTAACGCAGAGATCCTGGTGTTTATGCGGAGGTCAACCAAGTTAACTCGATCTAAGCCATTCTTTACCAGGTATAAGCTTCTAATTTAGAAAACTCGCTAAACTTCAGACTGAAAATCAAGCACCTGTACAAGCAATAGCGGTAAAAAAGAAAATGGATAGGCATGCAGTACTGGTCTATCGAGCAGTTACTCGAAAGGCCGCATAGATCCGCGGTGCCAAAACCTACAGGGATTAAATATTAAGCATATTTCGACAGGATATAAAAAAATCAATTCTAACTACACCATTCCAAACCATAAGCAGGGATCGCTCCCATCAATTATTAAAGAGCTCTCGCCATTTCGAATACCACCCACCAAATCCAAGCAGAGGTTACAATGACATAAGGTATATACAGATCTATTGCAATTGTCAATTTTAACACATAAAATACAGCAAAGTTAATGCGATCGGGATCTGTGTCTTAAGATGTATCCGCCGATGATTCTCATTACACTGTCAATTAACACACATAATACATAAGATTACTGCGTTTTCAATTGACATATAAGGTATAAGTGGAACTTATATATAGATAGATAAAATTAATTGATCTATCGGCCGACCTTAAAACTTAACATCTCATGCCATGGACTTCTCTCCCTTCCCTAAAGGGTTAAGTACTTATTGATGGCAGGAAAATCATGTCCTTAGTAATATTTAGTCAAATGACATAACAATACATTTATGTATCATTAATGAGGCCTTGGCCTTGAGCTCCTCACCAGACTATTTACATATTTACATTCTATATTTACAAAAATAATAATAATAATTGTAATGAGGGTCAAATTGAAGGGGTGTTACAGTATATATTCAAGAAGACCATCTATTTATTATATTGGATACTAATTCTCGATTATCATTTTGTTCAATAAATTCCAAACCACATGGAGGAAATCCAAGGAATATTTAAAAAATAATTTAAAACTAAAGGAGCATAAATTCATCATAAAAGCTGATCTATTTCTATTTGAAGGTTCTAGGTTGTAAGCATCTAGCTACTGTGGGTGCAAAAGTATTAAGAAAAGGAAACAAGAACTTAAACAAGTGTAATTATGTTTCCTATTTTTAAAATCCAAACCATATTTACATCCAATAAAAACTTAAACAAGTGTAAATATAATAGTTCTACATGTAAATAATCATACAAAAATATTTACAACTTTTCATAATCAACATAGATAAAATATTTAAAAAATTTCATAACAAACATAAATCTTAAGAAATATAAATGAAATAAATTCATAACCACTAATAAAAAAAATTCCAAACCACATGAAAGATAATATCCAACAAGAATATTTTAAAAACTTCTTAACAAACATAGATCCAAACTTCCGACACAAACATAAATCCAAACATAGATTCCAGGAATTATAAATCCAAACATAAATTTCAGGAATTATAAATCCAAACATAGATCCCAGGAATTATAAATCCAAGCTTCCCAAACAAAGATAGATTCCAGGAATTATAAATCCAAACATTAATCCCAACATAGATTCAGGGAGTTATAAATCCAAACATAGATACCGGGAATTATAAATCCAAACTTTTCAAACCAACATAAATTCCAGGAATTATAAATCCAAACATAGATCCAGGGAATCATAAATCCAGACATAGATCAAGATATTTATAAAGACATAGATCTTATTTATAAATCTCCGGAAAAAATTCAGAACCACAAACTAAAAAAATTCAGAACCACATGAAGGAAGTCCAACATGAACAAGAACCTTGAAACAAAACTCAACATTATGCTTCAGTTCACCACTGGATTAGAGTTCATACGTGCAGATCCACACCCGAGTGAGAGGAAGGTTATCATGATTCCTGTTTCAAACAATAATAATGTTTTTCAGTTTAGTTGTATTTCTCAGAAAACTTATCTAAATAATAGATATATAATACTAAATAATATTTTCTTTTGTAATAATATAATTCCCACATAGCTTTAAAAAAAAAAAAAATAGACTGAGGAAATATTGAAATAATCCATAGTTGTCCCATTTTTTTCTTTGAAGCAAGAAAACAATCAAACTGTTAGTTTAACTATAGATATTCAAATAATATGCTTATGAAATCAATGAACCAGCTACGAGAGAAGAGAGAGGGTTCCCTTACCCTATGGATATCCTTTCCAAATGTAGTCTGGGTGGGTGTTGGCCCCAGGCACGGGTTTTAGCAGGACACAGTCGGGCGAGTACCTGAGACTTGGATATTCCATCAACATCGTATTCTCCGGCATAGAATCTGGATTTGAAGTTGGAATTACAACATCTTGTATGGTACTGGAACTTGGATTTGAAGTTGGAATTGCAGAATTCTCCATCTCTACCGTCAGAGAATCTGGATTTGAAGTTGGTATTGCAGCATCTTGTATAGGGTCGGCCGGAGTACTGAACTCATGTCGAGGCCCATGCTCGAAAGAGGAAAATGCATTAACACTATCTGCTACGGCTGGCATATAACTCCTCGACTGCCCATGCTGAATCTGCTGATTATTAGTATTATTCATACTCACTTCTTGGTAATCAGGTATTTGTGTTGGTAGTTGCTGTGCACTAGTGGCTGGCAATGCAAGATCGTTCTTCTCTGGACTCAAGAGCGGACCTAATTGGTGTGCACCCTCCCACGCTACAACCCTAATGTTCGCGTCAGATAAGTCTAAAGAAGAACAACCTTTCAATACGTTTTTGATATCAGAAGAGTACTGTGGAAAGTTCAAACGAGGAATCGATGCGTCTCCCCTCAAGAATAATGTAGATGTGTCGTACGCAATTGCAGCCATTTCTGCTGTCGGAAACGTTCCAAGATAAACCCGGTTTTTCTTTCGCTCACTGCTGCTATTAGAAAGCGCCGCAACCCACTTGCTACCACTAACCCACACACCTATGTATTTCTTCAATCCTCCTTCCCTAATTTCCTCATTATGGTCTCCAACACCTGTCTGACTAGCCGCTTGTTGGGCTTGTGCACTAACAGGTCTCAAACCACCATCATCAGACATAGGGTTTGCTGGCTCTTCAGTGTAATTTGAGGGTTCAATAGAAAAACCTCCAGCAATATCACTACGCGGTATATCTCCATCTCCACCGCCAATGTTAGAATAGCTGTGCCGCGACATATCTCCAGAAGCAATGTTCAACTCGCCGTATATAAAACCCAAAGTATATAAAACCTGTGAAACAAAAGAAAATCGGGTAGACGAAGTGCAAGCTAACTCGCTTCCCTGTGAAACAGAATGGTTGAGAATAGAGACTTGAAGAGAAGGAATGTATGAGTAAAGGCTGTCTTACCTGTGCTTATATATAGAAGGGTTTGCGACCAAGTTATTTTTTTCGGTTGGTTTTGGTCAGAGTTCCGTATAAAATGGACGACCTTAACGGGCACTTTAATTTCGTTGGGCTCTCGAATCTCGAGTTCTAACTTATTACGATACGACATAGGGGAACTATTGGGCTTCGATGGGCATATACGATTATTTTAATTTTCTTTTTCCATAAGATGTGGAAGGTTCAAATTTCTTAAATGTGCTTTTGGAATAAAAGATGTTTAAGTCATCTAAAAAAGTGAAAGATTTATTAGTAAATTAATATTAATGTAGATAGTGGGCTCTCGTGTATGTTTATTTATTTTATTCCTATTATATGGTTAATGTTTGGGAGAAGTAAAGATTAAGTAATAGGTAATAAGCTTTGTCAATGTGGATTTTAATTAGTTTTTTTATAAAGTTAAAAGTGGACAAATTTGTTTTTGGATAACTTAAATTTGAAAGCTCATTAACTTTTTTTAAATTCAAATAATATGATCTTTTTAAAATGGACAAAAAGTCGTAAAGGTAAACTTTTATGGTTAAATTTTTTATTAATAAAGTAAAATTATAACATTTAATAAAATTTTATTAAATTTAGAAAAAAAATTGAGACAATAATGGTTGCTTAAGTTTGTTCACTTTTACCTATCAAAATTCTTTTTTCTCTTAAAGATATTTTAATTAAATAATAGTTAAGATTGTCCACTTTTAGCTTTCAAAATTCTTTTTTCTTTATTAATAAAAATATTTTAATTAAACATTGATAAAAGTGGCGAAAAATCTAGGGTTTTGAGTTTGGGACAAACTAGGGTTTGTTGAGCAAATTCAATGGAAGTGGCGGGAGGAGGGAGCTGGACTCCCTAGTCCTTCCACCCAATTAAGTAATGATATTTTTTTGGTCGGATTTCTCAAATGACCAACTCCCTAACCAAGCTTTTGTATTTTTATTTCAATTTAATAAAATAATTTGGTTGAAAAAAAACAAAGATTTTAATTAAAAAGTAATTATTATTAATATGGTTAATAGTTAACATTGTTCAAATTTTAAATAATAAATTAAATATATAAAAAATTGTAGTTATTATGCACCGTCATTTAAATGATTCAAAATTATCAATGAGATTGGATCCTTAGCAACGTAGAATGAAACAGAGTTTAAGATAATTGAGGTATAATAAAATAAATTCAAAAAATGTTAAACCAAATTTAAATTATCATGTATAAGAAGAGTGCTTATAGCAATTGGCTTATGATTATTTACACCTAAACAAATAAAGGGAAAAGTAGAAAGTAGTTTGATTCATATCATTCACAATTAGAATCGTGCAAAGTAGATCATTTTACAATGGCTACAATAATATGTTGTCTTATTTAATGGTCATGGATGAGGGTTTAAAGAATCTATGAGGTATTATATACTTCGAGTATGTTGTGGAGTTATATTAAATTAATTATATTGTAATGTCCTCAAATTTGGTCATGGACCACACTTGCCTAGTTATTTAGACTTGTTCATGTGTATTCACTTAGGTGGTGATTTGGGTTGGTTATTTGTTAAGCCTAATGTCTAAAGTTAGGCATAATACAACATGGGAACAAGTTGGACAAGGAATATGCATAAAGGAGATGGTGGGCCTTAGTTGACTCATCAATTAAGATAAGTCTTCTTGTGGATTGAAATTAATGATAAAATCCTAAGGTTGGCATTCGTAATTTTGGGAAATATACTTGGTGGAAAAGTCCAAGGAAGTGAAAATCAGAGCAATGTGGACTGGGATATTAGTGATGCAAGTTCATTAATGGGTAAGGAAGTGGAGATGAGCCAATTAAATTATTCTTTTCCCAAAAATCGTATTCATGCAAATCCAAATCAAATGGTTGCAAGGCCATGTAATAATTGGGTCAAAACCACTAAGGAGAATCAATAAATGACCCAAATGACCCACCCTATGATAAACAATAATGATTAATATTTTATTTAAGATAATATGAGAGAAGTTTGACCAATTTGTGGCACCAAGGAAGTTGGTGGGATATTTTAAATGTGGACAAACTCAATCCCCGATTTAAGGAGGTGGAGTAAAAATGTGGACAACTAATCAAGGAAGCGGTAAAACCTCATCTTTGACTTGGTGGGTGTTCCTCAAAGTAAGGAAAGAGATTGGAAGAGCAAATTAGTGGAGCAATAAGTCTTATTGGAAACAATTTATTAGCTTGGAATATGGTTTTTGGTGTTCTATAGTATTTCCCACTAGTATTGACTAAGTGGACAAATTAGTCTTTCACGTGGTTTTCATTATTCCATGGTATTGGAGCTTAGTATTGGAGACATATCAATATTAAATGGAGAAGTAAGGTACACTCATACAGGTTGTTGATGAAATTTTATTGTATTGGAGTTCCTTAGGGTTCTCTTCGTTTGGGTGATGCTCCCCTTGCAAACCAGGAGGGTGATGGGACCCTCACAAATTGTGTAAGCAGTTGAAAAAGTTGGCCAATTCAATTGATGAGGATTTGGACACCTTATTCAACTCATTATGCATAATTATACATGCATTCATTGTAGTTTTAAGGTTCTCTCTAATTCAGATAATTTGGTTCCAATTCTATGTAGTTTCATTCATTCTATTGTAGTGGTTTTGTAGCCAATCTTGATGTAATTCGAGAATGATGTATGTATTTCCCTCTATGAGCCATGGTATCTATGTATGATGTATGCAAACAAAATATGAAGACCTGTTCTTTCTGAAATAAAAGGAGGTCTGCAAATTCTATGTCTTCCTTCCATCTGTCTTTCTACCTATACTCAATGTGTTGGAAATTTTGACTAGTTTTATTGTTTATGCCATATGGTCACTTTTGTAAGTCCAAATATGATTTTGTCAGTTGGTGAAGGTAGGTAAGACGTAATAGGACCCATTAAAACCTCCATATAAAAAATTATTTTGGCTTTGATTCCATTTGGAGACATTTGGAAATCACCTTACTGCGTAGTTCTCAATTGTCAAACTTTTCCCAAATCCATCCAAACCACAAAATAACCTTCAAATATCTGAACCAAGTGTCTACTACTGCATATAGTACTATAAAAAATTCTAGATACATCCGGTAAAGCACCAAGAGTATTTGGTTTCCACATAAGTTCTGGGGACTAAAACAACGTGGTCTTAGGACAATCCCACATGTGACGTACCCAAATAATTTTCCCACCGTAGTATGTATGGATTCTAAAAAACTATAATCATTTTTTTTCATACCTATATATTCCCACTACAAACCATATCCTCGTGTTTGTTCGGATCCAATTGAACTACTCTATTTCCTAGTCTAGGATTCATGATTGTCTCTTGGATTCAAATTGCCAATTTTGAGCTACTTATAGTGTGGGTCAAGGTTTCATGTAAAATTTTTGACCAAAGTACTGAATCATACCTTCATAAATTAGAGGTCCAATCCTTCATAACAGATCCAAACTTTGACTTCCAATCATTCCTCTTAAGTTGCACTCTCTCCCAAACCGTCTTTGAGTGTTTTGAGTGAAGTAAATCACCTAGTTTTGGGAATTTCGATTCTCTAAAGCCGTGGGTGAGCTGATATCTATCATTTTCCAAATTAGGGATACTACAGTGGTATTATAGCATTTTCCTCTACACCCATGGAATATAATCTCTCAGTTGAAGAAGATTTGCAGACATGTCTTGGTATGAAGATGAAGACTACGAATGGTATGAAAAGGAAGACTCCATTTTTTATTATGAAGAGATAGCATCCTGTTCATATGATGATGCGATATATGTTGATAGTTGACTACATGTGGTGCATGAGAATGGCATGTGTCATGCTATATATAGATATGTTAGAATGCATGATCCACCAAGTCTTAAGAAGATAGAAAGTTGCCACCGGGAGTATCTAGGTTTGAGAAGGGATATTCATGCAAACCTCTCTTTGAAATAATATTTGGTCAATAATGCATGCAAAAAAGTGGAGTGAAAATTGCAATCAGATGTAGCATGTTCCATGGTCAGATATCATCCTTTGGAGGAGCACGAAAGGAGTAAAAATTATCCTACTTGTGAAAAGAGAAACACAATATCTGAAGCTTCATTAGATGCATGTGCTTCTTACCTGATGAGAATTTTCGTATATTCTTCAAATAGAGGCTCCAAAGATCTTTATCCTAAGGAAACGAAGGGGCATGATGCATCAGCTCGCTTGAAGGAGCACAAACAAAGTACCATTCCACCATCAAAGGAGAAGAGAAGAAATCTTTCAAACGAAGAACCATGTGGTACCTCCAGTGAATGCATTGAGCCGAAAGAAGAAAAAATCAAGTTAGGGTTTGAAGGTAAATCTGATTTTTGTAGTTGAAATGTTTTCCTGAATCAATCTAAAGAATTCCCCATCTCATGTGATGAAAATGATAACATAGATTTTTCTAATGCTAATGTGGATGTTAATGATGAATGTGATGGTGTGGATGCACACCACAAGCAATTTGATAATGTCATGCATCCCTTTGAGCATGATGAACATCCCACATTACAAGAGATTGCTAACAATGTGGAGAGTGAATCCACTCATGGACACCCAAGCTTTTCTGTTGGTGAGTTCGAGATCACTACAAAGGATATGGAAGATGGGATTGATGGTGGAAAGACATCTTTTGGATCATATCTAAAAGAAGAACAAGGATCAGCTTCCCATTTGCCACTTGGGCTTCATCATGAAGTTGATCCAATGCATTAGGAACCCATATCAACCCTTCTCTTTACTTTCTTAGTATATTGTTGTTGGATGCATATGCTTTGTAAGTCGTCTTGTAGTATTATATGTTGATCCATAGTTCGTATTAGCCCATAGTATTGACCCATAGTATTGGACGCATATGCTTTGTTAGTCATCCCGTAATATTATATGTTCCATGGTATCGATGCCTAGACTTAGTATATAAGTTTGTGTTGAGGCCAATGAAGGAACCATGAAGTTATTTGTATTGAGCTTGCTCAAAGGAGGTTTTCCCCTCGAAGTGGCCCACGATGAATAAAAATATTCTGTGGTATAATATATCATGCATTTTATCAATTAATTGTTGCAGGTTCCTCAGATTTGGTATCAGAGCACTTTCTTGGGCTCCTTGGGTAGAGTTTCTGCCAAATTGTTTTCCACCTCTTTATTGCAGGATCAGATCTAGGAACCCCGAAGTAGCTTTCCCATTGAGAGGACCTATCATGGAAAAGGGAAACGAACGTTACATTATTGACTAGTTCCCACTCGTGAGGTAAACAAAGATCTGTCGTTTGTGGCAAAGCGGTTATCAGTTTTACCTGAGCCGTGGAGTGAGGGGTACTACCCCAATATGTAAGTCGTCAAACATCATTGGTGGCCGACTGAATCCCCTAAACCATTAGGAAGCCGAACATACTTGGGGTCCATATCTATTGCTAGTTGATAAATTGCATATTACATCTGTCCACAGGTGCTGCAGATCAATTCCAAGCCATTTCAGATCCCGTCATTTTATATCCATTCTGAGCCATTTCAGATCCATTCTGAAATTCGTTTCAGATCCAGCTGTTTTAGATCCATTCTGAGCCATTTCATATCCCTCCATTTCAGATTCATTCCGAAGGCCATTTCAAATCCATTCTAAAAAAAAATCTATTTTTCACCATATCTCCTTTGTTTTAATTCTGTTTCCCTTGAAACTTCATTGAAACCCTTGCAATTCCATTCTACATATTTCATTCCTGAGGACCCTATCCCAAATTCCACTTCCCGAAGCCCAAATCCACTATTTGTCTATTTTTAGGGTTTGCCATAACTTCTTCAATTTTCACCCAATCCACTTCAAATTTTACAACACTGTTCATTTCCTATTTCTTCTTCTTTGTCCCTCTCTGAAAAATTTTCTCATTCTTTCACCCCGCTTCTGAAATCCCCATTTTTTGCTTCCCTGTCCATCAAAAAGTGTCCAAAACCTAGTCAAACCCTAGTTACCCATCAGAGTTTTTCCCAAATCCAAATTTTCCTTTACTAAAGAAGCTTATGTTTTTGTTTTTCTACCCATTCACAAAAAAAAAACTTGTGGTTATGGTTGTCACCTGCGCAGGAGCACAAACCATGGATGAAGAACTTGCTTCCCTCAAAACAAAACTAAAAATCTGGATGAAAAATTTCTCTGCCTCCATCTTCAGCATTCAACCATGAATAATAAACGATAACCATAATATTTTGCAGCCACTGGGTTCTCTTCTTCCATCAATTTTCGTGGGTCAAAGCTAGGTTTTCCTCGTTTCAATGGTACTGATCCAACTGGATGGATATACTGGGTGGAACAATATTTCAGTATGCATAATACATTTGATGTCCACAAAGTTCAACTTGCATCCTTTCATTTGGAACAGGAAGCCCTTCAATGGTACCGTTGGTACATCAAAGCTCATGACGAGCCACACTAGACATATTTTTTCCAACTCCTTTTGCAACAATTTGGTCCTAGTGCTTTTGATGACTTCACAGGAGCACTCACTAAAATTTGACAAATTGGCACTATGAGAGAGTATTAGATGGAATTTGAGAAACCGACCAATCACACAGAAGGATTGTCTGATGAATTCTACAGGAGTTTTTTTATCAGTTGTCTTAAGGATGAAATCCGCTCAGAGGTTAAAATGTTCTGTCCCAACACAATAATGGAATTCCTAGGGTTGGCTAAGTTGGAGGAGTACAAGATCACAACCCAACAATGCTCCAAATCCACTTTTGTTCCATTCCAAAATATGGTCCCTCAATGACCTCCCATCATGCCAGCTCCCCGACCAACTCCTATCAAGCATTTATCTGAAGTAGAAATGAGGGCACGTAGAGAAAAATGACTTTTTATAATTGTGATGAGAAATTCACTTGGGGACATAGATGTGCTGAGCAACAACTCTATCTCCTAGATGTCGATTCTCTGCCTACCTCTTAACTTGGTGAAGAAGCTCCAAATACCATAGATGATCAAGCCGACATTCAACAGCTTCCTGTTGACCCTCCATCTCCGGACGACCACCGAGAGATATCTCTCCATGCTTTAACCAGAGTCACCACCCCACAAACAATGTGGGTAAGATGTTACTTCAAGAAGCTCTCTATTATAATACGCATTGATTCTGGTAGCACTCATACTTCATTGACCCTCGAATCACCAAATAGGATGATTTATTTGTCCATTCTTGCTCCAACTTTGAAGTCATGATTTCCAATGCGGGCACCTTACCTTGCAAGGGGAAGTGTCACAATGTGTGTATATTTATGGAATATTATACCATGCGCTCTAACATGTTTTCCTTGTCCTTAGGCTGATGTGATGTGGTTTTGGGCGCTCAATGGTTATGCACACTTGGCCCCATTTTATGGGATTTTGCTGAACTTTGGATGCAATTTTCACTCAATGGGAAATGACACACATTAACGGGATTACAGCTAGGGTCTCTCCGCATCATCAGTTCACATCGCCTAGAAAAGATCCTTAAGAAGAATTCACATGGTGTCATCGCTTAGCTCCATTCCATTCAGATGCACTCATCATCGGTCTCCACTACTTCCTTGGATCTACCACACATTTTAGATAGATATGCAGGTGTCTTTGTTGAACCAATGGGATTGCTGCCTTCCAGTGATCCTTTCGGTAAGAATTTAGCCGCCTCTACATATAAGAAGGAAATGATGGCTAGTTTGCATGCAGTATAGAAGTGGCAGCCATACCTATTAGGGTATTATTTTTGCATCAAGACTACTTACCAGAGTATGAAATATTTCCTAGAACAATGGGTCTCCTCCCCAGCACAACTGAAATGGGTTAGCCAAATCATGGGTTATTCCTATGAGGTCACTTGCACGAAGGGTAAGGACAATTTGGTGGCAGATGCTCTTTATCGCACAATTGATGACCAAGTTTCTCTTTTAGCTATTTCTATGCATGTTCCAAATTTGTTGCAATCTATTCAACATGGATATGTCAATGACTCCTCCTTCTCTCAAATCATCCAATGGTTGGCCATCAACTCTTCTACTATACCGCATTACTCTTGGGATGGTACTTCCCTGAGATACAAGGGTCATCTAGTGCTTCCTCAGAGCATAGATCTTCAATAGGTTGTCTTCTATGAAATCCATGCTTCTCCATTGGCAGGGAACTCTGGGTTCCTCAAAACATATGACCGGGCACAGCATAACTTCTTTTGGAAGGGAATGAAAAGGTCAATTCAACATATCGTGGTTGAATGTGATACTTTCCAGCTCCTTTCAGGATTGCTTGAACCCTTTCCCATCCCTACATGTAGTTAGACAGATATTTCTATGGAATTCATTGAAGGGATCCATAAATCTGGAGGGAAGAATGAAATTCCCAATAAATGTTTGGTAACTTATAGTCATTGCTTCACCTCTGAACAACAACCTCAGTGGGCAGAGTCGGTCCCTCTTGCTGAATGGTGGTACTATACTACATCTAAAATGACTCCATATGAAGCAATCTTTGGCAAGGAACTACCATTGGTTCTTCCATACACCCTCAGCAGTACATCAGTTCATGAAATTAACACGGTTCTTTGAAACCACGATTAGATTCTTTGCATTTTGTAAGACAATCTTCACATGGCAAGAATTCGAATGAAACAACAAGCCGATCAACACTTTTCCGAGCGCACTTTTCATGCAGTTGATATGGTTTTTCTTCGTCTACATCCTTCCAAGCAAACCTACTTGACACTCAAAGGGCATCCACTTCTCTCTCGATCTACCATAGAGGTATTAATTCAGTGGAACGACATGCAACCAAAGGATGCTACGTAGGCACCACTCCTTCAGATTCAACATCAATTTCCACATTTAAATCTTTGAGGACAAAGATTTTTCTAAGGGAGAGGGGATGTTAGGAACCCATGTCAACCCTTCTCTTTACTTTGTTAGTATATTGTTGTCAGACACATATGCTTTGTAAGTCATCACGTAGTATTATATGTTGATCCATAGTATTGGATGCATATGATTTGTAAGTCGTCTCGTAGTATTATATGTTCCATGGTATTGGCACATAGACTTAGTATATAAGTTTGTGTTGAGGTCAATGAAGGCACCGTGAAGTTATTTGTATTGATCTTTCTCAAAGGAGGATGCCCCCTTGAAATGGGCCACGATCAATAAAAATATTATGTGATCTAATATATATCATGCATTTTATCAATTAATTGTTGCAAGTTCCTCACACAATGAAGGAAGAAGAGGATGTTTTTCCTCAAGAGCCACACTTTCTTGTAGGGCCCTTGAAGATGAGAAAAATTAATATCCATGAGGCCTTGAGAATTCTGCATGACACTACTACATTGGTTTCACATTGCTGTTGGAGAATGGAGCAAAAATATTCCATTGAAGACTTGGAGAAAATTCATAAGGAAATGGAAAATATTCCAAATCCACTTTTGTTCCATTCCAAAATATGGTTTCCCCATGACCTCCCATCACACCAGCTCCTCGACCAACTCCTATCAAGCATTTATCTGAAGCAGAAATGCGGGCACGTAGAGAAAAAGGGATTTGTTATAATTGTGATGAGAAATTCACTCGGGGACATAGATGTGTTCATCAACAACTCTATCTCCTGGATGTGTTTTCTCTTCCTACCTCTGAACTTGGTGAAGAAGCTCCAGATACTACAGATGATCAGGTCGACATTTAGTAGCCATCTATTGACCCTCCATCTTTGTACGACCACCTAGAGATATATCTCCATGCTTTAGCCGGAGTCACCACCCCACAAACAATGGGGGTCAAAGGTTACTTCAATAAGATCCCTCTTACAATACTCATTAATTATGGTAGCACTCATAACTTCATTGACCCTTGGATCACCAAATAAGATGATTGTTTTGTCCATTCTTACTTCAACTTTGAAGTCATGATTTCCAATGCAGACACCTTACCTTGCAAGGGGGGTGTCTCAATGTGTGCATCTTTATGGAATATTATACCATGCGCTCTAACATGTTTTTCTTGTCCTAAGGCAGATGTAATGTGGTTTTGGGCGCTCAATGGTTATGCACTCTTAGCCCCATCTTATGGGATTTTGCTGAAATTTGGATGCATTTTTCACTCAATGGGAAACAACACACATTAATGTGCTTACAACCAAGGTCTCTCTGCATCATCAGTTCACATTGCATGGAAAAGATCCTTAAGAATAATTCACATGGTGTCATCGCTCAACTCCATTCCATTCAAATGCACACATCATCGGTCTCCACTACTTCTGTGGATCTACCATGCATTTCTTATAGATATGTAGGTGTCTTTGCTGAACTAATGGGATTGTTGCCTTCTAGCGATCCTTTCAGTAAGAATTTATCTGCCTCTACATATGAGAAGGAAATGATGGCTAGTTTGCATGTAGTATAGAAGTGGCAGCCATACCTATTAGGGTATTATTTTTGCATCAAGACTACTCACCAGAGTCTAAAATATTTCCTAGAACAACAAGTCTCCTCCCCAGCACAACTGAAATGGGTTAGCCAAAATATGGGTTATTCCTATGAGGTCACTTACACGAAGGGTAAGGACAATCTGGTGGCAGATGCTCTTTCTCGCACAATTGATGACCAAGTTTCTCTTTCATCTATTTCTATGCATGTTCCAAATTTGTTGCAATCTATTCAACATGGCTATGTTAATGACTCCTCCTTCTCTCAACTCATCGAACAGTTGGCCGACTACCTTTCTACTGTACCACATTACTCTTGGGATGGTACTTACCTGAGATACAAGGGTCATCTTGTGCACCCCCAAAGCACAGATCTTCAATAGGTTGTCTTATCTAAAATCCATGCTTCTCCATTGGTAGGGCGCTCTGGGTTCCTCAAAACATATGAGTAGGAACAACATAACTTCTTTTGGTAGGGAATGAAAAGGTCAATTCAACATATGGTGGTTGAATGTGATACTTTCTAGCTCCTTTTGAGATTTCTCAAACCCTTTCCCATCCCTACACGGAGTTGGATAGATATTTCTATGAAATTCATTGAAGGGATCCCTAAATCTGGAGGGAAGACTGAAATTCCCAATAAATGTTTGGTAACTTATCTTCGTTGCTTCACCTCTGAATAACAACCTCAGTGGGTAAAGTGTCTCCCTCTCGCTGAATGGTGGTACAATACTGCATCTAAAATTACTCCATATGAAGCAATCTATGGCTAGGAACTTCCATTTCTTCTTCCATACACCCTCAGCAGTACACCAGTTCAGGAAATTGACACGGTTCTTCGAAACCACGATCAGATTCTTCGCATTTTGCGGGAGAATCTTCACATGGTCAGAATTCAAATGAAACAACAAGCTGATCAACACCGTTATGAGCGCACTTTTCATGTAGTTGATATGGTTTTTCTTCGTCTACATCCTTCCAAGCAAACCTACTTGACACTCAAAGGGCATCCGCTTCTCTCTCGATCTATCATAAAGGTATTAATTCAGTGGAACGACATGCAACCAAAGGATGATACATGGGCACCACTCCTTCAGATTCAACATCAATTTTCACATTTAAATATTTGAGGACAAAGCTTTTTCTAAGGGAGAGGGGATGTTAGGAACCCATGTCAACCCTTCTCTTTACTTTGTTAGTATATTGTTGTCAGACGCATATGCTTTGTAAGTCGTCACGTAGTACTATATGTTGATCCATAGTATTGGATGCATATGATTTGTAAGTCGTCTCGTAGTATTATATGTTCCATGGTATTGGCACATACACTTAGTATATAATTTTGTGTTGAGGTCAATGAAGGCACCGTGAAGTTATTTGTATTGATCTTGCTCAAAGGAGGATGCCGCCTCGAAATGGGCTGTGATCAATAAAAATATTATATGATCTAATATATATCATGCATTTTATCAATTAATTGTTTCAAGTTCCTCACACAATGAAGGAAGAAGAGGATGTTTTTCCTCAAGAGCCACACTTTCTTGTAGGGCCCTTGAAGATGAGAAAATTTAATATCCATGAGGCCTTGAGAATTATGCATGACACTACTACATTGGTTTCACATTGTTGTTGGAGAATGGAGCAAAAATATTCCATTGAAGACTTGGAGAAAATCCATAAGGAAATGACAAACATCAAAGATAATTTTTTCCATTTTCTTTCTGATATAGATCAATTGTTTGAGCTTGTGGAGATGTATCATGGTGCATCTTTGAGGGATGCAGAAGAGATTGAAAAGCTCATTCTTGAGTTGGATTCCACCCATGATTCTTTGAAGCATAGTCATAGTGAAATTCAAGAATCCGAGCATCAAATTGAGAAGCTTCATGATCATTTGGAAGGATCATATTCCCCCTCCTACACTCCAGACTGTCATTCTCATATGGTTGATTGCATTTATGTTCCTTTGGATGATCCTCATGTGATGGTGGTACATGAGGAAAATTTTGATTTGCATATGCTTGAGGAGGACAAAGCATTTGAGTTGCCTCTAGGAGGGTGCCACACACTTGTGGAAGAAAGAAACGAGATCACTTTGTTTGAACTAGCCATTGGAGATGGACATGCATCCACAAGTTTGGTGGATGGGAGTTGTAGATAGTTGAGGTTGGTTCACTATCCTTCATCCCAGACACCCCTATCATCCATAGAACATGGGAATAAATATTGGGTAAAGGGGTTGTTCTTGTTGGTGCCACATGAGGAGCAGGAGGCTCCCAAATTCTATATTGTTGATTTGATGGTCAAGCCATGTTGTCTGGCAAGAACACCAAACCTTTTCAAGCCGTAGTAGATGCATCCAATTTCATTCTTGGATGCCTTCATCATGTGTAGCAATGCATGGGATTTCCACTTGATCCATTTAAGTGCAACCACTGTTAGAGAGTTGAGTCGTTGGGTTAGTGCAAATGTACAAGCTTTCCATTTGGACCATCTAGTTGGATTGTTTATTCAACCATTGATTGGGTGAATATATACATGTCGGAGATGGGTACCCCAAGGGGTAAGTTTGCTAATTGCCTCAATGATTCAGTGGAGAGACACTTGAAACATCGCATATCTTTGGTGGGATGTTGAATGGGAATCTATGGCTACTAGATGATGCCTTCAGTATACATGACAGGACATGGGAGTCTTTCCTTTGTCACTTGGATGAGATGGATAGCAGCATGATGAGTCTCATTGTTGGTGTGCACATGGCACATGAGGAGATTCATGCTTTGATGGAGAGACTCAATATGATTCGATCCCACATTGAGGAGTCCCATGATTGGTGGGAGAGTCTCACAAATGTTCATTTTTTCATTGGAAGTGATCAAATTTCAGTGTAGTGGTGTGAGACTGACATCCTTCCAGTTGATTGTGGCATTTTGGAGGATGTGGTTGAGATAGTGGGATCCTGGAATTCCTTGGAATGTCATATTGTCACATGAGACATGTCGCAATGTTGTGAGACTCAATACTATCATGCACATTGCATATGAGGAATCTCATACTTTGATGAAGGGTTTCAATGAAATGATGCACTTGGTTATGAGTGATGCACTTCCAAAATGGTTTTGGGATCCTGGTATCTTTCATGATGATAAATCATTTTATATGACAGTGACATTGTATGGGTTGCAGCTGAAATAGTGGGATCCAGGGATTCCTTGGCATCTTAGATTGTATTGAATGAAATGGGTGATTTTTGGATGGAAGTGCAAGCAATGGGATATTGGAATCGCTTGGTTTGAGCTCAATTGGAGGAGAAATTCAGGTGTTGGCTTGAGCAATCGAACAAATCATCATGTGCATGAGATTATCTATGTATAGCAGTGTTCCAGTTTCTTGTATGGGAGACTGTTTGAGAGATGTAACCATTATTCTCATGTTTGGCGGACTTGGATTATTCATGAGGCTCCTTATGTAGACACTTTCTGTTATCGAACAATCCACTTGAGTGGATGCAAGCCGGATCTCCCTAGCTCAAAGTGAGTCTAGAACAAATAGAACAGACTACCAATGCATTTCATAGATCTACTTAAGGATCGAGTACTAGATGTCTTACCTTTTCACTACGCAATCTTTGCTCCCTAATGTTTCTCCACGTCTCATGGTCGTCAGATCCAAGCTGCAAGACCTGTCAAGACAAGAAACAAGAGAAACCAGTAAAAGACATCTATACAATAAGAGATCTAAGTAAACATTTAAGGAGGTAAACTACTCAATATCATTACACACATGAACAACATTGGTGGAAAGTAGTTGTATTATTGCAAATAGAGAAGTACATGATAGAGATATAGAACCACAACCAAGGCTTAACGCTGTAGCCCTTCTTCGACAAAGTCGATTGCCATATCCTTCCAAGGAAGTATGAGTTCTCTAATAGGTAAGTGGAGATGTTCTAAGATTGATTTCACCATCATGTAGATAACATAGTCTTCCTCCCTTTGGGATGGGAGTGAGCTTCATTTATATAGGACTAAATGGATAGGGTATGGATAGGATAGGTTGGGAGATGGTAAGAGAGGCTTAAGGGATCTCTCCAAAGGTCTAGGAATCGAGTGCCAACTCTTCCAAGAGGTCAAGGATAAGGTCCCAAGTCAGCAAGCTTCGAGATGGGCCTCGAAGAAGCTATTTTTTCCATTTAACTGACTTCGTCGCACACTGTAATGGAGCAAAGTGAAACGTTGGATGTTGCTAGTGTGCAACCTGCAATGACCCTTCAAAACTTAGCACAATTGGGTACAAATCCTCCCAAGATGATTACTTAGTCCAGGCATCTTCAGGGGTGTGTATACTGAATCTTATAATGAGTAGATTTTAGGTGTAATAGAATGCCCCCCAAAGCATGAAGCTGTTGAAGATAGACAGGTGAAGTGATTTGATAGAAGTAATTGCAATAGATTCGTCAGACGAAGGACACTACTGTAGTACAACTGACTCTGAAATGACAATCTCATATGAAGTACAACATGGCTGCCGACCAATACATTGTAGATCCATGGTCGCAATGACCGACTAAACACAATCATGGCTACTAGACACAAGTGTATATCTATGATGAGATGAATATAACACAACCATGACCAACACAAAAATGGATCCGTGTGATATAACTCAATACAAACTCCATCACAACCTGGGTAAAACATGAATTCGTAGGGTCTTCAAGCTAAACCTGCAATGATACGAATCTATCCATGTGATTACAAATGTCTTGACGTCGAACATGGTAGAGACCACTTAATTACCGGCCATTGATGTAAACCGTTAACAAGTGTGAGGGAGATCATCATTGATGTCGATGATTCGCAAGGTATCACAGTACATATCATTAAGCTTGAATAAATGAGTTGAAGTCAAACGCAAGATGAAATATTTCAATCAAGAGTCAATGATGTAAACTCATGATGAAAGCGAGGTAACCTGTCATTCAGGCATGCAGGGCCAAGGTACTTGATTGGTTTCTAGATTTGATCCTTGGATGATGAGTTGAAGTCGACAAGGATGAATCCGTCGAAGGAGGGCCATGATGAATCCCCCATCAATCGACACGAAACATGACAAAAGATGTGTAGAGTGGATCGGATAGTACAACATGTGAGACTGACACAAAGTAAACCGATATGGTGACGGGTGTACTAACTGTAGATGACAAATCATAGACATGTTCTTGAACATGGGCATGGCATGACTTGGCAGTATTGACACAATGAGTATGACACAAACTTCTAATGCAACTGATGATGGGAGCTTTCTTTGAATGACTCAAAGGAGTAACAGGACTCAGAAAGTAATCGGGGACTCATAGACAAAAGGATGACCCAAGTACTGTATGCAAATGTAGATGAGTGCCATGTTCAAGAATGACTACATACTGCCACTAATAAGGTATGTAACACAAACACTTTCCTTTTTCCCCATCATGAATGATGAGTGCCTCATATGTTTTTTATGCGCTTGATGAGGGTAACCAGATGCTTGGTATAGCTCATTTCATAGATGAGTCCAATTCCAAATGTTTGTGCTGGCCAACACCGGAGCTTCAATGATGGTTGTCTTGATTCCTTTGAAGGAATCTCTGGATTCCTCGGTCCACTTTATTTGATTCTCCTTTCTTAACATATTTGTAATACTTCTCATTATTTCATCAAAACTTGGTATAAGTCTTCTTAAAAAACCCACTTGGCCAATGAAAGATTGTATTTCCTTTTTGCTTCTAGGCTCTTCTACTTTCTGAATAGCATTAACCCTCTCATGATCAATCTTTATTCAATCCTTGGTGATGATATGTCCTAAAATCTTAGCCTCATCTAGGGCAAAAAAGAATTTCTTGGGATTCAAGGAAATGCCATATTTCCTACATTTTATGAAAGCCCTCTCCAAATGCATGAGATGTTCTTCATCCGATTTTGAAAAAATTATTATATCATCCATATATACCACCACAAATTTATCTTTTTCTTCAGCAAACGCAATATCCATAGCTCTTTGGAAAGTGGCTCTAGCATTCATCAGACCAAATGGCATCTTAGCGTACAAGAAATTTCCCCAAGGAGTTGTAAAAGTGGTTTTATTTTGGTCTTCTGGGTGCACTTTAATCTGATTATACCCTGAGAAACCATCCATGGTGGAAATTATTTCGGCCCCTACCACCGGCTGTAAGATATGCTCCATTTTAGGTAGAGGGTAATTGTCTTTCATTGATGCTCTGTTGAGGTTCCTGAAATCAATACAGATTCTGATTTCTTCACTTTTCTTTCTGACATGTACCAGATTTGCTATCCATTGTGAGAATCTTAAGGTAACAATTATCTTTGCATTGAAAAAAATTTTGACTTCTTTCTCTATGATATCTTTTAACATAGAATTGATTCTCCTTAATATTTGCTTAAAGGGCTTCTCACCTGGCTTGAGGGGAATGGCATGCTATATGATTGAGGTATCATACTCCTTTAAGTCTTCATAGGTCTAGGCAAAAGCATCAGTGTGAATTTTCATCAATTCTACATAGCGTCGTTTTTTGTCAGCATGTAACCTTTTAGACAACTTCACCATCCGAGGGTCTTTCTCTCTACCCAAGTTTTGATCTTCTACTAATTCGCGGGAAGGTTCAAATTTTGGGTTTTTAGCTGCATCATCTTGATCAAATAGCTTTTCTAAAGGTATCAGACCTTTAGGGGTGTAATTATTCTTCAATTGGGTAATATCCTTACCACCCATCCTGTTTTTCCACCCTTGGTTTTCAATTTCTTCTTCAACATTCTCTCCCTCTACAAGGTTTTCCAGGTTCTCATTTTCATTATCAATATGCACATTTTCAAACTCATTAGAAAGTTCTAAAAATCTCCTGAGCTATAATTCGTCCTCAAATACCTACCAATACTTAGAATTATCAAGAATAGAAGGCCTGTTTTTTATTTCAACCTCATATTTAGTTTGGGAAAAGATTGGGGTCTTAAAACCCCCAACAGTAGTTGCCAAGGAGTCTGATACCTCATTTTCATGCCTGGGGATTACTCTAATCTTATGTTCTGTTAAAAAGTTCCCAAAGAAATCCCAAACTTCATTTCTATATGCTCTCATTCTTGGGTGTTTGGCTTGGTAACTATCATTTACCTATTTCACTACTAGCTCAAAGTCCCCAAACACTTCTATCTTCTTAGCTCCCAAATTTTTTAGAGCCCATAATCCCAACACCAATGCTTCGTATTCAGCAACATTATTAGTACATTCAAATGTCAGCTTATATGAAAGTGCCCTAGACTCCCTGTTGGGAGGAATGATCCAAACCCCTGCTCCAGCACCATTTTTGCTCACAGAACCATCAAAATACATTTTCCACCAGCTTTCTTCATTTTTTTTCCCTCTCAGAAGCTTCATACCTCGCTGTAAATTTCTTATCTTCATCAAATTCCATATATCGGGAGGGTTAGGATCACAATGAGGCCCATCAATAAAAAAAAATGGAATAGCCCATGTATGTATCAACGACATATATAGGGTGATTTTCAGGCTTGCTTTTGCTGCTGACAACAAATTCCATCCCAATTTCCCTATATAATCTCCTATTTGCTCGAAAAAACAAGAATTGTGGCATAAGATAAGTCCATCTGCATAGTTCCTTTCAACTTTGAAACCCAGGATCTTGGCAAAATCATCCCAAACTTCGTAGGTACATCAGCCACCACCACATCCATCATGACACTTTTAGCAGGCAGTTGGGTTAGAGTCACTACCATGTTCTTAATCAGTCCCAAACATGGTACTTTTCTAGAATCAAAGGAGAAAAGGTCTTGGTATGGCCTAGTCACTTCTAATCCTAGCTCTTTCAACACAGATTTTGGCATCAGGTTATGAGATGCCCCAGAGTCTATTAAGGCATTATGCAAGATTTGATCGTGGACATGTAGGCTTAAGTAGAAAGGAGGGACTTCTTCATCGCCTAGTTCCTCCCACTTAGATCCAAAGATTATTGTAGGAGCATCATCAGATAGCTCCAGAATATCATGTTGGTATTCATTTTTCCCTTTAACCATCTTTATTATCTCTTCCATGTACTCATTATTTTTCAATAGCTCATTAAGAGGGATGGAGATCTTTGCCTTTGATAGTTCAGCTCTAAGACTAAAAGTGGGGGCAGGTTTGACTATCTCTGTTACTTCTGGTGGTTTAAGCTCCTTTGAAGGTTGACCATCTTCTTCTTTATTTTCAGGTCTCTTATTTGCAACAGCTCCTTGATGTTTCTCTTTCGGCTCTTCTGCAGCCTGTTGGGTGACTGGAGGTTGGTTCAAAGGAAGCTTTCCTTTATTCATGTTAACTTCTCTATTTCTCAATTTCAGCTTTCTTCGAAGATCATCCACAGCATTTTGATAAACCATTAGGTATTGCTCAGATTCTAATTTAGGTTTTTTACTAGTACTTTCTTTGTTAAAAAAGTCATGTTCCCTTTCAGTCAAGTATATTTCATGGTCTAGGGAGTCAAAAAAATGAATATGGGCATCAGTGGGACCTTCAGGTACTTCATCATCCACCATATTTTCAGCAAAAGGAGGATGCATCGGTTGTTCTTCAGGATTTCTTTAATTTCTCGCAGGAGGTGGTGGTCTTCTAAAGTTTGGGTTTCAGATCTGGTTTTCAGGATTCTCTCGGGGAGGAGGCTTGGTATCTAAGGTAAACCTATCCATCAACTTTTCCATGGCTTTCATCATGGTATCAAATTTTGCATCGTTAGAAGCGGATGAGGTAGAAGTTTGGGTCTCTTGCTTCTTTCTTCCAGCCTCTGTTTTACCCTTTATCTTTCAACAGAGTAGGTAGGGAGGTAGATTTTATTTCCCTTAACATACCTGAGAAATCTCCATCAAAGGCGTCTGCAAAATGGAGTTTTGCAGTTCCTGCCGAGGGCCTTAGGTCGTTTGGAATAGAATTGTATGCCCTCATAAATCTAATAGAAAATTCATGCACAGAATCAAAACCTCCTTTCTTGAGGTGATTGTACTAGAAAAAGACTAGGGAAGGATTTCCGATCATTTCCCATCTATCTAAGAATAGTGTCTTAAACGCTACAAAATCATTTATGGAAGCATTTGGTAACAACCTGTACCATTTCTTAGGTTCTCCAAACAAACTTTGGGCAAATAACCTCATCTTTGCATCATCATAATCTACTTCCTCCAAATCAATAAAATCTTCAAACCTGTCTACATGCTGTCTGGCAGAAAAATTTCCCTCTCCATCATAGGAGACGATCCTTTGTGCATAGTTTTGAGGTAGATCATGTAAAACAACTCGTAAGGCTAAAGGTGCAAATCTAGAAGCCATGGTTACAGGCGAATTTTGTGAAAGGGGTGGGATATTCTGGGAACACGGTTTAGCTTTTTTAGCTTTGATACTATCTAGTAAATCACGCCAGATATGATCTAACAAGTAGGATTCAGGATTATTAAGAAATCCTTCACCTAGGCTTAGATAGGATTCGGATCTTGATCTTGGTAAAGGTTTCCCAATGTTAATCTCTATATTTAATTCTTGAAAAACAGGTAATCTTTATTCAGACACAATTCTTTCACTGTTCGAAGTACTAGCTTTATCTTTTTTAGCTTTTCTCCTAAGCAGACTTTTCGAATTATCAACAACTAGAAGAATTTCAAAAATAGGATTACCTCTGGTATGGATCTTTCTTGAGGCCAGGATGCCTTGTTGAGATCCCCTTCAGAACTAGAATTCAGCTTCGGTGGTCTTCCCTAGTGGAGTGCTTTCTTGAATATAAGTCTTTACGACTAGAGTCGCCAGGGAAAAATTGTACATCCTTCAAACCTATGGAAATCTCCGTTTTCCCACAGGGATCTCTCTTTTCTCTGAATCTTCAGAATTCTTTGTCGTTCTTGCAAGGAAAACAAGAAAACTTGCGGTTCCTGGCAACGGCGCCAATTTGTTATCACCCAAATTGAACCCCAGGTTGTAAGAAGGGTAATTCAAGGTAACCATTAACCAATCTTTGGACTGATGCTACTAACCCAACAGAGTCTGAGAGGGCTCTCTCAATAAACTAATGAAAAACTAGAAATAATCAGGGGCGTCAACCATAAAAAAGGAATACCAATGTTCATTCTTCAAGATG
This sequence comes from Larix kaempferi, assembly GCA_027924585.1. Taxonomy (NCBI): domain Eukaryota; kingdom Viridiplantae; phylum Streptophyta; class Pinopsida; order Pinales; family Pinaceae; genus Larix; species Larix kaempferi. Next base: position 22,706,344 of record BSBM01001023.1, read on the forward strand.
TTCTATCAAAACATACACAGAAGGTCAGATTCCTGTAGGACAAAATATACTCATGTAAACCATTGGTTGGAGAACAACAGGGATCTATATTCGGTAATGGATTGAATTCAAGTATAACATAAACATTATTACCAAATTCTTAGCAGATACATTCGCACAGAGGCAAGGTAGCAACCAGCTGGTAGTAAAAGTGATTTAATTGTTGAAACATAAGAAAGATGAACAATGCATTGATATAAGGCATACACAGATGAATCCTATTACAACTTTAGCAGAAATATTTTGTGAAATACTTGGTAATAAATGAACAAGGCATAATTTCTATGAATCTCATTCAAATACTACACTGAACCAAGTATGAAGGAATATTAACAATATGCATTAACAAAGGGAAGAAACACATATCACATAGGAAAAGAAAAGACAAACTACCAGACCGATTACACAGGAATCCCTAGAAAACGCATGTAAGCTTCTGACAACTTTATTCAAAAAATATCTCTGAATAACAAGAGTGGATAAAATATGCAGAGCTCCAAAAAGTTCTCATCCCCTTTCCATTTGAAAATATATGGAACTTATAGTGGCCTGGAGTCTCATACTCGGCCCATGTGAAACATAAATTAGTTACAATATAGGGACACCTCATCATAGTTCAGATGTCACTATCATAAAACAAAAAATATACCAAGATAAGCCTAACTGCTTTCTTGCATTTGCCGGTATGTCATTAAACAATAAAAGATATTTAAAGTATCTGTCTAATGGTGAAACTTCATTACATAACGGGCAACCCACTGCCACGCCCTGGAAAATCAAAATCCTAAATATATTACAAACTTTCATATCAAAAATAAACTGATATTTAGAAAATGCATAGATCTAAGATCTAAGGGGTAGCAGCTGCCAGTGGAGCGTGATAGGTATATTTCATCCTTCTGTATTTCTCTACAGGTATCCAAAGTTCAGGTGTTGGGATGTTGTAACTTGTCATTTCTTTCTCCAGGACCCTTATGTTAAGGTGATCAACAGAAGACATGGGTGGAATCTCTTCACCAATAGAGGTCAATCTGTACAACATCTCGAAATATTCATCCATCTTATTCATCATGATTTTCCCTGAAAGCGACTGGCTCAGATGTTTGAACTTGGAATGATCCATCCTCCTGCAAATCATCAACTTTTGATGCTCACTTTCGGGAATCAATTTTTGCTTTTCATCCCAAAATGCAGGAAATCCTTTTTCTACTAGTCCTCCAAACTGTCCTTTGAACTCTATTAACTGTTCATTCATTTCATTTGCTTTGGCTTCCATAGCTTCGACCAATGCATACTTCCCTAGGATTCCTTTTGCTGCTGCAATGGTTGTGACCTTGTCTTTGATGCTCAAATATATGATATCCTTATCTGTTAAACTATTTAAAAAGTTTATAGCATTATATGCAATCTCCTTTGGCCTTTTCTGTAGCTTTTTCTTCATGGCAATGCAGCTCTTAAAGACATCAGTGACTATCTTCTCCTTTGTCCTCATGTGGTCTAGATAAGGTCTGAACCTCTCAGCTTCCTGGCTAATTAAATCCCAAACCAGATGCTTGCATCCCTGCATAGTTGTTTTCCCTGTAATCTACTCAGAAAACAAGTTATTAATCGCTACTAATTCCTTATATTTTTCTTGTAGGGCATTTGTCCCTTTTTCCTTTTCATCATTTTCTTCTTTTAATCTTTGATTGTCCTCTTTTAGTTCTCATATTTCAACCTCTTTTAGCTTGATCTAGGACATGGCCTGTACAATGCTGTCAGTACCATCCTTCTTCTTGTTTGGGTCTTTGTTTTCCTGCTGTGAACATATGTTTGACAAACTGCTCTTCAACTCTTCGATTAGACTCTTCAAACTCACCTTCTGTTTCTGCCAACATCCTTCTTTCTCTGCAAACCTTAGCAATTCAGCTTTCTTATTGCTGATCTCCCTGCTTAAATCTTCTTTTTTTGTATTAATTTTGTCTCTTCAGTGGCTTGTATCAACTGGATGTTGGGGATTTTCATTCCCTTTTGTAGGCTATGGATCAAATTATCTTTCTCTATCAACATTTTCTTGCTTACTTTGCCTCCACCATCCTGTTCAATTAAATCAAACTGCAACTTTTTGACATGCTGCTGAAGTGCTTTATTATCTGAAATTTCATGTTTTAACTGGGCATCCATTTTATTTACAGTAACTTCCAAATTAGGGATCTTCAAGGCTACTTCCACTACGTCATCATATAGACCTTCTCCAATTTGCCTGTGAAATTGAATCCTGTCTGGCAAGGGTATCTTCCTCTAGTTTATTCTTGCTTCTGTCATTTTTTCTTTATCGAATATCGTTAGATTGAAAGTGTGTGTCTTGATATCCCTGCTCGTCATCAAAGACGCCTCTATTTTATACAAACTCCTTACTGTGGGCATTAATTCAAAACATCTCTGTGCAGATGCCTACTTATGTTTCCCATGATACTTAAACATATCTTCTTGGGATTGAAATTTACTGTCCTCACTCCCTCTTACTGCATCTTGGAATTTATATTCTTGGACTTGGATAACTATGGTCGATAACCCCTCTTTCTGCTCATCTATACTACCTATCAGGAGAGCTGATTCTTCTGGTGTTTCAAATTTTAGTCTTTTCCTTTCACTTTCTTCTTCTTCTTCTGTTCAATGACTTCTTGTAATTCTCTCTTCCCACCTACCTCCAGAGTGTTAAGTAGCTAGTCTATTTCCATAGGATCATCAGTCATGATCAAATCTTGGACTGGTAAATCTAGGTCATCTTCCTCTTCGGGCTCATATTGCAATAAATTCCACCCCTTCAACAATCCTTCAGCTTCTTGGTGTTCAAATGCCTTCAAACCATTTTTCTTCTTCCTTTCGGCTATGATATGTAGAGGATCATATGCGATCGCTACATCTTTTCTGAACCCCATATTTCTCAACAATTTTTCCACTTCGCTAACAACTTCTTTAAACTTTACAAGAAAAGGGCCAACTTGCCAAGGGAGCTTTATATCAGAACCTTTCTTATATTTCCCAAACTATTTATCTTCTGCAATTAGCCTCTGCCGAATGAACTCAAGGGAAACAACCATCAAAGTTAAAAATGCTGGCAAAAAGTATAGTTCATGTACAAAACCATACACCATTATCACTGTGGCATCTTTCAGCAAGAACCAGTCGCCAACGGCTTGTTCATCTTTCAACTGCATTAGAGTTTTCATTTTTTGTAGTACTCTGGGTAGTTCTTCTTCAAACATAACTTTGTACACAGCATGTAGAATGTAGTTCATGTAATTGAAAACATTATCCTCCAAATTCCCTGTAAAGAGTATCTGAGTGAAACGTAACTCGGCTGCACTACTATGCAGAATCATCTTAGTCAGATATGCCTAAAACTGAAAAAATCTGGTATTTTCAAAACAACTCAAGTGTGCATGGATTTTTTCTGCCAAAATTTCCTCAAACTTGAGGGATGGTACTGACTCACTTCTCGGCTTCAGGGAACTAACACTAATCCTAAATAATAGGCTCAGTTGTACTTCAGTTATCCATAAGTCTGAGTCTAAACCTAAAAATTGTGCTATCAAAGAAAAAACCAACTGGGTGTGGTCATTAAAAAGGCTGACGTCCAGTGGGTAGGGGTTTCTATAATCTCTACATTAGGTTTTAAACAAGTGACAAGGAAAGCTTTACAGATATCAGGGGAAATCTGCCTATAAAGAGTAATGCCCGATTCTTCAGAGAAACTTTCGGGAATTAGGGTTGGTGACTCGGGTACGACAAGGGTACTTTGAACCACGACATCATCTACACTATAGACAATTTTAGACCACTTCATGTTCATTATTACTTGTTGGGTTTTTGAATAATTCAACAGACACCATGACACGAAATCCTGGAAAGGCATTATCTGTTCCAAGAAAAAGAAAATAAAAAAGGACTGATGGACCCTATGGACATCTACCCCTTGTTCAAGCAGAGCTTTCAACCTTCTTTTAACTTCTGGTATAGGGAGCTGAAGGTCTGGGTCAAACACATTACAGTCTCTATCTTCTAGGGTCGTTCTAACGTTAGAACTAGTAGAAACTTGTTCGCCTACCATTCTACGACTATAAAACAGACTGCAGATTGCAAACAAAGGGGTTTTGGAACCCTACTTGTCACGGGAAGCCTGAGAGAAACCTTCTCCCTGTCATCCTTTTCGGCTTCTACACTTCCAGAAGCTTCCAACTATGATAGGTCCAAGAAGGAAATGTCAATTTTACACATGCCTCGTTATATATATAAAACTTTTCCCAATAATTTCTGCCCACCTTCGCCAGCTATCCCTCTTTCACATGCGTCGATCTGCCGGGCATTGTTTCTAGTCCATTGATATGATCCCTTATTTACCCTTTTTCTGGTTTGACATCTTTTCATCTCCACCATAGGATATTCTATTGGCTTTAAATCTTAGCCATCCATCGTATCCAACATCCTATAAGGATATGGTGGTATCGTTACCCGTCTTCTGGTTTTGGGTTACCACTTAATATTCCTCACGAGGTATGCACCCTCGCAACTACCTTCTCCACTTATCTATGGTGCTCTTTCACCTTGTGACGATCACCAAGGAGCATTGATCTTGTCCTTTAATGTATCTACAGTGGGGAGCTCTCCAAATGTCTAGCTTTCAGCACTTTTGTCGGTGGGATCCACTATGCTATTAACCATGCATCTTCTATCTCCACCGGTCGTAGATCTAATTCCCTTTCGTTGCAAGCCGTTGATATGCCCTGACCTCTGTGCCGATGTGATAACTTGTCCTTCGCGTCGTCAGATCTTTGACCATGCAGCCTGCACCGTTGATCTTCTACCTTGCTTTTCTTCTGTGATGGTATCGCAAGCCTTCTGGCGGTTTTCACTTATCGCCCAAATGCTCATGTGAGGGATCCTCCAACTACCATCTATCCTGGTGGTTTATCCCTCGTGACCACCCTCCTATGCTCTTTTCCGCGCAACTCCACGATGCGAGGGTGATCGGGGGCAATGGATCTCTTTTGCGCACCCAATCAACGGATGGGGCTTATCCGTATTTCAACCCTTACTTTGATTTTTTTCAGACTATAGATTATTGTCCTTTGTATCCATTTTTAATTATTTGGGCTAGCTTCTTATGCCTAAAGTGCCAAAAAACCCTTGATTTTTCTCATTATTTCCTCTCCACTTGAGCTGCTTCTTGGCCTTGGAAACCTGGACATGACTATGGAGGGGGGTTTAACCATCTCTTCAACGAATTAACCGGTGGAGTCAATCCTTCCCTTTGGATTTGTGCAAAAAAATTATAGGTGCCCACAACTGGCTCCAGTTGGGGATGCTATCCTCCTTGCGAGGTAGAAAAGAACTCCGTAGACTAAGTGCCTAGTCCATTGGGTTGTTAAAACTTTGGAGTCAACAACGTCTTCTGAATTCTTAGAATTGCAACTGTATCTTCCGCATATCTAGGCTACCCACACACGAAAAGAAAAAGGAACCATGGCTAGCCTTCTAGAACTTATCTTCTTTTCTTTAGGGTTTCAAGTCTTTCAAGTTTTCCGTCAAAAATTTCAAAACAACTGTAAAACCAAATGAAAAATATATACATAGGCTATGGTACATGAAATACGTTCTTCCCTTAGGACAAGTAATGCTTTAGTAACCTCCCGTTAACTGGACCTCCTAGCCAGGCAGATCCGTCTTGATGTTCCAGGACAAAAGAATTTATTCCTCAGATTGCTGCAATAATATATGGCCCCATCCCCATATGGTCAAACTTTCCATGTTTTTCTTCTTTAGGAGCGTTCCATTTCAAAACTAGGTCATTAACCTAAAAATAATCTTCGTTGGCTTTTTTGTCGATGGCTTCCTTCATTTTTTCTTGATGGCTTTCTACTTTGTCATATACCTTACTCCTTAGCTCATTCAGCTCAACTATCTGATTTACTCTTCTTTGCATGTGATTTGGTTCTTCTTCTATTCCCTGTATTAACCTCATGACAGGAAAACCTACAGATGCTGGAAAATTCACTTTGGCTCCATACACCAACTGAAATGGTGACATTCCAATGGCTCTTTTCGTGCTGATTCTATCGGCCCATAGAGCATATTTTAGCTTTGTATGCCAAGACCTCTTGTTATATTCTAACAGTTTTTTAATGATTCTTACCAGGCTCTTATTTGAAGACTCGACTAGTCCATTTCCTTGGGGGTAATAGGCCGTGGAATGATTTAGGTTGATATGGTACTTATGGCAGAAATTAACCATATTTTTGGAACAGAAAGCTGGAGCATTATCAGTCACAATTCTTTTGGGACATCCGAAACTGGACAGGATGTTATCTTCCAGAAAATCCATGATTACTCCTTCAGTGGCTCTTCTGGTATGTATAGCTTCTATCCATTTGGTAAAATAATCAGTAGCCGTCAGGATCCATCTATGCTGCCCAGAGGAGTTTGTGTTTATTTCTCCAATGAAATCTAAACCCCATTGTTGAAAAGGTGCTTCCACTATGATTGGATGTAGAGGAAGAGAAACAACATTTCTTTTTCCATCAAAAATCTGACATTGGTAACAAACCACAGTCTCTTTGTAAACATTAGTAAACATCGTATCCCATTAAAACCCCACCCTCAGGGTTTTGTTTACTATCTCCTTCCAGGAATGGTGTCCTCCGCAATCCCCTTTGTGGAATTCTTCTTTTATGTGTTCAGCTTCCTTTTCAATCAAACAGTTTAGCAGCACCCCTCCAGGATCTTTCCAATACAGGTATTGATTCATGATACAATACTTGGCAGCTTTTAGCTTTAAAGATATGGCCCTGCTTTTGCTTAACCTTGTAGGTGCCTGTAAATTCTATAGTACAAAAACAATGTCAGTATACCAAGGGGACTCAGAGAATTCAGGCTTCACTTGTATGTTTGTATTCGGATGGTTAGGATGGTCCTCCAAAAAATTTAGCTACAAAGAGTCACAATTTTCTTCAGTCGTTAACTTTGCTAACGCTTGTCCTTTCACTACTTTAGTGGTTTTTATCTCCAAATCATATTCCAGTAATACTGCAATCCATTTGGCCCTTCTGCCTTCAAGATCATAGTCGGTCAAAATGCTTTTCATAGCACTATTTGGGACGTAAGCAATGATGTGCAAGTGTATAATATAGACCATGAAATCTATCAAAGATTTTATAAGAGCATAAGCCTGTTTCTCCATGATATCATATTTCAGTTCCCCTTCTCTCAGCACTCTGCTGAAAAATGCAATAGGTTTCTCAGCATTTTGGTCATTTTTTTGCAATAGAAGTCCAGCTATGTTATGTTCAGAAGCATATGAAAAATTAAGGAAATCTTTAGTAACGTTTGGGCTGGCCAACACCGGAGCTTCAGTGATGGATTTCTTGATTCCTTTGAAGGAATCTCTGGCTTCCTCGGTCCACTTTATTTTATTCTCCTTTCTTAACATATTTGTAATACTTCTCATTATTTCAGCAAAACTTGGTATAAATCTTCTTAAAAAACCCACTTGGCCAATGAAAGATTGTGTTTCCTTTTTGCTTCTGGGCTCTCCTACTTTTTTTATAGCATTAACCCTCTCAGGATCAATCTTTATTCAATCCTTGGTGATGATACATCCTAAAAGCTTAGCCTCATCCTGGGTGAAAAAGGATTTCTTGGGATTCAAGGAAATGCCATATTTCCTACATTTTATGAAAACCCTCTCCAAATGCTTGAGATGTTCTTCATCCGATTTTGAAAAAACCGTTATATCATCCATATATACCACCAGAAATTTATCTTTTTCTTCAGCAAACCCAATATCCATAGCTCTTTGGAAATTGGCTCCAACGTTCATCAGACCAAATGGCATCTTAGCGTACATAAAAGTTCCCCAAGGAGTTGTAAAAGCGTTTTTCTCCTGGTCTTCGTGGTGCAATTTAATCTGATTATACCCTAAGAAACCATCCATGGTGGAAATTCTTTCGACCCCTACCACCTGCTCTAAGATATGCTCCATTTTAGGTAGAGGGTAATTGTCTTTCATTGACGCTCTATTGAGGTTCCTGAAATCAATACAGATTCTGATTTCTCCACTTTTCTTTCTGACAGGTACCAGATTTGCTATCCATTGTAAGAATCTTAAGGTAGCAATTATCTTTGCATTGAAAAGTTTTTTGACTTCTTTCTCTATGATATCTTTTAACTTAGGATTGATTCTCCTTAATTTTTGCTTAAAAGGCTTCTCACCTAGATTGAGGGGAATGGCATGCTATATGCTTGAGGTATCATACTCCTTTAAGTCTTCATAGGTCTAGGCGAAAGCATCAATGTGTCTTTTCATCAATTCTACATAGCGTCCTTTTTTGTCAGCATGTAACCTTTTAGACAATTTTACCATCTGAGGGTCTTTCTCTGTACCCAAGTTTTGATCTTCTACTGATTCGTGGGAAGGTTCAAATATTGGGTTTTTAGCTGCATCATCTTGATCAAATAGATTTTCTAGGGGTATCATACCTTTAGGGATGTAATTATTCTTCAATTGGATAATATCCTTACCACCCATCCTATTTTTCCACCCTTGGTTTTCAGTTTCTTCTTCAGCATTATCTCCCTCTACAAGGTTTTCCAGGTTCTCATTTTCATTATCAATATGCACATTTGTAAACTCATCAAAAAGTTCTAAAAATATCCTGAGCTATAAGTCGTCCTCAAATACCTGCCAATACTTAGAATTATCAGGAATAGAAGGCCTGTTTATTTTTTCAACCTCATATTTGGTTTGAGAAAATATTGGGGTCTTAAAACCCCCAAGAGTAGTTGCCAAGGAATCTGCTACCTCATTTTCATGCCTGGGGATTACTCTAATCTTATGTTCCATGAAAAAGTTCCAAAAGAAATCCCAAACTTCATTTCTATATGCTGTCATTCTTGGGTGTTTGGCTTGGTAACTATCATTTACCTGGTTCACTACTAGCTCAGAGTCCCCAAACACTTCTATCTTCTTAGCTCCCAAAATTTTTAGAGCTCGTAATCCCAACAAAAATGCTTCGTATTCAGCAACATTATTAGTACATTCAAATGTCAGCTTATATGAAAGTTCCCTAGACTCCCTGTTGGGAGGAATGATCCAAACCCCTGCTCCAGCACTATTTTTGCTCACAGAACCATCAAAATACATTTTCCACCAACCTTCTTCATTTTTTTTCCCACTCAGAAGCTTCATACCTGGCTACAAATTCCTTATCTTCATCAACTTCCATATATGGGGGAGGGTTAGGATCACAACGAGGCCCATCAATAAAAAAAATGAAACAACCCATGTCTGTATCAACGACATATATAGGGTGATTTTTAGGCTTGCTTTTGCTGCTGACAATATATTCCATCCCACTTTCCCTATATAATCTCCTATTTGCTCCAAAAACGGGAATTGTGGCATAAGATAAGTCCATCTGCGTAGTTCCTTTCAACTTTGAAACCCAGGATCTTGACAAAATCATCCCAAACTTCGCAGGTACATCATCCACCACCACATCCATCATGACACTTTTAGCAGGGAGTTGGGTTAGAGTCACTATCATGTTCTTAATCAGTCCCAGACATGGTACTTTTCTAGAATAAAAGGAGAAAAGGTCTTGGTATGGCCTAGTCACTTCTAATCCTACCTCTTTCAACGCAGATTTTGGCAACAGGTTATGAGATGCCCCAGAGTCTATTAAGGCATTGTGCAAGATTTGATCATGGACATTTAGGCTTAAGTAGAAAGGAGGGACTTCTTCATCGCCTGGTTCCTCCATCTTAGATCCAAGTATTATGGTAGGAGCATCATCAGATAGCTCCAGAATATCATGTTGATATTCATTTTTCCCTTTAACCATCTTTGTTATCTCTTCCCTGTACTCATTATTTTTCAGTAGCTCATTAAGAGGGATGGAGATCTTTACCTTTGACAGTTCAGCTTTGAGACTAAAACTGGGAGCAGGTTTGACTATCTCTGTGACTTCTGGTGGTTTAACCTCCTTTGAAGGTTGACCATCTTCTTCTTTATTTTCAAGTCTCTTATTTGCAACAACTCCTTGTTGTTTCTCTTTCGGCTCTTCTGCATACTGTTGGGTCACTGGTGGTTGGTTCAAAGGAAGCTTTCTTTTATTCAAGGTAACTTCTCTATTTCTCAATTTCAGCTTTCTTTGAAGATCATCCACAGCAATTTGATAACCCATTAGGTATTGCTCAGATTCTAATTCAGGTTTTTTACTAGTACTTTCTTTGTTAAAAAAGTCATGTTCCCTTTCAGTCAAGTATATTTCATGGTCTAGGGAGTCAACAAAATGAATATAGGCATTAGTGGGACCTTCAGGTACTTTATCATCCACCATATTTTCAGCAAAAGGAGGACGCATTGGCTATTCTTCAGGATTTCTTTGATTTATCGCAGCAGGTGGTGGTCTTCTAAAGTTTGGGTTTCGGATCTGGTTTTCAGGATTCTCTCGGGGAGGAGGCTTGGTATCTACGGTCAACCTATCCATCAACGTTTCCATGGATTTCATCATGGTATCAAATTTTGCATTGTTAGAAGCGGATGATGTAGAATTTTGGGTCTCTTGCTTCCTGTTTTACCCTTTATCTTTCCTAAGGCCATGATGTTTACCTGTAGCTCTAGCGCATCTTTCAGCAGAGCAGGTAGGGAGGTAGATTTTCTTTTCCTTAACATACATGAGAAATCTCCATCGAAGGCGTCTGCAAAATGGAGTTTTGTAGCACCTACCGAGGGCCTTAGGTCATCTGGAATAGAATTGTACGCCCTCATAAATCTAGCAAAAAATTCATGCACAGGCTCGAAACCTCTTTTCTTGAGGTGATTGTACTGGGACAAGACCAGGGCAGGACTTCCAATCGTTTCCCATCTCTCTAAGAACAGTGTCTTAAATGCTGCAAAATCATTTATGGAAGCATTTGGTAACAACCTGTACCATTTCTTAGGTTCTCCAAACAAACTTTGGGCAAATAACCTCATCTTTGCATCATCATAATCTACTTCCTCCAAATCAATAAAATCTTCAAACCTGTCTACACGTTGTTTGGCAGAAAAAATTTCCCTCTCCATCATAGGAGACGATCCTTTGTGCATAGTTTTGAGGTAGATCATGTAAAACAGCTGGTAAAGCTAAAGGTGCAAATCTAGCAGACATGGTTACAGGCAGATTTGTGAAAGGGGTGGGATATCCTGGGAACAAGGTTTAGCTTTTCTAGCTTTGATAGTATCTAGTAAATTATGCCAGATAGGATCTAATAAGTAGGATTCAGGATTATTAAGATCTCCTTCACCTAGGGTTAGATAGGATTCGGATCTTGATCTTGGTAAAGGTTTCCGAATGTCAATCTCTATATTTAATTCTTGAAAAATAGGTAATCTTTCTTCAGACACAATTCTTTCACTGTTCGAAGTACTAGCTTTGTCTTTTTCAACTTTTCTCCTAAGCAGACTTTCCAGATTATCAACAACTAGCCGAATTTCAGAAATAGGATCACTAGTATGGATCTTTCTTTAGGCCAGGATGCCTTATTGAGATCTCCTTTAGAACTAGAATTCAGCTTCGGCGATCTTACCCATTGGAGTGCTTTCTTGAATATAAGTCTTTACGAGTGGAGTCACCAAGGAAAAATTGTACAACCTTCAAACCTATGGAAATCTTCATTTTCCCAAAGGGATCTCTCTTTTCTCCAAATATTCGGAACTCTTTATCGTTCTTGCAAGGAAAACAAGAAAACTTGCGGTTCCCCAGCAACGGCACCAATTTGTTATCACCCAAATTGAACCCCAGTTTGTAAGAAGGGTAATTCGAGGTAACCACTAACCAATCTTTGGACTGATGTTACTGACCCAACATAGTCTGAGAGGGCTCTTTCAATAAACTAATGAAAAACTAGAGGAAATCAAGGGTGTCAACCATGAAAAAGGAATACCAGCATTCATTCTTCAAGATGTTCTATCAAAACATACACAGAAGCTCAAATTCCTATAGGAGAAAATATACTGATGTAAACCATTGGTTGGAGAACAACAGGGATAGCAGAAATGAACAAGGCATAATTTCTATGAATCTCCTTCAGATACTACACTGAACCAAGTATCAAGGAATATTAAAAATATAGATTAACAGAGGGAATAAGCACATATCACATAGGAAAAGAAAGGACAGACTACTAGACCGATTACACAGGAATCCCTGGAAAACGCATGTAAGCTTCTGACAACTTTATTCAAAAAATATCTCTGAATAACAACAGTGGACAAAATATGCAGAGCTCCAAAAATTTCTCAACTGCTTTCCATTTTAAAATACATGGAACTTATAGTGGCCTGGAGTCTCATACTCGGCCCATGTGAAATAGAAATTAGTTACAATATAGGGACACCTCATCATAGTTCAGATGTCACTATCATAAAACATAAAATATAACAAGATAAGCCTAACTGCTTTCTTACATTTGCCAGTATGCCGTTAAACAATAAAATATATTTAAAGTATCTGTCTAATGGTGAAACTTCATTACATAATGGGAAACCCATTGCCACGTCCTGGAAAATCAAAATCCTAAATATATTACAAACTTTTATATAAAAAATAAACTGATATTTAGAAAATGCATAGATCTAAGATCTAAGGGGTAGCAGCTGCCAGTGGAGTGTGACAAGTATATTTATTCCTTCCGTATTTCTCTACAAGTATTCAAAGTTCAGGTGCTGGTATGTCGTAACTTGTCATTTCTTTCTTCAGGACCCTTATGTTAAGGTGATCAATAGAGGACATGGGTGGAAGCCCTTCAGCAATAAAGGTCAATCTGTACAACATCTTGAAATCTTTGTCCATCTTGTCCATCAGGATTTTCCTTGAAAGTGGCTAGCTCAGATGTTTGAACTTGGAATGATCCATCCGCCTGTTAATCATCAACTTTTTATGCTCACTTTGGGGAATCAATGTTTTCTTTTCATCCCAAAATGCACGAAATCCTTTTTCTACTTGTCCTCCAAACTATCCTTTGAACTCTATTAATTGTTCATTCAATTCATTTGCTTTGGCTTCCATAGCTTCGACCAACACATACTTCCCTAAGTTTCGTTTTACTGCTGCAATGGTTGTGACCCTGTCTTTGATGCTCAAATCTATGATATCCTTATCTGTCAAACTATTTAAAAAGTTTATATTATTATATGCAGTCTCCTTTGGCCTTTTGTGCAGCTTTTCCTTCATGGCAGTGCAGCTCTTAAAGACATCAGTGACTATCTTCTCCTTTATGCTCATGAGGTCTAGATAAGGTCTGAACCTCTCAGCTTTCTGGATAATTAAATCCCAAACCAGATGCTTGCATCCCTGCATAGTTGTTTTCCCTATAATCTGCTGAGAAAACCTATTATTAATCGCTACTAATTCCTTATATTTTTCTTGTAGGTCATTTGTCTCTTTTTCCTTTTCGTCATTTTCTTCTTTTAATCTTTGATTCTCCTCTGTTAGTTCTCATATTTCAACCTCCTTTATGTTGATCTGGGACATGGCCTGTACAATGCTGTCAGTACCATCCTTCTTCTTGTTTGAGTCTTCGCTTTCCTGCTGTGAACATATGTTTGACAAACTGCTCTTCAACTCTTCGATTAGACTCTTCAAACTCACCTTCTCTTTCTCCCAACATCCTTCTTTCTCTGCAAACCTTAGCAATTCAGCTTTATTATTGTTGATCTCCCTGCTTAAATCTTCTTTTTCTTGTATGAAATTTGTCTCTTCGGGGGCTTGTATCAACTGGATGTTGGGGATTTTCATTCTCTTTTGTAGGCTTTGGATCAAATTATCTTTCTCTATCAACAATTTATTGCTTACTTTGCCTCCGCCATCCTGTTCAATTAAATCAAACTGCAGCTTTTTGACATGCTACTGAAGTGATTTATTCTCTAACCTTTCATGTTTTAACTGGGCATCCATTTTATTTATAGTAACTTCCAAATTAGAGATCTTCAAGGGTGCTTCCACTAAGTCATCATATAGAACTTCTCCAATTTGCCTGTGAAATTGAATCCTGTCTGGCAAGGGTATCTTCTTACAGTTTATTCTTGCTTCTATCATTTTTTCTGTATTGGATATCGTTAGATTGAAAGTGTCTGTCTTGATATCCCTACTCGTCATCAAAGACGCCTCTATTTTATTCAAACTCCTTAATGTGGGCATTAGTTCAAAAAGTTTCTATGCAGATGCCTTCTTATTTTTCCCATGATACTTAAACATATCTTCTTGGGATTGAAATTTACTGTCCTCACTCCCTCCTGCTGCATCTTGGAATTTATATTCTTGGACTCTGATTACTGGGGTTGATAACCCCTCTTTTTGTTCATCTATACTACCTATCAGGACAGCTGATTCTTCTGGTGTTTCAAATTTTAGTCTTTTCATTGATCTGCCCTGACCTCTGTGCCGATGTGACAACTTGTCCTTCGCGGCATCAGATCTCTGACCATCCAACCTATGCCGTTGATATTCTACCTTGCTTTTCTGCTGCGATGGTATCGCAATCCTTCTGGCGATTTTCACTTACCGCCCAAACAATCATGGGAGGGCTCGTCTAACATCCATTTGTCCTCGCGGTTTATCCCTCGTGACCACCCTCCTGTGCTCTTTTCTGCATAACTCCACGCTGTAAGGGCGATTGGGGGCCGTGGATCTCTTTCGCGCACCCAATCAACGGTTGGGGCTTATCCAGATTTTAATGCTTACTTTGCTTTTTTTCGGACAATAGATTCTTGGCCTTTGTATCCATTTTTAATTATTTGGGCTAGCTTCTTATGCCTAAAGTGCCAATAAACCCTTTATTTTTCTCATTATTTCCTCTCCACTTGAGTTGCTTCTTGGCCTTAGCAACCTGAACATGACTATGGAGGGGGGTTTAACCATCTCTTCAGGGAATTCACTACTGGAGTTAGTCCTTCCCTTTGGCTTTGTGCAAAAAATGTATAGTTGCCAACAACTAGCTCCATCCGGGGATGCTATCCTCCCTGCAAGGTAGCAAAGAACTCCATAGACTAAGTGCCTAGTCCATTGGGCGGTTCATTCTTCAGAGTCAACAACTTCTTCTGAATTATTAGAACTGCAACTGTATCTGCCGCATAACTAGGCTACCCACACACGAAAAGAAAAAAGGAACCACGGATAGCCTTCTAGACCTTATCTTATTTTCTTTAGGGTTTCAAGTCTTTTAGGTTTGCCGTAAAAAATTTCAAAACAACTGTAAAACCAAATGAAAAATATATACATAGGCTATCGTACATGAAATACTTGCTTCCCTTAGGACAAGTAATGCTTTAGGAACCTCCCGTTAACTGGACCTCCTGGCTAGGCATATTTGTCTTGATGTTCCAGGACAAAAGAATTCATTCCTTGGATTGCTGCAATAATATATGGCCCCATCCACATATGGTCAAACTTTCCATGATTTTCTTCTTTAGGAGCGTTCCATTTCAAAACTAGGTCATTAACCTAACAATAATCTTCCTTGGCTTTTTTGTCATAGACCGATGTCGTAATCCCTCATTGACAATAAATACCCATGACCAGCCAGAATGCATACAACGAAACTGTATATAAAAATAAAATAACAAATAACAGTAAAAGGAAACTAAGACCTCTAAGACTCATTGCATATATCAAGGAGAAGAAACATACACTTTATCATTTATAACAACTATAAGAATCGAACCAAATAATTAAACTAATACTCGAGAAAATTTATGTTCATGAACAAATGAGAAAAAATACTTATCTCATCAATTAGAATGGGGCGACTGAAAGCCTGACTACAACGTTCCTCCCTTCCAACTGATCTCTGTCCAGCGTAGGTTTTCCTGTCGAGAGATCGCCCATGAGCTTGGCACGAATCCACTAGGGTAACAAAGAAATTTCTGTTTTCACCATTTTATAATGTTTAGCTTTTTCCTTCCCTTCTTTGCCTTGAAGAAGAAGAAGACGGATGATCCCCTCTGAACCCCATAGTTTTCTTTATATAGCCAAACTATTTTTTGATTATCACCATAAGTTCTTGTTAGAACTTAACTTGTTTAATCTTTAGTTATTTTTAACTGATATATTAACTTAGTCAACCTTTGGTTAACTGATCTTTAACTTGACTAAATTTACTTTATTTAGCCTTATCTAATTATTTTAACATAATAACTTATCTTTAATTTAGCTAATTAACTCAAGATATTTAATTAGTTCACTGAAATTCTCTTTTAGTTTTAGCTAACCTTAACTCATTGACATACATAGTCAATCTTTAATTAATTAATTAACTAATATTTAACTTTGACTTTAACTTAGTTTACTTAAGGTAATTTTATTATCTTAACATAACTAATTGTAACTTGGCTTTAACTACTAATTTATATAGTTAACATACTATTAATAGCTAAGAGTTTCCCATGCATACTTGTGTATTTAGTTACTGTTTATCCATTCATAGCCATGCTTCAACTACCAGTCCTTCTTTAATCTTACCTATTTTATTTATCTTTTTAATAATATTTATTTATAAATACCAATCCTATTTCCGTGGTAATAATAAATCATTTTATCTTTTATTCCTAATTTATAATCAGGAAAATATTAATCATTTTTCACTTAGAAATTTTAACGACATCCTTTGTCGAGGCTAGGCTACCAATGTACCTTATGTTAATTTCTTATTTTTACTTAATGGTACTTAGTATAGATTAGCCTCATGTAATAGTTAGATTATAGGAACTTGTTACTGCCTTGCGGCGACACCGTCAAATTTTCCACTAAATGGCTGCAACAATGCAAAATTCTCCGCTAAATGGCTGCAACACCTCCAAATTTTCTGCTAACTTCTCTCCTAAAGTTTTTGCTAAATTTTTCGCTAATTGTTGAAACTTCATCAGAATTGCTAGAGATCACTTGAGGGATCTATTTTGAATATTATCCTTTGATGAGAAATGCAACAACCATTGTTTGAAGGAGTTTCAAGTATTGTTTGAAAAGAAGCATCATATTCCATTAGCATCATCAGTGGGCAATCAGATTGGTTTTGGTCACTATGCATGGTAATGAAAGCAACACTCAAATGAATCCTTCTAGTTTGGATGCTACACAGGTATTGGGTTACATGAGGATATGCAACAAGTTCAATTTGGGGGAGATGTTGGGTCACATATTTTTCCATATTTTCATCACCTCTCGACATATATTTCATCCCTCTTCTTCCTATTTTTATCCATTTATCATTCCATTTCCCATCCATTTTCTGTAACTGCTTGAGAAATGTCATATTAGTCTCATTGGTGCTTTAGTGGTTAATCATTATTATTTTCCTTTATTTTTTATGAATTGAAGATGATTATGCATGATTTTACTCATGATGGTTTGTGGAGTGATTTTTCATATTAACCACAATAGCACTCATGGTTCAAGCCTCCAAAGATGGCATGCTAGCACACATCCACATGGATATTCACAACATGGTTTCATTCCTAGGATTGATTATGTGGATTTGTGATTTCAATTCATGCCCAAGTCCAACATGCAAGCCTCCAACTCATGATCAAACGGTTCCAACCAAAAACGTGTGCTAGATAAGAACACCTTTATTTGCGTCGTGATTTGCGAGCTGATGAAGCAGAATCTCAAAAATATGGGAAATGGGTTCTGTGCATAATGGCTTGAATTACCTGCCTTGCAAGGAAATATCCAAACAAAGGTACAGTATGATATATACAGCTGGTTCTCTAAACATGTAATTCATAGATTTGTTGTAACGTCGCCCATTTTGACCCTTGTAATATTTTGGGCTATAATGTAAATATTCCTAGCGTGGAGCTCAAGGCCAAGGCCCCGCTAGTGAACACTCGACCTGGATGAGGAAAGTATTAGATATTATGCTACCCATGTTCTAACCATGGAGATTGTAAAATATGCATTTTAATATAAATGCCCACAACTAGCTGTGCAATGCAACAAGAGATGGGGGCATGATGTTTACAAGGAAATTGGGAGGAAAATATTCAAACCCTTGAGCCAATCAAGTCAAGCCAAGTGTCAATGAGAGAACCCATGAAACCTCAACTACCCATGTTGAATTTTGTGCCCAATCATTAATTTCTCCCAAGAGTTGGTTGAGGTAGTTAATTCCTTGGGGAATGGAGAGGTATGGTTGTCCAAATTCGAGTATGGGAAAACCACCCCTTCTTAGAATTTTGTGTTTGGCTTCTTGGAAAAAGAAAGAGCCATGAAATTCTCCCAAGCCATTATTCATCCATCTAGTTTTGCTCTCTCACGAGTTTGGAGCTACCTGGGCATTTTGCTCCATTGATTTCCTGTGTGTTCCTTCATTTTCCTAGCTGGGAAGGGCGTTTTTGTTGTGGCTAATAGTGGGTAAGAAGGGGAAATGATTTGGGGTTTTATAGAGGTCGTTTTGGCCCACTGAATGCTCATACACCTGTGGGAGAAATCGGTTTTCTTCCCTATGGTTGATTCCCTCTTCCCACAATCCGTGTTGGGTGTGCAACTACTTGGGGAAAACCTATAGACCCTATTCTGTGAAGCCCATGGTTGAATTGTGTATCTATGCCTAGTTTTGAGTTGTTGTGTGTAAAAGAAGGTTGGGGTTGAGATGGGTATCCATTGCTTTGGGTTGTGCAGAGCTTGAGAGTCCCTTTTTCCTTGTAGATAATCATGCCTAGCTCGGGGGTGGTCTCTGAGTGCTGAAAGAATATAGGGCTAGGCAGAGATCCAATGGTTGGGTGGGAATGTTGCAGCGACATAGCTAGTTGCTTGGGACCATTGCACAATGAAGATGAGTATATTCTTATGTGTAATTATTTATGAAATGTTTTAACTTGATGATTGTATTGATGTGATTGTCTGCATATGAAATGTGTGTGGACTACTTGTTTATTTCCGCTGTGCATGTTTGTTGAAATTGCATCTGCACACATTGGTTTTGATTTGTATGAATCTAATGAATTGGGATGAGTTTACGTAAAAGCCCAGATTTTACTGCCATGTTCTCTTCCTTGCATTGGATAGAAGGGTGGGTACATTACATTTACAGTAACATCCAGTTTTCAAATTAGCAAATTTGTTGAAATAGATTCCAAGTTGGGAATTCGGTTTCCTCATTCTCATGAGAGATTTGTATGTATAAATATGTAATAATTCTCATGTATGAGGGGAGGAGGAGAGCAAGTAATGTTATGCTGTAGAATTTGATCTAGACTCTGTTGCAATAATTTCATTCTGATAATACATGCTAGCAGTTCCTTGATTCTGGAGTTGCAGACTTTCATTGTGGAGATCCAGCTCTGCTAAGTGGAGGAAGGGCCTTGTTCCCTAAGCAGATGCTGATAGTGCCTTGTTCCCTAAGTAGATGCTGATAGTGTTGATTGTTATTTTGTAGATTTGTTTATTATTTAGTTCATGCTTTCATTAATTAGATTTATCATTGTTGTTTTCATGTTAATTTCTTTTTGATAGAATCGTTGGACAACATAGCACTTCTTTTAGATTTATGCAATTAGATCTTGCTTCATAAGAATTGAGTTTGTTTGAAGTGTGATTAGATATACAGTTTGGTTTCATGAATAGGTTTTAGGCTTGATTTCTTTTCAAGAAGGTGTGATCTAGTTTACAAAGAATTTTGATTTCATACCAATAGATCAATAGTGTCAGGTAGAAATTGCGCTTGCATAGATCTTGCATGATAGCTTTGAAATAAAAGACTTACTCGGGTTGACAATTTATGTTCTAGTAGTATGAGCTGTATAATTAATTAGACAATTAATCCAACCAACACTAATCTTCTAGGTTTCGTCTTTTGACAGGAGGTTGTGTTTGGAAAGCTCGAAGCTTACTTGGTGAAGTGTTAGGACAGGGATACCACCGACACAAATGGCCCTGATAAGCGGAGGTCCATTGTGACCCTTATTCCCTTCATGCGAAATCGATGTGCAGTATGTGTTGAAAATGAAGATGTGGTCTTTAGTGTACTATTTTTTTAATGGTATTTACCATTCAGAGGAACAAGTAGATGAATGTTGAGCCCCTTGGTGTTACTAGGCATACTCTGTTGTTTAGGGATTCGTAGGTACTTTATTGCATGGGAGAAATGTTTCAAGGACCTATGTAGTTATATTTTGAAAGCCTGTATAGGCGTTTTTCATTTTAATGAGGACGTTTTGGCTCTTGGCCTGTGCAATCTTCAAATCTTGGAGTCGCTAATGCATTTACTATTTGAGTAATTTTTGGTCTTTGTTTTAAATAAAAGTAAAGCCTATGTTAATGGCAAGTTGTTTCTATTGGTTGCAAGTTTTAAATGTAAAGAGTGAGGTCGATTATTTAAAATGTAAAAAAAATGAGTCCTGGGTTTGCTATTTGATGTTTCTCTTTCTTTTAGAGTTAGTGTGGATAATACTAAGGTTGGCGCCATTCTACTTGTGACTAGAATCAATATTGTTCGTTGTTCTGTTTGATACTATGTAAAGGAAAATGTTTAAGCTTGAAAGTTTGGGATGTAATGATTATGTATGACTTGTTGCTATAATGAAATTCCTCCTATCGTTTATCTGCTCTATGAAATGGCTAGCGCAAAATTCTGAGTAAAATGTTTAAATTCATTTTCTAGGTACCTATGGTAAATGTAAATGGAATCGACCCCTGGTCTTTAATTTTCCTATTCTAATACTCTGTTTATTTATAAATGTGGGGGTGAAATTTCCTTATTTAATACTGTAAATCGACTCTTGATAAATGGATCTAGGGTTTACGCAAAACTAAAACCTTTGTCGTTGGTGTTGAGTTTAATACTCCCACGTCGATAACTAGATTTGTATTAATTCATGAGTATTAATCTAGGTTTAAAAGTAGAGCTCTAGCACGAGCTTTCTTTTCTGGAGAGATTCAAATAAGAAATTGACTCTGCCATGTGAAGAACAGTTCCAAAAAAAAAGTTAATTAAATATTAACATTTAATACTATTGTAAAATATCTAGGATCTGTGATTCCAGTGTTATGATTTTGTGTTGAGCAAACGATGTTTATGACATTGAAATAATTCAACATAAGATTTATAAAATGAGTATTCATTATGTGTTGATTCTTGTAGATGTATGTAGAGTTTGAAATGTAACTGTTTGGGTTTTGAAAGTTTCGTATAAGTCTGGAAAGTTCGTTTTCTAGATTAGAAAAGGAAGAAAGAACTACCCTATGTTAGCATAACAATAGATAAAACTGTAAATGTTAACTATCCATAGTAAAATTATTTAAATAAACCCAGGGCTCCATGACTAAATACTTCTGTCAATGGACAATGAAAATTGATATTTTAACTGAAGTTCATAAAAAATTTGTAGCTTAAAATGGGAATTTCAATGACTGTAAAACTCAACCCTTAATTCTATTAAAGTACCAAAACATTAACTGATGTAAGGAAAGTATAGACGTCTTAACTAAGGTTGAGCTGCTTGCAATAAATCTATAATCCTCCACACTTCAAACACCAATTAATAGGAACTAGTCTTATCTGAGGTGTGGAGTGGTAAACGAATAACCTCAGAACTGCCATGTTCCTCCCAACCTTTGACCCATAACCGTTCCTCGTTCTTATTCCGATCACCCCCGAGCCAGTTCGAACATGCAAGAAAATATAGAACACCCAAGGAAGAGGTTGTTGGTATCTTGGAGCTAATCTCTGTATCTTCTAAGTACAATATTTGGGATTCTCTCCAATCCTATATAGAAATA
This sequence comes from Larix kaempferi, assembly GCA_027924585.1. Taxonomy (NCBI): domain Eukaryota; kingdom Viridiplantae; phylum Streptophyta; class Pinopsida; order Pinales; family Pinaceae; genus Larix; species Larix kaempferi. The sequence continues at coordinate 22,728,183 of BSBM01001023.1, forward strand.
ATGATAAGATTAGATGCCCATTCTTGGCTCTTTCCCTTATATTTATAGGTTTCTTTGGAATGTGGTACTTTTGTTATCTTGAGTTAACATTAATATTTTTAATATCTTCTTGAATTTAACTCTTAGTTTGAAATATATGTAATATATTGAGAAGATCATTTTTAAATTATAATTTCTGATAACTTGAACTTCTTAAATTGTTTCTATTTTGAGTTTAGAAAAAGAAATTTGGTTTATTTATCTAGTTTATAAATTAACATATATATATATAATATATATATACATATTTACTTATATATATATATAGGCTTCACTTATTTAATTTACTTATCTTTTATTATTCAAATAACTTCACATATATAATATTTTCATATATATGTATATAGACTTCACTTATTTAATTTATTGATATTTTATTATTCATGCACATCATATAGCACAATTGTATATTCTATGGTTCCTTAATTTATGTCAATTCTTTAACAAAGCCTCTTGTGGGGTTTGGATGGTCAAGTAAGATAGGTAGCCCTAGATTTCGTTGCATACTCGATTACCTCGTATTCGTGGCACTATCTTTCAGTCATTTATGAGAAATAGATAATGATTCAATTGATCAATTTGAATAAGTATGATGAACGTTGGTTCTATTCATAGTTTTTCAAGCTCAACACCCTTAAGTGAGGTAACCCCTAGTGCTATTCAGAGCTTATGCTCAACACTCTCAAATGGGAATTACACTAGTGCAATTCAAGACTGTGCTCCACGACTTATGCCCAACATTCAATCATTTATCAGTTGGGGTTACCTATGTGGTCGAGAGCTTACGCTCAACATATCATAGAAGTCAATCATGTATTACCAGAACTTATGCATGGTATAAAACAAAGGCCATCTCAGTATATTAGTGCTTGTGCCCACCACATAATGAAAATCGACCAAGTACATCCGGGCTTATGCCCAGTACATAAAAATAATCCGTGTCCATCAACGCTTATGCTCAATATATATAAAAACAATTAAATCATGTGCATTGGGGCTTACACTGAGTATATGTAACAAAAGTAAAACATGTGCATTGGGGTTTACGCCCACTATCTATATAATAAAAATAAATAATGTGCATTGGAGCTTACGCCCAATATATAATATAATCATAGTCAAAGTTTCGAGATATTACAACAACATTTTTTTTAAATACTGTGATAGCAAATACGTTTCTGAGCTTCCCCTCTCCATCGTAGCTGCACATCAAATGAATATGGGAAAGAAAAAAATAAATATGCATTGAAGAAACCCTAATGAAACACAAGGAGCTTGTCTTCTTGTCCTTTCTGAGAGAAGGCCAAAGCTCCGCTCCTAAATAATAGATGTTCGTTTCAATAAGGGTAAGGGGGGCATTTTTTGAGCAAGTGCTTTAGGCAACACCTTTCAATTTAACATTCACTTAACACTATACCAATCTTATTTTTCACTGACCGAAATAGGAAACACCTTTGAATTTAACACTATACCAAGCTTCTCTTTCACCTACCGAAAGATGTTCGAAGTTATTTTTTAATGGCATTTTTCTCTTCTTGCCTTGATAGACTTATTGGGCCAGGAGCATTGATTCTTTGATACACACTCTAGAGGAAAGGACTTGCTCTGAAACAAAGGGTACAAAATTCAAAACCCAAAACCATATAAATAAATTTAAATTTGTCTTGAATATAGTTAGAATCAAGAACCACTTGGTAGTTTACCTTCCCCCTAACTTCGAACTATGATAGTGTAATATCCCTCTTTTACCCCCTTTCTATTCTTTGTAGGTGTAAATGTTATTGTACTTGTTTGCTCGTGAGGATCTCAAGGACAAGGCCCCACCAGTAAATGTTGTAAGCTAAGTAATTTAATTTGTGAATGGTAGACGTAGGAGACTCAGCTCATATTGCAACCTAACGTTGACGGCGCGAATCCTCTCAGGAGGAAGAGGTGAATGGATTGGAAGCCATGACTTGATGACATATGTTATCTTGTTGTCGCAAGCACTTGAGTGAATGGTAACGTTCACCAAAGGATACTGAGTTGTTTGGGTTTCGGTTAGTCCTTGAAGGGGATGCCGAAGTTACCCTTAACTGCCGAGAGGCAGTAAAAGTATCCTAAGACCTAAAACTTAACACTAGGTTAATCTATGCTAAAAGCTCTTAAGTAAAACTAAGAAAATTCTACGGATGTCCTTGACATTTTAGTCTCGGCAGAGGACGTCAAGGATTTTCTTCATAGAAACCCACTACCTAATTATTTAGCATACGCGAAGCTATTTTGATATGTATTATTAGTTATAATAATAATTGGTAATTATATACACTAATACATTGAAATGCAAAGAGAAACTATATATATATATATGGAAACTCTTGCATGTGAGTTTTATCACTTGGATAAATATTATTAGTTGTAATAATATTTTGTAATGCAAAGAGAAACATTGCATATATATAGGAAATATTATTTGTGATAAATAATCTTATAAGCAAGGCATAAATATATATCAAGGGAAATGTAATTACATACATTACCTTGTAATATAATGATAATCCCATTTGACTATATAGAGATGTCCATATAGCTTGGTAATCATAAAGAAAGGAACATAGTTTTTAAGTGGTCCTTGAGAGAAGAGATAAATAGTTATAATTATAGGGAATATGATTTAAAGATCATTAATGATCATCATTTACTAATTACATTACTATTTATAGTTATGTATATAAACAACAGTTTAAGGAGATAGGTTTTTGTAAATTATATTATTGCTTTGTAGTCATATTTATGAAGTACTATATTTATGAATTATTTTTTATTAAGTTTCTAAAGAAACAGTTTATTATTATATTAGTTTATCTCTTTATTAAATGTATGTGCGTTATACTTCTTGGTAGAAAATATTATTTACTAGCATGAAATTACTTCTTCTTTAGGGTAGTAAGAGATTAAGTTTTTAAAGAAACGGTTTATTATTATATTAGTTTCTCTCTTTATTAAATGTATGTGTGTTATACTTGCTAGAAAATACTATTTTCTAGCATGTAATTACTTTTTCTTTAGGGTTTCGTGGAGAATATTATTTGTTAGCTAGTAATTACTTCGTCTTTATGACTTCCTCAAGAGTAATTTATTAATTACGGCTGGTAATTACTTCTTCTTTTATGGCTGCCTTAGGCATGAAGGAGGGGAGTTTTTTTCTCAGAGTCTTTAATGCCCCTAGGTTTCCATTTGGAGAGCATGCCCAGATGCTTGAAGTAGTTATTTAATTTCTGATTTTGTATGTTATTGTTAATTTCTGATTTTGTATGTTATTGCTTGCTCATTTGGAGAGCATGCCGAGATACTTGAAGAGGGTGGTTCTGTTTTCTTTAGGCATTACCTTGATTTCCATTCTAGGCTATGCATCTACATGAGTACCTACGTTTTTACTCCCTGGTAGTAATGGTAGTAATGTGTAGAGTTTATACAATTTTTTGAGTGATAATTATATATGGGATTGCATGCTGAAGCTTATGTTTGTGTGCATGCCTGGTGTGAACTTGTTTTCATAAGATATATATATATATATATATATATTTATATACAGAAATGAATTAGTATATATATACTAATTCATTTTTGAATGCTTGTGTATATGATTTAAGTAGAAATCGTGGGCTTGCTATAGCAGGCATGATTGTATTTTAAAATAATCATTTAATTTGATCCCTGTGCGTTTGCTATTTGTTTTGCATATATATTTGTTGGGCAGTGATTGAGGTTGTTCCCTGTGCTCTATTAAATAGATTATATATAATTGCATATTAGTGGATGGATGGCACAAACGCCTTGGATTAGATCCTAGTATACATTTTCCTTTGGGAGTATATATGAAGAGATTGTAGGATAGTTTATTCCTATGTTTTTATTATTTATTGTTGGAATTCCCTCGGTATTAATGTGCATATTTTTCGAGAGGGAGGAATGCTATTTTCGAAAACCTGTACATGCACTAATTATGATATGCTTTCGGGAAGGGAAGGCTTGAAAGCTCGATCCCAAAGCTTAGTTCTTCTTATGAGTATGGAAAGTCTGTTAATGTATATATTTATGCTGAGTGTATCCTTTGCAAAAGGTTCAGAGCCTACGGGGCAAGGATCCCCGTTGGTTATATTATATATGCTAAATTTCATAATATAAATGCTGATGTACATATTGCGCACGGATTGAAGGATCCATGTTCACCTTCCAAACTCTTATGTTACATATTAGCTTACTGATTCGTTGATTGAATGAATGCACATGGGTAGGAGATTGACCCCTTCCCTCTTTTATTTCATTAATATAATAGAATACCGTTGAAGGTTTGCGTAGGGACAGGGAAATCGATCCATGTCCTTTTTTATTTCATTGATTGAGTTTGCAATTTGGTTTCCATTTGGGTTTTTGCACAGAGATTGGGGATATCTACTATCTAGTTATGCTCCACCGATGTTATGATTACCAATAGATTTGCGTTATTTTTCTAATTGCAGGCATTGGGAGGTTTCTCCCTGTATGATGTTGGTTTCATATTTTAATATCGCAAGCATGTTTCCAAGTGCATATTCCACAGATGTTTGGGGAAAGGACGACTAGTAAGACACCATCCGTGTTCCCTCTTTCAGGGCATAAACTTATGCTTATGCAGGTTCAGGATCTGTTAGTGTAATGCTCTTTATATTATGCAAGTTAGAGAATCCCTACAATGCCTTTGAGATAGATGGCTAATTGTTTTGGAAAGTGCTCTTGGTGAGAGGCTTGAGAAAGTAGAAAATATTGCACACACTGTGTCACAGATTGTACTCTTCTATTTGTGATGAATAAATATGTGACATTTCCTTGGTGGACGTAGACCAAAGAGTTGGGTGAACTACATATACAGGTCTCCTTCTCATGTGTACTTGATGTGTTTTAATTTACTTTAGAATTTTGATTTAAATTGATAAGTTGTTTTATCTAAATGCATGCTATATGTCTATTTCGTAAGTTAAATGCGATGGGTTACTCGTGGTGGTTTTAATGGCATAATGATCATGAGAATTATTCAGGGTTTACCCTCTTGTATTGTTATGTACTAATTTGTTAAGACTCGAATAATGATGATGTTTAGATGAATATGGCTAATATTGCTTAATGTGTAAAGTGTTATGGAATGAGGTAAATGCAATGATTGAACAAGTGTTATATGCAATACTAATTGTGAATGGAGTACATATATGACCTCGTATATAAAATGACTAATACCTTGATTGTTGATATCGAGGAAAAATTTTACACCTCGTTCCTTACAAGAGAAAGCGATGATATGGGTATGTTACAAAGTGGTATTAGAGTTGAAGTTTCAGCACTAGGGCCTATGTGGGATCAGCATGAGGTATGGAAATATAAAGTAAGCTAACACTACCATGTTTCATTCTTCATTATACTAGTAAAATGTACTCTGATATAGTGCTCAAGGAGTAGCATTCTCCTATTAAGATTGTACGGCCTCTTGGATAAATGATAGAGATACAATCGCACACTTAATTGAAAGGAATTTATGGAATGCATGATAAAGTTGTGCTATCCTAAAGTAGTAATTTTTTTTTGTTATTATGTATTTTGTCAAGATAGTAGACTGCGAATCCTTTTTTTTTTGCATATTTATCATATGTAGGGAAATGTTTTTTTTAAGAGTATGCTTATCTTGGATGACTAATAAATTGGTTGATTGTATCAATATCAAGAGAAATGTTTCGGTCCATCTTTCTTGTATAAATGAAAATATGGAATTATATGGTGAGGTACGTTATCACCTTGACCAACAAATTTGTGGATTAAAGCTGGGTGATGTTTTGGTATTATGTACTATGTGGATGCATAAGAAATGGAATTTCGATTATGATTTAACCCTTGATACATTCAAGAAGGAATGAAAAATTTCTCTAGAATCTCTTTGATATATATATATAGAGAGAGAGATGTTTATCTGCAGAAATTGTTTTACAATAATCTTGTAAATGTATAAAGACGCAAGTTGAAAGCAATGGAATGATGATAGAATGACCATTTAAATTATTGAAGAGGTTGTAGACTTATTAGGGGGATAAGCTATTATACCTCATAATAAATCAAAGTTAATGAAAAGAGAACAATCAATGTTGTGCTAACATTGCAGCTTATGATCACAATATTGTCATTATCTACAAGACTTGTTGAAAGACAAAAGGCATGATGCATATTCTGCATAAATTATGGTTAGCATAGTGAAGGACTCACAGGGATATATACTGAGAGCATGAGTAAGATAAGTAAATAGGTAAACCTATTATTTATCCAATTATGTCGCATATTGTGGCGACTCATGGAATTTTGAGATAAAGTTGCAAAGAACTATGATTTGTTATGTCATACAAAAATATTATTGTGTTTTTGTGATTGACACTTGAACTCCATGAGGATTTAGCTAATATACCTATTTGGTTGATGTGTGCGAGGAATTGATCGCACGAAGTAAGGGATTGGCATTCCAGAACCAAGTTAATCAATGGCAAGAGGATCGCTAAAACCAAAGGGATTTCCAAAAAGGCACTGAGAGAGTGTGAAAAGAGAATTGAAGATCTTGAGAGCATCAAGAGCAATTAAAAGATAACTCTACACATAATAAAAAAACCTCATCCTAATAAGATAAGTTGGAGGGGGAGGGAGGTTCCCTGCAAATTAAAATAAAGCTAACATAAAATAAAGCTAAATTAAATAAAAATCTAACCAATGAAAAGGAACAAAGAAGAGAAGGTTAAGTTTGGAGCACAGACTTGAATCATAACAACCATAGCTATATATGGATTGAACACGAGAAGTGTTCTGGTAGGATTACTACCAATTTATTGAAGGAGGAATTGGACACGAGAAGTGTTATGGTAGGAGCACTACCATTTGCATGCAATTCCTTGTGAGGCAATGAAACACGAGATGTTTTTAGGTAGGAGTACTACCAGAATGCAGGAGCACTGCGATACCCTATGAGGGTGTGTAAATGTTGATTCTAGGATTAAGAGAGTTAAAAGTCCCTTGGCCACTCTAGGAAACTCACAGATGCTAAGGGAGTGTTGGGGTTGTTCGCTGTAATTATAAGTTTTCCTGGACTCAAGCGAGAAGGATTGAGGGGAAAACGATTTCCTGGATAGAAGCGATAGGCTTCAGGGGAATAAGAAATTTCTTGGATTGAAGCAAGGGGCTTGAGGGGAAAAAGAAATTTCCTCGACACAAGTGAGAGGCTTGAGGGGAAAAAGAAATTTTCTAGACTGAAGCGAGAAGGCTTGAGGGGCAAACGATTTCCTGGGCTCAAGCGAGAGGCTTAAGGGGAAAAATAAATTTCCTGGACTCAAGCGAGAGGCTTGAAGGGAAAAAAAAAAATTGTGGACACAAGAGAGAGGATTGAGGGGAAAGAAAAATTTCCTGGACTCAAGCGAGAAGGCTTGAGGAGAATGAGAAAATAGTTCCTGGTCTCATGCAAGAAGGCTTGAGGGGAACAAGAAAATAGTTCATGGTCTCAAGCAAGAAGGCTTGAGGGGAACGAGAAAAGAGTTCGTGGTCTCAAGCGAGAAGGCTTGAGGGGAATAGGAAAAGAGTTCTTGGTCTCAAGCGAGAGGGCTTAAGGGGGGGGAACAGTTTTTCCTAAAGCACATAAACTATTGTGTGATGTGTTGATATGGCGCACCAGGAAGTGTTTCCTACTATGCATGCACGAGTTATGCACACATTCTTATGTTATGAACTTGTATACTTAAATTATTCAAAATTATGTTGAAATATGCATGTGCTATGTATGTCTTGGGCATTAATAATATTCTTTAGAAGAAAAATCAAGTAGATGAAGACTAAAGGTACATAAAAGAAGTGCCATGACTAGAACTTGAAAAATATTATCTTAGATCAGGATTTTAATCTATGACTCACAAATCTGTAGGGGCAAGAAATTACCAAGAAGATATTAGTAAGAAAACCAAACTCTGAAAATGGTTTCCAGGAAAAGGCCACAAAACGGAAAATGATTACTTATGTTCTAATTGATTTTTGGCAAAATTACCTGTATGCATATATTTACAATAAGATGATGGAAAAACAACTTGTGTTGTGTGTAAAAAGTACAAGCTATGAACGACATCAACTTGACGAGATCATGAAAAGTTTAAAGGCAAGCAAAAGATGACAAAAGAATATTGTACAAATGAACCCAAGAGTGGGAAACCATTGGTTGGACCACATGAAGACCGAGGATAGTGTTATTCTTAAGGGGAGGAGGATGTAATATCCCTCTTTTACCCCCTTTCTATTCTTTGTAGGTGTAAATGTTATTGTACTTGTTTTTTGGTGAAGAGCTCAAGGCCAAGGCCCCACCAGTAAACGTTGTAAGCTAAGTAATTTAAATTGTGAATGGTAGACGTAGGAGACTCAGCTCATATTGCAACCTAATGTTGATGGTACAAATCCTCTGAGGAGGAAGAGGTGAATGGCTTGGAAGCCATGACTTGATGACATATGTTATCTTGTTGTCACAAGCACTTGAGTGAACGGTAACGTTCACCAAAGGTTACTGAGTTGTTTGGGTTTCAGTTAGTCTTTGAAGGGGATGCCGAAGTTACCCTTAACTATCGAGAGGCAGTAAAAGTATCCTAAGACCTAAAACTTAACACTAAGTTAATCTATGCTAAAAGATGTTAAGTAAAACTAAGAAAATCCTACAGATGTCCTTGAAATTCTAGTCAGAGCAGAGGACGTCAAGGGTTTTCTTCATAGAAACCCACTACCTAACTATTTAGTATAAGTGAAGCTATTTTTATAATTATTATTAGTTATAATAATAATTGGTAATTATATACACTAATACATTGAAATGCAAAGAAAAACTATATATATATATATAGAAACTCTTGCATGTGAGTTTTATCACGGATAAATATTATTAGTTGTAATAATATTTTGTAATGCAAAGAGAAACATTGCATATATATATGAAATATTATTTATGATAATTATTTTTATAAGCAAGACATAAATATATATTAAGGGGAATATAATTACAAACATTACCTTGTAATATAATGGTAATGCCATTTGACTATATAGAGATGTCCATATAGCTTGGTAATCATAAATAAAGGAAAAAGCTTTTTAAGTGGTACTTGAGAGAAGAAATAAATAGCTATAATTATGGGAAGTATGATTTAAAGATCATTAACGATCATCATTTACTAATTACATTACTATTTGTAATTATGTATATAAACAACACATGCTAAGGAGATACGTTTTTGTAAATTATATTATTGCTTTGTAATCATATTTATGAAGTACTATATTTATGAATTATTTTTTATAATACAGGTGTATATAGAATGAAATACCTTTCTAGTGGAGAAAAGTTAGCCATATACAAACGGTTTATTATTATATTAGTTTATCTCTTTATTAAATGTATGTGCGTTATATTTTTTGGTAGAAAATATTATTTACTAGTATGTAATTACTTCTTCTTTAGGGTTTCCTTGAGAATATTATTTGCTAGCTCATAATTACTTCTTCTTTATGGCTTTCTCGAGAGTAATTTATTAATTACTAGGTGGTAATTACTTCTTCTTTTATGGCTGCTTTGCGCATGAAGGAGTTATTTAATTTCAGGAGTTATTTAATTTTTGATTTTGTATGTTATTGCTTGCTCATTTGGAGAGCATGCACAGAGGATTGGAGGAGGTATTTAATTTCTGATTTTGTATGTTATTGCTTGCTCATTTGGAGAGCACGCGTAGAGGCTTGGAGGAGCTATTTAATTTCTGATTGATTTTGTATGTTATTGCTTGCTCATTTGGAGAGCATGCACAGAGGTTTGGAGGAGGTATTTAATTTCTAATTTTGTATGTTATTGCTTGCTCATTTGGAGAGCATGCGTAGAGGCTTGGAGGAGGTATTTAATTTCTCATTTTGTATGTTATTGCTTGCTCCTTTGGAGATCATGGGCAGATGCTTGAAGGGAGGTATTTAATTTCTGATTTTATATATATTATTTGCTTGCTCATTTGGAGGGCATGCCAAGATGCTTGAAGAAAGTGGTTCTCTTTTCTTTAGGCATTACCTTGATGTCCATTCTAGGTTATACATCTCCATGAGTACCTACGTTTTTACTCCCTGGTAGTAATGGTAGTAATGTGCAGAGTTGATACAATTTTCTGAGTGGTAATTATATATGGGATTGGATGCTGAAGCTTATGTTTGTGTGCATGCCCTGTTTGAACTTGTTTTCATAAGCTATATATATATATATATATATATATATTCTATGCTAATTCATTTTGGATTGCTTGTGTATACTATTTAGGAAGAAATCGTGGGCTTGCTGTACTAGGCATGATTGTATTTTAAATTCATCATTTAATTTATAAATGTTAGATTATATTGACGCTATTTCTTGTTGATTGAATGTACTATGGGAGAATATCCATGTGCATGTATTATATATATATATATATATATTGTAGGGAGAATATCCCTACAAGTTTGCTATTTTTTTTGCATATATATTTCGAGAATCTCTTTGATATATATATAGAGAGAGAGAGATGTTTATATGCAGAAATTGTTTTACAATAAACTTGTAAATTTATAAAGACACAAGTTGAAAGCAGTGGAATGGTGATAGAATGACCGTTTAAAATATTGAAGAGGTTGTAGACTTATCAGGGGATAAGATACTATACCTCATAATAAATCAAATTTAATGAAAATAGAACAATCAATGTTGTGCTAACATTGCAGCTTATGATCGCAAAATTGTTGTTATCTTCAGGACTTGTTGAAAGACAAAAGGCATGATGCATATTTTGCATAAATTATGGTTAGCATAGTGAAGGACTCACAAGGATATATACTGAGATCCTGAGTAAGATAAGTAAATAGGTAAACCTATTATTTATCCAATTATGTTGCATATTGTGGCCACTCACGGAATTTTCAGATAAAGTTGCAAAGAACTATGATTTGTTATGTGATACAAAAATATTATTGTGTTTTTGTGATTGACACTTGAACTCCATGAGGATTTAGCTAATATACCTATTTGTTTGATGTGTGCCAGGAATTGATGCCACGAAATAAGGGATTGGCATTCAAGAACCAAGTTAATCAATGGCGAGAGAATCGCTAAAACCAAAGGGATTTCGAAAAAGGCACTAAGAGAGTGTGACAAGAGAAGTGAAGATCTTGAGAGAATCAAGAGAAATTAAAAGATAAATCTAGACATAATAAAAAAAACCCTCATCCTAATAAGATAAGCAAGAGGGGGAGGGAGGTGCCCTACAAATTAAAATAAAGCTAACTTAAATAAAAATCGAAACAATGAAAAGGAACGAAGAAGAGAAGGCTAAGTTTGGAGCACACACTTGAATCATACATAACAACCACAACCGAATATGGATTGAACACGAGAAGTGTTTTTGCAAGAGTACTACCAATTTATTGAAGGAGGAATTGGACATGAGAAGTGTTATTGTAGGAGCACTACCATTTGCTTGCAATGCCCTCTTAGGTAGTGAAACACAAGATGTGTTTAGGTAGGAGTACTACCAGATTGCAGGAGCACTGCAATACCCTATGAGGGTGTGTAAAGGTTGATTCCAGGATTAAGAGACTTAAAAGTTCCCTGGCCACTCCAGGAAACTCACAGATGCTCACTGAGTGTTGGGGTTGTTTGCTGTGATCATAAGTTTTCTTGGACTCAAGCGAGAAGGTTTGAGTGGAAAAAAATTTCCTGGACTCAAGGGAGAGGCTTGAGGGGAAAAATAAATTTCCTAGACACAAGCAAGAGGCTTGAGGGGAAAAAGAAATTTCCTGGACTCAAGTGAGAAGGCTTGAGGGGAAAACGATTTCCTAGACTCAACCGAGAGGCTTGAGGGGAAAAATAAATTTCGTGGACTCAAGCGAGAGGCTTGAGGGTAAAAAGAAATTTCCTGGACACAAGAGAGAGGCTTGAGGGGAAAAAGAAATTTCGTGGACTCAAGCGAGAAGGATTGAGGAGAACGAGAAAAGAGTTCGTGTTTATGAACGACATAATATTTACCACCTAATCCTAAGCTCTAAAGTCTCTAGTTTAGGTCTCATATTTACTTTTTACTTTGTATTATTCTTTTTTGTTTTCTTTGTATTATTTTGTTAATCTCCCTCTCGACACAATTATTAACATTGTAATATCTCATTTTATTTAGTATTGTAAATCAAATTAATATCTCTCCTTACTCCAAAAAGATAATTTTGTTTATATATAGATTTAAATTGTTAAATTTTGTATATATTTTTTTGGTTATAATCATATATAGATTATTCTAAACTAATTAGAGAATATTAGTATTTTAATGACATTATAAGAATGGGTTTTGCTCCTCACAAACAATATTTTTTAGCAGGAGCATTATCTTTTAATATTTTTGATATATTCTTTTGTTTTCCAAAATGTACTTTCATTACAAATTTTGATAACAACATATGAAACATTTATAAAATAATGTTATTTCTACTAATTGTCCTCTTGGTCATGGTATTAGCCGCATTTGTAATGCTGAGAAATCAATGGTATATATATTAGTTCTAGTCTTCATCATGATATTAACAACCTATATGTAATGTCCAAAAAATCATTGTCTATCAACTAGTTCTTCCATTAATCTCTTTAATGAAAGAGAACCTATATGTAATGTCCAAAAAATAATAATTGTGTATTAACTAGTTCTTCCATTAATATGTTTAATGAAAGAGATCTAGTTCAATTGGTGATCATAATTAGGAAGTTATGGAGGAGGATTCGATACTAGCATGTTCCAACCATGCAAATTCATAGTTACAGAATGTGACATTATCAAATAAATTAAGAAATGAAAATGTAGAGAAGTATTTTATTTTATTTTGATTTTTTTATTGAGTGGTAGAAAATTAAAGCAATAATCATTCCCCTTACAATGTATTGATAATCCTTCATTCATTATTCATTTCATCCTTCACAAACAACACCATAAATCACTGAGGATTGTACAACCTAAAATATCTCTCTTTTTATGATGGGTAGTTATGAGGGAAAGATGGGTAATTATCACAAGGTATTCATTGGCTAGACAAAAATGTATGTAAACCTATTTGGCTAGCCACCCTCACCCTCCCATTGTTTCCCATAATTACCTAAGCGGAGTTTAGATTTTAGGTTTTAAAAATAATCATGTTTTTTTGAAATCTGTTGGCATTGCACATTTGTCCTTGATCAACAAGAGGCATCAGAAAACATTGCAGCTTATGATAATACATGCTAGCAGTTCCTTGATTCTAGAGTTGCAGACTTTCATTGTGGAGATCCAGCTCTGCTAAGTGGAGGAAGGGCCTTGTTCCCTAAGCAGATGCTGATAGTGCCCTGTTCCCTAAGTAGATGATGATAGTGTAGATTGTTATTTTGTAGATTTGTTTATTATTTAGTTCATGCTTTCATTAATTAGATTTATCATTGTTGTTTTCATGTTAATTTCTTTTTGATAGATCGTTGGACAACATAGCACTTCTTTTAGATTTATGCAATTAGATCTTGCTTCATAAGAATTGATTTTGTTTGAAGTGTGATTAGATATACAGTTTGGTTTCATGAATAGGTTTTAGGCTTGATTTCTTTTCAAGAAGGTGTGATCTAGTTTACAAAGAATTTCGATTTCATACCAATAGATCAATAGTGTCAGGTAGAAATTGCGCTTGCATAGATCTTGCATGATAGCTTTGAAGTAAAAGACTTACTCGGGTTGACAATTTATGTTCTAGTAGTATGAGCTATATAATTAATTAGACAATTAATCCAACCAACACTAATCTTCTAGGTTTCGTCTTTTGACAGGAGGTTGTGTTTGGAAAGCCCGAAGCTTACTTGGTGAAGTGTTAGGACAGGGATACCACCGACACAAATGCCCTGATAAGCCGAGATCCATTGTGACCCTTATTCCCTTCATGCGAAATCGATGTGCAGTATGTGTTGAAAATGAAGATGTGGTATTTAGTGTACTATTTTTTTAATGGTATTTACCATTCAGAGGAACAAGTAGATGAATGTTGAGCCCCTTGGTGTTACTAGGCATACTCTGTTGTTTAGGGATTCGTAGGTACTTTATTGTATGGGAGAAATGTTTCAAGGACCTATGTAGTTATATTTTGAAAGCCTGTATAGGCGTTTTTCATTTTAATGAGGACGTTTTGGCTCTTGGCCTGTGCAATCTTCAAATCTTGGAGTCGCTAATGCATTTACTATTTGAGTAATTTTTGGTCTTTGTTTTAAATAAAAGTAAAGCCTATGTTAATGGCAAGTTGTTTCTATTGGTTGCAAGTTTTAAATGTAAAAGAGTGAGGTCGATTATTTAAAATGTAAAAAAAATGAGTCCTGGGTTTGCTATTTGATGTTTCTCTTTCTTTTAGAGTTAGTGTGGATAATACTAAGGTTGGCGCCATTCTACTTGTGACTAGAATCAATATTGTTCGTTGTTCAGTTTGATACTATGTAAAGGAAAATGTTTAAGCCTGAAAGTTTGGGATGTAATGATTATGTATGACTTGTTGCTATAATGAAATTCCTCCTATCGTTTATCTGCTCTATGAAATGGCTAGCGCAAAATTCTGAGTAAAATGTTTAAATTCATTTTCTAGGTACCTATGGTAAATGTAAATGGAATCGACCCCTGGTCTTTAATTTTCCTATTCTAAGACTCTGTTTATTTATAAATGTGGGGGTGAAATTTCCTTATTTAATACTGTAAATCGACTCTTGATAAATGGATCTAGGGTTTACGCAAAACTAAAACCTTTGTCGTTGGTGTTGAGTTTAATACTCCCACGTCGATAACTGGATTTGTATTAATTCATGAGTATTAATCTAGGTTTAAAAGTAGAGCTCTAGCACGAGCTTTCTTTTCTAGAGAGATTCAAATAAGAAATCGACTCTGCCATGTGAAGAACAGTTCCAAAAAAAAAGTTAATTAAATATTTACATTTAATACTATTGTAAAATATCTAGGATCTATGATTCCAGTGTTATGATTTTGTGTTGAGCAAACGATGTTTATGACATTGAAATAATTCAACATAAGATTTATAAAATGAGTATTCATTATGTGTTGATTCCTGTAGATGTATGTAGAGTTTGAAATGTAACTGTTTGGGTTTTGAAAGTTTCGTATAAGTCTGGAAAGTTCGTTTTCTAGATTAGAAAAGGAAGAAAGAACTACCCTATGTTAGCATAATAATAGATAAAACTGTAAATGTTAACTATCCATAGTAAAATTATTTAAATAAACCCAGGGCTCCATGACTAAATACTTTTGTCAATGGACAATGAAAATAGATATTTTAACTGAAGTTCATAAAAAATTTGTAGCTTAAAATGGGAATTTCAATGACTGTAAAACTCAACCCTTAATTCTATTAAAGTACCAAAACATTAACTGATGTAAGTAAAGTATAGACGTCTTAACTAAGGTTGAGCTGCTTGCAATAAATCTATAATCCTCCACACTTCAAACACCAATTAATAGGAAGTAGTCTTATCTGAGGTGTGGAGTGGTAAACGAATAACCTCAGAACTGCCATGTTCCTCCCAACCTTTGACCCATAACCATTCCTCGTTCTTATTCCGATCACCCCCGAGCCAGTTCGAACATGCAAGAAAATATAGAACACCCAAGGAAGAGGTTGTTGGTATCTTGGAGCTAATCTCTGTATCTTCTAAGTACAATATTTGGGATTCTCTCCAATCCTATATAGAAATAATGATAAGATTAGATGCACATTCTTGGCTCTTTCCCTTATATTTATAGGTTTCTTTGGAATGTGGTACTTTTGTTATCTTGAGTTAACATTAATATTTTTAATATCTTCTTGAATTTAACTCTTAGTTTGAAATATATGTAATATATTGAGAAGATCATTTTTAAATTATAATTTCTGATAACTTGAACTTCTTAAATTGTTTCTATTTTGAGTTTAGAAAAAGAAATTTGGTTTATTTATCTAGTTTATAAATTAACATATATATATAATATATATATACATATTTACTTATATATATATATAGGCTTCACTTATTTAATTTACTTATCTTTTATTATTCAAATAACTTCACATATATAATATTTTCATATATATGTATATAGACTTCACTTATTTAATTTATTGATATTTTATTATTCATGCACATCATATAGCACAATTGTATATTCGATGGTTCCTTAATTTATGTCAATTCTTTAACAAAGCCTCTTGTGGGGTTTGGATGGTCAAGTAAGATAGGTAGCCCTAGATTCCGTTGCATACTCGATTACCTCGTATTCGTGGCACTATCTTTCAGTCATTTATGAGAAATAGATAATGATTCAATTGATCAATTTGAATAAGTATGATGAACGTTGGTTCTATTCATAGTTTTTCAAGCTCAACACCCTTAAGTGAGGTAACCCCTAGTGCTATTCAGAGCTTATGCTCAACACTCTCAAATGGGCATTACACTAGTGCAATTCAAGACTGTGCTCCACGACTTATGCCCAACATTCAATCATTTATCAGTTGGGGTTACCTATGTGGTCGAGAGCTTACGCTCAACATATCATAGAAGTCAATCATGTATTACCAGAACTTATGTATGGTATAAAACAAAGGCCATCTCAGTATATTAGTGCTTGTGCCCACCACATAATGAAAATCGACCCAGTACATCTGGGCTTATGCCCAGTACATAAAAATAATCCGTGTCCATCAAGGCTTATGCTCAATATATATAAAAACAATTAAATCATGTGCATTGGGGCTTAGACTGAGTATATGTAACAAAAGTAAAACATGTGCATTGGGGTTTACGCCCACTATCTATATAATAAAAATAAATAATGTGCATTGGAGCTTACGCCCAATATATAATATAATCATAGTCAAAGTTTCGAGATATTACAACAACATTTTTTTTAAATACTGTGATAGCAAATACGTTTCTGAGCTTCCCCTCTCCATCGTAGCTGCACATCAAATGACTATGGGAAAGAAAAAAATAAATATGCATTGAAGAAACCCTAATGAAACACAAGGAGCTTGTCTTCTTGTCCTTTCTGAGAGAAGGCCAAAGCTCCGCTCCTAAATAATAGATGTTCGTTTCAATAAGGGTAAGGGGGGCATTTTTCGAGCAAGTGCTTTAGGCAACACCTTTCAATTTAACATTCACTTAACACTATACCAATCTTCTTTTTCACTGACCGAAATAGGAAACACCTTTGAATTTAACACTATACCAAGCTTCTCTTTCACCTACCGAAAGATGTTCGAAGTTATTTTTTAATGGCATTTTTCTCTTCTTGCCTTGATAGACTTATTGGGCCAGGAGCATTGATTCTTTGATACACACTCTAGAGGAAAGGACTTGCTCTGAAACAAAGGGTACAAAATTCAAAACCCAAAACCATATAAATAAATTTAAATTTGTCTTGAATATAGTCAGAATCAAGAGCCACTTGGTAGTTTACCTTCCCCCTAACTTCGAACTATGATAGTGTAATATCCCTCTTTTACCCCCTTTCTATTCTTTGTAGGTGTAAATGTTATTGTACTTGTTTGCTGGTGAGGATCTCAAGGACAAGGCCCCACCAGTAAACGTTGTAAGCTAAGTAATTTAAATTGTGAATGGTAGACGTAGGAGACTCAACTCATATTGCACCCTAACGTTGACGGCGTGAATCCTCTCAGGAGGAAGAGGTGAATGGATTGGAAGCCATGACTTGATGACATATGTTATCTTGTTGTCGCAAGCACTTGATTGAATGGTAACGTTCACCAAAGGATACTGAGTTGTTTGGGTTTCGGTTAGTCCTTGAAGGGGATGCCGAAGTTACCCTTAACTGTCGAGAGGCAGTAAAAGTATCCTAAGACCTAAAACTTAACACTAGGTTAATCTATGCTAAAAGCTCTTAAGTAAAACTAAGAAAATTCTACGGATGTCCTTGACATTTTAGTCTCGACAGAGGACGTCAAGGATTTTCTTCATAGAAACCCACTACCTAGTTATTTAGCATATGCGAAGCTATTTTGATATGTATTATTAGTTATAATAATAATTGGTAATTATATAAACTAATACATTGAAATGCAAAGAGAAACTATCTATATATATATGGAAACTCTTGCATGTGAGTTTTATCACTTGGATAAATATTATTAGTTGTAATAATATTTTGTAATGCAAAGAGAAACATTGCATATATATAGGAAATAATATTTGTGATAATTAATCTTATAAGCAAGGCATAAATATATATCAAGGGAAATGTAATTACATACATTACCTTGTAATATAATGATAATCCCATTTGACTATATAGAGATGTCCATATAGCTTGGTAATCATAAAGAAAGGAACATAGTTTTTAAGTGGTCCTTGAGAGAAGAGATAAATAGTTATAATTATAGGGAATATGATTTAAAGATCATTAATGATCATCATTTACTAATTACATTACTATTTATAGTTATGTATATAAACAACACAGGTTAAGGAGATAGGTTTTTGTAAATTATATTATTGCTTTGTAGTCATATTTATGAAGTACTATATTTATGAATTATTTTTTATTAAGTTTCTAAAGAAAGTTTATTATTATATTAGTTTATCTCTTTATTAAATGTATGTGCGTTATACTTCTTGGTAGAAAATATTATTTACTAGCATGAAATTACTTCTTCTTTAGGGTAGTAAGAGATTAAGTTTTTAAAGAAACGGTTTATTATTATATTAGTTTCTCTCTTTATTAAATGTATGTGTGTTATACTTCTTGCTAGAAAATACTATTTTCTAGCATGTAATTACTTTTTCTTTAGGGTTTCGTGGAGAATATTATTTGTTAGCTAGTAATTACTTCGTCTTTATGACTTCCTCAAGAGTAATTTATTAATTACGGCTGGTAATTACTTCTTCTTTTATGGCTGCCTTAGGCATGAAGGAGGGGAGTTTTTTTCTCAGAGTCTTTAATGCCCTTAGGTTTCCATTTGGAGAGCATGTCGAGATGCTTGAAGGAGTTATTTAATTTCTGATTTTGTATGTTATTGTTAATTTCTGATTTTGTATGTTATTGCTTGCTCATTTGGAGAGCATGCCGAGATGCTTGAAGAGGGTGGTTCTGTTTTCTTTAGGCATTACCTTGATTTCCATTCTAGGCTATGCATCTACATGAGTACCTACGTTTTTACTCCCTGGTAGTAATGGTAGTAATGTGCAGAGTTTATACAATTTTTTGAGTGGTAATTATATATGGGATTGCATGCTGAAGCTTATGTTTGTGTGCATGCCTGGTGTGAACTTGTTTTCATAAGATATATATATATATATATATATACACAGAAATGAATTAGTATATATATACTAATTCATTTCTGAATGCTTGTGTATATGATTTAAGTAGAAATCGTGGGCTTGCTATAGCAGGCATGATTGTATTTTAAAATAATCATTTAATTTGATCCCTGTGCGTTTGCTATTTGTTTTGCATATATATTTGTTGGGCAGTGATTGAGGTTGTTCCGTGTGCTCTATTAAATAGATTATATATAATTGCATATTAGTGGATGGATGGCACAAACGCCATGGATTAGATCCTAGTATACATTTTCCTTTGGGAGTATATATGAAGAGATTGTAGGATAGTTTATTCCTATGTTTTTATTATTTATTGTTGGAATTCCCTCGGTATTAATGTGCATATTTTTCGAGAGGGAGGAATGCTATTTTCGAAAACCCTGTTATGATATGCTTTCGGGAAGGGAAGGCTTGAAAGCTCGATCCCAAAGCTTAGTTCTTCTTATGAGTATGGAAAGTCTGTTAATGTATATATTTATGCTGAGTGTATCCTTTGCAAAAGGTTCAGAGCCTACGGGGCAAGGATCCCCGTTGGTTATATTATATATGCTAAATTTCATAATATAAATGCTGATGTACATATTGCGCACGGATTGAAGGATCCATGTTCACCTTCCAAACTCTTATGTTACATATTAGCTTACTGATTCGTTGATTGAATGAATGCACATGGGTAGGAGATTGACCCCTTCCCTCTTTTATTTCATTAATATAATAGAATACCATTGAAGGTTTGCGTAGGGACAGGGAAATCGATCCATGTCCTTTTTTATTTCATTGATTGAGTTTGCAATTTGGTTTCCATTTGGGTTTTTGCACAGAGATTGGGGATATCTACTATCTAGTTATGCTCCACCAATGTTATGATTACCAATAGATTTGCATTATTTTTCTAATTGCAGGCATTGGGAGGTTTCTCCCTGTATGATGTTGGTTTCATATTTTAATATCGCAAGCATGTTTCCAAGTGCATATTCCACAGATGTTTGGGGAAAGGACGACTAGTAATACACCATCCGTGTTCCCTCTTTCAGGGCATAAACTTATGCTTATGCAGGTTCAGGATCTGTTAGTGTAATGCTCTTTATATTATGCAAGTTAGAGAATCCCTACAATGCCTTTGAGATAGATGGCTAATTGTTTTGGAAAGTGCTCTTGGTGAGAGGCTTGAGAAAGTAGAAAATATTGCACACACTGTGTCGCAGATTGTACTCTTCTATTTGTGATGAATAAATATGTGACATTTCCTTGGTGGACGTAGACCAAAGAGTTGGGTGAACTACATATACAGGTCTCCTTCTCATGTGTACTTGATGTGTTTTAATTTACTTTAGAATTTTGATTTAAATTGATAAGTTGTTTTATCTAAATGCATGCTATATGTCTATTTCGTAAGTTAAATGCGATGGGTTACTCGTGGTGGTTTTAATGGCATAATGATCATGAGAATTATTCAGGGTTTACCCTCTTGTATTGTTATGTACTAATTTGTTAAGACTCGAATAATGATGATGTTTAGATGAATATGGCTAATATTGCTTAATGTGTAAAGTGTTATGGAATGAGGTAAATGCAATGATTGAACAAGTGTTATATGCAATACTAATTGTGAATGGAGTACATATATGACCTCGTATATAAAATGACTAATACCTTGATTGTTGATATAGAGGAAAAATTTTACACCTCGTTCCTTACAAGAGAAAGCGATGATATGGGTATGTTACAAAGTGGTATTAGAGTTGAAGTTTCAGCATTAGGGCCTATGTGGGATCAGCATGAGGTATGGAAATATAAAGTAAGCTAACACTACCATGTTTCATTCTTCATTATACTAGTAAAATGTACTCTGATATAGTGCTCAAGGAGTAGCATTCTCCTATTAAGATTGTACGGCCTCTTGGATAAATGATAGAGATACAATCGCACACTTAATTGAAAGGAATTTATGGAATGCATGATAAATTTGTGCTATCCTAAAGTAGTAATTTTTTTTTGTTATTATGTATTTTGTCAAGATAGTAGACTGCGAATCCTTTTTTTTTTGCATATTTATCATATGTAGGGAAATGTTTTTTTTAAGAGTATGCTTATCTTGGATGACTAATAAATTGGTTGATTGTATCAAGATCAAGAGAAATGTTTCGGTCCATCTTTCTTGTATAAATGAAAATATGGAATTATATGGTGAGGTACGTTATCACCTTGACCAACAAATTTGTGGATTAAAGCTGGGTGATGTTTTGGTATTATGTACTATGTGGATGCATAAGAAATGGAATTTCGATTATGATTTAACCCTTGATACATTCAAGAAGGAATGAAAAATTTCTCTAGAATCTCTTTGATATATATATATAGAGAGAGAGATGTTTATCTGCAGAAATTGTTTTACAATAATCTTGTAAATGTATAAAGACGCAAGTTGAAAGCAATGGAATGATGATAGAATGACCATTTAAATTATTGAAGAGGTTGTAGACTTATTAGGGGGATAAGCTATTATACCTCATAATAAATCAAAGTTAATGAAAAGAGAACAATCAATGTTGTGCTAACATTGCAGCTTATGATCGCAATATTGTCATTATCTACATGACTTGTTGAAAGACAAAAGGCATGATGCATATTCTGCATAAATTATGGTTAGCATAGTGAAGGACTCACAGGGATATATACTGAGAGCATGAGTAAGATAAGTAAATAGGTAAACCTATTATTTATCCAATTATGTCGCATATTGTGGCGACTCGTGGAATTTTGAGATAAAGTTGCAAAGAACTATGATTTGTTATGTCATACAAAAATATTATTGTGTTTTTGTGATTGACACTTGAACTCCATGAGGATTTAGCTAATATACCTATTTGGTTGATGTGTGCGAGGAATTGATCGCACAAAGTAAGGGATTGGCATTCCAGAACCAAGTTAATCAATGGCAAGAGGATCGCTAAAACCAAAGGGATTTCCAAAAAGGCACTAAGAGAGTGTGAAAAGAGAATTGAAGATCTTCAGAGCATCAAGAGCAATTAAAAGATAACTCTACACATAATAAAAAAACCTCATCCTAATAAGATAAGTTGGAGGGGGAGGGAGGTTCCCTGCAAATTAAAATAAAGCTAACATAAAATAAAGCTAAATTAAATAAAAATCTAACCAATGAAAAGGAACGAAGAAGAGAAGGTTAAGTTTGGAGCACAGACTTGAATCATAACAATCATAGCTATATATGGATTGAACACGAGAAGTGTTCTGGTAGGATTACTACCAATTTATTGAAGGAGGAATTGGACACGAGAAGTGTTATGGTAGGAGCACTACCATTTGCATGCAATTCCTTGTGAGGCAATGAAACACGAGATGTTTTTAGGTAGGAGTACTACCAGAATGCAGGAGCACTGCGATACCCTATGAGGGTGTGTAAATGTTGATTCTAGGATTAAGAGAGTTAAAAGTCCCTTGGCCACTCTAGGAAACTCACATATGCCAAGGGAGTGTTGGGGTTGTTCGCTGTAATTATAAGTTTTCCTGGACTCAAGCGATAAGGCTTGAGGGGAAAACGATTTCCTGGACAGAAGCGATAGGCTTGAGGGGAATAAGAAATTTCTTGGATTGAAGCAAGAGGCTTGAGGGGAAAAAGAAATTTCCTGGACACAAGTGAGAGGCTTGAGGGGAAAAAGAATTTTTCTAGACTGAAGCGAGAAGGCTTGAGGGGCAAACGATTTCCTGGGCTCAAGCGAGAGGCTTAAGGGGAAAAATAAATTTCCTGGACTCAAGCGAGAGGCTTGAAGGGAAAAAAAAATTTGTGGACACAAGAGAGAGGATTGAGGGGAAAGAAAAATTTCCTAGACTCAAGCGAGAAGGCTTGAGGAGAATGAGAAAATAGTTCCTGGTCTCATGCGAGAAGGCTTGAGGGGAACAAGAAAATAGTTCATGGTCTCAAGCAAGAAGGCTTGAGGGGAACGAGAAAAGAGTTCATGGTCTCAAGCGAGAAGGCTTGAGGGGAATAGGAAAAGAGTTCTTGGTCTCAAGCGAGAGGGCTTAAGGGGGGGGGAACAGTTTTTCCTAAAGCACATAAACTATTGTGTGATGTGTTGAGATGGCGCACCGGGAAGTGTTTCCTACTATGCATGCACGAGTTATGCACACATTCTTATGTTATGAACTTGTATACTTAAATTATTCAAAATTATGTTGAAATATGCATGTGCTATGTATGTCTTGGGCATTAATAATATTCTTTAGAAGAAAAATCAAGTAGATGAAGACTAAAGGTACATAAAAGAAGTGCCATGACTAGAACTTGAAAAATATTATCTTAGATCAGGATTTTATCTATGACTCACAAATCTGCAGGGGCAAGAAATTACCAAGAAGATATTAGTAAGAAAACCAAACTCTGAAAATGGTTTCCAGGAAAAGGCCACAAAACAGAAAATGATTACTTATGTTCTAATTGATTTTTGGCAAAATTACCTGTATGCATATATTTACAATAAGATGATGGAAAAACAACTTGTGTTGTCTGTAAAAAGTACAAGCTATGAACGACATCAACTTGACGAGATCATGAAAAGTTTAAAGGCAAGCAAAAGATGACAAAAGAATATTGTACAAATGAACCCAAGAGTGGGAAACCATTGGTTGGACCACATGAAGACCGAGGATAGTGTTATTCTTAAGCGGAGGAGGATGTAATATCCCTCTTTTACCCCCTTTCTATTCTTTGTAGGTGTAAATGTTATTGTACTTGTTTTTTGGTGAAGAGATCAAGGCCAAGGCCCCACCAGTAAACGTTGTAAGCTAAGTAATTTAAATTGTGAATGGTAGACGTAGGAGACTCGGCTCATATTGCAACCTAATGTTGATGGTACAAATCCTCTGAGGAGGAAGAGGTGAATGGCTTGGAAGCCATGACTTGATGACATATGTTATCTTGTTGTCACAAGCACTTGAGTGAACGGTAACGTTCACCGAAGGTTACTGAGTTGTTTGGGTTTCAGTTAGTCTTTGAAGGGGATGCCGAAGTTACCCTTAACTATCGAGAGGCACTAAAAGTATCCTAAGACCTAAAACTTAACACTAAGTTAATCTATGCTAAAAGATGTTAAGTAAAACTAAGAAAATCCTACAGATGTCCTTGAAATTCTAGTCGGAGCAGAGGACGTCAAGGGTTTTCTTCATAGAAACCCACTACCTAACTATTTAGTATAAGTGAAGCTATTTTTATAATTATTATTAGTTATAATAATAATTGGTAATTATATACACTAATACATTGAAATGCAAAGAAAAACTATATATATATATATATATATATATAGAAACTCTTGCATGTGAGTTTTATCACTTGAATAAATATTATTAGTTGTAATAATATTTTGTAATGCAAAGAAAAACATTGCATATATATATGAAATATTATTTATGATAATTATTCTTATAAGCAAGACATAAATATATATTAAGGGGAATATAATTACAAACATTACCTTGCAATATAATGGTAATGCCATTTGACTATATAGAGATGTCCATATAGCTTGGTAATCATAAAGAAAGGAAAAAGGCTTTCAAGTGGTACTTGAGAGAAGAAATAAATAGCTATAATTATGGGAAGTATGATTTAAAGATCATTAACGATCATCATTTACTAATTACATTACTATTTGTAATTATGTATATAAACAACACACGCTAAGGAGATACGTTTTTGTAAATTATATTATTGCTTTGTAATCATATTTATGAAGTACTATATTTATGAATTATTTTTTATAATACACGTGTATATAGAATGAAATACCTTTATAGTGGAGAAAAGTTAGCCATATACAAACGGTTTATTATTATATTAGTTTATCTCTTTATTAAATGTATGTGAGTTATATTTTTGGGTAGAAAATATTATTTACTAGTATGTAATTACTTCTTCTTTAGGGTTTCCTTGAGAATATTATTTGCTAGCTCATAATTACTTCTTCTTTATGGCTTTCTCGAGAGTAATTTATTAATTACTAGGTGGTAATTACTTCTTCTTTTATGGCTCCCTTGCACATGAAGGAGTTATTTAATTTCAGGAGTTATTTAATTTCTGATTTTGTATGTTATTGCTTGCTCATTTGGAGAGCATGCACAGAGGATTGGAGGAGGTATTTAATTTCTGATTTTGTATGTTATTGCTTGCTCATTTGGAGAGCACGCGTAGAGGCTTGGAGGAGCTATTTAATTTCTGATTGATTTTGTATGTTATTGCTTGCTCATTTGGAGAGCATGCACAGAGGTTTGGAGGAGGTATTTAATTTCTAATTTTGTATGTTATTGCTTGCTCATTTGGAGAGCATGCGTAGAGGCTTGGAGGAGGTATTTAATTTCTGATTTTGAATGTTATTGCTTGCTCCTTTGGAGATCATGGGCAGATGCTTGAAGGGAGGTATTTAATTTCTGATTTTATATATATTATTTGCTTGCTCATTTGGAGGGCATGCCAAGATGCTTGAAGAAAGTGGTTCTCTTTTCTTTAGGCATTACCTTGATGTCCATTCTAGGTTATACATCTCCATGAGTACCTACGTTTTTACTCCCTGGTAGTAATGGTAGTAATGTGCAGAGTTGATACAATTTTCTGAGTGGTAATTATATATGGGATTGGATGCTGAAGCTTATGTTTGTGTGCATGCCCTGTTTGAACTTGTTTTCATAAGCTAGCTATATATATATATATATATTCTATGCTAATTCATTTTGGATTGCTTGTGTATACTATTTAGGAAGAAATCGTGGGCTTGCTGTACTAGGCATGATTGTATTTTAATATCATCATTTAATTTATAAATGTTAGATTATATTGACGCTATTTCTTGTTGATTGAATGTACTATGGGAGAATATCCATGTGCATGTATTATATATATATATATATTGTAGGGAGAATATCCCTACAAGTTTGCTATTTTTTTTGCATATATATTTCGAGAATCTCTTTGATATATAGAGAGAGAGAGAGAGATGTTTATATGCAGAAATTGTTTTACAATAAACTTGTAAATGTATAAAGACGCAAGTTGAAAGCAGTGGAATGGTGATAGAATGACCGTTTAAAATATTGAAGAGGTTGTAGACTTATCAGGGGATAAGATACTATACCTCATAATAAATCAAATTTAATGAAAATAGAACAATCAATGTTGTGCTAACATTGCAGCTTATGATAGCAAAATTGTTGTTATCTTCATGACTTGTTGAAAGACAAAAGGCATGATGCATATTTTGCATAAATTATGGTTAGCATAGTGAAGGACTCACAAGGATATATACTGAGAGCCTGAGTAAGATAAGTATAATAAAAAAAAACCCTCATCCTAATAAGATAAGCAAGAGGGGGAGGGAGGCGCCCTACAAATTAAAATAAAGCTAACTTAAATAAAAATCGAAACAATGAAAAGGAACGAAGAAGAGAAGGCTAAGTTTGGAGCACACACTTGAATCATACATAACAACCACAACCGGATATGGATTGAACACGAGAAGTGTTTTTGCAAGAGTACTACCAATTTATTGAAGGAGGAATTAGACATGAGAAGTGTTATTGTAGGAGCACTACCATTTGCTTGCAATGCCCTCTTAGGTAGTGAAACACAAGATGTGTTTAGGTAGGAGTACTACCAGATTGCAGGAGCACTGCAATACCCTATGAGGGTGTGTAAAGGTTGATTCCGGGATTAAGAGACTTAAAAGTTCCCTGGCCAGTCCAGGAAACTCACGGATGCTCACTGAGTGTTGGGGTTGTTTGCTGTGATCATAAGTTTTCTTGGACTCAAGCGAGAAGGTTTGAGTGGAAAACAATTTCCTGGACTCAAGTGATAGGCTTTAGCGGAAAAAAATTTCCTGGACTCAAGGGAGAGGCTTGAGGGGAAAAATAAATTTCCTCGACACAAGCAAGAGGCTTGAGGGGAAAAAGAAATTTCCTGGACTCAAGTGAGAAGGCTTGAGGGGGAAAACGATTTCCTAGACTCAAGCGAGAGGCTTGAGGGGTAAAATAAATTTCGTGGACTCAAGCGAGAGGCTTGAGGGTAAAAAGAAATTTCCTGGACACAAGAGAGAGGCTTGAGGGGAAAAAGAAATTTCGTGGACTCAAGCGAGAAGGATTGAGGAGAACGAGAAAAGAGTTCGTGTTTATGAACGACATAATATTTACCACCTAATCCTAAGCTCTAAAGTCTCTAGTTTAGGTCTCATATTTACTTTTTACTTTGTATTATTCTTTCTTGTTTTCTTTGTATTATTTTGTTAATCTCCCTCTCGACACAATTATTAACATTGTCATATCTCATTTTATTTAGTATTGTAAATCAAATTAATATCTCTCCTTACTCCAAAAAGATCATTTTGTTTATGTATAGATTTAAATTGTTAAATTTTGTATATGTTTTTTTGGTTATAATCATATATAGATTATTCTAAACTAATTAGAGAATATTAGTATTTTAATGACATTATAAGAATGGGTTTTGCTCCTCACAAACAATATTTTTTAGCAGGAGCATTATCTTTTAATATTTTGGATATATTCTTTTGTTTTCCAAAATGTACTTTCATTACAAATTTTGATAACAACATATGAAACATTTATAAAATAATGTTATTTCTACTAATTGTCCTCTTGGTCATGGTATTAGCCGCATTTGTAATGCTGAGAAGTTAATGGTATATATATTAGTTCTAGTCTTCATCATGATATTAACAACCTATATGTAATGTCCAAAAAATCATTGTGTATCAACTAGTTCTTCCATTAATCTCTTTAATGAAAGAGAACCTATATGTAATGTCCAAAAAATAATAATTGTGTATTAACTAGTTCTTCCATTAATATGTTTAATGAAAGAGATCTAGTTCAATTGGTGATCATAATTAGGAAGTTATGGAGGAGGATTCGATACTAGCATGTTCCAACCATGCAAATTCATAGTTACAGAATGTGACATTATCAAATAAATTAAGAAATGAAAATGTAGAGAAGTATTTTATTTTATTTTGATTTTTTTATTGAATGGTAGAAAATTAAAGCAATAATCATTCCCCTTACAATGTATTGATAATCCTTCATTCATTATTCATTTCATCCTTCACAAACAACACCATAAATCACTGAGGATTGTACAACCTAAAATATCTCTCTTTTTATGATGGGTAGTTATGAGGGACAGATGGGTAATTATCACGAGGCATTCATTGGCTAGACAAAAATGTATGTAAACCTATTTGGCTAGCCACCCTCACCCTCCCATTGTTTCCCATAATTACCTAAGCGGAGTTTAGATTTTAGGTTTTAAAAATAATCATGTTTTTTTTAAATCTGTTGGCATTGCACATTTGTCCTTGATCAACAAGAGGCATCATCCTTGCTACAAAGTCATCGTGCATTTTTAAGCCTTCAAAAATATCTCATTATGTGCCATTGTTTTTCTTTCAACATTTTTCAATCTCATGTTGTATAGGTAAACAATTTTTGAATTACTTTATTGGATGCTAGTATTTTTTCTTCCGCACAATCACCCCAAAATTGGTGATCTCCAACTTTTGGATTCAACTTCAATGTGTCCTCTAGCCAGATTCTAGAAGTAGTGTGGAATGCCATTTGTTGGCTTCTTCATTTCTTGGAAGCATTAAACATCATGGAAAAGCATATCCATTTCCTAAATGATGATGGTTTGGAACAAGGGGCTTTTTTGAGAGAGCTCACACTCTCCTAGCCTATCAATGCTTTGAGGTCATTATGTTCTTGTAATTTTTTTGTGTGGACCATTGTTACCGAACTTTGATTTTTTTTGTTAGAGCTTACTAATAACTACTTGATTATTGCACTTGAAAACTATTGGACATTCCTTGTTGCTACTACCACATATATGATTGGATGACAAAAATATGGAAATTTCATGATTTCATATCCAACTTTGTAAAACAATTTACACCCTTGAAACTATATGTAACATACCTCAAAATTCGAGTTAATAAAAACTGTTCAACTTAAGAACATCACCTCCTAGTTTACCTTCATGGAAAATTATGATGAAATGGTAATCAATACACTTCATTATGAATACAGGAAAATTATGATGAAATGGTAGTCAACACCACTGAGATTCTCTTCCTTGAGTCTAGTATATAATTGGACACAATTATTCTTAATACTTGTGAGTTCTTTCTTCACTATATTATATAGATACAAAACCAATTCTCATTGATATTAACCCTTATGCTTCTTTAAACAACACATTATTCTTTTTGATATCAAAAACTTTTACATTAATCTATTTGATAACAAAGACCCCTATCTCTTTAAACAACACATCATTCTCTTTGATGTCATACACTTTTGCTTCTTTAATAACATAATATTCTCATTAATATCAAACACTTTTACATGCTAAGACGAACCACAAGAATTAAGCATCTAAAACATAATATTCTCATTAATATCGAACACTTTTACATGCTAAGAGGAACGATAAGAATTAAGCATCTAGATCCATCCGGAAAGATATCAAACAAAGGCACCATGAAAATTTCACATACCAAAGACACATCAAAATTACACATGCAGAAAATGACATAAAAAGTACACATACAAAAAAACAGATATACAAGTGGTTCACCCGAACTTTACGGGCTACATCCACCAAGGATATTCCATCTTTATTTATAGGTATCAATACGGTTTACAACTTACAACATTTCAATTCTTCCTTCACAAGCTTATTCCTCTAAACTACTACTTAGCTTGAACCGTCATGGAGGTTTATCAAAGTCAGATGTGGTGTTCATGTGGTACTCAGCCACTTGTACTAAATAAGTATAATTTTATTCAACCTTAGTGTAACAACAAAGTTATGGATAATATATTTGAATTTTCCCTTTATGTTATTACTCATGGCAATTTCCCTACATACAAATTTATAGATTAATATATAATTACGGATCCTCTCTATCGTCTTCACCTTAAGACCTTCCATGACGGAGGATAATGACACAAATTAGAGTGAAGTTGTCGATCTTTTAAAGGTAACCTATAAAAGTAGTGATAATGTTTCTAAAAGGGGCCACGGACAAAACCTATGAGATAAAAGCAATGACATTTTTTGAAATAGTAAATAAGTCCCTCAAAACTTGGTCAATACTTTACTTAACATTTTCAAAGCAGCAAGGAGACCTCAACGGAAAACAACCCTACGGCACATACCAAAAAAAAATAGCAAGAACTCAACCGAAACCTAATCGATTTCCAAGTTTTCTTCCATTCAGAGGTCGCCCGCCCAAATGTGCACTACAATAATTAGAATCGCGTTGACACAGTAAAACTGGAGATGCATAAGTTTACGTAGCAAGGATTGACTCAGAACTTTTTCCCAAGGGTTAACTCAGCATTTGCCAGGAGTCCTTCATTTATTGATTACCTATTCGAATTACCAAAATTTTGGGTCCACTGCACCGTATTGCTATGCGACTCCCTAGAAAGGGCGTCTATCTATCAAAATGACACCATACTGAACTCAAGACAAAATAACCCAATGTTGATCAAGGACCATCTTTACGGAAAACCCTATTCCAGAGTTCTGAGATATTTCTCTATTTAACATACGACAGACCCTAACCAAGAAGGCAATTTCAGCAATAAAACAAAACATCTAGAAAAATAGATCTACGATCACAGCCTAACTATAATCATCTGGAAGTAATACGATGTCAACATAACAATGATCTGGAAAGAGATCTACTGTCTTAGCCTAACAATAATCCTCCGGAAAGGAAAGGCGATTTCAGCATAAACAATCTGGAAGCCAAAGAAAACGCATTCATCAATGCAGCACTTACTGTCTGGAAGCAAACATGCAATTGCCCATTACAGTAATAAAATCTGGAAGACAAAAACGCATTCATCAGTAAGCTAACCTTCTCTAAACAAGGTTTGAACTCTACAATAGCATATTGCAGATCGGTTATCTCTTAACGCAGAGATCCTGGTGTTTATGCGGAGGTCAACCAAGTTAACTCGATCTAAGCCATTCTTTACCAGGTATAAGCTTATAATTTAGAAAACTCGCTAAACTTCATACTCGAAAGAAAATGGATAGGCATGCAGTACTGGTCTATCGAGCAGTTACTCGAAAGGCCGCATAATCCGCGGTGCCAAAACCTACAGGGATTAATTATTAAGCATAGCGTGAATAGGTATTCTATCCAAGGTATCTCGACAGGATATAAAAAATCATTTCTAACTACACCATTCCAAACCATAAGCAGGGATCGCTCCCATAAATTATTACAGAGCTCTCGCCATTTCGAATACCACCCACCAAATCCAAGCAGAGGTTACAATGACATAAGGTATATACAGATCTATTGCAATTGTCAATTTTAACACATAAAATACAGCAAAATTAATGCGATCGGGATCTGTGTCTTAAGATGTATCCGCCGATGATTCTCATCACTGTCAATTAACACACATAATACATAAGATTACTGCGTTTTCAATTGACATATAAGGTATAAGTGGAACATATATATAGATAGATAAAATTAATTGATCTATCGGCCGACCTTAAAACTTAACATCTCATGCCATGGACTTCTCTCCCTTCCCTAAAGGGTTAAGTACTTATTGATGTCGGCCGACCTTAAAACTTAACATCTCATGCCATGGACTTCTCTCCCTTCCCTAAAGGGTTAAGTACTTATTGATGGCAGGAAAGGAAAATCATGTCCTTAATAATATTTAGCCAAATGACATAACAATATACTTATGTATCATTAATGGGACCTTAGCCTTGAGCTCCTCACCAGACTATTTACATATTTACATTCTATATTTACAAAAATAATAATAATAATTGTAATGAGGGTCAAATTGAAGGGGTGTTACAATATATATTCAAAAAGACCATCTATTTATTATATTGGATACTAATTCTCGATCATCATTTTGTTCAATGCTTTATAATCAATGTACATATGCAATAAACCATTTTTTTCTTTAGTGTGACTAAAATCAATATTGTTACATGTTGGCCAACTCCACCTAATGTCTCCCATATCCAAGAGTTTTAAAATTTACTCATTACTTCATCAATCTATAAACCTTTAATCACTACTTCATTGATCGATATGGATAAAATCAGAGCTGATATGAACTAGGCTTTCGTTTCTAGTGCCACTCAAGGGGACATGACCTTCCATTAACTACCATGACCTTCCAAATGATTGACCACCCAAATTCATGGTAATTACAAGCAAGTGTGCCAAGAGATGGAGACCAACCCACATAGAACCCAGGAAATATTTAAATGAAAGAAATTCATAACTACAAATGAAATAAATTCCAAACCACATGGAGGAAATCCAAGGAATATTTAAAAAATAATTTAAAACTAAAGGAGCATAAATTCATCATAAAAGCTGATCTATTTGAAGGTTCTAGGTTGTAAGCATCTAGCTACTGTGGGTGCAAAAGTATTAAGAAAAAGAAACAAGAACTTAAACAAGTGTAATTATGTTTCCTATTTTTAAAATCAAAACCATATTTACATCCAATAAAAACTTAAACAAGTGTAAATATAATAGTTCTACATGTAAATAATCATACAAAAATATTTAAAACTTTTCATAACCAACATAAATAAAATATTTAAAAAATTTCATAACAAACATAAATCTTAAGAAATATAAATGAAATAAATTCATAACCACTAATAATAATAAAAATTCCAAACCACATGAAAGATAATATCCAACAAAAATATTTTAAAAACTTCTTAATAAACATAGATCCAAACTTCCGAAACAAACATAAATTCAAACATAGATTCCAGGAATTATAAATCCAAACATTAATCCCAACATAGATTCAGAGAGTTATAAATCCAAACATAGATACCGGGAATTATAAATCCAAACTTCCCAATCCAGACATAGATCAAGATATTTATAAAGACATGGATCTTATTTATAAATCTCCGGAATAAATTCAGAACCACAAACTAAAAAAATTCAGAACCACATGAAGGAAGTCCAACATGAACAAGAACCTTGAAACAAAACTCAACATTATGCTTCAGTTCACCACTGGATTAGAGTCCATACGTGCAGATCCACACCCGAGTGAGAGGAAGGTTATCATGATTCCTGTTTCAAACAATAATAATGTTTTTCAGTTTAGTTGTATTTCTCAGAAAACTTATCTAAATAATAGATATATAATACTAAATAATATTTTCTTTTGTAATAATATAATTCCCACATAGCTTTAAAAAAAATAAAAATAGACTGAGGAAATATTGAAATAATCCACAGTTGTCCCATTTTTTTCTTTGAAGCAAGAAAACAATCAAACTGTTAGTTTAACTATAGATATTCAAATAATATGCTTATCAAATCAATGAACCAGCTACGAGAGAAGAGAGAGGGTTCCCTTACCCTATGGATATCCTTTCCAAATGTAGTCTGGGTGGGTGTTGGCCCCAGGCACGGGTTTTAGCAGGACACAGTCGGGCGAGTACCTGAGACTTGGATATTCCATCAACATCGTATTCTCCGGCATAGAATCTGGATTTGAAGTTGGAATTACAACATCTTGTATGGTACTGGAACTTGGATTTGAAGTTGGAATTGCAGAATTCTCCATCTCTACCGTCAGAGAATCTGGATTTGAAGTTGGTATTGCAGCATCTTGTATAGGGTCGGCCGGAGTACTGAACTCATGTCGAGGCCCATGCTCGAAAGAGGAAAATGCATTAACACTATCTGCTGCGGCTGGCATATAACTCCTCGACTGCCCATGCTGAATCTGCTGATTATTAGTATTATTCATACTCACTTCTTGGTAATCAGGTATTTGTGTTGGTAGTTGCTGTGCACTAGTGGCTGGCAATGCAAGATCGTTCTTCTCTGGACTCAAGAGCGGACCTAATTGGTGTGCACCCTCCCACGCTACAACCCTAATGTTCGCGTCAGATAAGTCTAAAGAAGAACAACCTTTCAGTACGTTTTTGATATCAGAAGAGTACTGTGGAAAGTTCAAACGAGGAATCGATGCGTCTCCCCTCAAGAATAATGTAGATGTGTCGTACGCAATTGCAGCCATTTCTGCTGTCGGAAACGTTCCAAGATAGACCCGGTTTTTATTAGAAAGCGCCGCAACCCACTTGCTACCACTAATCGTCACACCTATGTATTTCTTCAATCCTCCTTCCCTAATTTCGTCATTATGATCTCCAACACCTGTCTGACTAGCCGCTTGTTGGGCTTGTGCACTAACAGGTCTCAAACCACCATCATCAGACATAGGGTTTGCTGGCTCTTCAGTGTAATTTGAGGGTTCAATAGAAAAACCTCCAGCAATATCACTACGCGGTATATCTCCAGCTCCACCGCCAATGTTAGAATAGCTGTGCCGCGACATATCTCCAGAAGCAATGTTCAACTCGCCGTATATAAAACCCAAAGTATATAAAACCTGTGAAACAAAAGAAAATCGGGTAGACGAAGTGCAAGCTAACTCGCTTCCCTGTGAAACAGAATGGTTGAGAATAGAGACTTGAAGAGAAGGAATGTATGAGTAAAGGCTGTCTTACCTGTGCTTATATATAGAAGGGTTTGCGACCAGGTTATTTTTTTCCGTTCGTTTTGGTCAGAGTTCCGTATAAAATGGACGACCTTAACGGGCACTTTAATTTCGTTGGGCTCTCGAATCTCGAGTTCTAACTTATTACGATACGACATAGGGGAACTATTGGGCTTCGATGGGCATATACGATTATTTTAATTTTTTTTTCCATAAAATGTGGAAGGTTAAAATTTCTTAAATGTGCTTTTGGAATAAAGGATGTTTAAGTCATCTGCAAAATTGAAAGATTTATTATTAAATTAATATTAATGTAGATAGTGGGCTCTCGTTTATGTTTATTTATTTTATTCCTATTATATGGTTAATGTTTGGGAGAAGTAAAGATTAAGTAATAGGTAATAAGCTTTGTCAATGTGGATTTTAATTAGTTTTTTTATAAAGTTAAATGTGGACAAATTTGTTTTTGGATAACTTAAATTTGAAAGCTCATTAACTTTTTTGAAATTCAAATAATATGATCTTTTTAAAATGGACAAAAAGTCGTAAAGGTAAACTTTTATGGTTAAATTTTTTATTAATAAAGTAAAATTATAACATTTAATAAAATTTTATTAAATTTAGAAAAAAAATTGAGACAATAATGGTTGCTTAAGTTTGTTCACTTTTACCTATCAAAATTATTTTTTCTCTTAAAGATATTTTAATTAAATAATAGTTAAGATTGTCCACTTTTAGCTTTCAAAATTCTTTTTTCTTTATTAATAAAAATATTTTAATTAAACATTGATAAAAGTGGCTAAAAATCTAGGGTTTTGAGTTTGGGACAAACTAGGGTTTGTTGAGCAAATTCAATGGAAGTGGCGGGAGGAGGGAGCTCGACTCCCTAGTCCTTCCACCCAATTAAGTAATGATATTTTTTTGGTCGGATTTCTCAAATGACCAACTCCCTAACCAAGCTTTTGTATTTTTATTTCAATTTAATAAAATAATTTGGTTGAAAAAAAACAAAGATTTTAATTAAAAAGTAATTATTATTAATATGGTTAATAGTTAATATTGTTCAAATTTTAAATAATAAATTAAATATATAAAAAATTGTAGTTATTATGCACGGTCATTTAAATGATTCAAAATTATCAATGAGATTGGATCCTTAGCAACGTAGAATGAAAAAGAGTTTAAGATAATTGGCGTATAATAAAATAAATTCAAAAAATGTTAAACCAAATTTAAATTATCATGTATAAGAAGAGTGCTTATAGCAATTGGCTTATGATTATTTACACCTAAACAAATAAAGGGAAAAGTAGAAAGTAGTTTGATTCATATCATTCACAATTAGAATCGTGCAAAGTAGATCATTTTACAATGGCTACAATAATATGTTGTCTTATTTAATGGTCATGGATGAGGGTTTAAAGAATCTATGAGGTATTATATACTTCGAGTATGTTCTAGAGTTATATTAAATTAATTATATTGTAATGTCCTCAAATTTGGTCATGGACCACACTTGCCTAGTTATTTAGACTTGTTCATGTGTATTCACTTAGGTGGTGATTTGGGTTGGTTATTTGTTAAGCCTAATGTCTAAAGTTAGGCATAATACAACATGGGAACAAGTTGGACAAGGAATATGCATAAAGGAGATGGTGGGCCTTAGTTGACTCATCAATTAAGATAAGTCTTCTTGTGGATTGAAATTAATGATAAAATCCTAAGGTTGGCATTCGTAATTTTGGGAAATATAATTGGTGGAAAAATCCAAGGAAGTGCAACTCAGAGCAATGTGGACTGGGATATTATTGATGCAAGTTCATTAATGGGTAAGGAAGTGGAGATGAGCCAATTAAATTATTCTTTTCCCAAAAATCGTATTCATGCAAATCCAAATCAAATGGTTGCAAGGCCATGTAATAATTGGGTCAAAACCACTAAGGAGAATCAATAAATGAGCCAAATGACCCACCCTATGATAAACAATAATGATTAATATTTTATTTAAGATAATATGAGAGAAGTTTGACCAATTTGTGGCACCAAGGAAGTTGGTGGGATATTTTAAATGTGGACAAACTCAATCCCCGATTTAAGGAGATGGAGTAAAAATGTGGACAACTAATCAAGGAAGCGGTAAAACCTCATCTTTGACTTGGTGGGTGTTCCTCAAAGTAAGGAAAGAGATTGCAAGAGCAAATTAGTGGAGCAATAAGTCTTATTGGAAACAATTTATTAGCTTGGAATATGGTTTTTGGTGTTCTATAGTATTTCCCACTAGTATTGACTAAGTGGACAAATTAGTCTTTCACGTGGTTTTCATTATTCCATGGTATTGGAGCTTAGTATTGGAGACATATCAATATTAAATGGAGAAGTAAGGTACACTCATACAGGTTGTTGATGAAATTTTATTGTATTGGAGTTCCTTAGGGTTCTCTTCGTTTGGGTGATGCTCCCCTTGAAAACCAGGAGGGTGATGGGACCCTCACAAATTGTGTAAGTAGTTGAAAAAGTTGGCCAATTCAATTGATGAGGATTTGGACACCTTATTCAACTCATTATGCATAATTATAAATGCATTCATTGTAGTTTTAAGGTTCTCTCTAATTCAGATAATTTGGTTCCAATTATATGTAGTTTCATTCATTCCATTGTAGTGGTTTTGTAGCCAATCTTGATGTAATTCGAGAATGATGTATGTATTTCCCTCCATGAGCCATGGTATCTATGTATGATGTATGCAAACAAAATATGAAGACCTGTTCTTTCTGAAATAAAAGGAGGTCTGCAAATTCTATGTCTTCCTTCCATCTGTCTTTCTACCTATACTCAATGTGTTGGAAATTTTGACTAGTTTTATTGTTTATGCCATATGGTCACTTTTGTAAGTCCAAATATGATTTTGTCAGTTGGTGAAGGTAGGTAAGACGTAATAGGACCCATTAAAAACTCCATATAAAAAATTATTTTGGCTTTGATTCCATTTGGAGACATTTGGAAATCACCTTACTGCGTAGTTCTCAATTGTCAAACTTTTCCCAAATCCATCCAAACCACAAAATAACATTCAAATATCTGAACCAAGTGTCTACTACTGCATATAGTACTATAAAAAATTCTAGATACATCCGGTAAAGCACCAAGAGTGTTTGGTTTCCACATAAGTTCTGGGGACTAAAACAACGTGGTCTTAGGACAATCCCACATGTGACGTACCCAAATAATTTTCCCACCGTAGTATGTATGGATTCTAAAAAACTATAATCATTTTTTTTCTTACCTATATATTCCCACTACAAACCATATCCTCGTGTTTGTTCGGATCCAATTGAACTACTCTATTTCCTAGTCTAGGATTCATGATTGTCTCTTGGATTCAAATTGCCAATTTTGAGCTACTTATAGTGTGGGTCAAAGTTTCATGTAAACTTTTTGACCAAAGTACTGAATCATACCTTCATAAATTAGAGGTCCAATCCTTCATAACAGATCCAAACTTTGACTTCCAATCATTCCTCTTAAGTTGCACTCTCTCCCAAACCGTCTTTGAGTGTTTTGAGTGAAGTAAATCACCTAGTTTTGGGAATTTCGATTCTCTAAAGCCGTGGGTGAGCTAATATCTATGATTTTCCAAATTAGGGATACTACAGTGGTATCATAGCATTTTCCTCTACACCCATGGAATATAATCTCTCAGTTGAAGAAGATTTGCAGACATGTCTTGGTATGAAGATGAAGACTACGAATGGTATGAAAAGGAAGACTCCGTTTTTTATTATGAAGAGATAGCATCCTTTTCATATGATGATGTGATATATGTTGATAGTTGACTACATGTGGTGCATGAGAATGGCATGTGTCATGCTATATATAGATATGTTAGAATGCATGATCCACCAAGTCTTAAGAAGATAGAAAGTTGCCACCGGGAGTATCTAGGTTTGAGAAGGGATATTCATGCAAACCTCTCTTTGAAATAATATTTGGTCAATAATGCATGCAAAAAAGTGGAGTGAAAATTGCAATCAGATGTAGCATGTTCCATGGTCAAATATCATCCTTTGGAGGAGCACGAAAGGAGTAAAAATTATCCTACTTGTGAAAAGAGAAACACAATATCTGAAGCTTCATTAGATGCATGTGCTTCTTACGTGATGAGAATTTTCGTATATTCTTCAAATAGAGGCTCCAAAGATCTTTATCCTAAGGAAACGAAGGGGCATGATGCATCAGCTCGCTTGAAGGAGCACAAACAAAGTACCATTCCACCATCAAAGGAGAAGAGAAGAAATCTTTCAAACGAAGAACCATGTGGTACCTCCAGTGAATGCATTGAGCCGAAAGAAGAAAAAATCAAGTTAGGGTTTGAAGGTAAATCTGATTTTTGTAGTTGAAATGTTTTCCTGAATCAATCTAAAGAATTCCCCATCTCATGTGATGAAAATGATAACATAGATTTTTCTAATGCTAATGTGGATGTTAATGATGAATGTGATGGTGTGGATGCACACCACAAGCAATTTGATAATGTCATGCATCCCTTTGAGCATGATGAACATCCCACATTACAAGAGATTGCTAACAATGTGGAGAGTGAATCCACTCATGGACACCCAAGCTTTTCTGTTGGTGAGTTCGAGATCACTACAAAGGATATGGAAGATGGGATTGATGGTGGAAAGACATCTTTTGGATCATATCTAAAAGAAGAACAAGGATCAGCTTCCCATTTGCCACTTGGGCTTCATCATGAAGTTGATCCAATGCATTAGGAACCCATATCAACTCTTCTCTTTACTTTCTTAGTATATTGTTGTTGGATGCATATGCTTTGTAAGTCGTCTTGTAGTATTATATGTTGATCCATAGTTCGTATTAGCCCATAGTATTGACCCATAGTATTGGACGCATATGCTTTGTTAGTCATCCCGTAGTATTATATGTTCCATGGTATCGATGCCTAGACTTAGTATATAAGTTTGTGTTGAGGCCAATGAAGGAACCATGAAATTATTTGTATTGAGCTTGCTCAAAGGAGGTTTTCCCCTCGAAGTGGCCCAC
Source organism: Larix kaempferi (assembly GCA_027924585.1). Lineage (NCBI taxonomy): Eukaryota > Viridiplantae > Streptophyta > Pinopsida > Pinales > Pinaceae > Larix > Larix kaempferi. The sequence goes on from BSBM01001023.1 coordinate 22,768,351, forward strand.
GATGAATAAAAATATTCTGTGGTATAATATATCATGCATTTTATCAATTAATTGTTGCAGGTTCCTCAGATTTGGTATCAGAGCACTTTCTTGGGCTCCTTGGGTAGAGTTTCTTCCAAATTTTTTTTCCACCTCTTTATTGCAGGATCAGATCTAGGAACCCCGAATTAGCTTTCCCATTGAGAGGACCTATCATGGAAAAGGGAAACGAACGTTACATTATTGACTAGTTCCCACTCGTGAGGTAAACCAAGAGCTGTCGTTTGTGGCAAAGCGGTTATCAGTTTTACCTGAGCCGTGGAGTGAGGGGTACTACCCCAATATGTAAGTCGTCAAACATCATTGGTGGCCGAGTGAATCCCCTAAACCATTAGGAAGCCGAACATACTTGGGGTCCATATCTATTGCTAGTTGATAAATTGCATATTACATCTGTCCACAGGTGCTGCAGATCAATTCCAAGCCATTTCAGATCCCGTCATTTTATATCCATTCTGAGCCATTTCAGATCCATTCTGAAATTTGTTTCAGATCCAGCCGTTTTAGATCCATTCCGAGCCATTTCATATCCCTCCATTTCAGATTCATTCCGAAGGCCATTTCAAATCCATTCTAAAAAAAAATCTATTTTTCACCATATCTCCTTTGTTTTAATTCTGTTTCCCTTGAAACTTCATTGAAACCCTTGCAATTCCATTCTACATATTTCATTCCTGAGGACCCTATCCCAAATTCCACTTCCCGAAGCCCAAATCCACTATTTGTCTATTTTTAGGGTTTGCCGTAACTTCTTCAATTTTCACCCAATCCACTTCAAATTTTACAACACTGTTCATTTCCTATTTCTTCTTCTTTGTCCCTCTCTGAAAAATTTTCTCATTCTTTCACCCCGCTTCTGAAATCCCCATTTTTTGCTTCCGTGTCCATCAAAAAGTGTCCAAAACCTAGTCAAACCCTAGTTACCCATCAGAGTTTTTCCCAAATCCAAATTTTCCTTTACTAAAGAAGCTTATGTTTTTGTTTTTCTACCCATTCACAAAAAAAAAACTCGTGGTTATGGTTGTCACCTGCGCAGGAGCACAAACCATGGATGAAGAACTTGCATCCCTCAAAACAAAACTAAAAATCTAGATGAAAAATTTCTCCGCCTCCATCTTCAGCATTCAAGCATGAATAATAAACGATAACCATAATATTTTGCAGCCACTGGGTTCTCTTCTTCCATCAATTTTCGTGGGTCAAAGCTTGGTTTTCCTCGTTTCAATGGTACTGATCCAACTGGATGGATATACTGGGTGGAACAATATTTCAGTATGCATAATACATTTGATGTCCACAAAGTTCCACTTGCATCCTTTCATTTGGAACAGGAAGCCCTTCAATGGTACCGTTGGTACATCAAAGCTCATGACGAGCCACACTAGACATATTTTTTCCAACTCCTTTTGCAACAATTTGGTCCTAGTGCTTTTGATGACTTCACAGGAGCACTCACTAAAATTTGACAAATTGGCACTGTGAGAGAGTATTAGATGGAATTTGAGAAACCGACCAATCACACAGAAGGATTTTCTGATGAATTCTACAGGAGTTTTTTTATCAGTTGTCTTAAGGATGAAATCCGCTCAGAGGTTAAAATGTTCTGTCCCAACACAATAATGGAATTCCTAGGGTTGGCTAAGTTGAAGGAGGACAAGATCACAACCCAGCAACGCTCCAAATCCACTTTTGTTCCATTCCAAAATATGGTCCTTCAATGACCTCCCATCATGCCAGCTCCCCGACCAACTCCTATCAAGCATTTATTTGAAGTAGAAATGCGGGCACGTAGAGAAAAATGACTTTTTATAATTGTGATGAGAAATTCACTTGGGGACATAGATGTGCTGAGCAACAACTCTATCTCCTAGATGTGGATTCTCTGCCTGCCTCTGAACTTGGTGAAGAAGCTCCAAATACCATAGATGATCAAGTCGACATTCAACAACTGCCTGTTGACCCTCCATCTCTGGACGACCACCGAGAGATATCTCTCCATGCTTTAACCAGAGTCACCACCCCACAAACAATGTGGGTAAGAGGTTACTTCAAGAAGCTCTCTATTATAATACGCATTGATTCTGGTAGCACTCATACTTCATTGACCCTCGAATCACCAAATAGGATGATTGATTTGTCCATTCTTGCTCCAACTTTGAAGTCATGATTTCCAATGCGGGCACCTTACCTTGCAAGGGGAAGTGTCACAATGTGTGTATATTTATGGAATATTATACCATGCGCTCTAACATGTTTTCCTTGTCCTTAGGCTGATGTGATGTGGTTTTGGGCGCTCAATGGTTATGCACACTTGGCCCCATTTTATGGGATTTTGCTGAACTTTGGATGCAATTTTCACTCAATGGGAAATGACACACATTAACGGGATTACAACTAGGGTCTCTCCGCATCATCAGTTCACATCGCCTAGAAAAGATCCTTAAGAAGAATTCACATGGTGTCATCGCTCAGCTCCATTCCATTCAGATGCACTCATCATCGGTCTCCACTACTTCCTTGGATCTACCACACATTTTAGATAGATATGCAGGTGTCTTTGCTGAACCAGTGGGATTGCTTCCTTCCAGTGATCCTTTCGGTAAGAATTTAGCCGCCTCTACATATAAGAAGGAAATGATGGCTAGTTTGCATGCAGTATAGAAGTGGCAGCCATACCTATTAGGGTATTATTTTTGCATCAAGACTGCTTACCAGAGTATGAAATATTTCCTGGAACAATGGGTCTCCTCCCCAGCACAACTGAAATGGGTTAGCCAAATCATGGGTTATGCCTATGAGGTCACTTGCACGAAGGGTAAGGACAATTTGGTGGCAGATGCTCTTTATCGCACAATTGATGACCAAGTTTCTCTTTTAGCTATTTCTATGCATGTTCCAAATTTGTTGCAATCTATTCAACATGGATATGTCAATGACTCCTCCTTATCTCAAATCATCCAATGGTTGGCCATCAACTCTTCTACTATACCGCATTACTCTTGGGATGGTACTTCCCTGAGATACAAGGGTCATCTAGTGCTTCCTCAGAGCATAGATCTTCAATAGGTTGTCTTCTATGAAATCCATGCTTCTCCATTGGCAGGGCACTCTGGGTTCCTCAAAACATATGACCGGGCACAGCATAACTTCTTTTGGCAGGGAATGGAAAGGTCAATTCAACATATCGTGGTTGAATGTGATACTTTCCAGCTCCTTTCAGGATTGCTTGAACCCTTTCCCATCCCTACATGTAGTTAGACAGATATTTCTATGGAATTCATTGAAGGGATCCCTAAATCTAGAGGGAAGAATGAAATTCCCAATAAATGTTTGGTAACTTATATTCATTGCTTCACCTCTGAACAACAACCTCAGTGGGCGGAGTCGGTCCCTCTTACTGAATGGTGGTACTATACTGCATCTAAAATGACTCCATATGAAGCAATCTTTGGCAAGGAACTGCCATTGGTTCTTCCATACACCCTCAGCAGTACATCAGTTCATGAAATTAACACGGTTCTTTGAAACCACGATCAGATTCTTTGCATTCTGTAGGACAATCTTCACATGGCAAGAATTCGAATGAAACAACAAGCCGATCAACACTTTTCCGAGCGCACTTTTCATGCAGTTGATATGGTTTTTCTTCGTCTACATCCTTCCAAGCAAACCTACTTGACACTCAAAGGGCATCCACTTCTCTCTCGATCTACCATAGAGGTATTAATTCAGTGGAACGACATGCAACCAAAGGATGCTACGTAGGCACCACTCCTTCAGATTCAACATCAATTTCCACATTTAAATCTTTGAGGACAAAGATTTTTCTAAGGGAGAGGGGATGTTAGGAACCCATGTCAACCCTTCTCTTTACTTTGTTAGTATATTGTTGTCAGACACATATGCTTTGTAAGTCATCACGTAGTATTATATGTTGATCCATAGTATTGGATGCATATGATTTGTAAGTCGTCTCGTAGTATTATATGTTCCATGGTATTGGCACATAGACTTAGTATATAAGTTTGTGTTGAGGTCAATGAAGGCACCGTGAAGTTATTTGTATTGATCTTTCTCAAAGGAGGATGCCCCCTTGAAATGGGCCACGATCAATAAAAATATTATGTGATCTAATATATATCATGCATTTTATCAATTAATTGTTGCAAGTTCCTCACACAATGAAGGAAGAAGAGGATGTGTTTCCTCAAGAGCCACACTTTCTTGTAGGGCCCTTGAAGATGAGAAAAATTAATATCCATGAGGCCTTGAGAAGTCTGCATGACACTACTACATTGGTTTCACATTGCTGTTGGAGAATGGAGCAAAAATATTCCATTGAAGACTTGGAGAAAATTCATAAGGAAATGGAAAATATTCCAAATCCACTTTTGTTCCATTCCAAAATATGGTTTCCCCATGACCTCCCATCACACCAGCTCCTCGACCAACTCCTATCAAGCATTTATCTGAAGCAGAAATGCGGGCACGTAGAGAAAAAGGGCTTTGTTATAATTGTGATGAGAAATTCACTCGGGGACATAGATGTGTTGAGAAACAACTTTATCTCCTGGATGTGTTTTCTCTTCCTACCTCTAAAATATTTCCTAGAACAACAAGTCTCCTCCCCAGCACAACTGAAATGGGTTAGCCAAAATATGGGTTATTCCTATGAGGTCACTTACACGAAGGGTAAGGACAATCTGGTGGCAGATGCTCTTTCTCGCACAATTGATGACCAAGTTTCTCTTTCATCTATTTCTATGCATGTTCCAAATTTGTTTCAATCTATTCAACATGGCTATGTTAATGACTCCTCCTTCTCTCAACTCATCGAACAGTTGGCCGACTACCTTTCTACTATACCACATTACTCTTAGGATGGTACTTCCCTGAGATACAAGGGTCATCTTGTGCGCCCCCAAAGCATAGAACTTCAATAGGTTGTCTTATCTAAAATCCATGCTTCTCCATTGGTAGGGCGCTCTGGATTCCTCAAAACATATGAGTAGGAACAACTAAACTTCTTTTGGTAGGGAATGAAAAGGTCAATTCAACATATGGTGGTTGAATGTGATACTTTCTAGCTCCTTTTGAGATTGCTCAAACCCTTTCCCATCCCTACACGGAGTTGGATAGATATTTCTATGAAATTCATTGAAGGGATCCCTAAATATGGAGGGAAGACTGAAATTCCCAATAAATGTTTGGTAACTTATCTTCGTTGCTTCACCTCAGAATAACAACCTCAGTGGGTAAAGTGTCTCCCTCTCGCTGAATGGTGGTACAATACTGCATCTAAAATTACTCCATATGAAGCAATCTATGGCTAGGAACTTCCATTCCTTCTTCCATACACCCTTAGCAGTACACCAGTTCAGGAAATTGACACGGTTCTTCGAAACCACGATCAGATTCTTCGCATTTTGCAGGAGAATCTTCACATGGTCAGAATTCAAATGAAACAACAAGCCGATCAACACTGTTATGAGCGCACTTTTGATGCAGTTGATATGGTTTTTCTTCGTCTACATCCTTCCAAGCAAACCTACTTGACACTCAAAGGGCATCCGCTTCTCTCTCGATCTATCATAAAGGTATTAATTCAGTGGAACGACATGCAACCAAAGGATGATACATGGGCACCACTCCTTCAGATTCAACATCAATTTTCACATTTAAATATTTGAGGACAAAGCTTTTTCTAAGGGAGAGGGGATGTTAGGAACCCATGTCAACCCTTCTCTTTACTTTGTTAGTATATTGTTGTCAGACGCATATGCTTTGTAAGTCGTCACGTAGTACTATATGTTGATCCATAGTATTGGATGCATATGATTTGTAAGTCGTCTCGTAGTATTATATGTTCCATGGTATTGGCGCATACACTTAGTATATAAGTTTGTGTTGAGGTCAATGAAGGCACCGTGAAGTTATTTGTATTGATCTTGCTCAAAGGAGGATGCCGCCTCGAAATGGGCTGTGATCAATAAAAATATTATGTGATCTAATATATATCATGCATTTTATCAATTAATTGTTTCAAGTTCCTCACACAATGAAGGAAGAAGAGGATGTTTTTCCTCAAGAGCCACACTTTCTTGTAGGGCCCTTGAAGATGAGAAAAATTAATATCCATGAGGCCTTGAGAATTATGCATGACACTACTACATTGGTTTCACATTGTTGTTGGAGAATGGAGCAAAAATATTCCATTGAAGACTTGGAGAAAATCCATAAGGAAATGACAAACATCAAAGATAATTTTTTCCATTTTCTTTCTGATATAGATCAATTGTTTGAGCTGGTGGAGATGTATCATGGTGCATCTTTGAGGGATGCAGAAGAGATTGAAAAGCTCATTCTTGAGTTGGATTCCACCCATGATTCTTTGAAGCATAGTCATAGTGAAATTCAAGAATCCGAGCATCAAATTGAGAAGCTTCATGATCATTTGGAAGGATCATATTCCCCCTCCTACACTCCAGACTGTCATTCTCGTATGGTTGATTGCATTTATGTTCCTTTGGATGATCCTCATGTGATGGTGGTACATGAGGAAAATTTTGATTTGCATATGCTTGAGGAGGACAAAGCATTTGAGTTGCCTCTAGGAGGGTGCCACACACTTGTGGAAGAAAGAAACGAGATCACTTTGTTTGAACTAGCCATTGGAGATGGACATGCATCCACAAGTTTGGTGGATGGGAGTTGTAGATAGTTGAGGTTGGTTCACTATCCTTCATCCCAGACACCCCTATCATCCATAGAACATGGGAATAAATATTGGGTAAAGGGGTTGTTCTTGTTGGTGCCACATGAGGAGTAGGAGGCTCCCAAATTCTATATTGTTGATTTGACGGTCAAGCCATGTTGTCTGGCAAGAACACCAAACCTTTTCAAGCCGTAGTAGATGCATCCACTTTCATTCTTGGATGCCTTCATCATGTGTAGCAATGCATGGGATTTCCACTTGATCCATTTAAGTGCAACCACTGTTAGAGAGTTGAGCCATTGGGTTAGTGCAAATGTACAAGCTTTCCATTTGGACCATCTAGTTGGATTGTTTATTCAACCATTGATTGGGTGAATATATACATGTCGGAGATGGGTACCCCAAGGGGTAAGTTTGCTAATTGCCTCAATGATTCAGTGGAGAGACACTTCAAACATCGCATATCTTTGGTGGGATGTTGAATGGGAATCTATGGCTACTAGATGATGCCTTCAGTATACATGACAGGACATGGGAGTCTTTCCTTTGTCACTTGGATGAGATGGATAGCAGCATGATGAGTCTCATTGTTGGTGTGCACATGGCACATGAGGAGATTCATGCTTTGATGGAGAGACTCAATATGATTCGATCCCACATTGAGGAGTCCCATGATTGGTGGGAGAGTCTCACAAATGTTCATTTTTTCATTGGAAGTGATCAAATTTCAGTGTAGTGGTGTGAGACTGACATCCTTCCAGTTGATTGTGGTATTTTGGAGGATGTGGTTGAGATAGTGGGATCCTGGAATTCCTTGGAATGTCATATTGTCACATGAGACATGTCGCAATGTTGTGAGACTCAATACTATCATGCACATTGCATATGAGGAATCTCATACTTTGATGAAGGGTTTCAATGAAATGATGCACTTGGTTATGAGTGATGCACTTCCAAAATGGTTTTGGGATCCTGGTATCTTTCATGATGATAAATCATTTTATATGACAGTGACATTGTATGGGTTGCAGCTGAAATAGTGGGATCTAGGGATTCCTTGGCATCTTAGATTGTATTGACTGAAATGGGTGATTTTTGGATGGAAGTGCAAGCAATGGGATATTGGAATCGCTTGGTTTGAGCTCAATTGGAGGAGAAATTCAGGTGTTGGCTTGAGAAATCGAACAAATCATCATGTGCATGAGATTATCTATGTATAGCAGTGTTCCAGTTTCTTGTATGGGAGACTGTTTGAAAGATGTAACCATTATTCTCATGTTTGGCGGACTTGGATTATTCATGAGGCTCCTTATGTAGACACTTTCTGTTATCGAACAATCCACTTGAGTGGATGCAAGCCGGATCTCCCTAGCTCAAAGTGAGTCTAGAACAAATAGAACAGACTACCAATGCATTTCATAGATCTACTTAAGGATCGAGTACTAGATGTCTTACCTTTTCACTATGCAATCTTTGCTCCCTAATGTTTCTCCACGTCTCATGGTCGTCAGATCCAAGCTGCAAGACCTGTCAAGACAAGAAACAAGAGAAACCAGTAATAGACATCTATACAATAAGAGATCTAAGTAAACATTTAAGGAGGTAAACTACTCAATATCATTACACACATGAACAACATTGGTGGAAAGTAGTTGTATTATTGCAAATAGAGAAGTACATGATAGAGATATAGAACCACAACCAAGGCTTAACGCTGTAGCCCTTCTTCGACAAAGTCGATTGCCATATCCTTCCAAGGAAGTATGAGTTCTCTAATAGGTAAGTGGAGATGTTCTAAGATTTATTTCACCATCATGTAGATAACATAGTCTTCCTCCCTTTGGGATGGGAGTGAGCTTCATTTATATAGGACTAAATGGATAGGGTATGGATAGGATAGGTTGGGAGATGGTAGGAGAGGCTTAAGGGATCTCTCCAAAGGTCTAGGAATCGAGTGCCAACTCTTCCAAGAGGTCAAGGATAAGGTCCCAAGTCAGCAAGCTTCGAGATGGGCCTCGAAGAAGCTATTTTTTCCATTTAACTGACTTCGTCGCACACTGTAATGGAGCAAAGTGAAACGTTGGATGTTGCTAGTGTGCAACCTGCAATGACCCTTCAAAACTTAGCACAATTGGGTACAAATCCTCCCAAGATGATTACTTAGTCCAGGTATCTTCAGGGGTGTGTATACTGAATCTTATAATGAGTAGATTTTAGGTGTAATAGAATGCCCCCTAAAGCATGAAGCTATTGAAGATAGACAGGTGAAGTGATTTGATAGAAGTAATTGCAATAGATTCGTCGGATGAAGGACACTACTGTAGTACAACTGACTCTGAAATGATAATCTCATATGAAGTACAACATGGCTGCCGACCAATACATTGTAGATCCATGGTCGCAATGACCGACTAAACACAATCATGGCTACTAGACACAAGTGTAGATCTATGCTGAGATGAATATAACACAACCATGACCAACACAAAAGTGGATCCGTGTGATATAACTCAATACAAACTCCATCGCAACCTGGGTAAAACATGACTCCGTAGGGTCTTCAAGCTAAACCTGCAATGATACGAATCTATCCATGTGATTACAAATGTCTTAACGTCGAACATGGTAGAGACCACTTAATTACCGGCCATTGATGTAAACCGTTAACAAGTGTGAGGGAGATCATCATTGATGTCGATGATTCGCAAGGTATCACAGTACATATCATTAAGCTTGAATAAATGAGTTGAAGTCGAACGCAAGATGAAATATTTCAATCAAGAGTCAATGATGTAAACTCATGATGAAAGCGAGGTAACCTGTCATTCAAGCATGCAGGGACAAGGTACTTGATTGGTTTCTAGATTTGATCCTTGGATGATGAGTTGAAGTTGACAAGGATGAATCCGTCGAAGGAGGGCCATGATGAATCCCCCATCAATCGACACGAAACATGACAAAAGATGTGTAGAGTGGATTGGATAGTACAACAACATGTGAGACTGACACAAAGTAAACCGATATGGTGACGGGTGTACTAACTGTAGATGACAAATCATAGACATGTTCTTGAACATGGGCGTGGCATGACTTGGCAGTATTGACACAATGAGTATGACACAAACTTCTAATGCAACTGATGATGGGAGCTTTCTTTGAATGACTCAAAGGAGTAACAGGACTCAGAAAGTAATCGGGGACTCATAGACAAAAGGATGACCCAAGTACTGTATGCAAATGTAGATGAGTGCCATGTTCAAGAATGACTACATACTGCCACTAATAAGGTATGTAACACAAACACTTTCCTTTTTCCCCATCATGAATGATGAGTGCCTCATATGTTTTTTATGAGCTTGATGAGGGTAACCAGATGCTTGGTATAGCTCATCTCATAGATGAGTCCAATTCCAAATGTTTGTGCTGGCCAACACCGGAGCTTCAATGATGGTTGTCTTGATTCCTTTGAAGGAATCTCTGGCTTCCTCGGTCCACTTTATTTGATTCTCCTTTCTTAACATATTTGTAATACTTCTCATTATTTCATCAAAACTTGGTATAAATCTTCTTAAAAAACCCACTTGGCCAATGAAAGATTGTATTTCCTTTTTGCTTCTAGGCTCTTCTACTTTCTGAATAGCATTAACCCTCTCATGATCAATCTTTATTCAATCCTTGGTGATGATATGTCCTAAAATCTTAGCCTCATCTAGGGCGAAAAAGAATTTCTTGGGATTCAAGGAAATGCCATATTTCCTACATTTTATGAAAGCCCTCTCCAAATGCATGAGATGTTCTTCATCCGATTTTGAAAAAATTGTTATATCATCCATATATACCACCACAAATTTATCTTTTTCTTCAGCAAACGCAATATCCATAGCTCTTTGGAAAGTGGCTCTAGCATTCATCAGACCAAATGGCATCTTAGCGTACAAGAAATTTCCCCAAGGAGTTGTAAAAGTGGTTTTATTTTGGTCTTCTGGGCGCACTTTAATCTGATTATACCCTGAGAAACCATCCATGGTGGAAATTATTTCGGCCCCTACCACCAGCTGTAAGATATGCTCCATTTTAGGTAGAGGGTAATTGTCTTTCATTGATGCTCTGTTGAGGTTCCTGAAATCAATACAGATTCTGATTTCTCCACTTTTCTTTCTGACATGTACCAGATTTGCTATCCATTGTGAGAATCTTAAGGTAACAATTATCTTTGCATTGAAAATTTTTTTGACTTCTTTCTCTATGATATCTTTTAACATAGAATTGATTCTCCTTAATATTTGCTTAAAGGGCTTCTCACCTGGCTTGAGGGGAATGGCATGCTATATGATTGAGGTATCATACTCCTTTAAGTCTTCATAGGTCTAGGCAAAAGCATCAGTGTGAATTTTCATCAATTCTACATAGCGTCGTTTTTTGTCAGCATGTAACCTTTTAGACAACTTCACCATCCGAGGGTCTTTCTCTCTACCCAAGTTTTGATCTTCTACTAATTCGCGGGAAGGTTCAAATTTTGGGTTTTTAGCTGCATCATCTTGATGAAATAGCTTTTCTAAAGGTATCATACCTTTAGGGGTTTAATTATTCTTCAATTGGGTAATATCCTTACCACCCATCCTGTTTTTCCACCCTTGGTTTTCAATTTCTTCTTCAACATTCTCTCCTTCTACAAGGTTTTCCAGGTTCTCATTTTCATTATCAATATGCACATTTTCAAACTCATTAGAAAGTTCTAAAAATCTCCTGAGCTATAAGTCGTCCTCAAATACCTACCAATACTTAGAATTATCAAGAATAGAAGGCCTGTTTTTTATTTCAACCTCATATTTGGTTTGGGAAAAGATTGGGGTCTTAAAACCCCCAACAGTAGTTTCCAAGGAGTCTGATACCTCATTTTCATGCCTGGGGATTACTCTAATCTTATGTTCTGTTAAAAAGTTCCCAAAGAAATCCCAAACTTCATTTCTATATGCTCTCATTCTTGGGTGTTTGGCTTGGTAACTATCATTTACCTGTTTCACTACTAGCTCAAAGTCCCCAAACACTTCTATCTTCTTAGCTCCCAAATTTTTTAGAGCCCGTAATCCCAACACCAATGCTTCGTATTCAGCAACATTATTAGTACATTCAAATGTCAGCTTATATGAAAGTGCCCTAGACTCCCTGTTGGGAGGAATGATCCAAACCCCTGCTCCAGCACCATTTTTGCTCACAGAACCATCAAAATACATTTTCCACCAGCCTTCTTCATTTTTTTCCCTCTCTGAAGCTTCATACCTGACTGTAAATTCCTTATCTTCATCAACTTCCATATATCGGGGAGGGTTAGGATCACAATGAGGCCCATCAATAAAAAAAAATGGAATAGCCCATGTATGTATCAACGACATATATAGGGTGATTTTCAGACTTGCTTTTGCTGCTGACAACAAATTCCATCCCAATTTCCCTATATAATCTCCTATTTGCTCGAAAAACAAGAATTGTGGCATAAGATAAGTCCATCTGCATAGTTCCTTTCAACTTTGAAACCCAAGATCTTGGCAAAATCATCCCAAACTTCGTAGGTACATCAGCCACCACCACATCCATCATGACACTTTTAGCAGGCAGTTGGGTTAGAGTCACTACCATGTTCTTAATCAGTCCCAAACATGGTACTTTTCTAGAATCGAAGGAGAAAAGGTCTTGGTATGGCCTAGTCACTTCTAATCCTAGCTCTTTCAACACAGATTTTGGCATTAGGTTATGAGATGCCCCAGAGTCTATTAAGGCATTATGCAAGATTTGATCGTGGACATGTAGGCTTAAGTAGAAAGGAGGGACTTCTTCATCGCCTAGTTCCTCCAACTTAGATCCAAAGATTATTGTAGGAGCATCATCAGATAGCTCCAGAATATCATGTTGGTATTCATTTTTCCCTTTAACCATCTTTATTATCTCTTCCATGTACTCATTATTTTTCAATAGCTCATTAAGAGGGATGGAGATCTTTACCTTTGATAGTTCAGCTCTAAGACTAAAAGTGGGGGCAGGTTTGACTATCTCTGTGACTTCTGGTGGTTTAAGCTCCTTTGAAGGTTGACCATCTTCTTCTTTATTTTTAGGTCTCTTATTTGCAACAGCTCCTTGATGTTTCTCTTTCGGCTCTTCTGCAGCCTGTTGGGTGACTGGAGGTTGGTTCAAAGGAAGCTTTCCTTTATTCATGTTAACTTCTCTATTTCTCAATTTCAACTTTCTTTGAAGATCATCCACAGCATTTTGATAAACCATTAGGTATTGCTCAGATTCTAATTTAGGTTTTTTACTAGTACTTTCTTTGTTAAAAAAGTCATGTTCCCTTTCAGTCAAGTATATTTCATGGTCTAGGGAGTCAAAAAAATGAATATGGGCATCAGTGGGACCTTCAGGTACTTCATCATCCACCATATTTTCAGCGAGAGGAGGATGCATCGGTTGTTCTTCAGGATTTCTTTAATTTCTCGCAGGAGGTGGTGGTCTTCTAAAGTTTGGGTTTCGGATCTGGTTTTCAGGATTCTCTCGGGGAGGAGGCTTGGTATCTAAGGTAAACCTATCAATCAACTTTTCCATGGCTTTCATCATGGTATCAAATTTTGCATCGTTAGAAGCAGATGAGGTAGAAGTTTGGGTCTCTTGCTTCTTTCTTCCAGCCTCTGTTTTACCCTTTATCTTTCAACAGAGTAGGTAGGGAGGTAGATTTTATTTCCCTTAACATACGTGAGAAATCTCCATCAAAGGCGTCTGCAAAATGGAGTTTTGCAGTTCCTGCCGAGGGCCTTAGGTCGTCTGGAATAGAATTGTATGCCCTCATAAATCTAATAGAAAATTCATGCACAGACTCGAAACCTCCTTTCTTGAGGTGATTGTACTAGAAAAAGACTAGGGAAGGATTTCCGATCATTTCCCATCTATCTAAGAATAGTGTCTTAAACGCTACAAAATCATTTATGGAAGCATTTGGTAACAACCTGTACCATTTCTTAGGTTCTCCAAACAAAATTTGGGCAAATAACCTCATCTTTGCATCATCATAATCTACTTCCTCCAAATCAATAAAATCTTCAAACCTGTCTACATGCTGTCTGGCAGAAAAATTTCCCTCTCCATCATAGGAGACAATCCTTTGTGCATAGTTTTGAGGTAGATCATGTAAAACAACTCGTAAGGCTAAAGGTGCAAATCTAGAAGCCATGGTTACAGGCTAATTTTGTGAAAGGGGTGGGATATTCTGGGAACACGGTTTAGCTTTTTTAGCTTTGATACTATCTAGTAAATCACGCCAGATATGATCTAACAAGTAGGATTCAGGATTATTAAGAAATCCTTCACCTAGGCTTAGATAGGATTCGGATCTTGATCTTGGTAAAGGTTTCCCAATGTTAATCTCTATATTTAATTCTTGAAAAACAGGTAATCTTTATTCAGACACAATTCTTTCACTGTTCGAAGTACTAGCTTTATCTTTTTTAGCTTTTCTCCTAAGCAGACTTTTCGAATTATCAACAACTAGAAGAATTTCAAAAATAGGATTACCTCTGGTATGGATCTTTCTTGAGGCCAGGATGCCTTGTTGAGATCCCCTTCAGAACTAGAATTCAGCTTCGGTGGTCTTCCCTAGTGGAGTGCTTTCTTGAATATAAGTCTTTACGACTAGAGTCGCCAGGGAAAAATAGTACAGCCTTCAAACCTATGGAAATCTCCGTTTTCCCACAGGGATCTCTCTTTTCTCTGAATCTTCAGAATTCTTTGTCGTTCTTGCAAGGAAAACAAGAAAACTTGCGGTTCCTGGCAACGTCGCCAATTTGTTATCACCCAAATTGAACCCCAGGTTGTAAGAAGGGTAATTCGGGGTAACCATTAACCAATCTTTGGACTGATGCTACTGAAACAACACAGTCTGAGAGGGCTCTCTCAATAAACTAATGAAAAACTAGAAATAATCAGGGGCGTCAACCATAAAAAAGGAATACCAACATTCATTCTTCAAGATGTTCTATCAAAACATACACAGAAGGTCAGATTCCTGTAGGACAAAATATACTCATGTAAACCATTGGTTGGAGAACAACAGGGATCTATATTCGGTAATGGATTGAATTCAAGTATAACATAAACATTATTACCAAATTCTTAGGAGATACATTCGCACAGAGGCAAGGTAGCAACCAGCTGGTAGTCAAAGTGATTTAATTGTTGAAACATAAGAAAGATGAACAATGCATTGATATAAGGCATACACAGATGAATCCTATTACAACTTTAGCAGAAATATTTTGTGAAATACTTGGTAATAAATGAACAAGGCATAATTTCTATGAATCTCATTCAAATACTACACTGAACCAACTATGAAGGAATATTAACAATATGGATTAACAAAGGGAAGAAACACATATCACATAGGAAAAGAAAAGACAAACTACCAGACCGATTACACAGGAATCCCTAGAAAACGCATGTAAGCTTCTGACAACTTTATTCAAAAAATATCTCTGAATAACAACAGTGGATAAAATATGCAGAGCTCCAAAAAGTTCTCATCCCCTTTCCATTTGAAAATATATGGAACTTATAGTGGCCTGGAGTCTCATACTCGGCCCATGTGAAACATAAATTAGTTACAATATAGGGACACCTCATCATAGTTCAGATGTCACTATCATAAAACAAAAAATATACCAAGATAAGCCTAACTACTTTCTTGCATTTGCCGGTATGTCATTAAACAATAAAAGATATTTAAAGTATCTGTCTAATGGTGAAACTTCATTACATAACGGGCAACCCACTGCCACGCCCTGGAAAATCAAAATCCTAAATATATTACAAACTTTCATATAAAAAATAAACTGATATTTAGAAAATGCATAGATCTAAGATCTAAGGGGTAGCAGCTGCCAGTGGAGCGTGATAGGTATATTTCATCCTTCTGTATTTCTCTACAGGTATCAAAAGTTCAGGTGTTGGGATGTTGTAACTTGTCATTTCTTTCTCCAGGACCCTTATGTTAAGGTGATCAACAGAAGACATGGGTGGAATCCCTTCACCAATAGAGGTCAATCTGTACAACATCTTGAAATATTCGTCCATCTTGTTCATCATGATTTTCCCTGAAAGCGACTGGCTCATATGTTTGAACTTGGAATGATCCATCCTCCTGTAAATCATCAACTTTTGATGCTCACTTTCGGGAATCAATTTTTGCTTTTCATCCCAAAATGCAGGAAATCCTTTTTCTACTAGTCCTCCAAACTGTCCTTTGAACTCTATTAACTGTTCATTCATTTCATTTGCTTTGGCTTCCATAGCTTCGACCAATGCATACTTCCCTAGGATTCCTTTTACTGCTGCAATGGTTGTGACCTTGTCTTTGATGCTCAAATATATGATATCCTTATCTGTTAAACTATTTAAAAAGTTTATAGCATTATATGCAATCTCCTTTGGCCTTTTCTGTAGCTTTTTCTTCATGGCAATGCAGCTCTTAAAGACATCAGTGACTATCTTCTCCTTTGTCCTCATGTGGTCTAGATAAGGTCTGAACCTCTCAGCTTCCTGGCTAATTAAATCCCAAACCAGATGTTTGCATCCCTGCATAGTTGTTTTCCCTGTAATCTACTCAGAAAACAAGTTATTAATCGCTACTAATTCCTTATATTTTTCTTGTAGGGCATTTGTCCCTTTTTCCTTTTCATCATTTTCTTCTTTTAATCTTTGATTGTCCTCTTTTAGTTCTCATATTTCAACCTCTTTTAGCTTGATCTAGGACATGGCCTGTACAATGCTGTCAGTACCATCCTTCTTCTTGTTTGGGTCTTTGTTTTCCTGCTGTGAACATATGTTTGACAAACTGCTCTTCAACTCTTCGATTAGACTCTTCAAACTCACCTTCTGTTTCTGCCAACATCCTTCTTTCTCTGCAAACCTTAGCAATTCAGCTTTCTTATTGCTGATCTCCCTGCTTAAATCTTCTTTTTTTGTATTAATTTTGTCTCTTCAGTGGCTTGTATCGACTGGATGTTGGGGATTTTCATTCCCTTTTGTAGGCTATGGATCAAATTATCTTTCTCTATCAACATTTTCTTGCTTACTTTGCCTCCACCATCCTGTTCAATTAAATCAAACTGCAACTTTTTGACATGCTGCTGAAGTGCTTTATTATCTGACATTTCATGTTTTAACTGGGCATCCATTTTATTTACAGTAACTTCCCAATTAGGGATCTTCAAGGCTACTTCCACTACGTCATCATATAGACCTTCTCCAATTTGCCTGTGAAATTGAATCCTGTCTGGCAAGGGTATCTTCCTCAAGTTTATTCTTGCTTCTGTCATTTTTTCTTTATCGAATATCGTTAGATTGAAAGTGTGTGTCTTGATATCCCTGCTCATCATCAAAGATGCCTCTATTTTATACAAACTCCTTACTGTGGGCATTAATTCAAAACATCTCTGTGTAGATGCCTGCTTATGTTTCCCATGATACTTAAACATATCTTCTTGGGATTGAAATTTACTGTCCTCACTCCCTCTTACTGCATCTTGGAATTTATATTCTTGGACTTGGATAACTATGGTCGATAACCCCTCTTTCTGCTCATCTATACTACCTATCAGGAGAGCTGATTCTTCTGGTGTTTCAAATTTTAGTCTTTTCCTTTCACTTTCTTCTTCTTCTTCTGTTCAATGACTTCTTGTAATTCTCTCTTCCCACCTACCTCCAGAGTGTTAAGTAGCTAGTCTATTTCCATAGGATCATCAGTCATGATCAAATCTTGGACTGGTAAATCTAGGTCATCTTCCTCTTCGGGCTCATATTGCAATAAATTCCACCCCTTCAACAATCCTTCAGCTTCTTGGTGTTCAAATGCCTTCAAACCATTTTTTTTCTTCCTTTCGGCTATGATATGTAGAGGATCATATGCGATCGCTACATCTTTTCTGAACCCCATATTTCTCAACAATTTTTCCACTTCGCTAACAACTTCATTAAACTTTACAAGAAAAGGGCCAACTTGCCAAGGGAGCTTTATATCAGAACCTTTCTTATATTTCCCAAACTATTTATCTTCTGCAATTAGCCTCTGCCGAATGAACTCAAGGGAAACAACCCTCAAAGTTAAAAATGCTGGCAAAAAGTATAGTTCATGTACAAAACCATACACCATTATCACTGTGGCATCTTTCAGCAAGAACCAGTCGCCAACGGCTTGTTCATCTTTCAACTGCATTAGAGTTTTCATTTTTTGTAGTACTCTGGGTAGTTCTTCTTCAAACATAACTTTGTACACAGCATGTAGAATGTAGTTCATGTAATTGAAAACATTATCCTCCAAATTCCCTGTAAAGAGTATCTGAGAGAAATGTAACTCGGCTGCACTACTATGCAGAATCATCTTAGTCAGATATGCCTAAAACTGAAAAAATCTGGTATTTTCAAAACAACTCAACTGTGCATGGATTTTTTCTGCTAAAATTTCCTCAAACTTGAGGGATGGTACTGACTCACTTCTCGGCTTCAGGGAACTAACACTAATCCTAAATAATAGGCTCAGTTGTACTTCAGTTATCCATAAGTCTGAGTCTAAACCTAAAAATTGTGCTATCAAAGAAAAAACCAACTGGGTGTGGTCATTAAAAAGGCTGACGTCCAGTGGGTAGGGGTTTCTGTAATCTCTACATTAGGTTTTAAACAAGTGACAAGGAAAGCTTTACGGATATCAGGGGAAATCTGCCTATAAAGAGTAATGCCCGATTCTTCAGAGAAACTTTCGGGAATTAGGGTTGGTGACTCGGGTACGACAAGGGTACTTTGAACCACAACATCATCTACACTATAGACAATTTTAGACCTCTTCATGTTCATTATTACTTGTTGGGTTTCTGAATAATTCAACAGACACCATGACACGAAATCCTGGAAAGGCATTATCTGTTCCAAGAAAAAGAAAATAAAAAAGGACTGATGGACCGTATGGACATCTACCCCTTGTTCAAGCAGAGCTTTCAACCTTCTTTTAACTTCTGGTATAGGGAGCTGAAGGTCTGGGTCAAACACATTACAGTCTCTATCTTCTAGGGTCGTTCTAACGTTAGAACTAGTAGAAACTTGTTCGCCTACCATTCTACGACTATAAAACAGACTGCAGATTGCAAACAAAGGGGTTTTGGAACCCTACTTGTCACGGGAAGCCTGAGAGAAACCTTCTCCCTGTCGTCCTTTTCGGCTTCTACACTTCCAGAAGCTTCCAACTATGATAGGTCCAAGAAAGAAAAGTCAATTTTACACATGCCTCGTTATATATATAAAACTTTTCCCAATAATTTCTTCCCACCTTCGCCAGCTATCCCTCTTTCACATGCGTCGATTTGCCGGGCATTGTTTCTAGTCCATTGATATGATCCCTTATTTACCCTTTTTCTGGTTTGACATCTTTTCATCTCCACCATAGGATATTCTGTTGGCTTTAAATCTTAGCCATCCATCGTATCCAACATCCTATAAGGATATGGTGGTATCGTTACCCGTCTTCTGGTTTTGGGTTACCACTTAATATTCCTCACGAGGTATGCACCCTCGCAACTACCTTCTCCACTTATCTATGGTGCTCTTTCACCTTGCGACGATCACCGAGGAGCATTGATCTTGTCCTTTAATGTATCTACAGTGGGGAGCTCTCCAAATGTCTAGCTTTCAGCACTTTTGTCGGTGGGATCCACTATGCTATTAACCATGCATCTTCTATCTCCACCGGTTGTAGATCTAATTCCCTTTCATTGCGAGCCGTTGATATGCCCTGACCTCTGTGACGATGTGATAACTTGTCCTTCGTGTCGTCAGATCTTTGACCATGCAGCCTGCACCGTTGATCTTCTACCTTGCTTTTCTTCTGTGATGGTATCGCAAGCCTTCTGGCGGTTTTCACTTATTGCCCAAATGCTCATGTGAGGGATCCTCCAACTACCGTCTATCCTGGTGGTTTATCCCTCGTGACCACCCTCCTATGCTCTTTTCCGCGCAACTCCACGATGCGAGGGCGATCGGGGGCAATGGATCTCTTTCGCGCACCCAATCAACGGATGGGGCTTATCCGTATTTCAACCCTTACTTTGATTTTTTTCAGACTATAGATTATTGTCCTTTGTATCCATTTTTAATTATTTGGGCTAGCTTCTTATGCCTAAAGTGCCAAAAAACCCTTTATTTTTCTCATTATTTCCTCTCCACTTGAGCTGCTTCTTGGCCTTGGAAACCTGGACATGACTATGGAGGGGGGTTTAACCATCTCTTCAACGAATTAACCGGTGGAGTCAATCCTTCCCTTTGGATTTGTGCAAAAAAATTATAGGTGCCCACAACTGGCTCCAGTTGGGGATGCTATCCTCCTTGCGAGGTAGAAAAGAACTCCGTAGACTAAGTGCCTAGTCCATTGGGTTGTTAAAACTTTGGAGTCAACAACGTCTTCTGAATTCTTATAATTGCAACTGTATCTTCCGCATATCTAGGCTACCCACACACGAAAAGAAAAAGGAACCATGGCTAGCCTTCTAGAACTTATCTTCTTTTCTTTAGGGTTTCAAGTCTTTCAAGTTTTCCGTCAAAAATTTCAAAACAACTGTAAAACCAAATGAAAAATATATACATAGGCTATGGTACATGAAATACGTTCTTCCCTTAGGACAAGTAATGCTTTAGTAACCTCCCGTTAACTGGACCTCCTAGCCAGGCAGATCCGTCTTGATGTTCCAGGACAAAAGAATTTATTCCTAAGATTGCTGCAATAATATATGGCCCCATCCCCATATGGTCAAACTTTCCATGTTTTTCTTCTTTAGGAGCGTTCCATTTCAAAACTAGGTCATTAACCTAAAAATAATCTTCCTTGGCTTTTTTGTCGATGGCTTCCTTCATTTTTTCTTGATGGCTTTCTACTTTGTCATATACCTTACTCCTTAGCTCATTCAGCTCAACTATCTGATTTACTCTTCTTTGCATGTGATTTGGTTCTTCTTCTATTCCCTGTATTAACCTCATGACAGGAAAACCTACAGATGCTGGAAAATTCACTTTGGCTCCATACACCAATTGAAATGGTGACATTCCAATGGCTCTTTTCGTGCTGATTCTATCGGCCCATAGAGCATATTTTAGCTTTGTATGCCAAGACCTCTTGTTATATTCTAACAGTTTTTTAATGATTCTTACCAGGCTCTTATTTGAAGACTCGACTAGTCCATTTCCTTGGGGGTAATAGGCCGTGGAATGATTTAGGTTGATATGGTACTTATGGCAGAAATTAACCATATTTTTGGAACAGAAAGCTGGAGCATTATCAGTCACAATTCTTTTGGGACATCCGAAACTGGACAGGATGTTATCTTCCAGAAAATCCATGATTACTCCTTCAGTGGCTCTTCTGGTATGTATAGCTTCTATCCATTTGGTAAAATAATCAGTAGCCGTCAGGATCCATCTATGCTGCCCAGAGGAGTTTGCGTTTATTTCTCCAATGAAATCTAAACCCCATTGTTGAAAAGGTGCTTCCACTATGATTGGATGTAGAGGAAGAGAAACAACCTTTCTTTTTCCATCAAAAATCTGACATTGGTAACAAACCACAGTCTCTTTGTAAACATCAGTAAACATCGTATCCCATTAAAACCCCACCCTCAGGGTTTTGTTTACTATCTCCTTCCAGGAATGGTGTCCTCCGCAATCCCCTTTGTGGAATTCTTCTTTTATTTGTTCAGCTTCCTTTTCAATCAAACAGTTTAGCAGCACCCCTCCAAGATCTTTCCAATACAGGTATTGATTCATGATACAATACTTGGCAGCTTTTAGCTTTAAAGATATGGCCCTGCTTTTGCTTAACCTTGTAGGTGCCTGTAAATTCTGTAGTACAAAAACAATGTCAGTATACCAAGGGGACTCAGAGAATTCAGGCTTCACTTGTATGTTTGTATTCGGATGGTTAGGATGGTCCTCCAAAAAATTTAGCTACAAAGAGTCACAATTTTCTTCAGTCGTTAACTTTGCTAACGCTTGACCTTTCACTACTTTAGTGGTTTTTATCTCCAAATCATATTCCAGTAATACTGCAATCCATTTGGCCCTTCTGCCTTCAAGATCAGAGTGGGTCAAAATGCTTTTCATAGCACTATTTGGGACGTAAGCAATGATGTGCAAGTGTATAATATAGACCATGAAATCTATCAAATATTTTATAAGAGCATAAGCCTGTTTCTCCATGATATCATATTTCAGTTCCCCTTCTCTCAACACTCTGCTGAAAAACGCAATAGGTTTCTCAGCATTTTGGTCATTTTTTTGCAATAGAAGTCCAGCTATGTTATGTTCAGAAGCATATGAAAAATTAAGGAAATCTTTAGTAACGTTTGGGTTGGCCAACACCGGAGCTTCAGTGATGGATTTCTTGATTCCTTTGAAGGAATCTCTGGCTTCCTCGGTCCACTTTATTTTATTCTCCTTTCTTAACATATTTGTAATACTTCTCATTATTTCAGCAAAACTTGGTATAAATCTTCTTAAAAAACCCACTTGGCCAATGAAAGATTGTGTTTCCTTTTTGCTTCTGGGCTCTCCTACTTTTTGAATAGCATTAACCCTCTCAGGATCAATCTTTATTCAATCCTTGGTGATGATACATCCTAAAAGCTTAGCCTCATCCTGGGTGAAAAAGGATTTCTTGGGATTCAAGGAAATGCCATATTTCCTACATTTTATGAAAACCCTCTCCAAATGCTTGAGATGTTCTTCATTCGATTTTGAAAAAACTGTTATATCATCCATATATACCACCAGAAATTTATCTTTTTCTTCAGCAAACCCAATATCCATAGCTCTTTGGAAATTGGCTCCAACGTTCATCAGACCAAATGGCATCTTAGCGTACATAAAAGTTCCCCAAGGAGTTGTAAAAGCGTTTTTCTCTTGGTCTTCGTGGTGCACTTTAATCTGATTATACCCTAAGAAACCATCCATGGTGGAAATTCTTTCGACCCCTACCACCTGCTCTAAGATATGCTCCATTTTAGGTAGAGGGTAACTGTCTTTCATTGACGCTCTATTGAGGTTTCTGAAATCAATACAGATTCTGATTTCTCCACTTTTCTTTCTGACAGGTACCAGATTTGCTATCCATTGTAAGAATCTTAAGGTAGCAATTATCTTTGCATTGAAAAGTTTTTTGACTTCTTTCTCTATGATATCTTTTAACTTAGGATTGATTCTCCTTAATTTTTGCTTAAAAGGCTTCTCACCTAGATTGAGGGGAATGGCATGCTATATGCTTGAGGTATCATACTCCTTTAAGTCTTCATAGGTCTAGGCGAAAGCATCAGTGTGTCTTTTCATCAATTCTACATAGCGTCCTTTTTTGTCAGCATGTAACCTTTTAGACAATTTTACCATCCGAGGGTCTTTCTCTGTACCCAAGTTTTGATCTTCTACTGATTCGTGGGAAGGTTCAAATATTGGGTTTTTAGCTGCATCATCTTGATCAAATAGATTTTCTAGGGGTATCATACCTTTAGGGATGTAATTATTCTTCAATTGGATAATATCCTTACCACCCGTCCTATTTTTCCACCCTTGGTTTTCAGTTTCTTCTTCAGCATTATCTCCCTCTACAAGGTTTTCCAGGTTCTCATTTTCATTATCAATATGCACATTTGTAAACTCATCAAAAAGTTCTAAAAATATCCTGAGCTATAAGTCGTCCTCAAATACCTGCCAATACTTAGAATTATCACGAATAGAAGGCCTGTTTATTTTTTCAACCTCATATTTGGTTTGAGAAAATATTGGGGTCTTAAAACCCCCAACAGTAGTTGCCAAGGAATCTACTACCTCATTTTCATGCCTGGGGATTACTCTAATCTTATGTTCCATGAAAAAGTTCCAAAAGAAATCCCAAACTTCATTTCTATATGCTGTCATTCTTGGGTGTTTGGCTTCGTAACTATCATTTACCTGGTTCACTACTAGCTCAGAGTCCCCAAACACTTCTATCTTCTTAGCTCCCAAAATTTTTAGAGCCCGTAATCCCAACAAAAATGCTTCGTATTCAGCAACATTATTAGTACATTCAAATGTCAGCTTATATGAAAGTTCCCTAGACTCCCTGTTGGGAGGAATGATCCAAACCCCTGCTGCAGCACTATTTTTGCTCACAGAACCATCAAAATACATTTTCCACCAGCCTTCTTCATTTTTTTTCCCACTCAGAAGCTTCATACCTGGCTACAAATTCCTTATCTTCATCAACTTCCATTTATGGGGGAGGGTTAGGATCACAACGAGGCCCATCAATAAAAAAAATGGAACAACCCATGTCTGTATCAACGACATATATAGGGTGAGTTTTAGGCTTGCTTTTGCTGCTGACAATATATTCCATCCCACTTTCCCTATATAATCTCCTATTTGCTCCAAAAACGGGAATTGTGGCATAAGATAAGTCCATCTGCATAGTTCCTTTCAACTTTGAAACCCAGGATCTTGACAAAATCATCCCAAACTTCGCAGGTACATCATCCACCACCACATCCATCATGACACTTTTAGCAGGGAGTTGGGTTAGAGTCACTATCATGTTCTTAATCAGTCCCATACATGGTACTTTTCTAGAATAAAAGGAGAAAAGGTCTTGGTATGGCCTAGTCACTTCTAATCCTACCTCTTTCAACGCAGATTTTGGCATCACGTTATGAGATGCCCCAGAGTCTATTAAGGCATTGTGCAAGATTTGATCATGGACATTTAGGCTTAAGTAGAAAGGAGGGACTTCTTCATCGCCTGGTTCCTCCATCTTAGATCCAAATATTATGGTAGGAGCATCATCAGATAGCTCCAGAATATCATGTTGATATTCATTTTTCCCTTTAACCATCTTTGTTATCTCTTCCCTGTACTCATTATTTTTCAGTAGCTCATTAAGAGGGATGGAGATCTTTACCTTTGACAGTTCAGCTTTGAGACTAAAACTGGGAGCAGGTTTGACTATCTCTGTGACTTCTGGTGGTTTAACCTCCTTTGAAGGTTGACCATCTTCTTCTTTATTTTCAGGTCTCTTATTTGCAACAACTCCTTGTTGTTTCTCTTTCGGCTCTTCTGCATACTGTTGGGTCACTGGAGGTTGGTTCAAAGGAAGCTTTCTTTTATTCAAGGTAACTTCTCTATTTCTCAATTTCAGCTTTCTTTGAAGATCATCCACAGCATTTTGATAACCCATTAGGTATTGCTCATATTCTAATTCAGGTTTTTTACTAGTACTTTCTTTGTTAAAAAAGTCATGTTCCCTTTCAGTCAAGTATATTTCATGGTCTACGGAGTCAACAAAATGAATATAGGCATTAGTGGGACCTTCAGGTACTTTATCATCCACCATATTTTCAGCAAAAGGAGGACGCATTGGCTATTCTTCAGGATTTCTTTGATTTATCGCAGCAGGTGGTGGTCTTCTAAAGTTTGGGTTTCAGATCTGGTTTTCAGGATTCTCTCGGGGAGGAGGCTTGGTATCTACGGTCAACCTATCCATCAAACTTTCCATGGATTTCATCATGGTATCAAATTTTGCATTGTTAGAAGCGGATGATGTAGAAGTTTGGGTCTCTTGCTTCTTTCTTTTAGCCTCTGTTTTACCCTTTATCTTTCCTAAGGCCATGATGTTTACCTGTAGCTCTAGCGCATCTTTCAGCAGAGCAGGTAGGGAGGTAGATTTTCTTTTCCTTAACATACATGAGAAATCTCCATCGAAGGCGTCTGCAAAATGGAGTTTTGTAGCACCTGCCGAGGTCCTTAGGTCATCTGGAATAGAATTGTACGCCCTCATAAATCTAGCAAAAAATTCATGCACACGCTCGAAACCTCTTTTCTTGAGGTGATTGTACTGGGACAAGACCAGGGCAGGACTTCCAATCGTTTCCCATCTCTCTAAGAACAGTGTCTTAAATGTTGCAAAATCATTTATGGAAGCATTTGGTAACAACCTGTACCATTTCTTAGGTTCTCCAAACAAACTTTGGGCAAATAACCTCATCTTTGCATCATCATAATCTACTTCCTCCAAATCAATAAAATCTTCAAACCTGTCTACATGTTGTTTGGCAGAAAAAATTTCCCTCTCCATCATAGGAGACGATCCTTTGTGCATAGTTTTGAGGTAGATCATGTAAAACAGCTGGTAAAGCTAAAGGTGCAAATCTAGCAGACATGGTTACAGGCAGATTTGTGAAAGGGGTGGGATATCCTGGGAACAAGGTTTAGCTTTTCTAGCTTTGATAGTATCTAGTAAATCATGCCAGATAGGATCTAATAAGTAGGATTCAGGATTATTAAGATCTCCTTCACCTAGGGTTAGATAGGATTCGGATCTTGATCTTGGTAAAGGTTTCTGAATGTCAATCTCTATATTTAATTCTTGAAAAATAGGTAATCTTTCTTCAGACACAATTCTTTCACTGTTCGAAGTACTAGCTTTGTCTTTTTCAACTTTTCTCCTAAGCAGACTTTCCAGATTATCAACAACTAGCAGAATTTCAGAAATAGGATTACCACTAGTATGGATCTTTCTTTAGGCCAGGATGCCTTATTGAGATCTCCTTTAGAACTAGAATTCAGCTTCGGCGATCTTACCCATTGGAGTGCTTTCTTGAATATAAGTCTTTACGAGTGGAGTCACCAAGGAAAAATTGTACAACCTTCAAACCTATGGAAATCTTCATTTTCCCAAAGGGATCTCTCTTTTCTCCGAATCTTCGGAACTCTTTATCGTTCTTGCAAGGAAAACAAGAAAACTTGCGGTTCCCCAGCAACAGCACCAATTTGTTATCACCCAAATTGAACCCCAGTTTGTAAGAAGGGTAATTCGAGGTAACCACTAACCAATCTTTGGACTGATGTTACTGACCCAACACAGTCTGAGAGGGCTCTCTCAATAAACTAATGAAAAACTAGAGGAAATCAAGGGTGTCAACCATGAAAAAGGAATACCAGCATTCATTCTTCAAGATGTTCTATCAAAACATACACAGAAGGTCAAATTCCTATAGGAGAAAATATACTGATGTAAACCATTGGTTGGAGAACAACAGGGATAGCAGAAATGAACAAGGCATAATTTCTATGAATCTCCTTCAGATACTACACTGAACCAAGTATGAAGGAATATTAAAAATATGGATTAACAGAGGGAATAAGCACATATCACATAGGAAAAGAAAGGACAGACTACTAGACCGATTACACAGGAATCCCTGGAAAATGCATGTAAGCTTCTGACAACTTTATTCAAAAAATATCTCTGAATAACAACAGTGGACAAAATATGCAAAGCTCCAAAAATTTCTCAACTGCTTTCCATTTGAAAATACATGGAACTTATAGTGGCCTGGAGTCTCATACTCGGCCGATGTGAAATAGAAATTAGTTACAATATAGGGACACCTCATCATAGTTCAGATGTCACTATCATAAAACATAAAATATAACAAGATAAGCCTAACTGCTTTCTTACATTTGCCAGTATGCCGTTAAACAATAAAATATATTTAAAGTATCTGTCTAATGGTGAAACTTCATTACATAATGGGAAACCCACTGCCACGTCCTGGAAAATCAAAATCCTAAATATATTACAAACTTTTATATAAAAAATAAACTGATATTTAGAAAATGCATAGATCTAAGATCTAAGGGGTAGCAGCTGCCAGTGGAGTGTGACAGGTATATTTATTCCTTCTGTATTTCTCTACAAGTATTCAAAGTTCAGGTGCTGGTATGTCGTAACTTGTCATTTCTTTCTTTAGGACCCTTATGTTAAGGTGATCAACAGAGGACATGGGTGGAAGCCCTTCAGCAATAGAGGTCAATCTGTACAACATCTTGAAATCTTTGTCCATCTTGTCCATCAGGATTTTCCTTGAAAGTGGCTAGCTCAGATGTTTGAACTTGGAATGATCCATCCGCCTGCTAATCATCAACTTTTTATGCTCACTTTGGGGAATCAATGTTTTCTTTTCATCCCAAAATGCACGAAATCCTTTTTCTACTTGTCCTCCAAACTATCCTTTGAACTCTATTAATTGTTCATTCAATTCATTTGCTTTGGTTTCCACAGCTTCGACCAACACATACTTCCCTAAGTTTCATTTTGCTGCTGCAATGGTTGTGACCCTGTCTTTGATGCTCAAATCTATGATATCCTTATCTGTCAAACTATTTAAAAAGTTTATATTATTATATGCAGTCTCCTTTGGCCTTTTGTGCAGCTTTTCCTTCATGGCAGTGCAGCTCTTAAAGACATCAGTGACTATCTTCTCCTTTATGCTCATGAGGTCTAGATAAGGTCTGAACCTCTCAGCTTTCTGGATAATTAAATCCCAAACCAGATGCTTGCATCCCTGCCTAGTTGTTTTCCCTATAATCTGCTGAGAAAACCTATTATTAATCGCTACTAATTCCTTATATTTTTCTTGTAGGTCATTTGTCTCTTTTTCCTTTTCGTCATTTTCTTCTTTTAATCTTTGATTCTCCTCTGTTAGTTCTCGTATTTCAACCTCCTTTATGTTGATCTGGGACATGGCCTGTACAATGCTGTCAGTACCATCCTTCTTCTTGTTTGAGTCTTCGCTTTCCTGCTGTGAACATATGTTTGACAAACTGCTCTTCAACTCTTCGATTAAACTCTTCAAACTCACCTTCTCTTTCTCCCAACATCCTTCTTTCTCTGCAAACCTTAGCAATTCAGCTTTATTATTGTTGATCTCCCTGCTTAAATCTTCTTTTTCTTGTATGAAATTTGTCTCTTCGGGGGCTTGTATCAACTGGATGTTGGGGATTTTCATTCTCTTTTGTAGGCTCTGGATCAAATTATCTTTCTCTATCAACAGTTTATTGCTTACTTTGCCTCTGCCATCCTGTTCAATTAAATCAAACTGCAGCTTTTTGACATGCTACTGAAGTGATTTATTCTCTAACCTTTCATGTTTTAACTGGGCATCCATTTTATTTATAGTAACTTCCAAATTAGAGATCTTCAAGGGTGCTTCCACTAAGTCATCATATAGACCTTCTCCAATTTTCCTGTGAAATTGAATCCTGTCTGGCAAGGGTATCTTCTTCCAATTTATTCTTGCTTCTATCATTTTTTCTGTATTGGATATCGTTAGATTGAAAGTGTGTGTCTTGATATCCCTACTCGTCATCAAAGATGCCTCTATTTTATACAAACTCCTTAATGTGGGAATTAGTTCAAAAAGTTTCTATGCAGATGCCTTCTTATTTTTCCCATGATACTTAAACATATCTTCTTGGGATTGAAATTTACTGTCCTCACTCCCTCCTGCTGCATCTTGGAATTTATATTCTTGGACTCTGATTACTGGGGTTGATAACCCCTCTTTTTGTTCATCTATACTACCTATCAGGACAGCTGATTCTTCTGGTGTTTCAAATTTTAGTCTTTTCATTGATCTGCCCTGACCTCTGTGCCGATGTGACAACTTGTCCTTCGCGGCATCAGATCTCTGACCATCCAACCTATGCCGTTGATATTCTACCTTGCTTTTCTGCTGCGATGGTATCGCAATCCTTCTGGCGATTTTCACTTACCTCCCAAACAATCATGCGAGGGCTTGTCTAACTTCCATTTGCCCTGGCGGTTTATCCGTCGTGACCACCCTCCTGTGCTCTTTTCTGCATAACTCCACGCTGTAAGGGCGATTGGGGGCCGTGGATCTCTTTCGCGCACCCAATCAACTGTTGGGGCTTATCCGGATTTTAATGCTTACTTTGCTTTTTTTCGGACAATAGATTCTTGGTCTTTGTATCCATTTTTAATTATTTGGGCTAGCTTCTTATGCCTAAAGTGCCAATAAACCCTTTATTTTTCTCATTATTTCCTCTCCACTTGAGTTGCTTCTTGGCCTTAGCAACCTGAACATGGCTATGGAGGGGGGTTTAACCATCTCTTCAGGGAATTCACTACTGGAGTTAGTCCTTCCCTTTGGCTTTGTGCAAAAAATTTATAGTTGCCAACAACTAGCTCCATCCGGGGATGCTATCCTCCCTGCAAGGTAGCAAAGAACTCCGTAGACTAAGTGCCTAGTCCATTGGGTGGTTCATTCTTCAGAGTCAACAACTTCTTCTGAATTATTAGAACTGCAACTGTATCTGCCGCATAACTAGGCTACCCACACACAAAAAGAAAAAAGGAACCATGGCTAGCCTTCTAGACCTTATCTTCTTTTCTTTAGGGTTTCAAGTCTTTTAGGTTTGCCGTAAAAAATTTCAAAACAACTGTAAAACCAAATGAAAAATACATACATAGGCTATGGTACATGAAATACCTGCTTCCCTTAGGACAAGTAATGCTTTAGGAACCTCCCGTTAACTGGACCTCCTGGCTAGGTAGATATGTCTTGATGTTCCAGGACAAAAGAATTCATTCCTTGGATTGCTGCAATAATATATGGCCCCATCCACATATGGTCAAACTTTCCATGATTTTCTTCTTTAGGAGCGTTCCATTTCAAAACTAGGTCATTAACCTAAAAATAATCTTCCTTGGCTTTTTTGTCATAGACCGATGTCGTAATCCCTCATTGACAATAAATACCCATGACCAGCCAGAATGCATACAACGAAACTGTATATAAAAATAAAATAACAAATAACAGTAAAAGGAAACTAAGACCTCTAAGACTCATTGCATATATCAAGGAGAAGAAACATACACTTTATCATTTATAACAACTATAAGAATCGAACCAAATAATTAAACTAATACTCGAGAAAATTTATGTTCATGAACAAATGAGAAAAAATACTTATCTCATCAATTAGAATGGGGCGACTGAAAGCCTGACTACAACGTTCCTCCCTTCCAACTGATCTCTGTCCGGCGTAGGTTTTCTTGTCGAGAGATCGCCCATGAGCTTGGCACAAATCCACTAGGGTAGCAAAGAAATTTCTGTTTTCACCATTTTATAATGTTTAGCTTTTTCCTTCCCTTCTTTGCCTTGAAGAAGAAGAAGACAAATGATCCCCTCTGAACCCCATAGTTTTCTTTATATAGCCAAACTATTTTTTGATTATAACCATAAGTTCTTGTTAGAACTTAACTTGTTTAATCTTTAGTTATTTTTAACTGATAGATTAACTTAGTCAACCTTTGGTTAACTGATCTTTAACTTGACTAAATTTACTTTATTTAGCCTTATCTAATTATTTTAACATAATAACTTATCTTTAATTTAGCTAATTAACTCAAGATATTTGATTAGTTCACTTAAATTCTCTTTTAGTTTTAGCTAACCTTAACTCATTGACATACATAGTCAATCTTTAATTAATTAATTAACTAATATTTAACTTTGACTTTAACTTAGTTTACTTAAGGTAATTTTATTATCTTAACATACCTAATTGTAACTTGGCTTTAACTACTAATTTATATAGTTAACATACTATTAATAGCTAAGAGTTTCCCATGCATACTTGTGTATTTAGTTACTGTTTATCCATTCATAGCCATGCTTCAACTACCAGTCCTTCTTTAATCTTACCTATTTTATTTATCTTTTTAATAATCTTTATTTATAAATACCAATCCTATTTCCATGGTAATAATAAATCATTTTATCTTTTATTCCTAATTTATAATCAGGAAAATATTAATCATTTTTCACTTAGGAATTTTAACGACATCCTTTGTCGAGGCTAGGCTACCAATGTACCTTATGTTAATTTCTTATTTTTACTTAATGGTACTTAGTATAGATTAGCCTCATGATAATAGTTAGATTATAGGAACTTGTTACTGCCTTGCGGCGACACCGTCAAATTTTCCACTAAATGGCTGCAACAATGCAAAATTCTCCGCTAAATGGCTGCAACACCTCCAAATTTTCTGCTAACTTCTCTCCTAAAGTTTTTGCTAAATTTGTCGCTAATTGTTGAAACTTCATCAGAATTTCTAGAGATCACTTAAGGGATCTATTTTGAATATTATCCTTTGATGAGAAATGCAACAACCATTGTTTGAAGGAGTTTCAAGTATTGTTTGAAAAGAAGCATCATATTCCATTAGCATCATCAGTGGGCAATCAGATTGGTTTTGGTCACTATGCATGGTAATGAAAGCAACACTCAAATGAATCCTTCTAGTTTGGATGCTACACAGGTATTGGGTTGCATGAGGATATGAAACAAGTTCAATTTGGGGGAGATGTTGGGTCACATATTTTTCCATATTTTCATCACCTCTCGACATATATTTCATCCCTCTTCTTCCTATTTTTATCCATTTATCATTCCATTTCCCATCCATTTTCTGTAACTGCTTGAGAAATGTCATATTAGTCTCATTGGTGCTTTAGTGGTTAATCATGATTATTTTCCTTTATTTTTTATGAATTGAAGATGATTATGCATGATTTTACTCATGATGGTTTGTGGAGTGATTTTTCATATTAACCGCAGTAGCACTCATGGTTCAAGCCTCCAAAGATGGCATGCTAGCACACATCCACATGGATATTCACAACATGGTTTCATTCCTAGGATTGATTATGTGGATTTGTGATTTCAATTCATGCCCAAGTCCAACATGCGAGCCTCCAACTCATGATCAAACGGTTCCAACCAAAAACGTGTGCTAGATAAGAACACCTTTATTTGCGTCGTGATTTGCGAGCTGATTAAGCAGAATCTCAAAAATATGGGAAATGGGTTCTGTGCATAATTGCTTGAATTACCTGCCTTGCAAGGAAATATCCAAACAAAGGTACAGTATGATATATACAGCTGGTTCTCTAAACATGTAATTCATAGATTTGTTGTAACGTCGCCCATTTTGACCCTTGTAATATTTTGGGCTATAATGTAAATATTCCTAGCGTGGAGCTCAAGGCCAAGGCCCCGCTAGTGAACACTCGACCTGGATGAGGAAAGTATTAGATATTATGCTACCCATGTGCTAGTGAACCATGGAGATTGTAAATATGCATTTTAATATAAATGCCCACAACTAGCTATGCAATGCAACAAGAGATGGGGGCATGATGTTTACAAGGAAATTGGGAGGGAAATATTCAAACCCTTGAGCCAATCAAGTCAAGCCAAGTGTCAATGAGAGAACCCATGAAACCTCAACTACCCATGTTGAATTTTGTGCCCAATCATTAATTTCTCCCAACAGTTGGTTGAGTTAGTTAATTCCTTGGGGAATGGAGAGGTATGGTTGTCAAAATTCGAGTATGGGAAAACCACCCTTCCTAGAATTTTGTGTTTGGCTTCTTGGGAAAAAAAAGAGCCATGAAATTTCTCCCAAGCCATCATTCATCCATCTAGTTTTGCTCTCTCACGAGTTTGGAGCTACCTGGGCATTTTGCTCCATTGATTTCCTGTGTGTTCCTTCATTTTCCTAGCTGGGAAGGGCGTTTTTGTTGTGGCTAATAGTGGGTAAGAAGGGGAAATGATTTGGGGTTTTATAGAGGTCGTTTTGGCCCACTGAATGCTCATACACCTGTGGGAGAAATCGGTTTTCTTCCCTGTGGTTGATTCCCTCTTCCCACAATCCGTGTTGGGTGTGCAACTACTTGGGGAAAACCCATAGACCCTATTCTGTGAATCCCATGGTTGAATTGTGTATCTATGCCTAGTTTTGAGTTGTTGTGTGTAAAAGAAGGTTGGGGTTGAGATGGGTATCCATTGCTTTGGGTTGTGCAGAGCTTGAGAGTCCCTTTTTCCTTGTAGATATCATGCCTAGCTCGGGGGTGGTATCTGAGTGCTGAAAGAATATAGGCTAGGCAGAGACCTATGGTTGGGTGTAATGTTGCAGCGACATAGCTAGTTGCTTGGGACCATTGCACAGTGAAGATGAGTATATTCTTATGTGTAATTATTTATGAAATGTTTTAACTTGATGATTGTATTGATGTGATTGTCTGCATATGAAATGTGTGTGGACTACTTGTTTATTTCCGCTGTGCATGTTTGTTGAAATTGCATCTGCACACATTGGTTTTGATTTGTATGAATCTAATGAATTGGGATGAGTTTACGTAAAAGCCCAGATTTTACTGCCATGTTCTCTTCCTTGCATTAGATAGAAGGGTGGGTACATTACATTTACAGTTACATCCAGTTTTCAAATTAGCAAATTTGTTGAAATAGATTCCAAGTTGGGAATTCGGTTTCTCATTTTCATGAGAGATTTGTATGTATAAATATGTAATCATTCTCATGTATGAGGGGAGGAGGAGAGCAAGTAATGTTATGCTGTAGAATTTGATCTAGACTCTGTTGTAATAATTTCATTCTGATAATACATGCTAGCAATTCCTTGATTCTGGAGTTGCAGACTTTCATTGTGGAGATCCAGCTCTGCTAAGTGGAGGAAGGGCCTTGTTCCCTAAGCAGATGCTGATAGTGCCCTGTTCCCTAAGTAGATGATGATAGTGTTGATTGTTATTTTGTAGATTTGTTTATTATTTAGTTCATGCTTTCATTAATTAGATTTATCATTGTTGTTTTCATGTTAATTTCTTTTTGATAGATCGTTGGACAACATAGCACTTCTTTTAGATTTATGCAATTAGATCTTGCTTCATAAGAATTGATTTTGTTTGAAGTGTGATTAGATATACAGTTTGGTTTCATGAATAGGTTTTAGGCTTGATTTCTTTTCAAGAAGGTGTGATCTAGTTTACAAAGAATTTCGATTTCATACCAATAGATCAATAGTGTCAGGTAGAAATTGCGCTTGCATAGATCTTGCTTGATAGCTTTGAAATAAAAGACTTACTCGGGTTGACAATTTATGTTCTAGTAGTATGAGCTGTATAATTAATTAGACAATTAATCCAACCAACACTAATCTTCTAGGTTTCGTCTTTTGACAGGAGGTTGTGTTTGGAAAGCCCGAAGCTTACTTGGTGAAGTGTTAGGACAGGGATACCACCGACACAAATGCCCTGATAAGCCGAGATCCATTGTGACCCTTATTCCCTTCATGCAAAATCGATGTGCAGTATGTGTTGAAAATGAAGATGTGGTATTTAGTGTACTATTTTTTTAATGGTATTTACCATTCAGAGGAAAAAGTAGATGAATGTTGAGCCCCTTGGTGTTACTAGGCATACTCTGTTGTTTAGGGATTCGTAGGTACTTTATTGTATGGGAGAAATGTTTCAAGGACCTATGTAGTTATATTTTGAAAGCCTGTATAGGCGTTTTTCATTTTAATGAGGACGTTTTGGCTCTTGGCCTGTGCAATCTTCAAATCTTGGAGTCGCTAATGCATTTACTATTTGAGTAATTTTTGGTCTTTGTTTTAAATAAAAGTAAAGCCTATGTTAATGGCAATTTGTTTCTATTGGTTGCAAGGTTTAAATGTAAAAGAGTGAGGTCGATTATTTAAAATGTAAAAAAAATGAGTCCTGGGTTTGCTATTTGATGTTTCTCTTTCTTTTAGAGTTAGTGTGGATAATACTAAGGTTGGAGCCATTCTACTTGTGACTAGAATCAATATTGTTCGTTGTTCTGTTTGATACTATGTAAAGGAAAATGTTTAAGCCTGAAAGTTTGGGATGTAATGATTATGTATGACTTGTTGCTATAATGAAATTCCTCCTATCGTTTATCTGCTCTATGAAATGGCTAGCGCAAAATTCCGAGTAAAATGTTTAAATTCATTTTCTAGGTACCTATGGTAAATGTAAATGGAATCGACCCCTGGTCTTTAATTTTCCTATTCTAAGACTCTGTTTATTTATAAATGTGGGGGTGAAATTTCCTTATTTAATACTGTAAATCGACTCTTGATAAATGGATCTAGGGTTTACGCAAAACTAAAACCTTTGTCGTTGGTGTTGAGTTTAATACTCCCACGTCGATAACTGGATTTGTATTAATTCATGAGTATTAATCTAGGTTTAAAAGTAGAGCTCTAGCACGAGCTTTCTTTTCTAGAGAGATTCAAATAAGAAATCGACTCTGCCATGTGAAGAACAGTTCCAAAAAAAAAGTTAATTAAATATTTACATTTAATACTATTGTAAAATATCTAGGATCTATGATTCCAGTGTTATGATTTTGTGTTGAGCAAACGATGTTTATGACATTGAAATAATTCAACATAAGATTTATAAAATGAGTATTCATTATGTGTTGATTCCTGTAGATGTATGTAGAGTTTGAAATGTAACTGTTTGGGTTTTGAAAGTTTCGTATAAGTCTGGAAAGTTCGTTTTCTAGATTAGAAAAGGAAGAAAGAACTACCCTATGTTAGCATAATAATAGATAAAACTGTAAATGTTAACTATCCATAGTAAAATTATTTAAATAAACCCAAGGCTCCATGACTAAATACTTTTGTCAATGGACAATGAAAATAGATATTTTAACTGAAGTTCATAAAAAATTTGTAGCTTAAAATGGGAATTTCAATGACTGTAAAACTCAACCCTTAATTCTATTAAAGTACCAAAACATTAACTGATGTAAGTAAAGTATAGACGTCTTAACTAAGGTTGAGCTGCTTGCAATAAATCTATAATCCTCCACACTTCAAACACCAATTAATAGGAAGTAGTCTTATCTGAGGTGTGGAGTGGTAAACGAATAACCTCAGAACTGCCATGTTCCTCCCAACCTTTGACCCATAACCATTCCTCGTTCTTATTCCGATCACCCCCGAGCCAGTTCGAACATGCAAGAAAATATAGAACACCCAAGGAAGAGGTTGTTGGTATCTTGGAGCTAATCTCTGTATCTTCTAAGTACAATATTTGGGATTCTCTCCAATCCTATATAGAAATAATGATAAGATTAGATGCACATTCTTGGCTCTTTCCCTTATATTTATAGGTTTCTTTGGAATGTGGTACTTTTGTTATCTTGAGTTAACATTAATATTTTTAATATCTTCTTGAATTTAACTCTTAGTTTGAAATATATGTAATATATTGAGAAGATCATTTTTAAATTATAATTTCTGATAACTTGAACTTCTTAAATTGTTTCTATTTTGAGTTTAGAAAAAGAAATTTGGTTTATTTATCTAGTTTATAAATTAACATATATATATAATATATATATACATATTTACTTATATATATATATATAGGCTTCACTTATTTAATTTACTTATCTTTTATTATTCAAATAACTTCACATATATAATATTTTCATATATATGTATATAGACTTCACTTATTTAATTTATTGATATTTTATTATTCATGCACATCATATAGCACAATTGTATATTCGATGGTTCCTTAATTTATGTCAATTCTTTAACAAAGCCTCTTGTGGGGTTTGGATGGTCAAGTAAGATAGGTAGCCCTAGATTCCGTTGCATACTCGATTACCTCGTATTCGTGGCACTATCTTTCAGTCATTTATGAGAAATAGATAATGATTCAATTGATCAATTTTAATAAGTACGATGAACGTTGGTTCTATGCATAGTTTTTCAAGCTCAACACCCTTAAGTGAGGTAACCCCTAGTGCTATTTAGAGCTTATGCTCAACACTCTCAAATGGGCATTACACTAGTGCAATTCAAGACTGTGCTCCACGACTTATGCCCAACATTCAATCATTTATCAGTTGGGGTTACCTATGTGGTCGAGAGCTTACGCTCAACATATCATAGAAGTCAATCATGTATTACCAGAACTTATATATGGTATAAAACAAAGGCCATCTCAGTATATTAGTGCTTGTGCCCACCACATAATGAAAATCGACCCACTACATCTGGGCTTATGCCCAGTACATAAAAATAATCCGTGTCCATCAAGGCTTATGCTCAATATATATAAAAACAATTAAATCATGTGCATTGGGGCTTAGACTGAGTATATGTAACAAAAGTAAAACATGTGCATTGGGGTTTACGCCCACTATCTATATAATAAAAATAAATAATGTGCATTGGAGCTTACTCCCAATATATAATATAATCATAGTCAAAGTTTCGAGATATTACAACAACATTTTTTTTAAATACTGTGATAGCAAATACGTTTCTGAGCTTCCCCTCTCCATCGTAGCTGCACATCAAATGAATATGGGAAAGAAAAAAATAAATATGCATTGAAGAAACCCTAATGAAACACAAGGAGCTTGTCTTCTTGTCCTTTCTGAGAGAAGGCCAAAGCTCCGCTCCTAAATAATAGATGTTCGTTTCAATAAGGGTAAGGGGGGCATTTTTCGAGCAAGTGCTTTAGGCAACACCTTTCAATTTAACATTCACTTAACACTATACCAATCTTCTTTTTCACTGACCGAAATAGGAAACACCTTTGAATTTAACACTATACCAAGCTTCTCTTTCACCTACCGAAAGATGTTCGAAGTTATTTTTTAATGGCATTTTTCTCTTCTTGCCTTGATAGACTTATTGGGCCAGGAGCATTGATTCTTTGATACACACTCTAGAGGAAAGGACTTGCTCTGAAACAAAGGGTACAAAATTCAAAACCCAAAACCATATAAATAAATTTAAATTTGTCTTGAATATAGTCAGAATCAAGAGCCACTTGGTAGTTTACCTTCCCCCTAACTTCGAACTATGATAGTGTAATATCCCTCTTTTACCCCCTTTCTATTCTTTGTAGGTGTAAATGTTATTGTACTTGTTTGCTGGTGAGGATCTCAAGGACAAGGCCCCACCAGTAAACGTTGTAAGATAAGTAATTTAAATTGTGAATGGTAGACGTAGGAGACTCAACTCATATTGCAACCTAACGTTGACGGCGTGAATCCTCTCAGGAGGAAGAGGTGAATGGATTGGAAGCCATGACTTGATGACATATGTTATCTTGTTGTCGCAAGCACTTGATTGAATGGTAACGTTCACCAAAGGATACTGAGTTGTTTGGGTTTCGGTTAGTCCTTGAAGGGGATGCCGAAGTTACCCTTAACTGTCGAGAGGCAGTAAAAGTATCCTGAGACCTAAAACTTAACACTAGGTTAATCTATGCTAAAAGCTCTTAAGTAAAACTAAGAAAATTCTACGGATGTCCTTGACATTTTAGTTTCGGCAGAGGACGTCAAGGATTTTCTTTATAGAAACCCACTACCTAGTTATTTAGCATACGCGAAGCTATTTTGATATGTATTATTAGTTATAATAATAATTGGTAATTATATAAACTAATACATTGACATGCAAAGAGAAACTATCTATATATATATGGAAACTCTTGCATGTGAGTTTTATCACTTGGATAAATATTATTAGTTGTAATAATATTTTGTAATGCAAAGAGAAACATTGCATATATATAGGAAATATTATTTGTGATAATTAATCTTATAAGCAAGGCATAAATATATATCAAGGGAAATGTAATTACATACATTACCTTGTAATATAATGATAATCCCATTTGACTATATAGAGATGTCCATATAGCTTGGTAATCATAAAGAAAGGAACATAGTTTTTAAGTGGTCCTTGAGAGAAGAGATAAATAGTTATAATTATAGGGAATATGATTTAAAGATCATTAATGATCATCATTTACTAATTACATTACTATTTATATTTATGTATATAAACAACACAGGTTAAGGAGATAGGTTTTTGTAAATTATATTATTGCTTTGTAGTCATATTTATGAAGTACTATATTTATGAATTATTTTTTATTAAGTTTCTAAAGAAAGTTTATTATTATATTAGTTTATCTCTTTATTAAATGTATGTGCGTTATACTTCTTGGTAGAAAATATTATTTACTAGCATGAAATTACTTCTTCTTTAGGGTAGTAAGAGATTAAGTTTTTAAAGAAACGGTTTATTATTATATTAGTTTCTCTCTTTATTAAATGTATGTGTGTTATACTTCTTGCTAGAAAATACTATTTTCTAGCATGTAATTACTTTTTCTTTAGGGTTTCGTGGAGAATATTATTTGTTAGCTAGTAATTACTTCGTTTTTATGACTTCCTCAAGAGTAATTTATTAATTAAGGCTGGTAATTACTTCTTCTTTTATGGCTGCCTTAGGCATGAAGGAGGGGAGTTTTTTTCTCAGAGTCTTTAATGCCCCTAGGTTTCCATTTGGAGAGCATGTCGAGATGCTTGAAGGAGTTATTTAATTTCTGATTTTGTATGTTATTGTTAATTTCTGATTTTGTATGTTATTGCTTGCTCATTTGGAGAGCATGCCGAGATGCTTGAAGAGGGTGGTTCTGTTTTCTTTAGGCATTACCTTGATTTCCATTCTAGGCTATGCATCTACATGAGTACCTACGTTTTTACTCCCTGGTAGTAATGGTAGTAATGTGCAGAGTTTATACAATTTTTTGAGTGGTAATTATATATGGGATTGCATGCTGAAGCTTATGTTTGTGTGCATGCCTGGTGTGAACTTGTTTTCATAAGATATATATATATATATACACAGAAATGAATTAGTATATATATACTAATTCATTTCTGAATGCTTGTGTATATGATTTAAGTAGAAATCGTGGGCTTGCTATAGCAGGCATGATTGTATTTTAAAATAATCATTTAATTTGATCCCTGTGCGTTTGCTATTTGTTTTGCATATATATTTGTTGGGCAGTGATTGAGGTTGTTCCCTGTGCTCTATTAAATAGATTATATATAATTGCATATTAGTGGATGGATGGCACAAACGCCATGGATTAGATCCTAGTATACATTTTCCTTTGGGAGTATATATGAAGAGATTGTAGGATAGTTTATTCCTATGTTTTTATTATTTATTGTTGGAATTCCCTCGGTATTAATGTGCATATTTTTCGAGAGGGAGGAATGCTATTTTCGAAAACCCTGTACATGCACTAATTATGATATGCTTTCGGGAAGGGAAGGCTTGAAAGCTCGATCCCAAAGCTTAGTTCTTCTTATGAGTATGGAAAGTCTGTTAATGTATATATTTATGCTGAGTGTATCCTTTGGAAAAGGTTCAGAGCCTACGGGGCAAGGATCCCCGTTGGTTATATTATATATGCTAAATTTCATAATATAAATGTTGATGTACATATTGCGCACGGATTGAAGGATCCATGTTCACCTTCCAAACTCTTATGTTACATATTAGCTTACTGATTCGTTGATTGAATGAATGCACATGGGTAGGAGATTGACCCCTTCCCTCTTTTATTTCATTAATATAATAGAATACCATTGAAGGTTTGCGTAGGGACAGGGAAATCGATCCATGTCCTTTTTTATTTCATTGATTGAGTTTGCAATTTGGTTTCCATTTGGGTTTTTGCACAGAGATTGGGGATATCTACTATCTAGTTATGCTCCACCGATGTTATGATTACCAATAGATTTGCATTATTTTTCTAATTGCAGGCATTGGGAGGTTTCTCCCTGTATGATGTTGGTTTCATATTTTAATATCGCAAGCATGTTTCCAAGTGCATATTCCACAGATGTTTGGGGAAAGGACGACTAGTAATACACCATCCGTGTTCCCTCTTTCAGGGCATAAACTTATGCTTATGCAGGTTCAGGATCTGTTAGTGTAATGCTCTTTATATTATGCAAGTTAGAGAATCCCTACAATGCCTTTGAGATAGATGGCTAATTGTTTTGGAAAGTGCTCTTGGTGAGAGGCTTGAGAAAGTAGAAAATATTGCACACACTGTGTCGCAGATTGTACTCTTCTATTTGTGATGAATAAATATGTGACATTTCCTTGGTGGACGTAGACCAAAGAGTTGGGTGAACTACATATACAGGTCTCCTTCTCATGTGTACTTGATGTGTTTTAATTTACTTTAGAATTTTGATTTAAATTGATAAGTTGTTTTATCTAAATGCATGCTATATGTCTATTTCGTAAGTTAAATGCGATGGGTTACTCGTGGTGGTTTTAATGGCATAATGATCATGAGAATTATTCAGGGTTTACCCTCTTGTATTGTTATGTACTAATTTGTTAAGACTCGAATAATGATGATGTTTAGATGAATATGGCTAATATTGCTTAATGTGTAAAGTGTTATGGAATGAGGTAAATGCAATGATTGAACAAGTGTTATATGCAATACTAATTGTGAATGGAGTACATATATGACCTCGTATATAAAATGACTAATACCTTGATTGTTGATATAGAGGAAAAATTTTACACCTCGTTCCTTACAAGAGAAAGCGATGATATGGGTATGTTACAAAGTGGTATTAGAGTTGAAGTTTCAGCATTAGGGCCTATGTGGGATCAGCATGAGGTATGGAAATATAAAGTAAGCTAACACTACCATGTTTCATTCTTCATTATACTAGTAAAATGTACTCTGATATAGTGCTCAAGGAGTAGCATTCTCCTATTAAGATTGTACGGCCTCTTGGATAAATGATAGAGATACAATCGCACACTTAATTGAAAGGAATTTATGGAATGCATGATAAATTTGTGCTATCCTAAAGTAGTAATTTTTTTTTGTTATTATGTATTTTGTCAAGATAGTAGACTGCGAATCCTTTTTTTTTTGCATATTTATCATATGTAGGGAAATGTTTTTTTTAAGAGTATGCTTATCTTGGATGACTAATAAATTGGTTGATTGTATCAAGATCAAGAGAAATGTTTCGGTCCATCTTTCTTGTATAAATGAAAATATGGAATTATATGGTGAGGTACGTTATCACCTTGACCAACAAATTTGTGGATTAAAGCTGGGTGATGTTTTGGTATTATGTACTATGTGGATGCATAAGAAATGGAATTTCGATTATGATTTAACCCTTGATACATTCAAGAAGGAATGAAAAATTTCTCTAGAATCTCTTTGATATATATATATAGAGAGAGAGATGTTTATCTGCAGAAATTGTTTTACAATAATCTTGTAAATGTATAAAGACGCAAGTTGAAAGCAATGGAATGATGATAGAATGACCATTTAAATTATTGAAGAGGTTGTAGACTTATTAGGGGGATAAGCTATTATACCTCATAATAAATCAAAGTTAATGAAAAGAGAACAATCAATGTTGTGCTAACATTGCAGCTTATGATCGCAATATTGTCATTATCTACACGACTTGTTGAAAGACAAAAGGCATGATGCATATTCTGCATAAATTATGGTTAGCATAGTGAAGGACTCACAGGGATATATACTGAGAGCATGAGTAAGATAAGTAAATAGGTAAACCTATTATTTATCCAATTATGTCGCATATTGTGGCGACTCATGGAATTTTGAGATAAAGTTGCAAAGAACTATGATTTGTTATGTCATACAAAAATATTATTGTGTTTTTGTGATTGACACTTGAACTCCATGAGGATTTAGCTAATATACCTATTTGGTTGATGTGTGCGAGGAATTGATCGCACGAAGTAAGGGATTGGCATTCCAGAACCAAGTTAATCAATGGCAAGAGGATCGCTAAAACCAAAGGGATTTCCAAAAAGGCACTAAGAGAGTGTGAAAAGAGAATTGAAGATCTTCAGAGCATCAAGAGCAATTAAAAGATAACTCTACACATAATAAAAAAACCTCATCCTAATAAGATAAGTTGGAGGGGGAGGGAGGTTCCCTGCAAATTAAAATAAAGCTAACATAAAATAAAGCTAAATTAAATAAAAATCTAACCAA
Source organism: Larix kaempferi (assembly GCA_027924585.1). Lineage (NCBI taxonomy): Eukaryota > Viridiplantae > Streptophyta > Pinopsida > Pinales > Pinaceae > Larix > Larix kaempferi. The sequence goes on from BSBM01001023.1 coordinate 22,811,764, forward strand.
TGAAAAGGAACGAAGAAGAGAAGGTTAAGTTTGGAGCACAGACTTGAATCATAACAACCATAGCTATATATGGATTGAACACGAGAAGTGTTCTGGTAGGATTACTACCAATTTATTGAAGGAGGAATTGGACACGAGAAGTGTTATGGTAGGAGCACTACCATTTGCATGCAATTCCTTGTGAGGCAATGAAACACGAGATGTTTTTAGGTAGGAGTACTACCAGAATGCAGGAGCACTGCGATACCCTATGAGGGTGTGTAAATGTTGATTCTAGGATTAAGAGAGTTAAAAGTCCCTTGGCCACTCTAGGAAACTCACATATGCCAAGGGAGTGTTGGGGTTGTTCGCTGTAATTATAAGTTTTCCTGGACTCAAGCGAGAAGGCTTGAGGGGGAAAACGATTTCCTGGACAGAAGCGATAGGCTTGAGGGGAATAAGAAATTTCTTGGATTGAAGCAAGAGGCTTGAGGGGGAAAAAGAAATTTTCTCGACACAAGTGAGAGGCTTGAGGGGAAAAAGAAATTTTCTGGACTGAAGCGAGAAGGCTTGAGGGGCAAACGATTTCCTGGGCTCAAGCGAGAGGCTTAAGGGGAAAAACAAATTTCCTGGACTCAAGCGAGAGGCTTGAAGGGAAAAAAAAATTTGTGGACACAAGAGAGAGGATTGAGGGGAAAGAAAAATTTCCTGGACTCAAGCGAGAAGGCTTGAGGAGAATGAGAAAATAGTTCCTGGTCTCATGCGAGAAGGCTTGAGGGGAACAAGAAAATAGTTCATGGTCTCAAGCAAGAAGGCTTGAGGGGAACGAGAAAAGAGTTCATGGTCTCAAGCGAGAAGGCTTGAGGGGAATAGGAAAAGAGTTCTTGGTCTCAAGCGAGAGGGCTTAAGGGGGGGGAACAGTTTTTCCTAAAGCACATAAACTATTGTGTGATGTGTTGAGATGGCGCACCGGGAAGTGTTTCCTACTATGCATGCACGAGTTATGCACACATTCTTATGTTATGAACTTGTATACTTAAATTATTCAAAATTATGTTGAAATATGCATGTGCTATGTATGTCTTGGGCATTAATAATATTCTTTAGAAGAAAAATCAAGTAGATGAAGACTAAAGGTACATAAAAGAAGTGCCATGACTAGAACTTGAAAAATATTATCTTAGATCAGGATTTTATCTATGACTCACAAATCTGCAGGGGCAAGAAATTACCAAGAAGATATTAGTAAGAAAACCAAACTCTGAAAATGGTTTCCAGGAAAAGGCCACAAAACGGAAAATGATTACTTATGTTCTAATTGATTTTTGGCAAAATTACCTGTATGCATATATTTACAATAAGATGATGGAAAAACAACTTGTGTTGTCTGTAAAAAGTACAAGCTATGAACGACATCAACTTGACGAGATCATGAAAAGTTTAAAGGCAAGCAAAAGATGACAAAAGAATATTGTACAAATGAACCCAAGAGTGGGAAACCATTGGTTGGACCACATGAAGACCGAGGATAGTGTTATTCTTAAGGGGAGGAGGATGTAATATCCCTCTTTTACCCCCTTTCTATTCTTTGTAGGTGTAAATGTTATTGTACTTGTTTTTTGGTGAAGAGATCAAGGCCAAGGCCCCACCAGTAAACGTTGTAAGCTAAGTAATTTAAATTGTGAATGGTAGACGTAGGAGACTCGGCTCATATTGCAACCTAATGTTGATGGTACAAATCCTCTGAGGAGGAAGAGGTGAATGGCTTGAAAGCCATGACTTGATGACATATGTTATCTTGTTGTCACAAGCACTTGAGTGAACGGTAACGTTCACCGAAGGTTACTGAGTTGTTTGGGTTTCGGTTAGTCTTTGAAGGGGATGCCGAAGTTACCCTTAACTATCGAGAGGCAGTAAAAGTATCCTAAGACCTAAAACTTAACACTAAGTTAATCTATGCTAAAAGATGTTAAGTAAAACTAAGAAAATCCTACAGATGTCCTTGAAATTCTAGTCGGAGCAGAGGACGTCAAGGGTTTTCTTCATAGAAACCCACTACCTAACTATTTAGTATAAGTGAAGCTATTTTTATAATTATTATTAGTTATAATAATAATTGGTAATTATATACACTAATACATTGAAATGCAAAGAAAAACTATATATATATATAGTTTTTCCTAGACACAAGCAAGAGGCTTGAGGGGAAAAAGAAATTTCTTGGACTCAAGTGAGAAGGCTTGAGGGGAAAACGATTTCCTAGACTCAACCGAGAGGCTTGAGGGGAAAAATAAATTTCGTGGACTCAAGCGAGAGGCTTGAGGGTAAAAAGAAATTTCCTGGACACAAGAGAGAGGCTTGAGGGGAAAAAGAAATTTCGTGGACTCAAGCGAGAAGGATTGAGGAGAACGAGAAAAGAGTTCGTGTTTATGAACGACATAATATTTACCACCTAATCCTAAGCTCTAAAGTCTCTAGTTTAGGTCTCATATTTACTTTTTACTTTGTATTATTCTTTCTTGTTTTCTTTGTATTATTTTGTGAATCTCCGTCTCGACACAATTATTAACATTGTCATATCTCATTTTATTTAGTATTGTAAATCAAATTAATATCTCTCCTTACTCCAAAAAGATAATTTTGTTTATGTATAGATTTAAATTGTTAAATTTTGTATATGTTTTTTTGGTTATAATCATATATAGATTATTCTAAACTAATTAGAGAATATTAGTATTTTAATGACATTATAAGAATGGGTTTTGCTCCTCACAAACAATATTTTTTAGCAGGAGCATTATCTTTTAATATTTTGGATATATTCTTTTGTTTTCCAAAATGTACTTTCATTACAAATTTTGATAACAACATATGAAACATTTATAAAATAATGTTATTTCTACTAATTGTCCTCTTGGTCATGGTATTAGCCGCATTTGTAATGCTGAGAAGTTAATGGTATATATATTAGTTCTAGTCTTCATCATGATATTAACAACCTATATGTAATGTCCAAAAAATCATTGTGTATCAACTAGTTCTTCCATTAATCTCTTTAATGAAAGAGAACCTATATGTAATGTCCAAAAAATAATAATTGTGTATTAACTAGTTCTTCCATTAATATGTTTAATGAAAGAGATCTAGTTCAATTGGTGATCATAATTAGGAAGTTATGGAGGAGGATTCGATACTAGCATGTTCCAACCATGCAAATTCATAGTTACAGAATGTGACATTATCAAATAAATTAAGAAATGAAAATGTAGAGAAGTATTTTATTTTATTTTGATTTTTTTATTGAATGGTAGAAAATTAAAGCAATAATCATTCCCCTTACAATGTATTGATAATCCTTCATTCATTATTCATTTCATCCTTCACAAACAACACCATAAATCACTGAGGATTGTACAACCTAAAATATCTCTCTTTTTATGATGGGTAGTTATGAGGGACAGATGGGTAATTATCACGAGGCATTCATTGGCTAGACAAAAATGTATGTAAACCTATTTGGCTAGCCACCCTCACCCTCCCATTGTTTCCCATAATTACCTAAGCGGAGTTTAGATTTTAGGTTTTAAAAATAATCATGTTTTTTTGAAATCTGTTGGCATTGCACATTTGTCCTTGATCAACAAGAGGCATCATCCTTGCTACAAAGTCATTGTGCATTTTTAAGCCTTCAAAAATATCTCATTATGTGCCATTGTTTTTCTTTCAACATTTTTCAATCTCATGTTGTATAGGTAAACAATTTTTGAATTACTTTATTGGATGCTAGTATTTTTTCTTCCGCACAATCACCCCAAAATTGGTGATCTCCAACTTTTGGATTCAACTTCAATGTGTCCTCTAGCCAGATTCTAGAAGTAGTGTGGAATGCCATTTGTTGGCTTCTTCATTTCTTGGAAGCATTAAACATCATGGAAAAGCATATCCATTTCCTAAATGATGATGGTTTGGAACAAGGGGCTTTTTTGAGAGAGCTCACACTCTCCTAGCCTATCAATGCTTTGAGGTCATTATGTTCTTGTAATTTTTTTGTGTGGACCATTGTTACCGAACTTTGATTTTTTTTGTTAGAGCTTACTAATAACTACTTGATTATTGCACTTGAAAACTATTGGACATTCCTTGTTGCTACTACCACATATATGATTGGATGACAAAAATATGGAAATTTCATGATTTCATATCCAACTTTGTAAAACAATTTACACCCTTGAAACTATATGTAACATACCTCAAAATTCGAGTTAATAAAAACTGTTCAACTTAAGAACATCACCTCCTAGTTTAACTCAGCATTTGCCAGGAGTCCTTCATTTATTGATTACCTATTCGAATTACCAAAATTTTGGGTCCACTGCACCGTATTGCTATGCGACTCCCTAGAAAGGGCGTCTATCTATCAAAATGACACCATACTGAACTCAAGACAAAATAACCCAATGTTGATCAAGGACCATCTTTACGGAAAACCCTATTCCAGAGTTCTGAGATATTTCTCTATTTAACATACGACAGACCCTAACCAAGAAGGCAATTTCAGCAATAAAACAAAACATCTAGAAAAATAGATCTACGATCACAGCCTAACTATAATCATCTGGAAGTAATACGATGTCAACGTAACAATGATCTGGAAAGGGATCTACTGTCTTAGCCTAACAATAATCCTCCGGAAAGGAAAGGCGATTTCAGCATAAACAATCTGGAAGCCAAAGAAAACGCGTTCATCAATGCAGCACTTACTGTCTGGAAGCAAACATGCAATTGCCCATTACAGTAATAAAATCTGGAAGACAAAAACGCATTCATCAGTACAGCTAACCTTCTCTAAACAAGGTTTGAACTCTACAATAGCATATTGCAGATCGGTTATCTCTTAACGCAGAGATCCTGGTGTTTATGCGGAGGTCAACCAAGTTAACTCGATCTAAGCCATTCTTTACCAGGTATAAGCTTCTAATTTAGAAAACTCGCTAAACTTCATACGCGAAAGAAAATGGATAGGCATGCAGTACTGGTCTATCGAGCAGTTACTCGAAAGGCCGCATAATCCGCGGTGCCAAAACCTCCAGGGATTAATTATTAAGCATAGCGTGAATAGGTATTCTATCCAAGGTATCTCGACAGGATATAAAAAATCATTTCTAACTACACCATTCCAAACCATAAGCAGGGATCGCTCCCATCAATTATTACAGAGCTCTCGCCATTTCGAATACCACCCACCAAATCCAAGCAGAGGTTACAATGACATAAGGTATATACAGATCTATTGCAATTGTCAATTTTAACACATAAAATACAGCAAAATTAATGCGATCGGGATCTGTGTCTTAAGATGTATCCGCCGATGATTCTCATTACACTGTCAATTAACAAACATAATACATAAGATTACTGCGTTTTCAATTGACATATAAGGTATAAGTGGAACATATATATAGATAGATAAAATTAATTGATCTATCGGCCGACCTTAAAACTTAACATCTCATGCCATGGACTTCTCTCCTTTCCCTAAAGGGTTAAGTACTTATTGATGGCAGGAAAGGAAAATCATGTTATTAGTAATATTTAGCCAAATGATATAACAATACACTTATGTATCATTAATGGGGCCTTGGCCTTGAGCTCCTCAGGAGACCATTTACATATTTACATTCTATATTTACAAAAATAATAATAATAATTGTAATGAGGGTCAAATTGAAGGAGTGTTACAGTATATATTCAAGAAGACCATCTATTTATTATATTGGATACTAATTCTCGATCATCATTTTATTCAATGCTTTATAATCAATGTACATATGCAATAAACCATTTTTTTCTTTAGTGTGACTAAAATCAATATTGTTGCATGTTGACCAACTCCACCTAATGTCTCTCATATCCAAGATTTTTGAAATTTACTCATTACTTCATCAATCTATAAACCTTTAATCACTACTTCATTGATCGATAGAGATAAAATCAGAGCTGATATGAACTAGGCTTTCGTTTCTAGTGCCACTCAAGGGGACATGACCTTCCATTAACCACCGTGACCTTCCAAATGATTGACCACCCAAATTCATGGTAATTACAAGCAAGTGTGCCAAGAGATGGAGACCAACCCACGTAGATCCCAGGAAATATTTAAATGAAATAAATTCATAACTACAAATGAAATAAATTCCAAACCACATGGAGGAAATCCAAGGAATATTTAAAAAATAATTTAAAACTAAAGGAGCATAAATTCATCATAAAAGCTGATCTATTTGAAGGTTCTAGGTTGTAAGCATCTAGCCACTTTGGGTGCAAAAGTATTAAGAAAAAGAAACAAGAACTTAAACAAGTGTAATTATGTTTCCTATTTTTAAAATCAAAACCATATTTACATCCAATAAAAACTTAAACAAGTGTAAATATAATAGTTCTACATGTAAATAATCATACAAAAATATTTACAACTTTTCATAACCAACATAAATAAAATATTTAAAAATTTTCATAACAAACATAAATCTTAAGAAATATAAATGAAATAAATTCATAACCACTAATAAAAAAAATTTCAAACCACATGAAAGATAATATCCAACAAGAATATTTTAAAAACTTCTTAACAAACATAGATCCAAACTTCCGAAACAAACATAAATTCAAACATAGATTCCAGGAATTATAAATCCAAACATAAATTCCATGAATTATAAATCCAAACATAGATCCCAGGAATTATAAATCCAAGCTTCCCAAACAAACATAGATTCCAGGAATTATAAATCCAAACATTAATCCCAACATAGATTCAGAGAGTTATAAATCCAAACATAGATACCGGGAATTATAAATCCAAACTTCCCAAACCAACATAAATTCCAAGAATTATAAATCCAAACATAGATCCAGGGAATCATAAATCCAGACATAGATCAAGATATTTATAAAGATAATATCCAACAAGAATATTTTAAAAACTTCTTAACAAACATAGATCCAAACTTCCGAAACAAACATAAATTCAAACATACATTCCAGGAATTATAAATCCAAACATAAATTCCATGAATTATAAATCCAAACATAGATCCCAGGAATTATAAATCCAAGCTTCCCAAACAAACATAGATTCCAGGAATTATAAATCCAAACATTAATCCCAACATAGATTCAGAGAGTTATAAATCCAAACATAGATACCGGGAATTATAAATCCAAACTTCCCAAACCAACATAAATTCCAGGAATTATAAATCCAAACATAGATCCAGGGAATCATAAATCCAGACATAGATCAAGATATTTATAAAGACATAGATCTTATTTATAAATCTCCGGAAAAAATTCAGAACCACAAACTAAAAAAATTCAGAACCACATGAAGGAAGTCCAACATGAACAAGAACCTTGAAACAAAACTCAACATTATGCTTCAGTTCACCACTGGATTAGAGTTCATACGTGCAGATCCACACCCGAGTGAGAGGAAGGTTATCATGATTCCTGTTTCAAACAATAATAATGTTTTTCAGTTTAGTTGTATTTCTCAGAAAACTTATCTAAATAATAGATATATAATACTAAATAATATTTTCTTTTGTAATAATATAATTCCCACATAGCTTTAAAAAAATAAAAATAGACTGAGGAAATATTGAAATAATCCACAGTTGTCCCATTTTTTTCTTTGAAGCAAGAAAACAATCAAACTGTTAGTTTAACTATAGATATTCAAATAATATGCTTATCAAATCAATGAACCAGCTACGAGAGAAGAGAGAGGGTTCCCTTACCCTATGGATATCCTTTCCAAATGTAGTCTGGGTGGGTGTTGGCCCCAGGCACGGGTTTTAGCAGGACACAGTCGGGCGAGTACCTGAGACTTGGATATTCCATCAACATCGTATTCTCCGGCATAGAATCTGGATTTGAAGTTGGAATTACAACATCTTGTATGGTACTGGAACTTGGATTTGAAGTTGGAATTGCAGAATTCTCCATCTCTACCGTCAGAGAATCTGGATTTGAAGTTGGTATTGCAGCATCTTGTATAGGGTCGGCCGGAGTACTGAACTCATGTCGAGGCCCATGCTCGAAAGAGGAAAATGCATTAACACTATCTGCTGCGGCTGGCATATAACTCCTCGACTGCCCATGCTGAATCTGCTGATTATTAGTATTATTCATACTCACTTCTTGGTAATCAGGTATTTGTGTTGGTAGTTGCTGTGCACTAGTGGCTGGCAATGCAAGATCGTTCTTCTCTGGACTCAAGAGCGGACCTAATTGGTGTGCACCCTCCCACGCTACAACCCTAATGTTCGCGTCAGATAAGTCTAAAGAAGAACAACCTTTCTGTACGTTTTTGATATCAGAAGAGTACTGTGGAAAGTTCAAACGAGGAATCGATGCGTCTCCCCTCAAGAATAATGTAGATGTGTCGTACGCAATTGCAGCCATTTCTGCTGTCGCAATTGCAGCCACTTGCTACCACTAATCGACACACCTATGTATTTCTTCAATCCTCCTTCCCTAATTTCGTCATTATGATCTCCAACACCTGTCTGACTAGCCGCTTGTTGGGCTTGTGCACTAACAGGTCTCAAACCACCATCATCAGACATAGGGTTTGCTGGCTCTTCAGTGTAATTTGAGGGTTCAATAGAAAAACCTCCAGCAATATCACTACGCGGTATATCTCCAGCTCCACCGCCAATGTTAGAATAGCTGTGCCGCGACATATCTCCAGAAGCAATGTTCAACTCGCCGTATATAAAACCCAAAGTATATAAAACCTGTGAAACAAAAGAAAATCGGGTAGACGAAGTGCAAGCTAACTCGCTTCCCTGTGAAACAGAATGGTTGAGAATAGAGACTTGAAGAGAAGGAATGTATGAGTAAAGGCTGTCTTACCTGTGCTTATATATAGAAGGGTTTGCGACCAGGTTATTTTTTTCCGTTCGTTTTGGTCAGAGTTCCGTATAAAATGGACGACCTTAACGGGCACTTTAATTTCGTTGGGCTCTCGAATCTCGAGTTCTAACTTATTACGATACGACATAGGGGAACTATTGGGCTTCGATGGGCATATACGATTATTTTAATTTTTTTTTCCATAAAATGTGGAAGGTTAAAATTTCTTAAATGTGCTTTTGGAATAAAGGATATTTAAGTCATATGCAAAATTGAAAGATTTATTATTAAATTAATATTAATGTAGATAGTGGGCTCTCGTGTATGTTTATTTATTTTATTCCTATTATATGGTTAATGTTCGGGAGAAGTAAAGATTAAGTATTAGGTAATAAGCTTTGTCAATGTGGATTTTAATTAGTTTTTTTATAAAGTTAAAAGTGGACAAATTTGTTTTTGGATAACTTAAATTTGAAAGCTCATTAACTTTTTTGAAATTCAAATAATATGATCTTTTTAAAATGGACAAAAAGTCGTAAAGGTAAACCTTTATGGTTAAATTTTTTATTAATAAAGTAAAATTATAACATTTAATAAAATTTTATTAAATTTAGAAAAAAAATTGAGACAATAATGGTTGCTTAAGTTTGTTCACTTTTACCTATCAAAATTATTTTTTCTCTTAAAGATATTTTAATTAAATAATAGTTAAGATTGTCCACTTTTAGCTTTCAAAATTCTTTTTTCTTTATTAATAAAAATATTTTAATTAAACATTGATAAAAGTGGCGAAAAATCTAGGGTTTTGAGTTTGGGACAAACTAGGGTTTGTTGAGCAAATTCAATGGAAGTGGCGGGAGGAGGGAGCTCGACTCCCTAGTCCTTCCACCCAATTAAGTAATGATATTTTTTTGGTAGGATTTCTCAAATGACCAACTCCCTAACCAAGCTTTTGTATTTTTATTTCAATTTAATAAAATAATTTGGTTGAAAAAAAACAAAGATTTTAATTAAAAAGTAATTATTATTAATATGGTTAATAGTTAACATTGTTCAAATTTTAAATAATAAATTAAATATATAAAAAATTGTAGTTATTATGCACGGTTATTTAAATGATTCAAAATTATCAATGAGATTGGATCCTTAGCAACGTAGAATGAAAAAGAGTTTAAGATAATTGGCGTATAATAAAATAAATTCAAAAAATGTTAAACCAAATTTAAATTATCATGTATAAGAAGAGTGCTTATAGCAATTGGCTTATGATTATTTACACCTAAACAAATAAAGGGAAAAGTAGAAAGTAGTTTGATTCATATCATTCACAATTAGAATCATGCAAAGTAGATCATTTTACAATGGCTACAATAATATGTTGTCTTATTTAATGGTCATGGATGAGGGTTTAAAGAATCTATGAGGTATTATATACTTCGAGTATGTTCTAGAGTTATATTAAATTAATTATATTGTAATGTCCTCAAATTTGGTCATGGACCACAATTGCCTAGTTATTTAGACTTGTTCATGTGTATTCACTTAGGTGGTGATTTGGGTTGGTTATTTGTTAAACCTAATGTCTAAAGTTAGGCATAATACAACATGGGAACAAGTTGGACAAGGAATATGCATAAAGGAGATGGTGGGCCTTAGTTGACTCATCAATTAAGATAAGTCTTCTTGTGGATTGAAATTAATGATAAAATCCTAAGGTTGGCATTCGTAATTTTGGGAAATATAATTGGTGGAAAAATCCAAGGAAGTGCAACTCAGAGCAATGTGGACTGGGATATTATTGATGCAAGTTCATTAATGGGTAAGGAAGTGGAGATGAGCCAATTAAATTATTCTTTTCCCAAAAATCGTATTCATGCAAATCCAAATCAAATGGTTGCAAGGCCATGTAATAATTGGGTCAAAACCACTAAGGAGAATCAATAAATGAGCCAAATGACCCACCCTATGATAAACAATAATGATTAATATTTTATTTAAGATAATATGAGAGAAGTTTGACCAATTTGTGGCACCAAGGAAGTTGGTGGGATATTTTAAATGTGGACAAACTCAATCCCCGATTTAAGGAGGTGGAGTAAAAATGTGGACAACTAATCAAGGAAGCGGTAAAACCTCATCTTTGACTTGGTGGGTGTTCCTCAAAGTAAGGAAAGAGATTGGAAGAGCAAATTAGTGGAGCAATAAGTCTTATTGGAAACAATTTATTAGCTTGGAATATGGTTTTTGGTGTTCTATAGTATTTCCCACTAGTATTGACTAAGTGGACAAATTAGTCTTTCACGTGGTTTTCATTATTCCATGGTATTGGAGCTTAGTATTGGAGACATATCAATATTAAATGGAGAAGTAAGGTACACTCATACACGTTGTTGATGAAATTTTATTGTATTGGAGTTCCTTAGGGTTCTCTTCGTTTGGGTGATGCTCCCCTTGAAAACCAGGAGGGTGATGGGACCCTCACAAATTGTGTAAGCAGTTGAAAAAGTTGGCCAATTCAATTGATGAGGATTTGGACACCTTATTCAACTCATTATGCATAATTATACATGCATTCATTGTAGTTTTAATGTTCTCTCTAATTCAGATAATTTGGTTCCAATTCTATGTAGTTTCATTCATTCCATTCTAGTGGTTTTGTAGCCAATCTTGATGTAATTCGAGAATGATGTATGTATTTCCCTCCATGAGCCATGGTATCTATGTATGATGTATGCAAACAAAATATGAAGACCTGTTCTTTCTGAAATAAAAGGAGGTCTGCAAATTCTATGTCTTCCTTCCATCTGTCTTTCTACCTATACTCAATGTGTTGGAAATTTTGACTAGTTTTATTGTTTATGCCATATGGTCACTTTTGTAAGTCCAAATATGATTTTGTCAGTTGGTGAAGGTAGGTAATACGTAATAGGACCCATTAAAACCTCCATATAAAAAATTATTTTGGCTTTGATTCCATTTGGAGACATTTGGAAATCACCTTACTGTGTAGTTCTCAATTGTCAAACTTTTCCCAAATCCATCCAAACCACAAAATAACCTTCAAATATGTGAACCAAGTGTCTACTACTGCATATAGTACTATAAAAAATTCTAGATACATCCGGTAAAGCACCAAGAGTGTTTGGTTTCCACATAAGTTCTGGGGACTAAAACAACGTGGTCTTAGGACAATCCCACATGTGACATACCCAAATAATTTTCCCACCGTAGTATGTATGGATTCTAAAAAACTATAATCATTTTTTTTCATACCTATATATTCCCACTACAAACCATATCCTCGTGTTTGTTCGGATCCAATTGAACTACTCTATTTCCTAGTCTAGGATTCATGATTGTCTCTTGGATTCAAATTGCCAATTTTGAGCTACTTATAGTGTGGGTCAAAGTTTCATGTAAACTTTTTGACCAAAGTACTGAATCATACCTTCATAAATTAGAGGTCCAATCCTTCATAACAGATCCAAACTTTGACTTCCAATCATTCCTCTTAAGTTGCACTCTCTCCCAAACCGTCTTTGAGTGTTTTGAGTGAAGTAAATCACCTAGTTTTGGGAATTTCGATTCTCTAAAGCCGTGGGTGAGCTGATATCTATGATTTTCCAAATTAGGGATACTACAGTGGTATCATAGCATTTTCCTCTACACCCATGGAATATAATCTCTCAGTTGAAGAAGATTTGCAGACATGTCTTGGTATGAAGATGAAGACTACGAATGGTATGAAAAGGAAGACTCCGTTTTTTATTATGAAGAGATAGCATCCTTTTCATATGATGATGTGATATATGTTGATAGTTGACTACATGTGGTGCATGAGAATGGCATGTGTCATGCTATATATAGATATGTTAGAATGCATGATCCACCAAGTCTTAAGAAGATAGAAAGTTGCCACCGGGAGTATCTAGGTTTGAGAAGGGATATTCATGCAAACCTCTCTTTGAAATAATATTTGGTCAATAATGCATGCAAAAAAGTGGAGTGAAAATTGCAATCAGATGTAGCATGTTCCATGGTCAAATATCATCCTTTGGAGGAGCACGAAAGGAGTAAAAATTATCCTACTTGTGAAAAGAGAAACACAATATCTGAAGCTTCATTAGATGCATGTGCTTCTTACGTGATGAGAATTTTCGTATATTCTTCAAATAGAGGCTCCAAAGATCTTTATCCTAAGGAAACGAAGGGGCATGATGCATCAGCTCGCTTGAAGGAGCACAAACAAAGTACCATTCCACCATCAAAGGAGAAGAGAAGAAATCTTTCAAACGAAGAACCATGTGGTACCTCCAGTGAATGCATTGAGCCGAAAGAAGAAAAAATCAAGTTAGGGTTTGAAGGTAAATCTGATTTTTGTAGTTGAAATGTTTTCCTGAATCAATCTAAAGAATTCCCCATCTCATGTGATGAAAATGATAACATAGATTTTTCTAATGCTAATGTGGATGTTAATGATGAATGTGATGGTGTGGATGCACACCACAAGCAATTTGATAATGTCATGCATCCCTTTGAGCATGATGAACATCCCACATTACAAGAGATTGCTAACAACGTGGAGAGTGAATCCACTCATGGACACCCAAGCTTTTCTGTTGGTGAGTTCGAGATCACTACAAATGATATGGAAGATGGGATTGATGGTGGAAAGACATCTTTTGGATCATATCTAAAAGAAGAACAAGGATCAGCTTCCCATTTGCCACTTGGGCTTCATCATGAAGTTGATCCAATGCATTAGGAACCCATATCAACTCTTCTCTTTACTTTCTTAGTATATTGTTGTTGGATGCATATGCTTTGTAAGTCGTCTTGTAGTATTATATGTTGATCCATAGTTCGTATTAGCCCATAGTATTGACCCATAGTATTGGACGCATATGCTTTGTTAGTCATCCCGTAGTATTATATGTTCCATGGTATCGATGCCTAGACTTAGTATATAAGTTTGTGTTGAGGCCAATGAAGGAACCATGAAGTTATTTGTATTGAGCTTGATCAAAGGAGGTTTTCCCCTCGAAGTGGCCCACGATGAATAAAAATATTCTGTGGTATAATATATCATGCATTTTATCAATTAATTGTTGCAGGTTCCTCAGATTTGGTATCAGAGCACTTTCTTGGGCTCCTTGGGTAGAGTTTCTGCCAAAATTTTTTTCCACCTCTTTATTGCAGGATCAGATCTAGGAACCCCGAAGTAGCTTTCCCATTGAGAGGACCTATCATGGAAAAGGGAAACGAATGTTACATTATTGACTAGTTCCCACTCGTGAGGTAAACCAAGAGCTGTCGTTTGTGGCAAAGCGGTTATCAGTTTTACCTGAGCCGTGGAGTGAGGGGTACTACCCCAATATGTAAGTCGTCAAACATCATTGGTGGCCGAGTGAATCCCCTAAACCATTAGGAAGCCGAACATACTTGGGGTCCATATCTATTGCTAGTTGATAAATTGCATATTACATCTGTCCACAGGTGCTGCAGATCAATTCCAAGCCATTTCAGATCCCGTCATTTTATATCCATTCTGAGCCATTTCAGATCCATTCTGAAATTCGTTTCAGATCCAGCCGTTTTAGATCCATTCCGAGCCATTTCATATCCCTCCATTTCAGATTCATTCCGAAGGCCATTTCAAATCCATTCTAAAAAAAAATCTATTTTTCACCATATCTCCTTTGTTTTAATTCTGTTTCCCTTGAAACTTCATTGAAACCCTTGCAATTCCATTCTACATATTTCATTCCTGAGGACCCTATCCCAAATTCCACTTCCCGAAGCCCAAATCCACTATTTGTCTATTTTTAGGGTTTGCCGTAACTTCTTCAATTTTCACCCAATCCACTTCAAATTTTACAACACTGTTCATTTCCTATTTCTTCTTCTTTGTCCCTCTCTGAAAAATTTTCTCATTCTTTCACCCCGCTTCTGAAATCCCCATTTTTTGCTTCCCTGTCCATCAAAAAGTGTCCAAAACCTAGTCAAACCCTAGTTACCCATCAGAGTTTTTCCCAAATCCAAATTTTCCTTTACTAAAGAAGCTTATGTTTTTGTTTTTCTACCCATTCACAAAAAAAAAACTCGTGGTTATGGTTGTCACCTGCGCAGGAGCACAAACCATGGATGAAGAACTTGCATCCCTCAAAACAAAACTAAAAATCTAGATGAAAAATTTCTCCGCCTCCATCTTCAGCATTCAACCATGAATAATAAACGATAACCATAATATTTTGCAGCCACTGGGTTCTCTTCTTCCATCAATTTTTGTGGGTCAAAGCTTGGTTTTCCTCGTTTCAATGGTACTGATCCAACTGGATGGATATACTGGGTGGAACAATATTTCAGTATGCATAATACATTTGATGTCCGCAAAGTTCCACTTGCATCCTTTCATTTGGAACAGGAAGCCCTTCAATGGTACCGTTGGTACATCAAAGCTCATGACGAGCCACACTAGACATATTTTTTCCAACTCCTTTTGCAACAATTTGGTCCTAGTGCTTTTGATGACTTCACAGGAGCACTCACTAAAATTTGACAAATTGGCACTGTGAGAGAGTATTAGATGGAATTTGAGAAACCGACCAATCACACAGAAGGATTGTCTGATGAATTCTACAGGATTTTTTTTATCAGTTGTCTTAAGGATGAAATCCGCTCAGAGGTTAAAATGTTCTGTCCCAACACAATAATGGAATTCCTAGGGTTGGCTAAGTTGAAGGAGGACAAGATCACAACCCAGCAACGCTCCAAATCCACTTTTGTTCCATTCCAAAATATGGTCCTTCAATGAACTCCCATCATGCCAGCTCCCCTACCAACTCCTATCAAGCATTTATCTGAAGTAGAAATGCGGGCACGTAGAGAAAAATGACTTTTTATAATTGTGATGAGAAATTCACTTGGGGACATAGATGTGCTGAGCAACAACTCTATCTCCTAGATGTGGATTCTCTGCCTGCCTCTGAACTTGGTGAAGAAGCTCCAAATACCATAGATGATCAAGTTGACATTCAACAACTGCCTGTTGACCCTCCATCTCTGGACGACCACCGAGAGATATCTCTCCATGCTTTAACTAGAGTCACCACCCCACAAACAATGTGGGTAAGAGGTTACTTCAAGAAGCTCTCTATTATAATACGCATTGATTCTGGTAGCACTCATACTTCATTGACCCTCGAATCACCAAATAGGATGATTGATTTGTCCATTCTTGCTCCAACTTTGAAGTCATGATTTCCAATGCGGGCACCTTACCTTGCAAGGGGAAGTGTCACAATGTGTGTATATTTATGGAATATTATACCATGCGCTCTAACATGTTTTCCTTGTCCTTAGGCTGATGTGATGTGGTTTTGGGCGCTCAATGGTTATGCACACTTGGCCCCATTTTATGGGATTTTGCTGAACTTTGGATGCAATTTTCACT
Organism: Larix kaempferi; assembly: GCA_027924585.1. Lineage (NCBI taxonomy): Eukaryota > Viridiplantae > Streptophyta > Pinopsida > Pinales > Pinaceae > Larix > Larix kaempferi. The sequence continues at coordinate 22,828,115 of BSBM01001023.1, forward strand.
CAATGGGAAATGACACACATTAACGGGATTACAACTAGGGTCTCTCCGCATCATCAGTTCACATCGCCTAGAAAAGATCGTTAAGAAGAATTCACATGGTGTCATCGCTCAGCTCCATTCCATTCAGATGCACTCATCATCGGTCTCCACTACTTCCTTGGATCTACCACACATTTTAGATAGATATGCAGGTGTCTTTGCTGAACCAGTGGGATTGCTTCCTTCCAGTGATCCTTTCGGTAAGAATTTAGCCGCCTCTACATATAAGAAGGAAATGATGGCTAGTTTGCATGCAGTATAGAAGTGGCAGCCATACCTATTAGGGTATTATTTTTGCATCAAGACTACTTACCAGAGTATGAAATATTTCCTGGAACAATGGGTCTCCTCCCCAGCACAACTGAAATGGGTTAGCCAAATCATGGGTTATGCCTATGAGGTCACTTGCACGAAGGGTAAGGACAATTTGGTGGCAGATGCTCTTTATCGCACAATTGATGACCAAGTTTCTCTTTTAGCTATTTCTATGCATGTTCCAAATTTGTTGCAATCTATTCAACATGGATATGTCAATGACTCCTCCTTATCTCAAATCATCCAATGGTTGGCCATCAACTCTTCTACTATACCGCATTACTCTTGGGATGGTACTTCCCTGAGATACAAGGGTCATCTAGTGCTTCCTCAGAGCATAGATCTTCAATAGGTTGTCTTCTATGAAATCCATGCTTCTCCATTGGTAGGGCACTCTGGGTTCCTCAAAACATATGACCGAGCACAGCATAACTTCTTTTGGCAGGGAATGGAAAGGTCAATTCAACATATCGTGGTTGAATGTGATACTTTCTAGCTCCTTTCAGGATTGCTTGAACCCTTTCCCATCCCTACATGTAGTTAGACAGATATTTCTATGGAATTCATTGAAGGGATCCCTAAATCTGGAGGGAAGAATGAAATTCCGAATAAATGTTTGGTAACTTATATTCATTGCTTCACCTCTGAACAACAACCTCAGTGGGCGGAGTCGGTCCCTCTTGCTGAATGGTAATACTATACTGCATCTAAAATGACTCCATATGAAGCAATCTTTGGCAAGGAACTGCCATTGGTTCTTCCATACACCCTCAGCAGTACATCAGTTCATGAAATTAACACGGTTCTTTGAAACCACGATCAGATTCTTTGCATTTTGTAGGACAATCTTCACATGGCAAGAATTCGAATGAAACAACAAGCCGATCAACACTTTTCCGAGCGCACTTTTCATGCAGTTGATATGGTTTTTCTTCGTCTACATCCTTCCAAGCAAACCTACTTGACACTCAAAGGGCATCCACTTCTCTCTCGATCTACCATAGAGGTATTAATTCAATGGAACGACATGCAACCAAAGGATGCTACGTAGGCACCACTCCTTCAGATTCAACATCAATTTCCACATTTAAATCTTTGAGGACAAAGATTTTTCTAAGGGAGAGGGGATGTTAGGAACCCATGTCAACCCTTCTCTTTACTTTGTTAGTATATTGTTGTCAGACACATATGCTTTGTAAGTCATCACGTAGTATTATATGTTGATCCATAGTATTGGATGCATATGATTTGTAAGTCGTCTCGTAGTATTATATGTTCCATGGTATTGGCACATAGACTTAGTATATAAGTTTGTGTTGAGGTCAATGAAGGCACCGTGAAGTTATTTGTATTGATATTTCTCAAAGGAGGATGCCCCCTTGAAATGGGCCACGATCAATAAAAATATTATGTGATCTAATATATATCATGCATTTTATCAATTAATTGTTGCAAGTTCCTCACACAATGAAGGAAGAAGAGGATGTGTTTCCTCAAGAGCCACACTTTCTTGTAGGGCCCTTGAAGATGAGAAAAATTAATATCCATGAGGCCTTGAGAATTCTGCATGACACTACTACATTGGTTTCACATTGCTGTTGGAGAATGGAGCAAAAATATTCCATTGAAGACTTGGAGAAAATTCATAAGGAAATGGAAAATATTCCAAATCCACTTTTGTTCCATTCCAAAATATGGTTTCCCCATGACCTCCCATCACACCAGCTCCTCGACCAACTCCTATCAAGCATTTATCTGAAGCAGAAATGCGGGCACGTAGAGAAAAAGGGCTTTGTTATAATTGTGATGAGAAATTCACTCGGGGACATAGATGTGTTGAGCAACAACCCTATCTCCTGGATGTGTTTTCTCTTCCTACCTCTGAACTTGGTGAAGAAGCTCCAGATACTACAGATGATCAGGTCGACATTTAGTAGCCGTCTGTTGACCCTCCATCTTTGTACGACCACCTAGAGATATATCTCCATGCTTTAGCCGGAGTCACCACCCCACAAACAATGGGGGTCAAAGGTTACTTCAATAAGATCCCTCTTACAATACTCATTAATTATGGTAGCACTCATAACTTCATTGACCCTTGGATCACCAAATAGGATGATTGTTTTGTCCATTCTTACTAACTTTGACGTCATGATTTCCAATGCAGACACCTTACCTTGCAAGGGGGGTGTCTCAATGTGTGCATCTTTATGGAATATTATACCATGCGCTCTGACATGTTTTTCTTGTCCTAAGGCAGATGTAATGTGGTTTTGGGCGCTCAATGGTTATGCACTCTTAGCCCCATCTTATGGGATTTTGCTGAAATTTGGATGCATTTTTCACTCAATGGGAAACAACACACATTAATGTGCTTACAACCAAGGTCTCTCTGCATCATCAGTTCACATTGCATGGAAAAGATCCTTAAGAATAATTCACATGGTGTCATCGCTCAACTCCATTCCATTCAAATGCACACATCATCGGTATCCACTACTTCTGTGGATCTACCATGCATTTTTTATAGATATGTAGGTGTCTTTGCTGAACCAATGGGATTGTTGCCTTCTAGCGATCCTTTCAGTAAGAATTTATCTGCCTCTACATATGAGAAGGAAATGATGGCTAGTTTGCATGTAGTATAGAAGTGGCAGCCATACCTATTAGGGTATTATTTTTGCATCAAGACTACTCACCAGAGTCTAAAATATTTCCTAGAACAACAAGTCTCCTCCCCAGCACAACTGAAATGGGTTAGCCAAAATATGGGTTATTCCTATGAGGTCACTTACACGAAGGGTAAGGACAATCTGGTGGCAGATGCTCTTTCTCGCACAATTGATGACCAAGTTTCTCTTTCATCTATTTCTATGCATGTTCCAAATTTGTTTCAATCTATTCAACATGGCTATGTTAATGACTCCTCCTTCTCTCAACTCATCGAACAGTTGGCCGACTACCTTTCTACTATACCACATTACTCTTGGGATGGTACTTCCCTGAGATACAAGGGTCATCTTGTGCGCCCCCAAAGCATAGAACTTCAATAGGTTGTCTTATCTAAAATCCATGCTTCTCCATTGGTAGGGCGCTCTGGATTCCTCAAAACATATGAGTAGGAACAACATAACTTCTTTTGGTAGGGAATGAAAAGGTCAATTCAACATATGGTGGTTGAATGTGATACTTTCTAGCTCCTTTTGAGATTGCTCAAACCCTTTCCCATCCCTACACGGAGTTGGATAGATATTTCTATGAAATTCATTGAAGGGATCCCTAAATCTGGAGGGAAGACTGAAATTCCCAATAAATGTTTGGTAACTTATCTTCGTTGCTTCACCTCAGAATAACAACCTCAGTGGGTAAAGTGTCTCCCTCTCGCTGAATGGTGGTACAATACTGCATCTAAAATTACTCCATATGAAGCAATCTATGGCTAGGAACTTCCATTCCTTCTTCCATACACCCTCAGCAGTACACCAGTTCAGGAAATTGACACGGTTCTTCGAAACCACGATCAGATTCTTCGCATTTTGCAGGAGAATCTTCACATGGTCAGAATTCAAATGAAACAACAAGCCGATCAACACCGTTATGAGCGCACTTTTCATGCAGTTGATATGGTTTTTCTTCGTCTACATCCTTCCAAGCAAACCTACTTGACACTCAAAGGGCATCCGCTTCTCTCTCGATCTATCATAAAGGTATTAATTCAGTGGAATGACATGCAACCAAAGGATGATACATGGGCACCACTCCTTCAGATTCAACATCAATTTTCACATTTAAATATTTGAGGACAAAGCTTTTTCTAAGGGAGAGGGGATGTTAGGAACCCATGTCAACCCTTCTCTTTACTTTGTTAGTATATTGTTGTCAGACGCATATGCTTTGTAAGTCGTCACGTAGTACTATATGTTGATCCATAGTATTGGATGCATATGATTTGTAAGTCGTCTCGTAGTATTATATGTTCCATGGTATTGGCGCATACACTTAGTATATAAGTTTGTGTTGAGGTCAATGAAGGCACCGTGAAGTTATTTGTATTGATCTTGCTCAAAGGAGGATGCCGCCTCGAAATGGGCTGTGATCAATAAAAATATTATGTGATCTAATATATATCATGCATTTTATCAATTAATTGTTTCAAGTTCCTCACACAATGAAGGAAGAAGAGGATGTTTTTCCTCAAGAGCCACACTTTCTTGTAGGGCCCTTGAAGATGAGAAAAATTAATATCCATGAGGCCTTGAGAATTATGCATGACACTACTACATTGGTTTCACATTGTTGTTGGAGAATGGAGCAAAAATATTACATTGAAGACTTGGAGAAAATCCATAAGGAAATGACAAACATCAAAGATAATTTTTTCCATTTTCTTTCTGATATAGATCAATTGTTTGAGCTTGTGGAGATGTATCATGGTGCATCTTTGAGGGATGCAGAAGAGATTGAAAAGCTCATTCTTGAGTTGGATTCCACCCATGATTCTTTGAAGCATAGTCATAGTGAAATTCAAGAATCCGAGCATCAAATTGAGAAGCTTCATGATCATTTGGAAGGATCATATTCCCCCTCCTACACTCCAGACTGTCATTCTCGTATGGTTGATTGCATTTATGTTCCTTTGGATGATCCTCATGTGATGGTGGTACATGAGGAAAATTTTGATTTGCATATGCTTGAGGAGGACAAAGCATTTGAGTTGCCTCTAGGAGGGTGCCACACACTTGTGGAAGAAAGAAACGAGATCACTTTGTTTGAACTAGCCATTGGAGATGGACATGCATCCACAAGTTTGGTGGATGGGAGTTGTAGATAGTTGAGGATGGTGGAGTATCGAACAATCCACTTGAGTGGATGCAAGCCGGATCTCCCTAGCTCAAAGTGAGTCTAGAACAAATAGAACAGACTACCAATGCATTTCATAGATCTACTTAAGGATCGAGTACTAGATGTCTTACCTTTTCACTATGCAATCTTTGCTCCCTAATGTTTCTCCACGTCTCATGGTCGTCAGATCCAAGCTGCAAGACCTGTCAAGACAAGAAACAAGAGAAACCAGTAATAGACATCTATACAATAAGAGATCTAAGTAAACATTTAAGGAGGTAAACTACTCAATATCATTACACACATGAACAACATTGGTGGAAAGTAGTTGTATTATTGCAAATAGAGAAGTACATGATAGAGATATAGAACCACAACCAAGGCTTAACGCTGTAGCCCTTCTTCGACAAAGTCGATTGCCATATCCTTCCAAGGAAGTATGAGTTCTCTAATAGGTAAGTGGAGATGTTCTAAGATTTATTTCACCATCATGTAGATAACATAGTCTTCCTCCCTTTGGGATGGGAGTGAGCTTCATTTATATAGGACTAAATGGATAGGGTATGGATAGGATAGGTTGGGAGATGGTAGGAGAGGCTTAAGGGATCTCTCCAAAGGTCTAGGAATCGAGTGCCAACTCTTCCAAGAGGTCAAGGATAAGGTCCCAAGTCAGCAAGCTTCGAGATGGGCCTCGAAGAAGCTATTTTTTCCATTTAACTGACTTCGTCACACACTGTAATGGAGCAAAGTGAAACGTTGGATGTTGCTAGTGTGCAACCTGCAATGACCCTTCAAAACTTAGCACAATTGGGTACAAATCCTCCCAAGATGATTACTTAGTCCAGGTATCTTCAGGGGTGTGTATACTGAATCTTATAATGAGTAGATTTTAGGTGTAATAGAATGCCCCCTAAAGCATGAAGCTATTGAAGATAGACAGGTGAAGTGATTTGATAGAAGTAATTGCAATAGATTCGTCGGATGAAGGACACTACTGTAGTACAACTGACTCTGAAATGACAATCTCATATGAAGTACAACATGGCTTCCGACCAATACATTGTAGATCCATGGTCGCAATGACCGACTAAACACAATCATGGCTACTAGACACAAGTGTAGATCTATGATGAGATGAATATAACACAACCATGACCAACACAAAAGTGGATCCGTGTGATATAACTCAATACAAACTCCATCGCAACCTGGGTAAAACATGACTCCGTAGGGTCTTCAAGCTAAACCTGCAATGATACGAATCTATCCATGTGATTACAAATGTCTTGACGTCGAACATGGTAGAGACCACTTAATTACCGGCCATTGATGTAAACCGTTAACAAGTGTGAGGGAGATCATCATTGATGTCGATGATTCGCAAGGTATCACAGTACATATCATTAAGCTTGAATAAATGAGTTGAAGTCGAATGCAAGATGAAATATTTCAATCAAGAGTCAATGATGTAAACTCATGATGAAAGCGAGGTAACCTGTCATTCAAGCATGCAGGGCCAAGGTACTTGATTGGTTTCTAGATTTGATCCTTGGATGATGAGTTGAAGTTGACAAGGATGAATCCGTCGAAGGAGGGCCATGATGAATCCCCCATCAATCGACACGAAACATGACAAAAGATGTGTAGAGTGGATCGGATAGTACAACAACATGTGAGACTGACACAAAGTAAACCGATATGGTGACGGGTGTACTAACTGTAGATGACAAATCATAGACATGTTCTTGAACATGGGCGTGGCATGACTTGGCAGTATTGACACAATGAGTATGACACAAACTTCTAATGCAACTGATGATGGGAGCTTTCTTTGAATGACTCAAAGGAGTAACAGGACTCAGAAAGTAATCGGGGACTCATAGACAAAAGGATGACCCAAGTACTGTATGCAAATGTAGATGAGTGCCATGTTCAAGAATGACTACATACTGCCACTAATAAGGTATGTAACACAAACACTTTCCTTTTCCCCATCATGAATGATGAGTGCCTCATATGTTTTTTATGAGCTTGATGAGGGTAACCAGATGCTTGGTATAGCTCATCTCATAGATGAGTCCAATTCCAAATGTTTGTGCTGGCCAACACCGGAGCTTCAATGATGGTTGTCTTGATTCCTTTGAAGGAATATCTGGCTTCCTCGGTCCACTTTATTTGATTCTCCTTTCTTAACATATTTGTAATACTTCTCATTATTTCATCAAAACTTGGTATAAATCTTCTTAAAAAACCCACTTGGCCAATGAAAGATTGTATTTCCTTTTTGCTTCTAGGATCTTCTACTTTCTGAATAGCATTAACCCTCTCATGATCAATCTTTATTCAATCCTTGGTGATGATATGTCCTAAAATATTAGCCTCATCTAGGGTGAAAAAGAATTTCTTGGGATTCAAGGAAATGCCATATTTCCTACATTTTATGAAAGCCCTCTCCAAATGCATGAGATGTTCTTCATCCGATTTTGAAAAAATTGTTATATCATCCATATATACCACCACAAATTTATCTTTTTCTTCAGCAAACGCAATATCCATAGCTCTTTGGAAAGTGGCTCTAGCATTCATCAAACCAAATGGCATCTTAGCGTACAAGAAATTTCCCCAAGGAGTTGTAAAAGTGGTTTTATTTTGGTCTTCTGGGCGCACTTTAATCTGATTATACCCTGAGAAACCATCCATGGTGGAAATTATTTCGGCCCCTACCACCGGCTGTAAGATATGCTCCATTTTAGGTAGAGGGTAATTGTCTTTCATTGATGCTCTGTTGAGGTTCCTGAAATCAATACAGATTCTGATTTCTCCACTTTTCTTTCTGACATGTACCAGATTTGCTATCCATTGTGAGAATCTTAAGGTAACAATTATCTTTGCATTGAAAATTTTTTTGACTTCTTTCTCTATGATATCTTTTAACATAGAATTGATTCTCCTTAATATTTGCTTAAAGGGCTTCTCACCTGGCTTGAGGGGAATGGCATGCTATATGATTGAGGTATCATACTCCTTTAAGTCTTCATAGGTCTAGGCCAAAGCATCAGTGTGAATTTTCATCAATTCTACATAGCGTCGTTTTTTGTCAGCATGTAACGTTTTAGACAACTTCACCATCCGAGGGTCTTTCTCTCTACCCAAGTTTTGATCTTCTACTAATTCGCAGGAAGGTTCAAATTTTGGGTTTTTAGCTGCATCATCTTGATCAAATAGATTTTCTAAAGGTATCAGACCTTTAGGGGTTTAATTATTCTTCAATTGGGTAATATCCTTACCACCCATCCTGTTTTTCCACCCTTGGTTTTCAATTTCTTCTTCAACATTCTCTCCTTCTACAAGGTTTTCCAGGTTCTCATTTTCATTATCAATATGCACATTTTCAAACTCATTAGAAAGTTCTAAAAATCTCTTGAGCTATAAGTCGTCCTCAAATACCTACCAATACTTAGAATTATCAAGAATAGAAGGCCTGTTTTTTATTTCAACCTCATATTTGGTTTGGGAAAAGATTGGGGTCTTAAAACCCCCAACAGTAGTTTCCAAGGAGTCTGATACCTCATTTTCATGCCTGGGGATTACTCTAATCTTATGTTCTGTTAAAAAGTTCCCAAATAAATCCCAAACTTCATTTCTATATGCTCTCATTCTTGGGTGTTTGGCTTGGTAACTATCATTTACCTGTTTCACTACTAGCTCAAAGTCCCCAAACACTTCTATCTTCTTAGCTCCCAAATTTTTTAGAGCCCGTAATCCCAACACCAATGCTTCGTATTCAGCAACATTATTAGTACATTCAAATGTCAGCTTATATGAAAGTGCCGTAGACTCCCTGTTGGGAGGAATGATCCAAACCCCTGCTCCAGCACCATTTTTGCTCACAGAACCATCAAAATACATTTTCCACCAGCCTTCTTCATTTTTTTCCCTCTCTGAAGCTTCATACCTGACTGTAAATTCCTTATCTTCATCAACTTCCATATATCGGGGAGGGTTAGGATCACAATGAGGCCCATCAATAAAAAAAAATGGAATAGCCCATGTATGTATCAACGACATATATAGGGTGATTTTCAGACTTGCTTTTGCTGCTGACAACAAATTCCATCCCAATTTCCCTATATAATCTCCTATTTGCTCGAAAAACAAGAATTGTGGCATAAGATAAGTCCATCTGCATAGTTCCTTTCAACTTTGAAACCCAAGATCTTGGCAAAATCATCCCAAACTTCGTAGGTACATCAGCCACCACCACATCCATCATGACACTTTTAGCAGGCAGTTGGGTTAGAGTCACTACCATGTTCTTAATCAGTCCCAAACATGGTACTTTTCTAGAATCGAAGGAGAAAAGGTCTTGGTATGGCCTAGTCACTTCTAATCCTAGCTCTTTCAACATAGATTTTGGCATCAGGTTATGAGATGCCCCAGAGTCTATTAAGGCATTATGCAAGATTTGATCGTGGACATGTAGGCTTAAGTAGAAAGGAGGGACTTCTTCATCGCCTAGTTCCTCCAACTTAGATCCAAAGATTATTGTAGGAGCATCATCAGATAGCTCCAGAATATCATGTTGGTATTCATTTTTCCCTTTAACCATCTTTATTATCTCTTCCATATACTCATTATTTTTCAATAGCTCATTAAGAGGGATGGAGATCTTTACCTTTGATAGTTCAGCTCTAAGACTAAAAGTGGGGGCAGGTTTGACTATCTCTGTGACTTCTGGTGGTTTAAGCTCCTTTGAAGGTTGACCATCTTCTTCTTTATTTTTAGGTCTCTTATTTGCAACAGCTCCTTGATGTTTCTCTTTCGGCTCTTCTGCAGCCTGTTGGGTGACTGGAGGTTGGTTCAAAGGAAGCTTTCCTTTATTCATGTTAACTTCTCTATTTCTCAATTTCAACTTTCTTTGAAGATCATCCACAGCATTTTGATAAACCATTAGGTATTGCTCAGATTCTAATTTAGGTTTTTTACTAGTACTTTCTTTGTTAAAAAAGTCATGTTCCCTTTCAGTCAAGTATATTTCATGGTCTAGGGAGTCAAAAAAATGAATATGGGCATCAGTGGGACCTTCAGGTACTTCATCATCCACCATATTTTCAGCAAAAGGAGGATGCATCGGTTGTTCTTCAGTATTTCTTTAATTTCTCGCAGGAGGTGGTGGTCTTCTAAAGTTTGGGTTTCGGATCTGGTTTTCAGGATTCTCTCGGGGAGGAGGCTTGGTATCTAAGGTAAACCTATCAATCAACTTTTCCATGGATTTCATCATGGTATCAAATTTTGCATCGTTAGAAGCAGATGAGGTAGAAGTTTGGGTCTCTTGCTTCTTTCTTCCAGCCTCTGTTTTACCCTTTATCTTTCAACAGAGTAGGTAGGGAGGTAGATTTTATTTCCCTTAACATACGTGAGAAATCTCCATCAAAGGCGTCTGCAAAATGGAGTTTTGCAGTTCCTGCCGAGGGCCTTAGGTCATCTGGAATAGAATTGTATGCCCTCATAAATCTAATAGAAAATTCATGCACAGACTTGAAACCTCCTTTCTTGAGGTGATTGTACTAGAAAAAGACTAGGGAAGGATTTTCGATCATTTCCCATCTATCTAAGAATAGTGTCTTAAACGCTACAAAATCATTTATGGAAGCATTTGGTAACAACCTGTACCATTTCTTAGGTTCTCCAAACAAAATTTGGGCAAATAACCTCATCTTTGCATCATCATAATCTACTTCCTCCAAATCAATAAAATCTTCAAACCTGTCTACATGCTGTCTGGCAGAAAAATTTCCCTCTCCATCATAGGAGACGATCCTTTGTGCATAGTTTTGAGGTAGATCATGTAAAACAACTCGTAAGGCTAAAGGTGCAAATCTAGAAGCCATGGTTACAGGCTAATTTTGTGAAAGGGGTGGGATATTCTGGGAACACGGTTTAGCTTTTTTAGCTTTGATACTATCTAGTAAATCACGCCAGATATGATCTAACAAGTAGGATTCAGGATTATTAAGAAATCCTTCACCTAGGCTTAGATAGGATTCGGATCTTGATCTTGGTAAAGGTTTCCCAATGTTAATCTCTATATTTAATTCTTGAAAAACAGGTAATCTTTATTCAGACACAATTCTTTCACTGTTCGAAGTACTAGCTTTATCTTTTTTAGCTTTTCTCCTAAGCAGACTTTTCGAATTATCAACAACTAGAAGAATTTCAAAAATAGGATTACCTCTGGTATGGATCTTTCTTGAGGCCAGGATGCGTTGTTGAGATCCCCTTCAGAACTAGAATTCAGCTTCGGTGGTCTTCCCTAGTGGAGTGCTTTCTTGAATATAAGTCTTTACGACTAGAGTCGCCAGGGAAAAATTGTACAGCCTTCAAACCTATGGAAATCTCCGTTTTCCCACAGGGATCTCTCTTTTCTCTGAATCTTCAGAATTCTTTGTCGTTCTTGCAAGGAAAACAAGAAAACTTGCGGTTCCTGGCAACGGCGCCAATTTGTTATCACCCAAATTGAACCCCAGGTTGTAAGAAGGGTAATTCGGGGTAACCATTAACCAATCTTTGGACTGATGCTACTGAACCAACACAGTCTGAGAGGGCTCTCTCAATAAACTAATGAAAACTAGAAATAATCAGGGGCGTCAACCATAAAAAAGGAATACCAACGTTCATTCTTCAAGATGTTCTATCAAAACATACACAGAAGGTCAGATTCCTGTAGGACAAAATATACTCATGTAAACCATTGGTTGGAGAACAACAGGGATCTATATTCGGTAATGGATTGAATTCAAGTATAACATAAACATTATTACCAAATTCTTAGCAGATACATTCGCACAGAGGCAAGGTAGCAACCAGCTGGTAGTCAAAGTGATTTAATTGTTGTAACATAAGAAAGATGAACAATGCATTGATATAAGGCATACACAGATGAATCCTATTACAACTTTAGCAGAAATATTTTGTGAAATACTTGGTAATAAATGAACAAGGCATAATTTCTATGAATCTCATTCAAATACTACACTGAACCAAGTATGAAGGAATATTAACAATATGGATTAACAAAGGGAAGAAACACATATCACATAGGAAAAGAAAAGACAAACTACCAGACCGATTACACAGGAATCCCTAGAAAACGCATGTAAGCTTATGACAACTTTATTCAGAAAATATCTCTGAATAACAAGAGTGGATAAAATATGCAGAGCTCCAAAAAGTTCTCATCCCCTTTCCATTTGAAAATATATGGAACTTATAGTGGCCTGGAGTCTCATACTCGGCCCATGTGAAACATAAATTAGTTACAATATAGGGACACCTCATCATAGTTCAGATGTCACTATCATAAAACAAAAAATATACCAAGATAAGCCTAACTACTTTCTTGCATTTGCCGGTATGTCATTAAACAATAAAAGATATTTAAAGTATCTGTCTAATGGTGAAACTTCATTACATAACGGGCAACCCACTGCCACGCCCTGGAAAATCAAAATCCTAAATATATTACAAACTTTCATATAAAAAATAAACTGATATTTAGAAAATGCATAGATCTAAGATCTAAGGGGTAGCAGCTGCCAGTGGAGCGTGATAGGTATATTTCATCCTTCTGTATTTCTCTACAGGTATCCAAAGTTCAGGTGTTGGGATGTTGTAACTTGTCATTTCTTTCTCCAGGACCCTTATGTTAAGGTGATCAACAGAAGACATGGGTGGAATCCCTTCACCAATAGAGGTCAATCTGTACAACATCTTGAAATATTCGTCCATCTTGTTCATCATGATTTTCCCTGAAAGCGACTGGCTCATATGTTTGAACTTGGAATGATCCATCCTCCTGCAAATCATCAACTTTTGATGCTCACTTTCGGGAATCAATTTTTGCTTTTCATCCCAAAATGCAGGAAATCCTTTTTCTACTAGTCCTCCAAACTGTCCTTTGAACTCTATTAACTGTTCATTCATTTCATTTGCTTTGGCTTCCATAGCTTCGACCAATGCATACTTCCCTAGGATTCCTTTTACTGCTGCAATGGTTGTGACCTTGTCTTTGATGCTCAAATATATGATATCCTTATCTGTTAAACTATTTAAAAAGTTTATAGCATTATATGCAATCTCCTTTGGCCTTTTCTGTAGCTTTTTCTTCATGGCAATGCAGCTCTTAAAGACATCAGTGACTATCTTCTCCTTTGTCCTCATGTGGTCTAGATAAGGTCTGAACCTCTCAGCTTCCTGGGTAATTAAATCCCAAACCAAATGCTTGCATCCCTGCATAGTTGTTTTCCCTGTAATCTACTCAGAAAACAAGTTATTAATCGCTACTAATTCCTTATATTTTTCTTGTAGGGCATTTGTCCCTTTTTCCTTTTCATCATTTTCTTCTTTTAATCTTTGATTGTCCTCTTTTAGTTCTCATATTTCAACCTCTTTTAGCTTGATCTAGGACATGGCCTGTACAATGCTGTCAGTACCATCCTTCTTCTTGTTTGGGTCTTTGTTTTCCTGCTGTGAACATATGTTTGACAAACTGCTCTTCAACTCTTCGATTAGACTCTTCAAACTCACCTTCTGTTTCTGCCAACATCCTTCTTTCTCTGCAAACCTTAGCAATTCAGCTTTCTTATTGCTGATCTCCCTGCTTAAATCTTCTTTTTTTGTATTAATTTTGTCTCTTCAGTGGCTTGTATCGACTGGATGTTGGGGATTTTCATTCCCTTTTGTAGGCTATGGATCAAATTATCTTTCTCTATCAACATTTTCTTGCTTACTTTGCCTCCACCATCCTATTCAATTAAATCAAACTGCAACTTTTTGACATGCTGCTGAAGTGCTTTATTATCTGACATTTCATGTTTTAACTGGGCATCCATTTTATTTACAGTAACTTCCCAATTACGGATCTTCAAGGCTACTTCCACTACGTCATCATATAGACCTTCTCCAATTTGCCTGTGAAATTGAATCCTGTCTGGCAAGGGTATCTTCCTCAAGTTTATTCTTGCTTCTGTCATTTTTTCTTTATCGAATATCGTTAGATTGAAAGTGTGTGTCTTGATATCCTTGCTCATCATCAAAGACGCCTCTATTTTATACAAACTCCTTACTGTGGGCATTAATTCAAAACATCTCTGTGCAGATGCCTGCTTATGTTTCCCATGATACTTAAACATATCTTCTTGGGATTGAAATTTACTGTCCTCACTCCCTCTTACTGCATCTTGGAATTTATATTCTTGGACTTGGATAACTATGGTCGATAACCCCTCTTTCTGCTCATCTATACTACCTATCAGGAGAGCTGATTCTTCTGGTGTTTCAAATTTTAGTCTTTTCCTTTCACTTTCTTCTTCTTCTTCTGTTCAATGAATTCTTGTAATTCTCTCTTCCCACCTACCTCCAGAGTGTTAAGTAGCTAGTCTATTTCCATAGGATCATCAGTCATGATCAAATCTTGGACTGGTAAATCTAGTTCATCTTCCTCTTCGGGCTCATATTGCAATAAATTCCACCCCTTCAACAATCCTTCAACTTCTTGGTGTTCAAATGCCTTCAAACCATTTTTGTTCTTCCTTTCGGCTATGATATGTAGAGGATCATATGCGATCGCTACATCTTTTCTGAACCCCATATTTCTCAACAATTTTTCCACTTCGCTAACAACTTCTTTAAACTTTACAAGAAAAGGGCCAACTTGCCAAGGGAGCTTTATATCAGAACCTTTCTTATATTTCCCAAACTATTTATCTTCTGCAATTAGCCTCTGCCGAATGAACTCAAGGGAAACAACCCTCAAAGTTAAAAATGCTGGCAAAAAGTATAGTTCATGTACAAAACCATACACCATTATCACTGTGGCATCTTTCAGCAAGAGCCAGTCGCCAACGGCTTGTTCATCTTTCAACTGCATTAGAGTTTTCATTTTTTGTAGTACTCTGGGTAGTTCTTCTTCAAACATAACTTTGTACATAGCATGTAGAATGTAGTTCATGTAATTGAAAACATTATCCTCCAAATTCCCTGTAAAGAGTATCTAAGAGAAACGTAACTCGGCTGCACTACTATGCAGAATCATCTTAGTCAGATATGCCTAAAACTGAAAAAATCTGGTATTTTCAAAACAAATCAACTGTGCATGGATTTTTTCTGCCAAAATTTCCTCAAACTTGAGGGATGGTACTGACTCACTTCTCGGCTTCAGGGAACTAACACTAATCCTAAATAATAGGCTCAGTTGTACTTCATTTATCCATAAGTCTGAGTCTAAACCTAAAAATTGTGCTATCAAAGAAAAAACCAACTGGGTGTGGTCATTAAAAAGGCTGACGTCCAGTGGGTAGGGGTTTCTGTAATCTCTACATTAGGTTTTAAACAAGTGACAAGGAAAGCTTTACGGATATCAGGGGAAATCTGCCTATAAAGAGTAATGCCCGATTCTTCAGAGAAACTTTCGGGAATTAGGGTTGGTGACTCGGGTACGACAAGGGTACTTTGAACCACGACATCATCTACACTATAGACAATTTTAGACCTCTTCATGTTCATTATTACTTGTTGGGTTTCTGAATAATTCAACAGACACCATGACACGAAATCCTGGAAAGGCATTATCTGTTCCAAGAAAAAGAAAATAAAAAAGGACTGATGGACCCTATGGACATCTACCCCTTGTTCAAGCAGAGCTTTCAACCTTCTTTTAACTTCTGGTATAGGGAGCTGAAGGTCTGGGTCAAACACATTACACTCTCTATCTTCTAGGGTCGTTCTAACGTTAGAACTAGTAGAAACTTGTTCGCCTACCATTCTACGACTATAAAACAGACTGCAGATTGCAAACAAAGGGGTTTTGGAACCCTACTTGTCATGGGAAGCCTAAGAGAAACCTTCTCCCTGTCGTCCTTTTCGGCTTCTACACTTCCAGAAGCTTCCAACTATGATAGGTCCAAGAAAGAAAAGTCAATTTTACACATGCCTTGTTATATATATAAAACTTTTCCCAATAATTTCTTCCCACCTTCGCCAGCTATCCCTCTTTCACATGCGTCGATTTGCCGGGCATTGTTTCTAGTCCATTGATATGATCCCTTATTTACCCTTTTTCTGGTTTGACATCTTTTCATCTCCACCATAGGATATTCTGTTGGCTTTAAATCTTAGCCATCCATCGTATCCAACATCCTATAAGGATATGGTGGTATCGTTACCCGTCTTCTGGTTTTGGGTTACCACTTAATATTCCTCACGAGGTATGCACCCTCGCAACTACCTTCTCCACTTACCTATGGTGCTCTTTCACCTTGCGACGATCACCGAGGAGCATTGATCTTGTTCTTTAATGTATCTACAGTGGGGAGCTCTCCAAATGTCTAGCTTTCAGCACTTTTGTCGGTGGGATCCACTATGCTATTAACCATGCATCTTCTATCTCCACCGGTCGTAGATCTAATTCCCTTTCATTGCGAGCCGTTGATATGCCCTGACCTCTGTGACGATGTGATAACTTGTCCTTCGCGTCGTCAGATCTTTGACCATGCAGCCTGCACCGTTGATCTTCTACCTTGCTTTTCTTCTGTGATGGTATCGCAAGCCTTCTGGCGGTTTTCACTTATTGCCCAAATGCTCATGTGAGGGATCCTCCAACTACCATCTATCCTGGTGGTTTATCCCTCGTGACCACCCTCCTATGCTCTTTTCCGCGCAACTCCACGATGCGAGGGCGATCGGGGGCAATGGATCTCTTTCGCGCACCCAATCAACGGATGGGGCTTATCCGTATTTCAACCCTTACTTTGATTTTTTTCAGACTATAGATTATTGTCCTTTGTATCCATTTTTAATTATTTGGGCTAGCTTCTTATGCCTAAAGTGCAAAAAAACCCTTTATTTTTCTCATTATTTCCTCTCCACTTGAGCTGCTTCTTGGCCTTGGAAACCTGGACATGACTATGGAGGGGGGTTTAACCATCTCTTCAACGAATTAACCGGTGGAGTCAATCCTTCCCTTTGGATTTGTGCAAAAAAATTATAGGTGCCCACAACTGGCTCCAGTTGGGGATGCTATCCTCCTTGCGAGGTAGAAAAGAACTCCGTAGACTAAGTGCCTAGTCCATTGGGTTGTTAAAACTTTGGAGTCAACAACGTCTTCTGAATTCTTAGAATTGCAACTGTATCTTCCGCATATCTAGGCTACCCACACACGAAAAGAAAAAGGAACCATGGCTAGCCTTCTAGAACTTATCTTCTTTTCTTTAGGGTTTCAAGTCTTTCAAGTTTTCCGTCAAAAATTTCAAAACAACTGTAAAACCAAATGAAAAATATATACATAGGCTATGGTACATGAAATACGTTCTTCCCTTAGGACAAGTAATGCTTTAGTAACCTCCCGTTAACTGGACCTCCTAGCCAGGCAGATCCGTCTTGATGTTCCAGGACAAAAGAATTTATTCCTCAGATTGCTGCAATAATATATGGCCCCATCCCCATATGGTCAAACTTTCCATGTTTTTCTTCTTTAGGAGCGTTCCATTTCAAAACTAGGTCATTAACCTAAAAATAATCTTCCTTGGCTTTTTTGTCGATGGCTTCCTTCATTTTTTCTTGATGGCTTTCTACTTTGTCATATACCTTACTCCTTAGCTCATTCAGCTCAACTATCTGATTTACTCTTCTTTGCATGTGATTTGGTTCTTCTTCTATTCCCTGTATTAACCTCATGACAGGAAAACCTACAGATGCTGGAAAATTCACTTTGGCTCCATACACCAACTAAAATGGTGACATTCCAATGGCTCTTTTCGTGCTGATTCTATCGGCCCATAGAGCATATTTTAGCTTTGTATGCCAAGACCTCTTGTTATATTCTAACAGTTTTTTAATGATTCTTACCAGGCTCTTATTTGAAGACTCGACTAGTCCATTTCCTTGGGGGTAATAGGCCGTGGAATGATTTAGGTTGATATGGTACTTATGGCAGAAATTAACCATATTTTTGGAACAGAAAGCTGGAGCATTATCAGTCACAATTCTTTTGGGACATCCGAAACTGGACAGGATGTTATCTTCCAGAAAATCCATGATTACTCCTTCAGTGGCTCTTCTGGTATGTATAGCTTCTATCCATTTGGTAAAATAATCAGTAGCCGTCAGGATCCATCTATGCTGCCCAGAGGAGTTTGTGTTTATTTCTCCAATGAAATCTAAACCCCATTGTTGAAAAGGTGCTTCCACTATGATTGGATGTAGAGGAAGAGAAACAACCTTTCTTTTTCCATCAAAAATCTGACATTGGTAACAAACCACAGTCTCTTTGTAAACATCAGTAAACATCGTATCCCATTAAAACCCCACCCTCAGGGTTTTGTTTACTATCTCCTTCCAGGAATGGTGTCCTCCGCAATCCCCTTTGTGGAATTCTTCTTTTATTTGTTCAGCTTCCTTTTCAATCAAACAGTTTAGCAGCACCCCTCCAAGATCATTCCAATACAGGTATTGATTCATGATACAATACTTGGCAGCTTTTAGCTTTAAAGATATGGCCCTGCTTTTGCTTAACCTTGTAGGTGCCTGTAAATTCTATAGTACAAAAACAATGTCAGTATACCAAGGGGACTCAGAGAATTTAGGCTTCACTTGTATGTTTGTATTCGGATGGTTAGGATGGTCCTCCAAAAAATTTAGCTACAAAGAGTCACAATTTTCTTCAGTCGTTAACTTTGCTAACGCTTGACCTTTCACTACTTTAGTGGTTTTTATCTCCAAATCATATTCCAGTAATACTGCAATCCATTTGGCCCTTCTGCCTTCAAGATCAGAGTGGGTCAAAATGCTTTTCATAGCACTATTTGGGACGTAAGCAATGATGTGCAAGTGTATAATATAGACCATGAAATCAATCAAATATTTTATAAGAGCATAAGCCTGTTTCTCCATGATATCATATTTCAGTTCCCCTTCTCGCAGCACTCTGCTGAAAAACGCAATAGGTTTCTCAGCATTTTGGTCATTTTTTTGCAATAGAAGTCCAGCTATGTTATGTTCAGAAGCATATGAAAAATTAAGGAAATCTTTAGTAACGTTTGGGCTGGCCAACACCGGAGCTTCAGTGATGGATTTCTTGATTCCTTTGAAGGAATCTCTGGCTTCCTCGGTCCACTTTATTTTATTCTCCTTTCTTAACATATTTGTAATAGTTCTCATTATTTCAGCAAAACTTGGTATAAATCTTCTTAAAAAACCCACTTGGCCAATGAAAGATTGTGTTTCCTTTTTGCTTCTGGGCTCTCCTACTTTTTGAATAGCATTAACCCTCTCAGGATCAATCTTTATTCAATCCTTGGTGATGATACATCCTAAAATCTTAGCCTCATCCTGGGTGAAAAAGGATTTCTTGGGATTCAAGGAAATGCCATATTTCCTACATTTTATGAAAACCCTCTCCAAATGCTTGAGATGTTCTTCATCCGATTTTGAAAAAACCGTTATATCATCCATATATACCACCAGAAATTTATCTTTTTCTTCAGCAAACCCAATATCCATAGCTCTTTGGAAATTGGCTCCAACGTTCATCAGACCAAATGGCATCTTAGCGTACATAAAAGTTCCCCAAGGAGTTGTAAAAGCGTTTTTCTCTTGGTCTTCGTGGTGCACTTTAATCTGATTATACCCTAAGAAACCATCCATGGTGGAAATTCTTTCGACCCCTACCACCTGCTCTAAGATATGCTCCATTTTAGGTAGAGGGTAATTGTCTTTCATTGACGCTCTATTGAGGTTCCTGAAATCAATACAGATTCTGATTTCTCCACTTTTCTTTCTGACAGGTACCAGATTTGCTATCCATTGTAAGAATCTTAGGGTAGCAATTATCTTTGCATTGAAAAGTTTTTTGACTTCTTTCTCTATGATATCTTTTAACTTAGGATTGATTCTCCTTAATTTTTGCTTAAAAGGCTTCTCACCTAGATTGAGGGGAATGGCATGCTATATGCTTGAGGTATCATACTCCTTTAAGTCTTCATAGGTCTAGGCGAAAGCATCAGTGTGTCTTTTCATCAATTCTACATAGCGTCCTTTTTTGTCAGCATGTAACCTTTTAGACAATTTTACCATCCGAGGGTCTTTCTCTGTACCCAAGTTTTGATCTTCTACTGATTCGTGGGAAGGTTCAAATATTGGGTTTTTAGCTGCATCATCTTGATCAAATAGATTTTCTAGGGGTATCATACCTTTAGGGATGTAATTATTCTTCAATTGGATAATATCCTTACCACCCGTCCTATTTTTCCACCCTTGGTTTTCAGTTTCTTCTTCAGCATTATCTCCCTCTACAAGGTTTTCCAGGTTCTCATTTTCATTATCAATATGCACATTTGTAAACTCATCAAAAAGTTCTAAAAATATCCTGAGCTATAAGTCGTCCTCAAATACCTGCCAATACTTAGAATTATCAGGAATAGAAGGCCTGTTTATTTTTTGAACCTCATATTTGGTTTGAGAAAATATTGGGGTCTTAAAACCCCCAACAGTAGTTGCCAAGGAATCTACTACCTCATTTTCATGCCTGGGGATTACTCTAATCTTATGTTCCATGAAAAAGTTCCAAAAGAAATCCCAAACTTCATTTCTATATGCTGTCATTCTTGGGTGTTTGGCTTCGTAACTATCATTTACCTGGTTCACTACTAGCTCAGAGTCCCCAAACACTTCTATCTTCTTAGCTCCCAAAATTTTTAGAGCTCGTAATCCCAACAAAAATGCTTCGTATTCAGCAACATTATTAGTACATTCAAATGTCAGCTTATATGAAAGTTCCCTAGACTCCCTGTTGGGAGGAATGATCCAAACCCCTGCTGCAGCACTATTTTTGCTCACAGAACCATCAAAATACATTTTCCACCAGCCTTCTTCATTTTTTTTCCCACTCAGAAGCTTCATACCTGGCTACAAATTCCTTATCTTCATCAACTTCCATTTATTGGGGAGGGTTAGGATCACAACGAGGCCCATCAATAAAAAAAATGGAACAACCCATGTCTGTATCAACGACATATATAGGGTGAGTTTTAGGCTTGCTTTTGCTGCTGACAATATATTCCATCCCACTTTCCCTATATAATCTCCTATTTGCTCCAAAAACGGGAATTGTGGCATAAGATAAGTCCATCTGCATAGTTCCTTTCAACTTTGAAACCCAGGATCTTGACAAAATCATCCCAAACTTCGCAGGTACATCATCCACCACCACATCCATCATGACACTTTTAGCAGGGAGTTGGGTTAGAGTCACTATCATGTTCTTAATCAGTCCCATACATGGTACTTTTCTAGAATAAAAGGAGAAAAGGTCTTGGTATGGCCTAGTCACTTCTAATCCTACCTCTTTCAACGCAGATTTTGGCATCACGTTATGAGATGCCCCAGAGTCTATTAAGGCATTGTGCAAGATTTGATCATGGACATTTAGGCTTAAGTAGAAAGGAGGGACTTCTTCATCGCCTGGTTCCTCCATCTTAGATCCAAATATTATGGTAGGAGCATCATCAGATAGCTCCAGAATATCATGTTGATATTCATTTTTCCCTTTAACCATCTTTGTTATCTCTTCCCTGTACTCATTATTTTTCAGTAGCTCATTAAGAGGGATGGAGATCTTTACCTTTGACAGTTCAGCTTTGAGACTAAAACTGGGAGCAGGTTTGACTATCTCTATGACTTCTAGTGGTTTAACCTCCTTTGAAGGTTGACCATCTTCTTCTTTATTTTCAGGTCTCTTATTTGCAACAACTCCTTGTTGTTTCTCTTTCGGCTCTTCTGCATACTGTTGGGTCACTGGAGGTTGGTTCAAAGGAAGCTTTCTTTTATTCAAGGTAACTTCTCTATTTCTCAATTTCAGCTTTCTTTGAAGATCATCCACAGCATTTTGATAACCCATTAGGTATTGCTCAGATTCTAATTCAGGTTTTTTACTAGTACTTTCTTTGTTAAAAAAGTCATGTTCCCTTTCAGTCAAGTATATTTCATGGTCTAGGGAGTCAACAAAATGAATATAGGCATTAGTGGGACCTTCAGGTACTTTATCATCCACCATATTTTCAGCAAAAGGAGGACGCAATGGCTATTCTTCAGGATTTCTTTGATTTATCGCAGTAGGTGGTGGTCTTCTAAAGTTTGGGTTTCGGATCTGGTTTTCAGGATTCTCTCGGGGAGGAGGCTTGGTATCTACGGTCAACCTATCCATCAACTTTTCCATGGATTTCATCATGGTATCAAATTTTGCATTGTTAGAAGCGGATGATGTAGAAGTTTGGGTCTCTTGCTTCTTTCTTTTAGCCTCTGTTTTACCCTTTATCTTTCCTAAGGCCATGATGTTTACCTGTAGCTCTAGCGCATCTTTCAGCAGAGCAGGTAGGGAGGTAGATTTTCTTTTCCTTAACATACATGAGAAATCTCCATCGAAGGCGTCTGCAAAATGGAGTTTTGTAGCACCTGCCGAGGTCCTTAGGTCATCTGGAATAGAATTGTACGCCCTCATAAATCTAGCAAAAAATTCATGCACAGGCTCGAAACCTCTTTTCTTGAGGTGATTGTACTGGGACAAGACCAGGGCAGGACTTCCAATCATTTCCCATCTCTCTAAGAACAGTGTCTTAAATGCTGCAAAATCATTTATGGAAGCATTTGGTAACAACCTGTACCATTTCTTAGGTTCTCCAAACAAACTTTGGGCAAATAACCTCATCTTTGCATCATCATAATCTACTTCCTCCAAATCAATAAAATCTTCAAACCTGTCTACATGTTGTTTGGCAGAAAAAATTTCCCTCTCCATCATAGGAGACGATCCTTTGTGCATAGTTTTGAGGTAGATCATGTAAAACAGCTGGTAAAGCTAAAGGTGCAAATCTAGCAGACATGGTTACAGGCAGATTTGTGAAAGGGGTGGGATATCCTGGGAACAAGGTTTAGCTTTTCTAGCTTTGATAGTATCTAGTAAATCATGCCAGATAGGATCTAATAAGTAGGATTCAGGATTATTAAGATCTCCTTCACCTAGGGTTAGATAGGATTCGGATCTTGATCTTGGTAAATGTTTCTGAATGTCAATCTCTATATTTAATTCTTGAAAAATAGGTAATCTTTCTTCAGACACAATTCTTTCACTGTTCGAAGTACTAGCTTTGTCTTTTTCAACTTTTCTCCTAAGCAGACTTTCCAGTTTATCAACAACTAGCAGAATTTCAGAAATAGGATTACCACTAGTATGGATCTTTCTTTAGGCCAGGATGCCTTATTGAGATCTCCTTTAGAACTAGAATTCAGCTTCGGCGATCTTACCCATTGGAGTGCTTTCTTGAATATAAGTCTTTACGAGTGGAGTCACCAAGGAAAAATTGTACAACCTTCAAACCTATGGAAATCTTCATTTTCCCAAAGGGATCTCTCTTTTCTCCGAATCTTCGGAACTCTTTATCGTTCTTGCAAGGAAAACAAGAAAACTTGCGGTTCCCCAGCAACAGCACCAATTTGTTATCACCCAAATTGAACCCCAGTTTGTAAGAAGGGTAATTCGAGGTAACCACTAACCAATCTTTGGACTGATGTTACTGACCCAACACAGTCTGAGAGGGCTCTCTCAATAAACTAATGAAAAACTAGAGGAAATCAAGGGTGTCAACCATGAAAAAGGAATACCAGCATTCATTCTTCAAGATGTTCTATCAAAACATACACAGAAGGTCAAATTCCTATAGGAGAAAATATACTGATGTAAACCATTGGTTGGAGAACAATAGGGATAGCAGAAATGAACAAGGCATAATTTCTATGAATCTCCTTCAGATACTACACTGAACCAAGTATGAAGGAATAGTAAAAATATGGATTAACAGAGGGAATAAGCACATATCACATAGGAAAAGAAAGGACAGACTACTAGACCAATTACACAGGAATCCCTGGAAAATGCATGTAAGCTTCTGACAACTTTATTCAAAAAATATCTCTGAATAACAACAGTGGACAAAATATGCAGAGCTCCAAAAATTTCTCAACTGCTTTCCATTTGAAAATACATGGAACTTATAGTGGCCTGGAGTCTCATACTCGGCCGATGTGAAATAGAAATTAGTTACAATATAGGGACACCTCATCATAGTTCAGATGTCACTATCATAAAACATAAAATATAACAAGATAAGCCTAACTGCTTTCTTACATTTGCCAGTATGCCGTTAAACAATAAAATATATTTAAAGTATCTGTCTAATGGTGAAACTTCATTACATAATGGGAAACCCACTGCCACGTCCTGGAAAATCAAAATCCTAAATATATTACAAACTTTTATATAAAAAATAAACTGATATTTAGAAAATGCATAGATCTAAGATCTAAGGGGTAGCAGCTGCCAGTGGAGTGTGACAGGTATATTTATTCCTTCTGTATTTCTCTACAAGTATTCAAAGTTCAGGTGCTGGTATGTCGTAACTTGTCATTTCTTTCTTCAGGACCCTTATGTTAAGGTGATCAACAGAGGACATGGGTGGAAGCCCTTCAGCAATAGAGGTCAATCTGTACAACATCTTGAAATCTTTGTCCATCTTGTCCATCAGGATTTTCCTTGAAAGTGGCTAGCTCAGATGTTTGAACTTGGAATGATCCATCCGCCTGCTAATCATCAACTTTTTATGCTCACTTTGGGGAATCAATGTTTTCTTTTCATCCCAAAATGCACGAAATCCTTTTTCTACTTGTCCTCCAAACTATCCTTTGAACTCTATTAATTGTTCATTCAATTCATTTGCTTTGGCTTCCACAGCTTCGACCAACACATACTTCCCTAAGTTTCGTTTTGCTGCTGCAATGGTTGTGACCCTGTCTTTGATGCTCAAATCTATGATATCCTTATCTGTCAAACTATTTAAAAAGTTTATATTATTATATGCAGTCTCCTTTGGCCTTTTGTGCAGCTTTTCCTTCATGGCAGTGCAGCTCTTAAAGACATCAGTGACTATCTTCTCCTTTATGCTCATGAGGTCTAGATAAGGTCTGAACCTCTCAGCTTTCTGGATAATTAAATCCCAAACCAGATGCTTGCATCCCTGCATAGTTGTTTTCCCTATAATCTGCTGAGAAAACCTATTATTAATCGCTACTAATTCCTTATATTTTTCTTGTAGGTCATTTGTCTCTTTTTCCTTTTCGTCATTTTCTTCTTTTAATCTTTGATTCTCCTCTGTTAGTTCTCGTATTTCAACCTCCTTTATGTTGATCTGGGACATGGCCTGTACAATGCTGTCAGTACCATCCTTCTTCTGGTTTGAGTCTTCGCTTTCCTGCTGTGAACATATGTTTGACAAACTGCTCTTCAACTCTTCGATTAAACTCTTCAAACTCACCTTCTCTTTCTCCCAACATCCTTCTTTCTCTGCAAACCTTAGCAATTCAGCTTTATTATTGTTGATCTCCCTGCTTAAATCTTCTTTTTCTTGTATGAAATTTGTCTCTTCGGGGGCTTGTATCAACTGGATGTTGGGGATTTTCATTCTCTTTTGTAGGCTCTGGATCAAATTATCTTTCTCTATCAACAGTTTATTGCTTACTTTGCCTCCGCCATCCTGTTCAATTAAATCAAACTGCAGCTTTTTGACATGCTACTGAAGTGATTTATTCTCTAACCTTTCATGTTTTAACTGGGCATCCATTTTATTTATAGTAACTTCCAAATTAGAGATCTTCAAGGGTGCTTCCACTAAGTCATCATATAGACCTTCTCCAATTTTCCTGTGAAATTGAATCCTGTCTGGCAAGGGTATCTTCTTCCAGTTTATTCTTGCTTCTATCATTTTTTTTGTATTGGATATCGTTAGATTGAAAGTGTGTGTCTTGATATCCCTACTCGTCATCAAAGATGCCTCTATTTTATACAAACTCCTTAATGTGGGAATTAGTTCAAAAAGTTTCTATGCAGATGCCTTCTTATTTTTCCCATGATACTTAAACATATCTTCTTGGGATTGAAATTTACTGTCCTCACTCCCTCCTGCTGCATCTTGGAATTTATATTCTTGGACTCTGATTACTGGGGTTGATAACCCCTCTTTTTGTTCATCTATACTACCTATCAGGACAGCTGATTCTTCTGGTGTTTCAAATTTTAGTCTTTTCATTGATCTGCCCTGACCTCTGTGCCGATGTGACAACTTGTCCTTCGCGGCATCAGATCTCTGACCATCCAACCTATGCCGTTGATATTCTACCTTGCTTTTCTGCTGCGATGGTATCGCAATCCTTCTGGCGATTTTCACTTACCTCCCAAACAATCATGCGAGGGCTCGTCTAACTTCCATTTGCCCTGGCGGTTTATCCCTCGTGACCACCCTCCTGTGCTCTTTTCTGCATAACTCCACGCTGTAAGGGCGATTGGGGGCCGTGGATCTCTTTCGCGCACCCAATCAACTGTTGGGGCTTATCCGGATTTTAATGCTTACTTTGCTTTTTTTCGGACAATAGATTCTTGGTCTTTGTATCCATTTTTAATTATTTGGGCTAGCTTCTTATGCCTAAAGTGCCAATAAACCCTTTATTTTTCTCATTATTTCCTCTCCACTTGAGTTGCTTCTTGGCCTTAGCAACCTGAACATGACTATGGAGGGGGGTTTAACCATCTCTTCAGGGAATTCACTACTGGAGTTAGTCCTTCCCTTTGGCTTTGTGCAAAAAAATTATAGTTGCCAACAACTAGCTCCATCCGGGGATGCTATCCTCCCTGCAAGGTAGCAAAGAACTCCGTAGACTAAGTGCCTAGTCCATTGGGTGGTTCATTCTTCAGAGTCAACAACTTCTTCTGAATTATTAGAACTGCAACTGTATCTGCCGCATAACTAGGCTACCCACACACGAAAAGAAAAAAGGAACCATGGCTAGCCTTCTAGACCTTATCTTCTTTTCTTTAGGGTTTCAAGTCTTTTAGGTTTGCCGTAAAAAATTTCAAAACAACTGTAAAACCAAATGAAAAATACATACATAGGCTATGGTACATGAAATACCTGCTTCCCTTAGGACAAGTAATGCTTTAGGAACCTCCCGTTAACTGGACCTCCTGGCTAGGTAGATTTGTCTTGATGTTCCAGGACAAAAGAATTCATTCCTTGGATTGCTGCAATAATATATGGCCCCATCCACATATGGCCAAAATTTCCATGATTTTCTTCTTTAGGAGCGTTCCATTTCAAAACTAGGTCATTAACCTGAAAATAATCTTCCTTGGCTTTTTTGTCATAGACCGATGTCGTAATCCCTCATTGACAATAAATACCCATGACCAGCCAGAATGCATACAACGAAACTGTATATAAAAATAAAATAACAAATAACAGTAAAAGGAAACTAAGACCTCTAAGACTCATTGCATATATCAAGGAGAAGAAACATACACTTTATCATTTATAACAACTATAATTAACTCAAGATATTTAATTAGTTCACTTAAATTCTCTTTTAGTTTTAGCTAACCTTAACTCATTGACATACATAGTCAATCTTTAATTAATTAATTAACTAATATTTAACTTTGACTTTAACTTAGTTTACTTAAGGTAATTTTATTATCTTAACATAACTAATTGTAACTTGGCTTTAACTACTAATTTATATAGTTAACATACTATTAATAGCTAAGAGTTTCCCATGCATACTTGTGTATTTAGTTACTGTTTATCCATTCATAGCCATGCTTCAACTACCAGTCCTTCTTTAATCTTACCTACTTTATTTATCTTTTTAATAATCTTTATTTATAAATACCAATCCTATTTCCGTGGTAATAATAAATCATTTTATCTTTTATTCCTAATTTATAATCAGGAAAATATTAATCATTTTTCACTTAGGAATTTTAACGACATCCTTTGTCGAGGCTAGGCTACCAATGTACCTTATGTTAATTTCTTATTTTTACTTAATGGTACTTAGTATAGATTAGCCTCATGATAATAGTTAGATTATAGGAACTTGTTACTGCCTTGCGGCGACACCGTCAAATTTTCCACTAAATGGCTGCAACAATGCAAAATTCTCCGCTAAATGGCTGCAACACCTCCAAATTTTCTGCTAACTTCTCTCCTAAAGT
The DNA here is from genome assembly GCA_027924585.1 of Larix kaempferi. Lineage (NCBI taxonomy): Eukaryota > Viridiplantae > Streptophyta > Pinopsida > Pinales > Pinaceae > Larix > Larix kaempferi. The sequence continues at coordinate 22,856,460 of BSBM01001023.1, forward strand.
TTTTGCTAAATTTGTCGCTAATTGTTGAAACTTCATCAGAATTGCTAGAGATCACTTAAGGGATCTATTTTGAATATTATCCTTTGATGAGAAATGCAACAACCATTGTTTGAAGGAGTTTCAAGTATTGTTTGAAAAGAAGCATCATATTCCATTAGCATCATCAGTGGGCAATCAGATTGGTTTTGGTCACTATGCATGGTAATGAAAGCAACACTCAAATGAATCCTTCTAGTTTGGATGCTACACAGGTATTGGGTTGCATGAGGATATGCAACAAGTTCAATTTGGGGGAGATGTTGGGTCACATATTTTTCCATATTTTCATCACCTCTCGACATATATTTCATCCCTCTTCTTCCTATTTTTATCCATTTATCATTCCATTTCCCATCCATTTTCTGTAACTGCTTGAGAAATGTCATATTAGTCTCATTGGTGCTTTAGTGGTTAATCATGATTATTTTCCTTTATTTTTTATGAATTGAAGATGATTATGCATGATTTTACTCATGATGGTTTGTGGAGTGATTTTTCATATTAACCGCAGTAGCACTCATGGTTCAAGCCTCCAAAGATGGCATGCTAGCACACATCCACATGGATATTCACAACATGGTTTCATTCCTAGGATTGATTATGTGGATTTGTGATTTCAATTCATGCCCAAGTCCAACATGCGAGCCTCCAACTCATGATCAAACGGTTCCAACCAAAAACGTGTGCTAGATAAGAACACCTTTATTTGCGTCGTGATTTGCGAGCTGATTAAGCAGAATCTCAAAAATATGGGAAATGGGTTCTGTGCATAATGGCTTGAATTACCTGCCTTGCAAGGAAATATCCAAACAAAGGTATAGTATGATATATACAGCTGGTTCTCTAAACATGTAATTCATAGATTTGTTGTAACGTCGCCCATTTTGACCCTTGTAATATTTTGGGCTATAATGTAAATATTCCTAGCGTGGAGCTCAAGGCCAAGGCCCCGCTAGTGAACACTCGACCTGGATGAGGAAAGTATTAGATATTATGCTACCCATGTGCTAGTGAACCATGGAGATTGTAAATATGCATTTTAATATAAATGCCCACAACTAGCTATGCAATGCAACAAGAGATGGGGGCATGATGTTTACAAGGAAATTGGGAGGGAAATATTCAAACCCTTGAGCCAATCAAGTCAAGCCAAGTGTCAATGAGAGAACCCATGAAACCTCAACTACCCATGTTGAATTTTGTGCCCAATCATTAATTTCTCCCAAGAGTTGGTTGAGGTAGTTAATTCCTTGGGGAATGGAGAGGTATGGTTGTCCAAATTCGAGTATGGGAAAACCACCCTTCTTAGAATTTTGTGTTTGGCTTCTTGGGAAAAAAAAGAGCCATGAAATTTCTCCCAAGCTATCATTCATCCATCTAGTTTTGCTCTCTCACGAGTTTGGAGCTACCTGGGCATTTTGCTCCATTGATTTCCTGTGTGTTCCTTCATTTTCCTAGCTGGGAAGGGCGTTTTTGTTGTGGCTAATAGTGGGTAAGAAGGGGAAATGATTTGGGGTTTTATAGAGGTCATTTTGGCCCACTGAATGCTCATACACCTGTGGGAGAAATAGGTTTTCTTCCCTGTGGTTGATTCCCTCTTCCCACAATCCGTGTTGGGTGTGCAACTACTTGGGGAAAACCCATAGACCCTATTCTGTGAATCCCATGGTTGAATTGTGTATCTATGCCTAGTTTTGAGTTGTTGTGTGTAAAAGAAGGTTGGGGTTGAGATGGGTATCCATTGCTTTGGGTTGTGCAGAGCTTGAGAGTCCCTTTTTCCTTGTAGATATCATGCCTAGCTCGGGGGTGGTCTTTGAGTGCTGAAAGAATATAGGCTAGGCAGAGACCTATGGTTGGGTGGAATGTTGCAGCGACATAGCTAGTTGCTTGGGACCAATGCACAGTGAAGATGAGTATATTCTTATGTGTAATTATTTATGAAATGTTTTAACTTGATGATTGTATTGATGTGATTTTCTGCATATGAAATGTGTGTGGACTACTTGTTTATTTCCGCTGTGCATGTTTGTTGAAATTGCATCTGCACACATTGGTTTTGATTTGTATGAATCTAATGAATTGGGATGAGTTTACGTAAAAGCCCAGATTTTACTGCCATGTTCTCTTCCTTGCATTGGATAGAAGGGTGGGTACATTACATTTACAGTTACATCCAGTTTTCAAATTAGCAAATTTGTTGAAATAGATTCCAAGTTGGGAATTCGGTTTCTCATTCTCATGAGAGATTTGTATGTATAAATATGTAATCATTCTCATGTATGAGGGGAGGAGGAGAGCAAGTAATGTTATGCTGTAGAATTTGATCTAGACTCTGTTGTAATAATTTCATTCTGATAATACATGCTAGCAGTTCCTTGATTCTGGAGTTGCAGACTTTCATTGTGGAGATCCAGCTCTGCTAAGTGGAGGAAGGGCCTTGTTCCCTAAGCAGATGCTGATAGTGCCCTGTTCCCTAAGTAGATGATGATAGTGTAGATTGTTATTTTGTAGATTTGTTTATTATTTAGTTCATGCTTTCATTAATTAGATTTATCATTGTTGTTTTCATGTTAATTTCTTTTTGATAGATCGTTGGACAACATAGCACTTCTTTTAGATTTATGCAATTAGATCTTGCTTCATAAGAATTGATTTTGTTTGAAGTGTGATTAGATATACAGTTTGGTTTCATGAATAGGTTTTAGGCTTGATTTCTTTTCAAGAAGGTGTGATCTAGTTTACAAAGAATTTCGATTTCATACCAATAGATCAATAGTGTCAGGTAGAAATTGCGCTTGCATAGATCTTGCATGATAGCTTTGAAATAAAAGACTTACTCGGGTTGACAATTTATGTTCTAGTAGTATGAGCTGTATAATTAATTAGACAATTAATCCAACCAACACTAATCTTCTAGGTTTCGTCTTTTGACAGGAGGTTGTGTTTGGAAAGCCCGAAGCTTACTTGGTGAAGTGTTAGGACAGGGATACCACCGACACAAATGCCCTGATAATCCGAGATCCATTGTGACCCTTATTCCCTTCATGCGAAATCGATGTGCAGTATGTGTTGAAAATGAAGATGTGGTATTTAGTGTACTATTTTTTTAATGGTATTTACCATTCAGAGGAACAAGTAGATGAATGTTGAGCCCCTTGGTGTTACTAGGCATACTCTGTTGTTTAGGGATTCGTAGGTACTTTATTGTATGGGAGAAATGTTTCAAGGACCTATGTAGTTATATTTTGAAAGCCTGTATAGGCGTTTTTCATTTTAATGAGGACGTTTTGGCTCTTGGCCTGTGCAATCTTCAAATCTTGGAGTCGCTAATGCATTTACTATTTGAGTAATTTTTGGTCTTTGTTTTAAATAAAAGTAAAGCCTATGTTAATGGCAAGTTGTTTCTATTGGTTGCAAGTTTTAAATGTAAAAGAGTGAGGTCGATTATTTAAAATGTAAAAAAAATGAGTCCTGGGTTTGCTATTTGATGTTTCTCTTTCTTTTAGAGTTAGTGTGAATAATACTAAGGTTGGCGCCATTCTACTTGTGACTAGAATCAATATTGTTCGTTGTTCTGTTTGATACTATGTAAAGGAAAATGTTTAAGCCTGAAAGTTTGGGATGTAATGATTATGTATGACTTGTTGCTATAATGAAATTCCTCCTATCGTTTATCTGCTCTATGAAATGGCTAGCGCAAAAATCTGAGTAAAATGTTTAAATTCATTTTCTAGGTACCTATGGTAAATGTAAATGGAATCGACCCCTGGTCTTTAATTTTCCTATTCTAAGACTCTGTTTATTTATAAATGTGGGGGTGAAATTTCCTTATTTAATACTGTAAATCGACTCTTGATAAATGGATCTAGGGTTTACGCAAAACTAAAACCTTTGTCGTTGGTGTTGAGTTTAATACTCCCACGTCGATAACTGGATTTGTATTAATTCATGAGTATTAATCTAGGTTTAAAAGTAGAGCTCTAGCACGAGCTTTCTTTTCTAGAGAGATTCAAATAAGAAATCGACTCTGCCATGTGAAGAACAGTTCCAAAAAAAAAGTTAATTAAATATTTACATTTAATACTATTGTAAAATATCTAGGATCTATGATTCCAGTGTTATGATTTTGTGTTGAGCAAACGATGTTTATGACATTGAAATAATTCAACATAAGATTTATAAAATGAGTATTCATTATGTGTTGATTCCTGTAGATGTATGTAGAGTTTGAAATGTAACTGTTTGGGTTTTGAAAGTTTCGTATAAGTCTGGAAAGTTCGTTTTCTAGATTAGAAAAGGAAGAAAGAACTACCCTATGTTAGCATAATAATAGATAAAACTGTAAATGTTAACTATCCATAGTAAAATTATTTAAATAAACCCAGGGCTCCATGACTAAATACTTTTGTCAATGGACAATGAAAATAGATATTTTAACTGAAGTTCATAAAAAATTTGTAGCTTAAAATGGGAATTTCAATGACTGTAAAACTCAACCCTTAATTCTATTAAAGTACCAAAACATTAACTGATGTAAGTAAAGTATAGACGTCTTAAATAAGGTTGAGCTGCTTGCAATAAATCTATAATCCTTCACACTTCAAACACCAATTAATAGGAAGTAGTCTTATCTGAGGTGTGGAGTGGTAAACGAATAACCTCAGAACTGCCATGTTCCTCCCAACCTTTGATCCATAACCATTCCTCGTTCTTATTCCGATCACCCCCGAGCCAGTTCGAACATGCAAGAAAATATAGAACACCCAAGGAAGAGGTTGTTGGTATCTTGGAGCTAATCTCTGTATCTTCTAAGTACAATATTTGGGATTCTCTCCAATCCTATATAGAAATAATGATAAGATTAGATGCACATTCTTGGCTCTTTCCCTTATATTTATAGGTTTCTTTGGAATGTGGTACTTTTGTTATCTTGAGTTAACATTAATATTTTTAATATCTTCTTGAATTTAACTCTTAGTTTGAAATATATGTAATATATTGAGAAGATCATTTTTAAATTATAATTTCTGATAACTTGAACTTCTTAAATTGTTTCTATTTTGAGTTTAGAAAAAGAAATTTGGTTTATTTATCTAGTTTATAAATTAACATATATATATAATATATATATACATATTTACTTATATATATATATATAGGCTTCACTTATTTAATTTACTTATCTTTTATTATTCAAATAACTTCACATATATAATATTTTCATATATATGTATATAGACTTCACTTATTTAATTTATTGATATTTTATTATTCATGCACATCATATAGCACAATTGTATATTCGATGGTTCCTTAATTTATGTCAATTCTTTAACAAAGCCTCTTGTGGGGTTTGGATGGTCAAGTAAGATAGGTAGCCCTAGATTCCGTTGCATACTCGATTACCTCGTATTCGTGGCACTATCTTTCAGTCATTTATGAGAAATAGATAATGATTCAATTGATCAATTTGAATAAGTATGATGAACGTTGGTTCTATTCATAGTTTTTCAAGCTCAACACCCTTAAGTGAGGTAACCCCTAGTGCTATTCAGAGCTTATGCTCAACACTCTCAAATGGGCATTACACTAGTGCAATTCAAGACTGTGCTCCACGACTTATGCCCAACATTCAATCATTTATCAGTTGGGGTTACCTATGTGGTCGAGAGCTTACGCTCAACATATCATAGAAGTCAATCATGTATTACCAGAACTTATGTATGGTATAAAACAAAGGCCATCTCAGTATATTAGTGCTTGTGCCCACCACATAATGAAAATCGACCCAGTACATCTGGGCTTATGCCCAGTACATAAAAATAATCCGTGTCCATCAAGGCTTATGCTCAATATATATAAAAACAATTAAATCATGTGCATTGGGGCTTAGACTGAGTATATGTAACAAAAGTAAAACATGTGCATTGGGGTTTACGCCCACTATCTATATAATAAAAATAAATAATGTGCATTGGAGCTTACACCCAATATATAATATAATCATAGTCAAAGTTTCGAGATATTACAACAACATTTTTTTTAAATACTGTGATAGCAAATACGTTTCTGAGCTTCCCCTCTCCATCGTAGCTGCACATCAAATGAATATGGGAAAGAAAAAAATAAATATGCATTGAAGAAACCCTAATGAAACACAAGGAGCTTGTCTTCTTGTCCTTTCTGAGAGAAGGCCAAAGCTCCGCTCCTAAATAATAGATGTTCGTTTCAATAAGGGTAAGGGGGGCATTTTTCGAGCAAGTGCTTTAGGCAACACCTTTCAATTTAACATTAACTTAACACTATACCAATCTTCTTTTTCACTGACCGAAATAGGAAACACCTTTGAATTTAACACTATACCAAGCTTCTCTTTCACCTACCGAAAGATGTTCGAAGTTATTTTTTAATGGCATTTTTCTCTTCTTGCCTTGATAGACTTATTGGGCCAGGAGCATTGATTCTTTGATACACACTCTAGAGGAAAGGACTTGGTCTGAAACAAAGGGTACAAAATTCAAAACCCAAAACCATATAAATAAATTTAAATTTGTCTTGAATATAGTCAGAATCAAGAGCCACTTGGTAGTTTACCTTCCCCCTAACTTCGAACTATGATAGTGTAATATCCCTCTTTTACCCCCTTTCTATTCTTTGTAGGTGTAAATGTTATTGTACTTGTTTGCTGGTGAGGATCTCAAGGACAAGGCCCCACCAGTAAACGTTGTAAGCTAAGTAATTTAAATTGTGAATGGTAGACGTAGGAGACTCAACTCATATTGCAACCTAACGTTGACGGCGTGAATCCTCTCAGGAGGAAGAGGTGAATGGATTGGAAGCCATGACTTGATGACATATGTTATCTTGTTGTCGCAAGCACTTGATTGAATGGTAACGTTCACCAAAGGATACTGAGTTGTTTGGGTTTCGGTTAGTCCTTGAAGGGGATGCCGAAGTTACCCTTAACTGTCGAGAGGCAGTAAAAGTATCCTAAGACCTAAAACTTAACACTAGGTTAATCTATGCTAAAAGCTCTTAAGTAAAACTAAGAAAATTCTACGGATGTCCTTGACATTTTAGTCTCGGCAGAGGACATCAAGGATTTTCTTCATAGAAACCCACTACCTAGTTATTTAGCATACGCGAAGCTATTTTGATATGTATTATTAGTTATAATAATAATTGGTAATTATATAAACTAATACATTGAAATGCAAAGAGAAACTATCTATATATATATGGAAACTCTTGCATGTGAGTTTTATCACTTGGATAAATATTATTAGTTGTAATAATATTTTGTAATGCAAAGAGAAACATTGCATATATATAGGAAATATTATTTGTGATAATTAATCTTATAAGCAAGGCATAAATATATATCAAGGGAAATGTAATTACATACATTACCTTGTAATATAATGATAATCCCATTTGACTATATAGAGATGTCCATATAGCTTGGTAATCATAAAGAAAGGAACATAGTTTTTAAGTGGTCCTTGAGAGAAGAGATAAATAGTTATAATTATAGGGAATATGATTTAAAGATCATTAATGATCATCATTTACTAATTACATTACTATTTATAGTTATGTATATAAACAACACAGGTTAAGGAGATAGGTTTTTGTAAATTATATTATTGCTTTGTAGTCATATTTATGAAGTACTATATTTATGAATTATTTTTTATTAAGTTTCTAAAGAAAGTTTATTATTATATTAGTTTATCTCTTTATTAAATGTATGTGCGTTATACTTCTTGGTAGAAAATATTATTTACTAGCATGAAATTACTTCTTCTTTAGGGTAGTAAGAGATTAAGTTTTTAAAGAAACGGTTTATTATTATATTAGTTTCTCTCTTTATTAAATGTATGTGTGTTATACTTCTTGCTAGAAAATACTATTTTCTAGCATGTAATTACTTTTTCTTTAGGGTTTCGTGGAGAATATTATTTGTTAGCTAGTAATTACTTCGTCTTTATGACTTCCTCAAGAGTAATTTATTAATTACGGCTGGTAATTACTTCTTCTTTTATGGCTGCCTTAGGCATGAAGGAGGGGAGTTTTTTTCTCAGAGTCTTTAATGCCCCTAGGTTTCCATTTGGAGAGCATGTCGAGATGCTTGAAGGAGTTATTTAATTTCTGATTTTGTATGTTATTGTTAATTTCTGATTTTGTATGTTATTGCTTGCTCATTTGGAGAGCATGCCGAGATGCTTGAAGAGGGTGGTTGTGTTTTCTTTAGGCATTACCTTGATTTCCATTCTAGGCTATGCATCTACATGAGTACCTACGTTTTTACTCCCTGGTAGTAATGGTAGTAATGTGCAGAGTTTATACAATTTTTTGAGTGGTAATTATATATGGGATTGCATGCTGAAGCTTATGTTTGTGTGCATGCCTGGTGTGAACTTGTTTTCATAAGATATATATATATATATATATACACACAGAAATGAATTAGTATATATATACTAATTCATTTCTGAATCCTTGTGTATATGATTTAAGTAGAAATCGTGGGCTTGCTATAGCAGGCATGATTGTATTTTAAAATAATCATTTAATTTGATCCCTGTGCGTTTGCTATTTGTTTTGCATATATATTTGTTGGGCAGTGATTGAGGTTGTTCCCTGTGCTCTATTAAATAGATTATATATAATTGCATATTAGTGGATGGATGGCACAAACGCCTTGGATTAGATCCTAGTATACATTTTCCTTTGGGAGTATATATGAAGAGATTGTAGGATAGTTTATTCCTATGTTTTTATTATTTATTGTTGGAATTCCCTCGGTATTAATGTGCATATTTTTCGAGAGGGAGGAATGCTATTTTCGAAAACCCTGTACATGCACTAATTATGATATGCTTTCGGGAAGGGAAGGCTTGAAAGCTCGATCCCAAAGCTTAGCTCTTCTTATGAGTATGGAAAGTCTGTTAATGTATATATTTATGCTGAGTGTATCCTTTGCAAAAGGTTCAGAGCCTACGGGGCAAGGATCCCCGTTGGTTATATTATATATGCTAAATTTCATAATATAAATGCTGATGTACATATTGCGCACGGATTGAAGGATCCATGTTCACCTTCCAAACTCTTATGTTACATATTAGCTTACTGATTCGTTGATTGAATGAATGCACATGGGTAGGAGATTGACCCCTTCCCTCTTTTATTTCATTAATATAATAGAATACCATTGAAGGTTTGCGTAGGGACAGGGAAATCGATCCATGTCCTTTTTTATTTCATTGATTGAGTTTGCAATTTGGTTTCCATTTGGGTTTTTGCACAGAGATTGGGGATATCTACTATCTAGTTATGCTCCACCGATGTTATGATTACCAATAGATTTGCATTATTTTTCTAATTGCAGGCATTGGGAGGTTTCTCCCTGTATGATGTTGGTTTCATATTTTAATATCGCAAGCATGTTTCCAAGTGCATATTCCACAGATGTTTGGGGAAAGGACGACTAGTAATACACCATCCGTGTTCCCTCTTTCAGGGCATAAACTTATGCTTATGCAGGTTCAGGATCTGTTAGTGTAATGCTCTTTATATTATGCAAGTTAGAGAATCCCTACAATGCCTTTGAGATAGATGGCTAATTGTTTTGGAAAGTGCTCTTGGTGAGAGGCTTGAGAAAGTAGAAAATATTGCACACACTGTGTCGCAGATTGTACTCTTCTATTTGTGATGAATAAATATGTGACATTTCCTTGGTGGACGTAGACCAAAGAGTTGGGTGAACTACATATACAGGTCTCCTTCTCATGTGTACTTGATGTGTTTTAATTTACTTTAGAATTTTGATTTAAATTGATAAGTTGTTTTATCTAAATGCATGCTATATGTCTATTTCGTAAGTTAAATGCGATGGGTTACTCGTGGTGGTTTTAATGGCATAATGATCATGAGAATTATTCAGGGTTTACCCTCTTGTATTGTTATGTACTAATTTGTTAAGACTCGAATAATGATGATGTTTAGATGAATATGGCTAATATTGCTTAATGTGTAAAGTGTTATGGAATGAGGTAAATGCAATGATTGAACAAGTGTTATATGCAATACTAATTGTGAATGGAGTACATATATGACCTCGTATATAAAATGACTAATACCTTGATTGTTGATATAGAGGAAAAATTTTACACCTCGTTCCTTACAAGAGAAAGCGATGATATGGGTATGTTACAAAGTGGTATTAGAGTTGAAGTTTCAGCATTAGGGCCTATGTGGGATCAGCATGAGGTATGGAAATATAAAGTAAGCTAAAACTACCATGTTTCATTCTTCATTATACTAGTAAAATGTACTCTGATATAGTGCTCAAGGAGTAGCATTCTCCTATTAAGATTGTACGGCCTCTTGGATAAATGATAGAGATACAATCGCACACTTAATTGAAAGGAATTTATGGAATGCATGATAAATTTGTGCTATCCTAAAGTAGTAATTTTTTTTTGTTATTATGTATTTTGTCAAGATAGTAGACTGCGAATCCTTTTTTTTTTGTATATTTATCATATGTAGGGAAATGTTTTTTTAAGAGTATGCTTATCTTGGATGACTAATAAATTGGTTGATTGTATCAAGATCAAGAGAAATGTTTCGGTCCATCTTTCTTGTATAAATGAAAATATGGAATTATATGGTGAGGTACGTTATCACCTTGACCAACAAATTTGTGGATTAAAGCTGGGTGATGTTTTGGTATTATGTACTATGTGGATGCATAAGAAATGGAATTTCGATTATGATTTAACCCTTGATACATTCAAGAAGGAATGAAAAATTTCTCTAGAATCTCTTTGATATATATATATAGAGAGAGAGATGTTTATCTGCAGAAATTGTTTTACAATAATCTTGTAAATGTATAAAGACGCAAGTTGAAAGCAATGGAATGATGATAGAATGACCATTTAAATTATTGAAGAGGTTGTAGACTTATTAGGGGGATAAGCTATTATACCTCATAATAAATCAAAGTTAATGAAAAGAGAACAATCAATGTTGTGCTAACATTGCAGCTTATGATCGCAATATTGTCATTATCTACACGACTTGTTGAAAGACAAAAGGCATGATGCATATTCTGCATAAATTATGGTTAGCATAGTGAAGGACTCACAGGGATATATACTGAGAGCATGAGTAAGATAAGTAAATAGGTAAACCTATTATTTATCCAATTATGTCGCATATTGTGGCGACTCATGGAATTTTGAGATAAAGTTGCAAAGAACTATGATTTGTTATGTCATACAAAAATATTATTGTGTTTTTGTGATTGACACTTGAACTCCATGAGGATTTAGCTAATATACCTATTTGGTTGATGTGTGCGAGGAATTGATCGCACGAAGTAAGGGATTGGCATTCCAGAACCAAGTTAATCAATGGCAAGAGGATCGCTAAAACCAAAGGGATTTCCAAAAAGGCACTAAGAGAGTGTGAAAAGAGAATTGAAGATCTTCAGAGCATCAAGAGCAATTAAAAGATAACTCTACACATAATAAAAAAACCTCATCCTAATAAGATAAGTTGGAGGGGGAGGGAGGTTCCCTGCAAATTAAAATAAAGCTAACATAAAATAAAGCTAAATTAAATAAAAATCTAACCAATGAAAAGGAACGAAGAAGAGAAGGTTAAGTTTGGAGCACAGACTTGAATCATAACAACCATAGCTATATATGGATTGAACACGAGAAGTGTTCTGGTAGGATTACTACCAATTTATTGAAGGAGGAATTGGACACGAGAAGTGTTATGGTAGGAGCACTACCATTTGCATGCAATTCCTTGTGAGGCAATGAAACACGAGATGTTTTTAGGTAGGAGTACTACCAGAATGCAGGAGCACTGCGATACCCTATGAGGGTGTGTAAATGTTGATTCTAGGATTAAGAGAGTTAAAAGTCCCTTGGCCACTCTAGGAAACTCACATATGCCAAGGGAGTGTTGGGGTTGTTCGCTGTAATTATAAGTTTTCCTGGACTCAAGCGAGAAGGCTTGAGGGGAAAACGATTTCCTGGACAGAAGCGATAGGCTTGAGGGGAATAAGAAATTTCTTGGATTGAAGCAAGAGGCTTGAGGGGAAAAAGAAATTTCCTGGACACAAGTGAGAGGCTTGAGGGGAAAAAGAAATTTTCTGGACTGAAGCGAGAAGGCTTGAGGGGCAAACGATTTCCTGGGCTCAAGCGAGAGGCTTAAGGGGAAAAATAAATTTCCTGGACTCAAGCGAGAGGCTTGAAGGGAAAAAAAAATTTGTGGACACAAGAGAGAGGATTGAGGGGAAATAAAAATTTCCTGGACTCAAGCGAGAAGGCTTGAGGAGAATGAGAAAATAGTTCCTCGTCTCATGCGAGAAGGCTTGAGGGGAACAAGAAAATAGTTCATGGTCTCAAGCAAGAAGGCTTGAGGGGAACGAGAAAAGAGTTCATGGTCTCAAGCGAGAAGGCTTGAGGGGAATAGGAAAAGAGTTCTTGGTCTCAAGCGAGAGGGCTTAAGGGGGGGGAACAGTTTTTCCTAAAGCACATAAACTATTGTGTGATGTGTTGAGATGGCGCACCGGGAAGTGTTTCCTACTATGCATGCACGAGTTATGCACACATTCTTATGTTATGAAATTGTATACTTAAATTATTCAAAATTATGTTGAAATATGCATGTGCTATGTATGTCTTGGGCATTAATAATATTCTTTAGAAGAAAAATCAAGTAGATGAAGACTAAAGGTACATAAAAGAAGTGCCATGACTAGAACTTGAAAAATATTATCTTAGATCAGGATTTTATCTATGACTCACAAATCTGCAGGGGCAAGAAATTACCAAGAAGATATTAGTAAGAAAACCAAACTCTGAAAATGGTTTCCAGGAAAAGGCCACAAAACGGAAAATGATTACTTATGTTCTAATTGATTTTTGGCAAAATTACCTGTATGCATATATTTACAATAAGATGATGGAAACACAACTTGTGTTGCCTGTAAAAAGTACAAGCTATGAACGACATCAACTTGACGAGATCATGAAAAGTTTAAAGGCAAGCAAAAGATGACAAAAGAATATTGTACAAATGAACCCAAGAGTGGGAAACCATTGGTTGGACCACATGAAGACCGAGGATAGTGTTATTCTTAAGGGGAGGAGGATGTAATATCCCTCTTTTACCCCCTTTCTATTCTTTGTAGGTGTAAATGTTATTGTACTTGTTTTTTGGTGAAGAGATCAAGGCCAAGGCCCCACCAGTAAACGTTGTAAGCTAAGTAATTTAAATTGTGAATGGTAGACGTAGGAGACTCGGCTCATATTGCAACCTAATGTTGATGGTACAAATCCTCTGAGGAGGAAGAGGTGAATGGCTTGGAAGCCATGACTTGATGACATATGTTATCTTGTTGTCACAAGCACTTGAGTGAACGGTAACGTTCACCGAAGGTTACTGAGTTGTTTGGGTTTCGGTTAGTCTTTGAAGGGGATGCCGAAGTTACCCTTAACTATCGAGAGGCAGTAAAAGTATCCTAAGACCTAAAACTTAACACTAAGTTAATCTATGCTAAAAGATGTTAAGTAAAACTAAGAAAATCCTACAGATGTCCTTGAAATTCTAGTCGGAGCAGAGGACGTCAAGGGTTTTCTTCATAGAAACCCACTACCTAACTATTTAGTATAAGTGAAGCTATTTTTATAATTATTATTAGTTATAATAATAATTGGTAATTATATACACTAATACATTGAAATGCAAAGAAAAACTATATATATATATATATATATAGAAACTCTTGCATGTGAGTTTTATCACTTGAATAAATATTATTAGTTGTAATAATATTTTGTAATGCAAAGAAAAACATTGCATATATATATGAAATATTATTTATGATAATTATTCTTATAAGCAAGACATAAATATATATTAAGGGGAATATAATTACAAACATTACCTTGCAATATAATGGTAATGCCATTTGACTATATAGAGATGTCTATATAGCTTGGTAATCATAAAGAAAGGAAAAAGGCTTTCAAGTGGTACTTGAGAGAAGAAATAAATAGCTATAATTATGGGAAGTATGATTTAAAGATCATTAATGATCATCATTTACTAATTACATTACTATTTGTAATTATGTATATAAACAACACACGCTAAGGAGATACGTTTTTGTAAATTATATTATTGCTTTGTAATCATATTTATGAAGTACTATATTTATGAATTATTTTTTATAATACAGGTGTATATAGAATGAAATACCTTTATAGTGGAGAAAAGTTAGCCATATACAAACGGTTTATTATTATATTAGTTTATCTCTTTATTAAATGTATGTGAGTTATATTTTTTGGGTAGAAAATATTATTTACTAGTATGTAATTACTTCTTCTTTAGGGTTTCCTTGAGAATATTATTTGCTAGCTCATAATTACTTCTTCTTTATGGCTTTCTCGAGAGTAATTTATTAATTACTAGGTGGTAATTACTTCTTCTTTTATGGCTGCCTTGCACATGAAGGAGTTATTTAATTTCAGGAGTTATTTAATTTCTGATTTTGTATGTTATTGCTTGCTCATTTGGAGAGCATGCACAGAGGATTGGAGGAGGTATTTAATTTCTGATTTTGTATGTTATTGCTTGCTCATTTGGAGAGCACGCGTAGAGGCTTGGAGGAGCTATTTAATTTCTGATTGATTTTGTATGTTATTGCTTGCTCATTTGGAGAGCATGCACAGAGGTTTGGAGGAGGTATTTAATTTCTAATTTTGTATGTTATTGCTTGCTCATTTGGAGAGCATGCATAGAGGCTTGGAGGAGGTATTTAGTTTCTGATTTTGTATGTTATTGCTTGCTCCTTTGGAGATCATGGGCAGATGCTTGAAGGGAGGTATTTAATTTCTGATTTTATATATATTATTTGCTTGCTCATTTGGAGGGCATGCCAAGATGCTTGAAGAAAGTGGTTCTCTTTTCTTTAGGCATTACCTTGATGTCCATTCTAGGTTATACATCTCCATGAGTACCTAGGTTTTTACTCCCTGGTAGTAATGGTAGTAATGTGTAGAGTTGATACAATTTTCTGAGTGGTAATTATATATGGGATTGGATGCTGAAGCTTATGTTTGTGTGCATGCCCTGTTTGAACTTGTTTTCATAAGCTAGCTATATATATATATATATATATATATTCTATGCTAATTCATTTTGGATTGCTTGTGTATACTATTTAGGAAGAAATCGTGGGCTTGCTGTACTAGGCATGATTGTATTTTAAATTCATCATTTAATTTATAAATGTTAGATTATATTGACGCTATTTCTTGTTGATTGAATGTACTATGGGAGAATATCCATGTGCATGTATTATATATATATATATATATTGTAGGGAGAATATCCCTACAAGTTTGCTATTTTTTTTGCATATATATTTCGAGAATCTCTTTTATATATATATAGAGAGAGAGAGATGTTTATATGCAGAAATTGTTTTACAATAAACTTGTAAATGTATAAAGACGCAAGTTGAAAGCAGTGGAATGGTGATAGAATGACCGTTTAAAATATTGAAGAGGTTGTAGACTTATCAGGGGATAAGATACTATACCTCATAATAAATCAAATTTAATGAAAATAGAACAATCAATGTTGTGCTAACATTGCAGCTTATGATAGCAAAATTGTTGTTATCTTCATGACTTGTTGAAAGACAAAAGGCATGATGCATATTTTGCATAAATTATGGTTAGCATAGTGAAGGACTCACAAGGATATATACTGAGAGCCTGAGTAAGATAAGTATAATAAAAAAAAACCCTCATCCTAATAAGATAAGCAAGAGGGGGAGGGAGGCGCCCTACAAATTAAAATAAAGCTAACTTAAATAAAAATCGAAACAATGAAAAGGAACGAAGAAGAGAAGGCTAAGTTTGGAGCACACACTTGAATCATACATAACAACCACAACCGAATATGGATTGAACACGAGAAGTGTTTTTGCAAGAGTACTACCAATTTATTGAAGGAGGAATTGGACATGAGAAGTGTTATTGTAGGAGCACTACCATTTGCTTGCAATGCCCTCTTAGGTAGTGAAACACAAGATGTGTTTAGGTAGGAGTACTACCAGATTGCAGGAGCACTGCAATACCCTATGAGGGTGTGTAAAGGTTGATTCCGGGATTAAGAGACTTAAAAGTTCCCTGGCCACTCCAGGAAACTCACGGATGCTCACTGAGTGTTGGGGTTGTTTGCTGTGATCATAAGTTTTCTTGGACTCAAGCGAGAAGGTTTGAGTGGAAAACAATTTCCTGGACTCAAGTGATAGGCTTTAGCGGAAAAAAAATTCCTGGACTCAAGGGAGAGGCTTGAGGGGAAAAATAAATTTCCTGGACACAAGCAAGAGGCTTGAAATGGTAATTGGTAATTATATACACTAATACATTGAAATGCAAAGAAAAACTATATATATATATAGTTTTTCCTAGACACAAGCAAGAGGCTTGAGGGGAAAAAGAAATTTCTTGGACTCAAGTGAGAAGGCTTGAGGGGAAAACGATTTCCTAGACTCAACCGAGAGGCTTGAGGGGAAAAATAAATTTCGTGGACTCAAGCGAGAGGCTTGAGGGTAAAAAGAAATTTCCTGGACACAAGAGAGAGGCTTGAGGGGAAAAAGAAATTTCGTGGACTCAAGCGAGAAGGATTGAGGAGAACGAGAAAAGAGTTCGTGTTTATGAACGACATAATATTTACCACCTAATCCTAAGCTCTAAAGTCTCTAGTTTAGGTCTCATATTTACTTTTTACTTTGTATTATTCTTTCTTGTTTTCTTTGTATTATTTTGTTAATCTCCCTCTCGACACAATTATTAACATTGTCATATCTCATTTTATTTAGTATTGTAAATCAAATTAATATCTCTCCTTACTCCAAAAAGATAATTTTGTTTATGTATAGATTTAAATTGTTAAATTTTGTATATGTTTTTTTGGTTATAATCATATATAGATTATTCTAAACTAATTAGAGAATATTAGTATTTTAATGACATTATAAGAATGGGTTTTGCTCCTCACAAACAATATTTTTTAGCAGGAGCATTATCTTTTAATATTTTGGATATATTCTTTTGTTTTCCAAAATGTACTTTCATTACAAATTTTGATAACAACATATGAAACATTTATAAAATAATGTTATTTCTACTAATTGTCCTCTTGGTCATGGTATTAGCCGCATTTGTAATGCTGAGAAGTTAATGGTATATATATTAGTTCTAGTCTTCATCATGATATTAACAACCTATATGTAATGTCCAAAAAATCATTGTGTATCAACTAGTTCTTCCATTAATCTTTTTAATGAAAGAGAACCTATATGTAATGTCCAAAAAATAATAATTGTGTATTAACTAGTTCTTCCATTAATATGTTTAATGAAAGAGATCTAGTTCAATTGGTGATCATAATTAGGAAGTTATGGAGGAGGATTCGATACTAGCATGTTCCAACCATGCAAATTCATAGTTACAGAATGTGACATTATCAAATAAATTAAGAAATGAAAATGTAGAGAAGTATTTTATTTTATTTTGATTTTTTTATTGAGTGGTAGAAAATTAAAGCAATAATCATTCCCCTTACAATGTATTGATAATCCTTCATTCATTATTCATTTCATCCTTCACAAACAACACCATAAATCACTGAGGATTGTACAACCTAAAATATCTCTCTTTTTATGATGGGTAGTTATGAGGGACAGATGGGTAATTATCACGAGGCATTCATTGGCTAGACAAAAATGTATGTAAACCCATTTGGCTAGCCACCCTCACCCTCCCATTGTTTCCCATAATTACCTAAGCGGAGTTTAGATTTTAGGTTTTAAAAATAATCATGTTTTTTTGAAATCTGTTGGCATTGCACATTTGTCCTTGATCAACAAGAGGCATCATCCTTGCTACAAAGTCATTGTGCATTTTTAAGCCTTCAAAAATATCTCATTATGTGCCATTGTTTTTCTTTCAACATTTTTCAATCTCATGTTGTATAGGTAAACAATTTTTGAATTACTTTATTGGATGCTAGTATTTTTTCTTCCGCACAATCACCCCAAAATTGGTGATCTCCAACTTTTGGATTCAACTTCAATGTGTCCTCTAGCCAGATTCTAGAAGTAGTGTGGAATGCCATTTGTTGGCTTCTTCATTTCTTGGAAGCATTAAACATCATGGAAAAGCATATCCATTTCCTAAATGATGATGGTTTGGAACAAGGGGCTTTTTTGAGAGAGCTCACACTCTCCTAGCCTATCAATGCTTTGAGGTCATTATGTTCTTGTAATTTTTTTGTGTGGACCATTGTTACCGAACTTTGATTTTTTTTGTTAGAGCTTACTAATAACTACTTGATTATTGCACTTGAAAACTATTGGACATTCCTTGTTGCTACTACCACATATATGATTGGATGACAAAAATATGGAAATTTCATGATTTCATATCCAACTTTGTAAAACAATTTACACCCTTGAAACTATATGTAACATACCTCAAAATTCGAGTTAATAAAAACTGTTCAACTTAAGAACATCACCTCCTAGTTTACCTTCATGGAAAATTATGATGAAATGGTAATCAATACACTTCATTATGAATACAGGAAAATTATGATGAAATGGTAGTCAACACCACTGAGATTCTCTTCCTTGAGTCTAGTATATAATTGGACACAATTATTCTTAATACTTGTGAGTTCTTTCTTCACTATATTATATAGATACAAAACCAATTCTCATTGATATTAACCCTTATGCTTCTTTAAACAACACATTATTCTTTTTGATATCAAAAACTTTTACATTAATCTATTTGATAACAAAGACCCCTATCTCTTTAAACAACACATCATTCTCTTTGATGTCATACACTTTTGCTTCTTTAATAACATAATATTCTCATTAATATCAAACACTTTTACATGCTAAGACGAACCACAAGAATTAAGCATCTAAAACATAATATTCTCATTAATATCGAACACTTTTACATGCTAAGAGGAACGATAAGAATTAAGCATCTAGATCCATCCTGAAAGATATCAAACAAAGGCACCATCAAAATTTCACATACCAAAGACACATCAAAATTACACATGCAAAAAATGACATAAAAAGTACACATACAAAAAAACAGATATACAAGTGGTTCACCCGAACTTTACGGGCTACATCCACCAAGGATATTCCATCTTTATTTATAGGTATCAATACGGTTTACAACTTACAACATTTCAATTCTTCCTTCACAAGCTTATTCCTCTAAACTACTACTTAGCTTGAACCGTCATGGAGGTTTATCAAAGTCAGATGTGGTGTTCATGTGGTACTCAGTTCACTTGTACTAAATAAGTATAATTTTATTCAACCTTAGTGTAACAACAAAGTTATGGATAATATATTTGAATTTTCCCTTTATGTTATTACTCATGGCAATTTCCCTACATACAAATTTATAGATTAATATATAATTACGGATCCTCTCTATCGTCTTCACCTTAAGACCTTCCATGACGGAGGATAATGACACAAATTAGAGTGAAGTTGTCGATCTTTTAAAGGTAACCTATAAAAGTAGTGATAATGTTTCTAAAAGGGGCCACGGACAAAACCTATGAGATAAAAGCAATGACATTTTTTGAAATAGTAAATAAGTCCCTCAAAACTTGGTCAATACTTTACTTAACATTTTCAAAGCAGCAAGGAGACCTCAACGGAAAACAACCCTACGGCACATACCAAAAAAAAATAGCAAAAACTCAACCGAAACCTAATCGATTTCCAAGTTTTCTTCCATTCAGAGGTCGCCCGCCCAAATGTGCACTGCAATAATTAGAATCGCGTTGACACAGTAAAACTGGAGATGCATAAGTTTACGTAGCAAGGATTGACTCAGAACTTTTTCCCAAGGGTTAACTCAGCATTTGCCAGGAGTCCTTCATTTATTGATTACCTATTCGAATTACCAAAATTTTGGGTCCACTGCACCGTATTGCTATGCGACTCCCTAGAAAGGGCGTCTATCTATCAAAATGACACCATACTGAACTCAAGACAAAATAACCCAATGTTGATCAAGGACCATCTTTACGGAAAACCCTATTCCAGAGTTCTGAGATATTTCTCTATTTAACATACGACAGACCCTAACCAAGAAGGCAATTTCAGCAATAAAACAAAACATCTAGAAAAATAGATCTACGATCACAGCCTAACTATAATCATCTGGAAGTAATACGATGTCAACATAACAATGATCTGGAAAGGGATCTACTGTCTTAGCCTAACAATAATCCTCCGGAAAGGAAAGGCGATTTCAGCATAAACAATCTGGAAGCCAAAGAAAACGCGTTCATCAATGCAGCACTTACTGTCTGGAAGCAAACATGCAATTGCCCATTACAGTAATAAAATCTGGAAGACAAAAACGCATTCATCAGTAAGCTAACCTTCTCTAAACAAGGTTTGAACTCTACAATAGCATATTGCAGATCGGTTATCTCTTAACGCAGAGATCCTGGTGTTTATGCGGAGGTCAACCAAGTTAACTCGATCTAAGCCATTCTTTACCAGGTATAAGCTTCTAATTTAGAAAACTCGCTAAACTTCATACGCGAAAGAAAATGGATAGGCATGCAGTACTGGTCTATCGAGCAGTTACTCGAAAGGCCGCATAATCCGCGGTGCCAAAACCTACAGGGATTAATTATTAAGCATAGCGTGAATAGGTATTCTATCCAAGGTATCTCGACAGGATATAAAAAATCATTTCTAACTACACCATTCCAAACCATAAGCAGGGATCGCTCCCATCAATTATTACAGAGCTCTCGCCATTTCGAATACCACCCACCAAATCCAAGCAGAGGTTACAATGACATAAGGTATATACAGATCTATTGCAATTGTCAATTTTAACACATAAAATACAGCAAAATTAATGCGATCGGGATCTGTGTCTTAAGATGTATCCGCCGATGATTCTCATTACACTGTCAATTAACACACATAATAAATAAGATTACTGCGTTTTCAATTGACATATAAGGTATAAGTGGAACATATATATAGATAGATAAAATTAATTGATCTATCGGCCGACCTTAAAACTTAACATCTCATGCCATGGACTTCTCTCCCTTCCCTAAAGGGTTAAGTACTTATTGATGGCAGGAAAGGAAAATCATGTTCTTAGTAATATTTAGCCAAATGATATAACAATACACTTATGTATCATTAATGGGGCCTTGGCCTTGAGCTCCTCACGAGACTATTTACATATTTACATTCTATATTTACAAAAATAATAATAATAATTGTAATGAGGGTCAAATTGAAGGAGTGTTACAGTATATATTCAAGAAGACCATCTATTTATTATATTGGATACTAATTCTTGATCATCATTTTGTTCAATGCTTTATAGTCAATGTACATATGCAATAAACCATTTTTTTCTTTAGTGTGACTAAAATCAATATTGTTGCATGTTGACCAACTCCACCTAATGTCTCTCATATCCAAGATTTTTGAAATTTACTCATTACTTCATCAATCTATAAACCTTTAATCACTACTTCATTGATCGATAGAGATAAAATCAGAGCTGATATGAACTAGGCTTTCGTTTCTAGTGCCACTCAAGGGGACATGACCTTCCATTAACCACCGTGACCTTCCAAATGATTGACCACCCAAATTCATGGTAATTACAAGCAAGTGTGCCAAGAGATGGAGACCAACCCACATAGATCCCAGGAAATATTTAAATGAAATAAATTCATAACTACAAATGAAATAAATTCCAAACCACATGGAGGAAATCCAAGGAATATTTAAAAAATAATTTAAAACTAAAGGAGCATAAATTCATCATAAAAGCTGATCTATTTGAAGGTTCTAGGTTGTAAGCATCTAGCCACTTTGGGTGCAAAAGTATTAAGAAAAAGAAACAAGAACTTAAATAAGTGTAATTATGTTTCCTATTTTTAAAATCAAAACCATATTTACATTTAATAAAAACTTAAACAAGTGTAAATATAATAGTTCTACATGTAAATAATCATACAAAAATATTTACAACTTTTCATAACCAACATAAATAAAATATTTAAAAATTTTCATAACAAACATAAATCTTAAGAAATATAAATGAAATAAATTCATAACCACTAATAAAAAAAATTCCAAACCACATGAAAGATAATATCCAACAAGAATATTTTAAAAACTTCTTAACAAACATAGATCCAAACTTCCGAAACAAACATAAATTCAAACATAGATTCCAGGAATTATAAATCCAAACATAAATTCCATGAATTATAAATCCAAACATAGATCCCAGGAATTATAAATCCAAGCTTCCCAAACAAACATAGATTCCAGGAATTATAAATCCAAACATTAATCCCAACATAGATTCAGAGAGTTATAAATCCAAACATAGATACCCGGAATTATAAATCCAAACTTCCCAAACCAACATAAATTCCATGAATTATAAATCCAAACATAGATCCAGGGAATCATAAATCCAGACATAGATCAAGATATTTATAAAGACATAGATCTTATTTATAAATCTCCGGAAAAAATTCAGAACCACAAACTAAAAAAATTCAGAACCACATGAAGGAAGTCCAACATGAACAAGAACCTTGAAACAAAACTCAACATTATGCTTCAGTTCACCACTGGATTAGAGTTCATACGTGCAGATCCACACCCGAGTGAGAGGAAGGTTATCATGATTCCTGTTTCAAACAATAATAATGTTTTTCAGTTTAGTTGTATTTCTCAGAAAACTTATCTAAATAATAGATATATAATACTAAATAATATTTTCTTTTGTAATAATATAATTCCCACATAGCTTTAAAAAAATAAAAATAGACTGAGGAAATATTGAAATAATCCACAGTTGTCCCATTTTTTTCTTTGAAGCAAGAAAACAATCAAACTGTTAGTTTAACTATAGATATTCAAATAATATGCTTATCAAATCAATGAACCAGCTACGAGAGAAGAGAGAGGGTTCCCTTACCCTATGGATATCCTTTCCAAATGTAGTCTGGGTGGGTGTTGGCCCCAGGCACGGGTTTTAGCAGGACACAGTCGGGCGAGTACCTGCGACTTGGATATTCCATCAACATCGTATTCTCCGGCATAGAATCTGGATTTGAAGTTGGAATTACAACATCTTGTATGGTACTGGAACTTGGATTTGAAGTTGGAATTGCAGAATTCTCCATCTCTACCGTCAGAGAATCTGGATTTGAAGTTGGTATTGCAGCATCTTGTATAGGGTCGGCCGGAGTACTGAACTCATGTCGAGGCCCATGCTCGAAAGAGGAAAATGCATTAACACTATCTGCTGCGGCTGGCATATAACTCCTCGACTGCCCATGCTGAATCTGCTGATTATTAGTATTATTCATACTCACTTCTTGGTAATCAGGTATTTGTGTTGGTAGTTGCTGTGCACTAGTGGCTGGCAATGCAAGATCGTTCTTCTCTGGACTCAAGAGCGGACCTAATTGGTGTGCACCCTCCCACGCTACAACCCTAATGTTCGCGTCAGATAAGTCTAAAGAAGAACAACCTTTCAGTACGTTTTTGATATCAGAAGAGTACTGTGGAAAGTTCAAACGAGGAATCGATGCGTCTCCCCTCAAGAATAATGTAGATGTGTCGTACGCAATTGCAGCCATTTCTGCTGTCGGAAACGTTCCAAGATAGACCCGGTTTTTATTAGAAAGCGCCGCAACCCACTTGCTACCACTAATCGTCACACCTATGTATTTCTTCAATCCTCCTTCCCTAATTTCGTCATTATGATCTCCAACACCTGTCTGACTAGCCGCTTGTTGGGCTTGTGCACTAACAGGTCTCAAACCACCATCATCAGACATAGGGTTTGCTGGCTCTTCAGTGTAATTTGAGGGTTCAATAGAAAAACCTCCAGCAATATCACTACGCGGTATATCTCCAGCTCCACCGCCAATGTTAGAATAGCTGTGCCGCGACATATCTCCAGAAGCAATGTTCAACTCGCCGTATATAAAACCCAAAGTATATAAAACCTGTGAAACAAAAGAAAATCGGGTAGACGAAGTGCAAGCTAACTCGCTTCCCTGTGAAACAGAATGGTTGAGAATAGAGACTTGAAGAGAAGGAATGTATGAGTAAAGGCTGTCTTACCTGTGCTTATATATAGAAGGGTTTGCGACCAGGTTATTTTTTTCCGTTCGTTTTGGTCAGAGTTCCGTATAAAATGGACGACCTTAACGGGCACTTTAATTTCGTTGGGCTCTCGAATCTCGAGTTCTAACTTATTACGATACGACATAGGGGAACTATTGGGCTTCGATGGGCATATACGATTATTTTAATTTTTTTTTCCATAAAATGTGGAAGGTTAAAATTTCTTAAATGTGCTTTTGGAATAAAGGATGTTTAAGTCATCTGCAAAATTGAAAGATTTATTATTAAATTAATATTAATGTAGATAGTGGGCTCTCGTGTATGTTTATTTATTTTATTCCTATTATATGGTTAATGTTTGGGAGAAGTAAAGATTAAGTAATAGGTAATAAGCTTTGTCAATGTGGATTTTAATTAGTTTTTTTATAAAGTTAAATGTGGACAAATTTGTTTTTGGATAACTTAAATTTGAAAGCTCATTAACTTTTTTGAAATTCAAATAATATGATCTTTTTAAAATGGACAAAAAGTCGTAAAGGTAAACTTTTATGGTTAAATTTTTTATTAATAAAGTAAAATTATAACATTTAATAAAATTTTATTAAATTTAGAAAAAAAATTGAGACAATAATGGTTGCTTAAGTTTGTTCACTTTTACCTATCAAAATTATTTTTTCTCTTAAAGATATTTTAATTAAATAATAGTTAAGATTGTCCACTTTTAGCTTTCAAAATTCTTTTTTCTTTATTAATAAAAATATTTTAATTAAACATTGATAAAAGTGGCTAAAAATCTAGGGTTTTGAGTTTGGGACAAACTAGGGTTTGTTGAGCAAATTCAATGGAAGTGGCGGGAGGAGGGAGCTCGACTCCCTAGTCCTTCCACCCAATTAAGTAATGATATTTTTTTGGTCGGATTTCTCAAATGACCAACTCCCTAACCAAGCTTTTGTATTTTTATTTCAATTTAATAAAATAATTTGGTTGAAAAAAAACAAAGATTTTAATTAAAAAGTAATTATTATTAATATGGTTAATAGTTAATATTGTTCAAATTTTAAATAATAAATTAAATATATAAAAAATTGTAGTTATTATGCACGGTCATTTAAATGATTCAAAATTATCAATGAGATTGGATCCTTAGCAACGTAGAATGAAAAAGAGTTTAAGATAATTGGCGTATAATAAAATAAATTCAAAAAATGTTAAACCAAATTTAAATTATCATGTATAAGAAGAGTGCTTATAGCAATTGGCTTATGATTATTTACACCTAAACAAATAAAGGGAAAAGTAGAAAGTAGTTTGATTCATATCATTCACAATTAGAATCGTGCAAAGTAGATCATTTTACAATGGCTACAATAATATGTTGTCTTATTTAATGGTCATGGATGAGGGTTTAAAGAATCTATGAGGTATTATATACTTCGAGTATGTTCTAGAGTTATATTAAATTAATTATATTGTAATGTCCTCAAATTTGGTCATGGACCACACTTGCCTAGTTATTTAGACTTGTTCATGTGTATTCACTTAGGTGGTGATTTGGGTTGGTTATTTGTTAAGCCTAATGTCTAAAGTTAGGCATAATACAACATGGGAACAAGTTGGACAAGGAATATGCATAAAGGAGATGGTGGGCCTTAGTTGACTCATCAATTAAGATAAGTCTTCTTGTGGATTGAAATTAATGATAAAATCCTAAGGTTGGCATTCGTAATTTTGGGAAATATAATTGGTGGAAAAATCCAAGGAAGTGCAACTCAGAGCAATGTGGACTGGGATATTATTGATGCAAGTTCATTAATGGGTAAGGAAGTGGAGATGACCCAATTAAATTATTCTTTTCCCAAAAATCGTATTCATGCAAATCCAAATCAAATGGTTGCAAGGCCATGTAATAATTGGGTCAAAACCACTAAGGAGAATCAATAAATGAGCCAAATGACCCACCCTATGATAAACAATAATGATTAATATTTTATTTAAGATAATATGAGAGAAGTTTGACCAATTTGTGGCACCAAGGAAGTTGGTGGGATATTTTAAATGTGGACAAACTCAATCCCCGATTTAAGGAGGTGGAGTAAAAATGTGGACAACTAATCAAGGAAGCGGTAAAACCTCATCTTTGACTTGGTGGGTGTTCCTCAAAGTAAGGAAAGAGATTGGAAGAGCAAATTAGTGGAGCAATAAGTCTTATTGGAAACAATTTATTAGCTTGGAATATGGTTTTTGGTGTTCTATAGTATTTCCCACTAGTATTGACTAAGTGGACAAATTAGTCTTTCACGTGGTTTTCATTATTCCATAGTATTGGAGCTTAGTATTGGAGACATATCAATATTAAATGGAGAAGTAAGGTACACTCATACAGGTTGTTGATGAAATTTTATTGTATTGGAGTTCCTTAGGGTTCTCTTCGTTTGGGTGATGCTCCCCTTGAAAACCAGGAGGGTGATGGGACCCTCACAAATTGTGTAAGCAGTTGAAAAAGTTGGCCAATTCAATTGATGAGGATTTGGACACCTTATTCAACTCATTATGCATAATTATACATGCATTCATTGTAGTTTTAAGGTTCTCTCTAATTCAGATAATTTGGTTCCAATTCTATGTAGTTTCATTCATTCCATTGTAGTGGTTTTGTAGCCAATCTTGATGTAATTCGAGAATGATGTATGTATTTCCCTCCATGAGCCATGGTATCTATGTATGATGTATGCAAACAAAATATGAAGACCTGTTCTTTCTGAAATAAAAGGAGGTCTGCAAATTCTATGTCTTCCTTCCATCTGTCTTTCTACCTATACTCAATGTGTTGGAAATTTTGACTAGTTTTATTGTTTATGCCATATGGTCACTTTTGTAAGTCCAAATATGATTTTGTCAGTTGGTGAAGGTAGGTAAGACGTAATAGGACCCATTAAAATCTCCATATAAAAAATTATTTTGGCTTTGATTCCATTTGGAGACATTTGGAAATCACCTTACTGCGTAGTTCTCAATTGTCAAACTTTTCCCAAATCCATCCAAACCACAAAATAACCTTCAAATATCTGAACCAAGTGTCTACTACTGCATATAGTACTATAAAAAATTCTAGATACATCCGGTAAAGCACCAAGAGTGTTTGGTTTCCACATAAGTTCTGGGGACTAAAACAACGTGGTCTTAGGACAATCCCACATGTGACGTTACCAAATAATTTTCCCACCGTAGTATGTATGGATTCTAAAAAACTATAATCATTTTTTTTCATACCTATATATTCCCACTACAAACCATATCCTCGTGTTTGTTCGGATCCAATTGAACTACTCTATTTCCTAGTCTAGGATTCATGATTGTCTCTTGGATTCAAATTGCCAATTTTGAGCTACTTATAGTGTGGGTCAAAGTTTCATGTAAACTTTTTGACCAAAGTACTGAATCATACCTTCATAAATTAGAGGTCCAATCCTTCATAACAGATCCAAACTTTGACTTCCAATCATTCCTCTTAAGTTGCACTCTCTTCCAAACCGTCTTTGAGTGTTTTGAGTGAAGTAAATCACCTAGTTTTGGGAATTTCGATTCTCTAAAGCCGTGGGTGAGCTGATATCTATGATTTTCCAAATTAGGGATACTACACTGGTATCATAGCATTTTCCTCTACACCCATGGAATATAATCTCTCAGTTGAAGAAGATTTGAAGACATGTCTTGGTATGAAGATGAAGACTACGAATGGTATGAAAAGGAAGACTCCGTTTTTTATTATGAAGAGATAGCATCCTTTTCATATGATGATGTGATATATGTTGATAGTTGACTACATGTGGTGCATGAGAATGGCATGTGTCATGCTATATATAGATATGTTAGAATGCATGATCCACCAAGTCTTAAGAAGATAGAAAGTTGCCACCGGGAGTATCTAGGTTTGAGAAGGGATATTCATGCAAACCTCTCTTTGAAATAATATTTGGTCAATAATGCATGCAAAAAAGTGGAGTGAAAATTGCAATCAGATGTAGCATGTTCCATGGTCAAATATCATCCTTTGGAGGAGCACGAAAGGAGTAAAAATTATCCTACTTGTGAAAAGAGAAACACAATATCTGAAGCTTCATTAGATGCATGTGCTTCTTACGTGATGAGAATTTTCGTATATTCTTCAAATAGAGGCTCCAAAGATCTTTATCCTAAGGAAACGAAGGGGCATGATGCATCAGCTCGCTTGAAGGAGCACAAACAAAGTACCATTCCACCATCAAAGGAGAAGTGAAGAAATCTTTCAAACGAAGAACCATGTGGTACCTCCAGTGAATGCATTGAGCCGAAAGAAGAAAAAATCAAGTTAGGGTTTGAAGGTAAATCTGATTTTTGTAGTTGAAATGTTTTCCTGAATCAATCTAAAGAATTCCCCATCTCATGTGATGAAAATGATAACATAGATTTTTCTAATGCTAATGTGGATGTTAATGATGAATGTGATGGTGTGGATGCACACCACAAGCAATTTGATAATGTCATGCATCCCTTTGAGCATGATGAACATCCCACATTACAAGAGATTGCTAACAATGTGGAGAGTGAATCCACTCATGGACACCCAAGCTTTTCTGTTGGTGAGTTCGAGATCACTACAAAGGATATGGAAGATGGGATTGATGGTGGAAAGACATCTTTTGGATCATATCTAAAAGAAGAACAAGGATCAGCTTCCCATTTGCCACTTGGGCTTCATCATGAAGTTGATCCAATGCATTAGGAACCCATATCAACTCTTCTCTTTACTTTCTTAGTATATTGTTGTTGGATGCATATGCTTTGTAAGTCGTCTTGTAGTATTATATGTTGATCCATAGTTCGTATTAGCCCATAGTATTGACCCATAGTATTGGACGCATATGCTTTGTTAGTCATCCCGTAGTATTATATGTTCCATGGTATCGATGCCTAGACTTAGTATATAAGTTTGTGTTGAGGCCAATGAAGGAACCATGAAGTTATTTGTATTGAGCTTGCTCAAAGGAGGTTTTCCCCTCGAAGTGGCCCACGATGAATAAAAATATTATGTGGTATAATATATCATGCATTTTATCAATTAATTGTTGCAGGTTCCTCAGATTTGGTATCAGAGCACTTTCTTGGGCTCCTTGGGTAGAGTTTCTGCCAAATTTTTTTTCCACCTCTTTATTGCAGGATCAGATCTAGGAACCCCGAAGTAGCTTTCCCATTGAGAGGACCTATCATGGAAAAGGGAAACGAACGTTACATTATTGACTAGTTCCCACTCGTGAGGTAAACCAAGAGTTGTCGCTTGTGGCAAAGCGGTTATCAGTTTTACCTGAGCCGTGGAGTGAGGGGTACTACCCCAATATGTAAGTCGTCAAACATCATTGGTGGCCGAGTGAATCCCCTAAACCATTAGGAAGCCGAACATACTTGGGGTCCATATCTATTGCTAGTTGATAAATTGCATATTACATCTGTCCACAGGTGCTACAGATCAATTCCAAGCCATTTCAGATCCCGTCATTTTATATCCATTCTGAGCCATTTCAGATCCATTCTGAAATTCGTTTCAGATCCAGCCGTTTTAGATCCATTCCGAGCCATTTCATATCCCTCCATTTCAGATTCATTCCGAAGGCCATTTCAAATCCATTCTAAAAAAAAAATCTATTTTTCACCATATCTCCTTTGTTTTAATTCTGTTTCCCTTGAAACTTCATTGAAACCCTTGCAATTCCATTCTACATATTTCATTCCTGAGGACCCTATCCCAAATTCCACTTCCCGAAGCCCAAATCCACTATTTGTCTATTTTTAGGGTTTGCCGTAACTTCTTCAATTTTCACCCAATCCACTTCAAATTTTACAACACTGTTCATTTCCTATTTCTTCTTCTTTGTCCCTCTCTGAAAAATTTTCTCATTCTTTCACCCCGCTTCTGAAATCCCCATTTTTTGCTTCCCTGTCCATCAAAAAGTGTCCAAAACCTAGTCAAACCCTAGTTACCCATCAGAGTTTTTCCCAAATCCAAATTTTCCTTTACTAAAGAAGCTTATGTTTTTGTTTTTCTACCCATTCACAAAAAAAAAACTCGTGGTTATGGTTGTCACCTGCGCAGGAGCACAAACCATGGATGAAGAACTTGCATCCCTCAAAACAAAACTAAAAATCTAGATGAAAAATTTCTCCGCCTCCATCTTCAGCATTCAACCATGAATAATAAACGATAACCATAATATTTTGCAGCCACTGGGTTCTCTTCTTCCATCAATTTTCGTGGGTCA
Organism: Larix kaempferi; assembly: GCA_027924585.1. Classification (NCBI taxonomy): domain Eukaryota; kingdom Viridiplantae; phylum Streptophyta; class Pinopsida; order Pinales; family Pinaceae; genus Larix; species Larix kaempferi. Next base: position 22,887,087 of record BSBM01001023.1, read on the forward strand.
AAGCTTGGTTTTCCTCGTTTCAATGGTACTGATCCAACTGGATGGATATACTGGGTGGAACAATATTTCAGTATGCATAATACATTTGATGTCCGCAAAGTTCCACTTGCATCCTTTCATTTGGAACAGGAAGCCCTTCAATGGTACCGTTGGTACATCAAAGCTCATGACGAGCCACACTAGACATATTTTTTCCAACTCCTTTTGCAACAATTTGGTCCTAGTGCTTTTGATGACTTCACAGGAGCACTCACTAAAATTTGACAAATTGGCACTGTGAGAGAGTATTAGATGGAATTTGAGAAACCGACCAATCACACAGAAGGATTGTCTGATGAATTCTACAGGAGTTTTTTTTATCAGTTGTCTTAAGGATGAAATCCGCTCAGAGGTTAAAATGTTCTGTCCCAACACAATAATGTAATTCCTAGGGTTGGCTAAGTTGAAGGAGGACAAGATCACAACCCAGCAACGCTCCAAATCCACTTTTGTTCCATTCCAAAATATGGTCCTTCAATGACCTCCCATCATGCCAGCTCCCCTACCAACTCCTATCAAGCATTTATCTGAAGTAGAAATGTGGGCACGTAGAGAAAAATGACTTTTTATAATTGTGATGAGAAATTCACTTGGGGACATAGATGTGCTGAGCAACAACTCTATCTCCTAGATGTGGATTCTCTGCCTGCCTCTGAACTTGGTGAAGAAGCTCCAAATACCATAGATGATCAAGTCGACATTCAACAACTGCCTGTTGACCCTCCATCTCTGGACGACCACCGAGAGATATCTCTCCATGCTTTAACCAGAGTCACCACCCCACAAACAATGTGGGTAAGAGGTTACTTCAAGAAGCTCTCTATTATAATACGCATTGATTCTGGTAGCACTCATACTTCATTGACCCTCGAATCACCAAATAGGATGATTGATTTGTCCATTCTTGCTCCAACTTTGAAGTCATGATTTCCAATGCGGGCACCTTACCTTGCAAGGGGAAGTGTCACAATGTGTGTATATTTATGGAATATTATACCATGCGCTCTAACATGTTTTCCTTGTCCTTAGGCTGATGTGATGTGGTTTTGGGTGCTCAATGGTTATGCACACTTGGCCCCATTTTATGGGATTTTGCTGAACTTTGGATGCAATTTTCACTCAATGGGAAATGACACACATTAACGGGATTACAACTAGGGTCTCTCCGCATCATCAGTTCACATCGCCTAGAAAAGATCCTTAAGAAGAATTCACATGGTGTCATCGCTCAGCTCCATTCCATTCAGATGCACTCATCATCGGTCTCCACTACTTCCTTGGATCTACCACACATTTTAGATAGATATGCAGGTGTCTTTGCTGAACCAGTGGGATTGCTTCCTTCCAGTGATCCTTTCGGTAAGAATTTAGCCACCTCTACATATAAGAAGGAAATGATGGCTAGTTTGCATGCAGTATAGAAGTGGCAGCCATACCTATTAGGGTATTATTTTTGCATCAAGACTGCTTACCAGAGTATGAAATATTTCCTGGAACAATGGGTCTCCTCCCCAGCACAACTGAAATGGGTTAGCCAAATCATGGGTTATGCCTATGAGGTCACTTGCACGAAGGGTAAGGACAATTTGGTGGCAGATGCTCTTTATCGCACAATTGATGACCAAGTTTCTCTTTTAGCTATTTCTATGCATGTTCCAAATTTGTTGCAATCTATTCAACATGGATATGTCAATGACTCCTCCTTATCTCAAATCATCCAATGGTTGTCCATCAACTCTTCTACTATACCGCATTACTCTTGGGATGGTACTTCCCTGAGATACAAGGGTCATCTAGTGCTTCCTCAGAGCATAGATCTTCAATAGGTTGTCTTCTATGAAATCCATGCTTCTCCATTGGCAGGGCACTCTGGGTTCCTCAAAACATATGACCGGGCACAACATAACTTCTTTTGGCAGGGAATGGAAAGGTCAATTCAACATATCGTGGTTGAATGTGATACTTTCCATCTCCTTTCAGGATTGCTTGAACCCTTTCCCATCCCTACATGTAGTTAGACAGATATTTCTATGGAATTCATTGAAGGGATCCCTAAATCTAGAGGGAAGAATGAAATTCCCAATAAATGTTTGGTAACTTATATTCATTGCTTCACCTCTGAACAACAACCTCAGTGGGCGGAGTCGGTCCCTCTTGCTGAATGGTGGTACTATAATGCATCTAAAATGACTCCATATGAAGCAATCTTTGGCAAGGAACTGCCATTGGTTCTTCCATACACCCTCAGCAGTACATCAGTTCATGAAATTAACACGGTTCTTTGAAACCACGATCAGATTCTTTGCATTTTGTAGGACAATCTTCACATGGCAAGAATTCGAATGAAACAACAAGCCGATCAACACTTTTCCGAGCGCACTTTTCATGCAGTTGATATGGTTTTTCTTCGTCTACATCCTTCCAAGCAAACCTACTTGACACTCAAAGGGCATCCACTTCTCTCTCGATCTACCATAGAGGTATTAATTCAGTGGAACGACATGCAACCAAAGGATGCTACGTAGGCACCACTCCTTCAGATTCAACATCAATTTCCACATTTAAATCTTTGAGGACAAAGATTTTTCTAAGGGAGAGGGGATGTTAGGAACCCATGTCAACCCTTCTCTTTACTTTGTTAGTATATTGTTGTCAGACACATATGCTTTGTAAGTCATCACGTAGTATTATATGTTGATCCATAGTATTGGATGCATATGATTTGTAAGTCGTCTCGTAGTATTATATGTTCCATGGTATTGGCACATAGACTTAGTATATAAGTTTGTGTTGAGGTCAATGAAGGCACCGTGAAGTTATTTGTATTGATCTTTCTCAAAGGAGGATGCCCCCTTGAAATCGGCCACGATCAATAAAAATATTATGTGATCTAATATATATCATGCATTTTATCAATTAATTGTTGCAAGTTCCTCACACAATGAAGGAAGAAGAGGATGTGTTTCCTCAAGAGCCACACTTTCTTGTAGGGCCCTTGAAGATGAGAAAAATTAATATCCATGAGGCCTTGAGAATTCTGCATGACACTACTACATTGGTTTCACATTGCTGTTGGAGAATGGAGCAAAAATATTCCATTGAAGACTTGGAGAAAATTCATAAGGAAATGGAAAATATTCCAAATCCACTTTTGTTCCATTCCAAAATATGGTTTCCCCATGACCTCCCATCACACCAGCTCCTCGACCAACTCCTATGAAGCATTTATCTGAAGCAGAAATGCGGGCACGTAGAGAAAAAGGGCTTTGTTATAATTGTGATGAGAAATTCACTCGGGGACATAGATGTGTTGAGCAACAACTCTATCTCCTGGATGTGTTTTCTCTTCCTACCTCTGAACTTGGTGAAGAAGCTCCAGATACTACAGATGATCAGGTCGACATTTAGTAGCCGTCTGTTGACCCTCCATCTTTGTACGACCACCTAGAGATATATCTCCATGCTTTAGCCGGAGTCACCACCCCACAAACAATGGGGGTCAAAGGTTACTTCAATAAGATCCCTCTTACAATACTCATTAATTATGGTAGCACTCATAACTTCATTGACCCTTGGATCACCAAATAGGATGATTGTTTTGTCCATGCTTACTTCAACTTTGACGTCATGATTTCCAATGCAGACACCTTACCTTGCAAGGGGGGTGTCTCAATGTGTGCATCTTTATGGAATATTATACCATGCGCTCTGACATGTTTTTCTTATCCTAAGGCAGATGTAATGTGGTTTTGGGCGCTCAATGGTTATGCACTCTTAGCCCCATCTTATGGGATTTTGCTGAAATTTGGATGCATTTTTCACTCAATGGGAAACAACACACATTAATGTGCTTACAACCAAGGTCTCTCTGCATCATCAGTTCACATTGCATGGAAAAGATCCTTAAGAATAATTCACATGGTGTCATCGCTCAACTCCATTCCATTCAAATGCACACATCATCGGTCTCCACTACTTCTGTGGATCTACCATGCATTTTTTATAGATATGTAGGTGTCTTTGCTGAACCAATGGGATTGTTGCCTTCTAGCGATCCTTTCAGTAAGAATTTATCTGCCTCTACATATGAGAAGGAAATGATGGCTAGTTTGCATGTAGTATAGAAGTGGCAGCCATACCTATTAGGGTATTATTTTTGCATCAAGACTACTCACCAGAGTCTAAAATATTTCCTAGAACAACAAGTCTCCTCCCCAGCACAACTGAAATGGGTTAGCCAAAATATGGGTTATTCCTATGAGGTCACTTACACGAAGGGTAAGGACTATCTGGTGGCAGATGCTCTTTCTCGCACAATTGATGACCAAGTTTCTCTTTCATCTATTTCTATGCATGTTCCAAATTTGTTTCAATCTATTCAACATGGCTATGTTAATGACTCCTCCTTCTCTCAACTCATCGAACAGTTGGCCGACTACCTTTCTACTATACCACATTACTCTTGGGATGGTACTTCCCTGAGATACAAGGGTCATCTTATGCGCCCCCAAAGCATAGAACTTCAATAGGTTGTCTTATCTAAAATCCATGCTTCTCCATTGGTAGGGCGCTCTGGATTCCTCAAAACATATGAGTAGGAACAACATAACTTCTTTTGGTAGGGAATGAAAAGGTCAATTCAACATATGGTGGTTGAATGTGATACTTTCTAGCTCCTTTTGAGATTGCTCAAACCCTTTCCCATCCCTACACGGAGTTGGATAGATATTTCTATGAAATTCATTGAAGGGATCCCTAAATCTGGAGGGAAGACTGAAATTCCCAATAAATGTTTGGTAACTTATCTTCGTTGCTTCACCTCAGAATAACAACCTCAGTGGGTAAAGTGTCTCCCTCTCGCTGAATGGTGGTACAATACTGCATCTAAAATTACTCCATATGAAGCAATCTATGGCTAGGAACTTCCATTCCTTCTTCCATACACCCTCAGCAGTACACCAGTTCAGGAAATTGACACGGTTCTTCGAAACCATGATCAGATTCTTCGCATTTTGCAGGAGAATCTTCACATGGTCAGAATTCAAATGAAACAACAAGCCGATCAACACCGTTATGAGCGCACTTTTCATGCAGTTGATATGGTTTTTCTTCGTCTACATCCTTCCAAGCAAACCTACTTGACACTCAAAGGGCATCCGCTTCTGTCTCGATCTATCATAAAGGTATTAATTCAGTGGAACGACATGCAACCAAAGGATGATACATGGGCACCACTCCTTCAGATTCAACATCAATTTTCACATTTAAATATTTGAGGACAAAGCTTTTTCTAAGGGAGAGGGGATGTTAGGAACCCATGTCAACCCTTCTCTTTACTTTGTTAGTATATTGTTGTCAGACGCATATGCTTTGTAAGTCGTCACGTAGTACTATATGTTGATCCATAGTATTGGATGCATATGATTTGTAAGTCGTCTCGTAGTATTATATGTTCCATGGTATTGGCGCATACACTTAGTATATAAGTTTGTGTTGAGGTCAATGAAGGCACTGTGAAGTTATTTGTATTGATCTTGCTCAAAGGAGGATGCCGCCTCGAAATGGGCTGTGATCAATAAAAATATTATGTGATCTAATATATATCATGCATTTTATCAATTAATTGTTTCAAGTTCCTCACACAATGAAGGAAGAAGAGGATGTTTTTCCTCAAGAGCCACACTTTCTTGTAGGGCCCTTGAAGATGAGAAAAATTAATATCCATGAGGCCTTGAGAATTATGCATGACACTACTACATTGGTTTCACATTGTTGTTGGAGAATGGAGCAAAAATATTCCATTGAAGACTTGGAGAAAATCCATAAGGAAATGACAAACATCAAAGATAATTTTTTCCATTTTCTTTCTGATATAGATCAATTGTTTGAGCTTGTGGAGATGTATCATGGTGCATCTTTGAGGGATGCAGAAGAGATTGAAAAGCTCATTCTTGAGTTGGATTCCACCCATGATTCTTTGAAGCGTAGTCATAGTGAAATTCAAGAATCCGAGCATCAAATTGAGAAGCTTCATGATCATTTGGAAGGATCATATTCCCCCTCCTACACTCCAGACTGTCATTCTCGTATGGTTGATTGCATTTATGTTCCTTTGGATGATCCTCATGTGATGGTGGTACATGAGGAAAATTTTGATTTGCATATGCTTCAGGAGGACAAAGCATTTGAGTTGCCTCTAGGAGGGTGCCACACACTTGTGGAAGAAAGAAACGAGATCACTTTGTTTGAACTAGCCATTGGAGATGGACACGCATCCACAAGTTTGGTGGATGGGAGTTGTAGATAGTTGAGGTTGGTTCACTATCCTTCATCCCAAACACCCCTATCATCCATAGAACATGGGAATAAATATTGGGTAAAGGGGTTGTTCTTGTTGGTGCCACATGAGGAGTCGGAGGCTCCCAAATTCTATATTGTTGATTTGACGGTCAAGCCATGTTATCTGGCAAGAACACCAAACCTTTTCAAGCCGTAGTAGATGCATCCACTTTCATTCTTGGATGCCTTCATCATGTGTAGCAATGCATGGGATTTCCACTTGATCCATTTAAGTGCAACCACTGTTAGAGAGTTGAGCCATTGGGTTAGTGCAAATGTACAAGCTTTCCATTTGGACCATCTAGTTGGATTGTTTATTCAACCATTGATTGGGTGAATATATACATGTCGGAGATGGGTACCCCAAGGGGTAAGTTTGCTAATTGCCTCAATGATTCAGTGGAGAGACACTTCAAACATCGCATATCTTTGGTGGGATGTTGAATGGGAATCTATGGCTACTAGATGATGCCTTCAGTATACATGACAGGACATGGGAGTCTTTCCTTTGTCACTTGGATGAGATGGATAGCAGCATGATGAGTCTCATTGTTGGTGTGCACATGGCACATGAGGAGATTCATGCTTTGATGGAGAGACTCAATATGATTCGATCCCACATTGAGGAGTCCCATGATTGGTGGGAGAGTCTCACAAATGTTCATTTTTTCATTGGAAGTGATCAAATTTCAGTGTAGTGGTGTGAGACTGACATCCTTCCAGTTGATTGTGGTATTTTGGAGGATGTGGTTGAGATAGTGGGATCCTGGAATTCCTTGGAATGTCATATTGTCACATGAGACATGTCGCAATGTTGTGAGACTCAATACTATCATGCACATTGCATATGAGGAATCTCATACTTTGATGAAGGGTTTCAATGAAATGATGCACTTGGTTATGAGTGATGCACTTCCAAAATGGTTTTGGGATCCTGGTATCTTTCATGATGATAAATCATTTTATATGACAGTGACATTGTATGGGTTGCAGCTGAAATAGTGGGATCCAGGGATTCCTTGGCATCTTAGATTGTATTGACTGAAATGGGTGATTTTTGGATGGAAGTGCAAGCAATGGGATATTGGAATCGCTTGGTTTGAGCTCAATTGGAGGAGAAATTCAGGTGTTGGCTTGAGAAATCGAACAAATCATCATGTGCACGAGATTATCTATGTATAGCAGTGTTCCAGTTTCTTGTATGGGAGACTGTTTGAGAGATGTAACCATTATTCTCATGTTTGGCGGACTTGGATTATTCATGAGGCTCCTTATGTAGACACTTTCTGTTATCGAACAATCCACTTGAGTGGATGCAAGCCGGATCTCCCTAGCTCAAAGTGAGTCTAGAACAAATAGAACAGACTACCAATGCATTTCATAGATCTACTTAAGGATCGAGTACTAGATGTCTTACCTTTTCACTATGCAATCTTTGCTCCCTAATGTTTCTCCACGTCTCATGGTCGTCAGATCCAAGCTGCAAGACCTGTCAAGACAAGAAACAAGAGAAACCAGTAATAGACATCTATACAATAAGAGATCTAAGTAAACATTTAAGGAGGTAAACTACTCAATATCATTACACACATGAACAACATTGGTGGAAAGTAGTTGTATTATTGCAAATAGAGAAGTACATGATAGAGATATAGAACCACAACCAAGGCTTAACGCTGTAGCCCTTCTTCGACAAAGTCGATTGCCATATCCTTCCAAGGAAGTATGAGTTCTCTAATAGGTAAGTGGAGATGTTCTAAGATTTATTTCACCATCATGTAGATAACATAGTCTTCCTCCCTTTGGGATGGGAGTGAGCTTCATTTATATAGGACTAAATGGATAGGGTATGGATAGGATAGGTTGGGAGATGGTAGGAGAGGCTTAAGGGATCTCTCCAAAGGTCTAGGAATCAGGTGCCAACTCTTCCAAGAGGTCAAGGATAAGGTCCCAAGTCAGCAAGCTTCGAGATGGGCCTCGAAGAAGCTATTTTTTCCATTTAACTGACTTCGTCGCACACTGTAATGGAGCAAAGTGAAACGTTGGATGTTGCTAGTGTGCAACCTGCAATGACCCTTCAAAACTTAGCACAATTGGGTACAAATCCTCCCAAGATGATTACTTAGTCCAGGTATCTTCAGGGGTGTGTATACTGAATCTTATAATGAGTAGATTTTAGGTGTAATAGAATGCCCCCTAAAGCATGAAGCTATTGAAGATAGACAGGTGAAGTGATTTGATAGAAGTAATTGCAATAGATTCGTCGGATGAAGGACACTACTGTAGTACAACTGACTCTGAAATGACAATCTCATATGAAGTACAACATGGCTGCCGACCAATACATTGTAGATCCATGGTCGCAATGACCGACTAAACACAATCATGGCTACTAGACACAAGTGTAGATCTATGATGAGATGAATATAACACAACCATGACCAACACAAAAGTGGATCCGTGTGATATAACTCAATACAAACTCCATCGCAACCTGGGTAAAACATGACTCCGTAGGGTCTTCAAGCTAAACCTGCAATGATACGAATCTATCCATGTGATTACAAATGTCTTGACGTCGAACATGGTAGAGACCACTTAATTACCGGCCATTGATGTAAACCGTTAACAAGTGTGAGGGAGATCATCATTGATGTCGATGATTCGCAAGGTATCACAGTACATATCATTAAGCTTGAATAAATGAGTTGAAGTCGAACGCAAGATGAAATATTTCAATCAAGAGTCAATGATGTAAACTCATGATGAAAGCGAGGTAACCTGTCATTCAAGCATGCAGGGCCAAGGTACTTGATTGGTTTCTAGATTTGATCCTTGGATGATGAGTTGAAGTTGACAAGGATGAATCCGTCGAAGGAGGGCCATGATGAATCCCCCATCAATCGACACGAAACATGACAAAAGATGTGTAGAGTGGATCGGATAGTACAACAACATGTGAGACTGACACAAAGTAAACCGATATGGTGACGGGTGTACTAACTGTAGATGACAAATCATAGACATGTTCTTGAACATGGGCGTGGCATGACTTGGCAGTATTGACACAATGAGTATGACACAAACTTCTAATGCAACTGATGATGGGAGATTTCTTTGAATGACTCAAAGGAGTAACAAGACTCAGAAAGTAATCGGGGACTCATAGACAAAAGGATGACCCAAGTACTGTATGCAAATGTAGATGAGTGCCATGTTCAAGAATGACTACATACTGCCACTAATAAGGTATGTAACACAAACACTTTCCTTTTTCCCCATCATGAATGATGAGTGCCTCATATGTTTTTTATGAGCTTGATGAGGGTAACCAGATGCTTGGTATAGCTCATCTCATAGATGAGTCCAATTCCAAATGTTTGTGCTGGCCAACACCGGAGCTTCAATGATGGTTGTCTTGATTCCTTTGAAGGAATCTCTGGCTTCCTCGGTCCACTTTATTTGATTCTCCTTTCTTAACATATTTGTAATACTTCTCATTATTTCATCAAAACTTGGTATAAATCTTCTTAAAAAACCCACTTGGCCAATGAAAGATTGTATTTCCTTTTTGCTTCTAGGCTCTTCTACTTTCTGAATAGCATTAACACTCTCATGATCAATCTTTATTCAATCCTTGGTGATGATATGTCCTAAAATATTAGCCTCATCTAGGGCGAAAAAGAATTTCTTGGGATTCAAGGAAATGCCATATTTCCTACATTTTATGAAAGCCCTCTCCAAATGCATGAGATGTTCTTCATCCGATTTTGAAAAAATTGTTATATCATCCATATATACCACCACAAATTTATCTTTTTCTTCAGCAAACGCAATATCCATAGCTCTTTGGAAAGTGGCTCTAGCATTCATCAGACCAAATGGCATCTTAGCGTACAAGAAATTTCCCCAAGGAGTTGTAAAAGTGGTTTTATTTTGGTCTTCTGGGCGCACTTTAATCTGATTATACCCTGAGAAACCATCCATGGTGGAAATTATTTCAGCCCCTACCACCGGCTGTAAGATATGCTCCATTTTAGGTAGAGGGTAATTGTCTTTCATTGATGCTCTGTTGAGGTTCCTGAAATCAATACAGATTCTGATTTCTCCACTTTTCTTTCTGACATGTACCAGATTTGCTATCCATTGTGAGAAACTTAAGGTAACAATTATCTTTGCATTGAAAATTTTTTTGACTTCTTTCTCTATGATATCTTTTAACATAGAATTGATTCTCCTTAATATTTGCTTAAAGGGCTTCTCACCTGGCTTGAGGGGAATGGCATGCTATATGATTGAGGTATCATACTCCTTTAAGTCTTCATAGGTCTAGGCAAAAGCATCAGTGTGAATTTTCATCAATTCTACATAGCGTCGTTTTTTGTCAGCATGTAACCTTTTAGACAACTTCACCATCCGAGGGTCTTTCTCTCTACCCAAGTTTTGATCTTCTACTAATTCGCGGGAAGGTTCAAATTTTGGGTTTTTAGCTGCATCATCTTGATCAAATAGCTTTTCTAAAGGTATCAGACCTTTAGGGGTTTAATTATTCTTCAATTGGGTAATATCCTTACCACCCATCCTGTTTTTCCACCCTTGGTTTTCAATTTCTTCTTCAACATTCTCTCCTTCTACACGGTTTTCCAGGTTCTCATTTTCATTATCAATATGCACATTTTCAAACTCATTAGAAAGTTCTAAAAATCTCCTGAGCTATAAGTCGTCCTCAAATACCTACCAATACTTAGAATTATCAAGAATAGAAGGCCTGTTTTTTATTTCAACCTCATATTTGGTTTGGGAAAAGATTGGGGTCTTAAAACCCCCAACAGTAGTTTCCAAGGAGTCTGATACCTCATTTTCATGCCTGGGGATTACTCTAATCTTATGTTCTGTTAAAAAGTTCCCAAAGAAATCCCAAACTTCATTTCTATATGCTCTCATTCTTGGGTGTTTGGCTTGGTAACTATCATTTACCTGTTTCACTACTAGCTCAAAGTCCCCAAACACTTCTATCTTCTTAGCTCCCAAATTTTTTAGAGCCCGTAATCCCAACACCAATGCTTCGTATTCAGCAACATTATTAGTACATTCAAATGTCAGCTTATATGAAAGTGCCCTAGACTCCCTGTTGGAAGGAATGATCCAAACCCCTGCTCCAGCACCATTTTTGCTCACAGAACCATCAAAATACATTTTCCACCAGCCTTCTTCATTTTTTTCCCTCTCTGAAGCTTCATACCTGACTGTAAATTCCTTATCTTCATCAACTTCCATATATCGGGGAGGGTTAGGATCACAATGAGGCCCATCAATAAAAAAAAATGGAATAGCCCATGTATGTATCAACGACATATATAGGGTGATTTTCAGACTTGCTTTTGCTGCTGACAACAAATTCCATCCCAATTTCCCTATATAATCTCCTATTTGCTCGAAAAACAAGAATTGTGGCATAAGATAAGTCCATCTGCATAGTTCCTTTCAACTTTGAAACCCAAGATCTTGGCAAAATCATCCCAAACTTCGTAGGTACATCAGCCACCACCACATCCATCATGACACTTTTAGCAGGCAGTTGGGTTAGAGTCACTACCATGTTCTTAATCAGTCCCAAACATGGTACTTTTCTAGAATCGAAGGAGAAAAGGTCTTGGTATGGCCTAGTCACTTCTAATCCTAGCTCTTTCAACACAGATTTTGGCATCAGGTTATGAGATGCCCCAGAGTCTATTAAGGCATTATGCAAGATTTGATCGTGGACATGTAGGCTTAAGTAGAAAGGAGGGACTTCTTCATCGCCTAGTTCCTCCAACTTAGATCCAAAGATTATTGTAGGAGCATCATCAGATAGCTCCAAAATATCATGTTGGTATTCATTTTTCCCTTTAACCATCTTTATTATCTCTTCCATGTACTCATTATTTTTCAATAGCTCATTAAGAGGGATGGAGATCTTTACCTTTGATAGTTCAGCTCTAAGACTAAAAGTGGGGGCAGGTTTGACTATCTCTGTGACTTCTGGTGGTTTAAGCTCCTTTGAAGGTTGACCATCTTCTTCTTTATTTTTAGGTCTCTTATTTGCAACAGCTCCTTGATGTTTCTCTTTCGGCTCTTCTGCAGCCTGTTGGGTGACTGGAGGTTGGTTCAAAGGAAGCTTTCCTTTATTCATGTTAACTTCTCTATTTCTCAATTTCAACTTTCTTTGAAGATCATCCACAGCATTTTGATAAACCATTAGGTATTGCTCAGATTCTAATTTAGGTTTTTTACTAGTACTTTCTTTGTTAAAAAAGTCATGTTCCCTTTCAGTCAAGTATATTTCATGGTCTAGGGAGTCAAAAAAATGAATATGGGCATCAGTGGGACCTTCAGGTACTTCATCATCCACCATATTTTCAGCAAAAGGAGGATGCATCGGTTGTTCTTCAGGATTTCTTTAATTTCTCGCAGGAGGTGGTGGTCTTCTAAAGTTTGGGTTTCGGATCTGGTTTTCAGGATTCTCTCGGGGAGGAGGCTTGGTATCTAAGGTAAACCTATCAATCAACTTTTCCATGGCTTTCATCATGGTATCAAATTTTGCATCGTTAGAAGCAGATGAGGTAGAAGTTTGGGTCTCTTGCTTCTTTCTTCCAGCCTCTGTTTTACCCTTTATCTTTCAACAGAGTAGGTAGGGAGGTAGATTTTATTTCCCTTAACATACGTGAGAAATCTCCATCAAAGGCGTCTGCAAAATGGAGTTTTGCAGTTCCTGCCGAGGGCCTTATGTCGTCTGGAATAGAATTGTATGCCCTCATAAATCTAATAGAAAATTCATGCACAGACTCGAAACCTCCTTTCTTGAGGTGATTGTACTAGAAAAAGACTAGGGAAGGATTTCCGATCATTTCCCATCTATCTAAGAATAGTGTCTTAAACGCTACAAAATCATTTATGGAAGCATTTGGTAACAACCTGTACCATTTCTTAGGTTCTCCAAACAAAATTTGGGCAAATAACCTCATCTTTGCATCATCATAATCTACTTCCTCCAAATCAATAAAATCTTCAAACCTGTCTACATGCTGTCTGGCAGAAAAATTTCCCTCTCCATCATAGGAGACGATCCTTTGTGCATAGTTTTGAGGTAGATCATGTAAAACAACTCGTAAGGCTAAAGGTGCAAATATAGAAGCCATGGTTACAGGCTAATTTTGTGAAAGGGGTGGGATATTCTGGGAACACGGTTTAGCTTTTTTAGCTTTGATACTATCTAGTAAATCACGCCAGATATGATCTAACAAGTAGGATTCAGGATTATTAAGAAATCCTTCACCTAGGCTTAGATAGGATTTGGATCTTGATCTTGGTAAAGGTTTCCCAATGTTAATCTCTATATTTAATTCTTGAAAAACAGGTAATCTTTATTCAGACACAATTCTTTCACTGTTCGAAGTACTAGCTTTATATTTTTTAGCTTTTCTCCTAAGCAGACTTTTCGAATTATCAACAACTAGAAGAATTTAAAAAATAGGATTACCTCTGGTATGGATCTTTCTTGAGGCCAGGATGCCTTGTTGAGATCCCCTTCAGAACTAGAATTCAGCTTCGGTGGTCTTCCCTAGTGGAGTGCTTTCTTGAATATAAGTCTTTACGACTAGAGTCGCCAGGGAAAAATTGTACAGCCTTCAAACCTATGGAAATCTCCGTTTTCCCACAGGGATCTCTCTTTTCTCTGAATCTTCAGAATTCTTTGTCGTTCTTGCAAGGAAAACAAGAAAACTTGCGGTTCCTGGCAACGGCGCCAATTTGTTATCACCCAAATTGAACCCCAGGTTGTAAGAAGGGTAATTCGGGGTAACCATTAACCAATCTTTGGATTGATGCTACTGAACCAACACAGTCTGAGAGGTCTCTCTCAATAAACTAATGAAAAACTAGAAATAATCAGGGGCGTCAACCATAAAAAAGGAATACCAACGTTCATTCTTCAAGATGTTCTATCAAAACATACACAGAAGGTCAGATTCCTGTAGGACAAAATATACTCATGTAAACCATTGGTTGGAGAACAACAGGGATCTATATTCGGTAATGGATTGAATTCAAGTATAACATAAACATTATTACCAAATTCTTAGCAGATACATTCGCACAGAGGCAAGGTAGCAACCAGCTGGTAGTCAAAGTGATTTAATTGTTGAAACATAAGAAAGATGAACAATGCATTGATATAAGGCATACACAGATGAATCCTATTACAACTTTAGCAGAAATATTTTGTGAAATACTTGGTAATAAATGAACAAGGCATAATTTCTATGAATCTCATTCAAATACTACACTGAACCAAGTATGAAGGAATATTAACAATATGGATTAACAAAGGGAAGAAACACATATCACATAGGAAAAGAAAAGACAAACTACCAGACCGATTACACAGGAATCCCTAGAAAACGCATGTAAGCTTCTGACAACTTTATTCAAAAAATATCTCTGAATAACAAGAGTGGATAAAATATGCAGAGCTCCAAAAAGTTCTCATCCCCTTTCCATTTGAAAATATATGGAACTTATAGTGGCCTGGAGTCTCATACTCGGCCCATGTGAAACATAAATTAGTTACAATATAGGGACACCTCATCATAGTTCAGATGTCACTATCATAAAACAAAAAATATACCAAGATAAGCCTAACTACTTTCTTGCATTTGCGGGTATGTCATTAAACAATAAAAGATATTTAAAGTATCTGTCTAATGGTGAAACTTCATTACATAACGGGCAACCCACTGCCATGCCCTGGAAAATCAAAATCCTAAATATATTACAAACTTTCATATAAAAAATAAACTGATATTTAGAAAATGCATAGATCTAAGATCTAAGGGGTAGCAGCTGCCAGTGGAGCGTGATAGGTATATTTCATCCTTCTGTATTTCTCTACAGGTATCCAAAGTTCAGGTGTTGGGATGTTGTAACTTGTCATTTCTTTCTCCAGGACCCTTATGTTAAGGTGATCAACAGAAGACATGGGTGGAATCCCTTCACCAATAGAGGTCAATCTGTACAACATCTTGAAATATTCATCCATCTTGTTCATCATGATTTTCCCTGAAAGCGACTGGCTCATATGTTTGAACTTGGAATGATCCAACCTCCTGCAAATCATCAACTTTTGATGCTCACTTTCGGGAATCAATTTTTGCTTTTCATCCCAAAATGCAGGAAATCCTTTTTCTACTAGTCCTCCAAACTGTCCTTTGAACTCTATTAACTGTTCATTCATTTCATTTGCTTTGGCTTCCATAGATTCGACCAATGCATACTTCCCTAGGATTCCTTTTACTGCTGCAATGGTTGTGACCTTGTCTTTGATGCTCAAATATATGATATCCTTATCTGTTAAACTATTTAAAAAGTTTATAGCATTATATGCAATCTCCTTTGGCCTTTTCTGTAGCTTTTTCTTCATGGCAATGAAGCTCTTAAAGACATCAATGACTATCTTCTCCTTTGTCCTCATGTGGTCTAGATAAGGTCTGAACCTCTCAGCTTCCTGGCTAATTAAATCCCAAACCAAATGCTTGCATCCCTGCATAGTTGTTTTCCCTGTAATCTACTCAGAAAACAAGTTATTAATCGCTACTAATTCCTTATATTTTTCTTGTAGGGCATTTGTCCCTTTTTCCTTTTCATCATTTTCTTTTTTTAATCTTTGATTGTCCTCTTTTAGTTCTCATATTTCAACCTCTTTTAGCTTGATCTAGGACATGGCCTGTACAATGCTTTCAGTACCATCCTTCTTCTTGTTTGGGTCTTTGTTTTCCTGCTGTGAACATATGTTTGACAAATTGCTCTTCAACTCTTCGATTAGACTCTTCAAACTCACCTTCTGTTTCTGCCAACATCCTTCTTTCTCTGCAAACCTTAGCAATTCAGCTTTCTTATTGCTGATCTCCCTGCTTAAATCTTCTTTTTTTGTATTAATTTTGTCTCTTCAGTGGCTTGTATCGACTGGATGTTGGGGATTTTCATTCCCTTTTGTAGGCTATGGATCAAATTATCTTTCTCTATCAACATTTTCTTGCTTACTTTGCCTCCACCATCCTATTCAATTAAATCAAACTGCAACTTTTTGACATGCTGCTGAAGTGCTTTATTATCTGACATTTCATGTTTTAACTGGGCATCCATTTTATTTACAGTAGCTTCCCAATTAGGGATCTTCAAGGCTACTTCCACTACGTCATCATATAGACATTCTCCAATTTGCCTGTGAAATTGAATCCTGTCTGGCAAGGGTATCTTCCTCAAGTTTATTCTTGCTTCTGTCATTTTTTCTTTATCGAATATCGTTAGATTGAAAGTGTGTGTCTTGATATCCCTGCTCATCATCAAAGACGCCTCTATTTTATACAAACTCCTTACTGTGGGCATTAATTAAAAACATCTCTGTGCAGATGCCTACTTATGTTTCCCATGATACTTAAACATATCTTCTTGGGATTGAAATTTACTGTCCTCACTCCCTCTTACTGCATCTTGGAATTTATATTCTTGGACTTGGATAACTATGGTCGATAACCCCTCTTTCTGCTCATCTATACTACCTATCAGGAGAGCTGATTCTTCTGGTGTTTCAAATTTTAGTCTTTTCCTTTCACTTTCTTCTTCTTCTTCTGTTCAATGACTTCTTGTAATTCTCTCTTCCCACCTACGTCCAGAGTGTTAAGTAGCTAGTCTATTTCCATAGGATCATCAGTCATGATCAAATCTTGGACTGGTAAATCTAGGTCATCTTCCTCTTCGGGCTCATATTGCAATAAATTCCACCCCTTCAACAATCCTTCAGCTTCTTGGTGTTCAAATGCCTTCAAACCATTTTTGTTCTTCCTTTCGGCTATGATATGTAGAGGATCATATGCGATCGCTACATCTTTTCTGAACCCCATATTTCTCAACAATTTTTCCACTTCGCTAACAACTTCTTTAAACTTTATAAGAAAAGGGCCAACTTGCCAAGGGAGCTTTATATCAGAACCTTTCTTATATTTCCCAAACTATTTATCTTCTGCAATTAGCCTCTGCCAAATGAACTCAAGGGAAACAACCCTCAAAGTTAAAAATGCTGGCAAAAAGTATAGTTCATGTACAAAACCATACACCATTATCACTGTGGCATCTTTCAGCAAGAACCAGTCGCCAACGGCTTGTTCATCTTTCAACTGCATTAGAGTTTTCATTTTTTGTAGTACTCTGGGTAGTTCTTCTTCAAACATAACTTTGTACACAGCATGTAGAATGTAGTTCATGTAATTGAAAACATTATCCTCCAAATTCCCTGTAAAGAGTATCTGAGAGAAACGTAACTCGGATGCACTACTATGCAGAATCATCTTAGTCAGATATGCCTAAAACTGAAAAAATCTGGTATTTTCAAAACAAATCAACTGTGCATGGATTTTTTCTGCCAAAATTTCCTCAAACTTGAGGGATGGTACTGACTCACTTCTCGGCTTCAGGGAACTAACACTAATCCTAAATAATAGGCTCAGTTGTACTTCAGTTATCCATAAGTCTGAGTCTAAACCTAAAAATTGTGCTATCAAAGAAAAAACCAACTGGGTGTGGTCATTAAAAAGGCTGATGTCCAGTGGGTAGGGGTTTCTGTAATCTCTACATTAGGTTTTAAACAAGTGACAAGGAAAGCTTTACGGATATCAGGGGAAATCTGCCTATAAAGAGTAATGCCCGATTCTTCAGAGAAACTTTCGGGAATTAGGGTTGGTGACTCGGGTACGACAAGGGTACTTTGAACCACGACATCATCTACACTATAGACAATTTTAGACCTCTTCATGTTCATTATTACTTGTTGGGTTTCTGAATAATTCAACAGACACCATGACACGAAATCCTGGAAAGGCATTATCTGTTCCAAGAAAAAGAAAATAAAAAAGGACTGATGGACCCTATGGACATCTACCCCTTGTTCAAGCAGAGCTTTCAACCTTCTTTTAACTTCTGGTATAGGGAGCTGAAGTTCTGGGTCAAACACATTACAGTCTCTATCTTCTAGGGTCGTTCTAACGTTAGAACTAGTAGAAAATTGTTCGCCTACCATTCTACGACTATAAAACAGACTGCAGATTGCAAACAAAGGGGTTTTGGAACCCTACTTGTCACGGGAAGCCTAAGAGAAACCTTCTCCCTGTCGTCCTTTTCAGCTTCTACACTTCCAGAAGCTTCCAACTATGATAGGTCCAAGAAAGAAAAGTCAATTTTACACATGCCTCGTTATATATATAAAACTTTTCCCAATAATTTCTTCCCACCTTCGCCAGCTATCCCTCTTTCACATGCGTCGATTTGCCGGGCATTGTTTCTAGTCCATTGATATGATCCCTTATTTACCCTTTTTCTAGTTTGACATCTTTTCATCTCCACCATAGGATATTCTGTTGGCTTTAAATCTTAGCCATCCATCGTATCCAACATCCTATAAGGATATGGTGGTATCGTTACCCGTCTTCTGGTTTTGGGTTACCACTTAATATTCCTCACGAGGTATGCACCCTCGCAACTACCTTCTCCACTTATCTATGGTGCTCTTTCACCTTGCGACGATCACCGAGGAGCATTGATCTTGTCCTTTAATGTATCTACAGTGGGGAGCTCTCCAAATGTCTAGCTTTCAGCACTTTTGTCGGTGGGATCCACTATGCTATTAACCATGCATCTTCTATCTCCACCGGTCGTAGATCTAATTCCCTTTCATTGCGAGCCATTGATATGCCCTGACCTCTGTGACGATGTGATAACTTGTCCTTCGCGTCGTCAGATCTTTGACCATGCAGCCTGCACCGTTGATCTTCTACCTTGCTTTTCTTCTGTGATGGTATCGCAAGCCTTCTGGCGGTTTTCACTTATTGCCCAAATGCTCATGTGAGGGATCCTCCAACTACCATCTATCCTGGTGGTTTATCCCTCGTGACCACCCTCCTATGCTCTTTTCCGCTCAACTCCACGATGCGAGGGCGATCGGGGGCAATGGATCTCTTTCGCGCACCCAATCAACGGATGGGGTTTATCCGTATTTCAACCCTTACTTTGATTTTTTTCAGACTATAGATTATTGTCCTTTGTATCCATTTTTAATTATTTGGGCTAGCTTCTTATGCCTAAAGTGCCAAAAAACCCTTTATTTTTCTCATTATTTCCTCTCCACTTGAGCTGCTTCTTGGCCTTGGAAACCTGGACATGACTATGGAGGGGGGTTTAACCATCTCTTCAACGAATTAACCGGTGGAGTCAATCCTTCCCTTTGGATTTGTGCAAAAAAATTATAGGTGCCCACAACTGGCTCCAGTTGGGGATGCTATCCTCCTTGCGAGGTAGAAAAGAACTCCGTAGACTAAGTGCCTAGTCCATTGGGTTGTTAAAACTTTGGAGTCAACAACGTCTTCTGAATTCTTAGAATTGCAACTGTATCTTCCGCATATCTAGGTTACCCACACACGAAAAGAAAAAGGAACCATGGCTAGCCTTCTAGAACTTATCTTCTTTTCTTTAGGGTTTCAAGTCTTTCAAGTTTTCCGTCAAAAATTTCAAAACAACTGTAAAACCAAATGAAAAATATATACATAGGCTATGGTACATGAAATACGTTCTTCCCTTAGGACAAGTAATGCTTTAGTAACCTCCCGTTAACTGGACCTCCTAGCCAGGCAGATCCGTCTTGATGTTCCAGGACAAAAGAATTTATTCCTCAGATTGCTGCAATAATATATGGCCCCATCCCCATATGGTCAAACTTTCCATGTTTTTCTTCTTTAGGAGCGTTCCATTTCAAAACTAGGTCATTAACCTAAAAATAATCTTCCTTGGCTTTTTTGTCGATGGCTTCCTTCATTTTTTCTTGATGGCTTTCTACTTTGTCATATACCTTACTCCTTAGCTCATTCAGCTCAACTATCTGATTTACTCTTCTTTGCATGTGATTTGGTTCTTCTTCTATTCCCTGTATTAACCTCATGACAGGAAAACCTACAGATGCTGGAAAATTCACTTTGGCTCCATACACCAACTGAAATGGTGACATTCCAATGGCTCTTTTCGTGCTGATTCTATCGGCCCATAGAGCATATTTTAGCTTTGTATGCCAAGACCTCTTGTTATATTCTAACAGTTTTTTAATGATTCTTACCAGGCTCTTATTTGAAGACTCGACTAGTCCATTTCCTTGGGGGTAATAGGCCGTGGAATAATTTAGGTTGATATGGTACTTATGGCAGAAATTAACCATATTTTTGGAACAGAAAGCTGGAGCATTATCAGTCACAATTCTTTTGGGACATCCGAAACTGGACAGGATGTTATCTTCCAGAAAATACATGATTACTCCTTCAGTGGCTCTTCTGGTATGTATAGCTTCTATCCATTTGGTAAAATAATCAGTAGCCATCAGGATCCATCTATGCTGCCCAGAGGAGTTTGTGTTTATTTCTCCAATGAAATCTAAACCCCATTGTTGAAAAGGTGCTTCCACTATGATTGGATGTAGAGGAAGAGAAACAACCTTTCTTTTTCCATCAAAAATCTGACATTGGTAACAAACCACAGTCTCTTTGTAAACATCAGTAAACATCGTATCCCATTAAAACCCCACCCTCAGGGTTTTGTTTACTATCTCCTTCCAGGAATGGTGTCCTCCGCAATCCCCTTTGTGGAATTCTTCTTTTATTTGTTCAGCTTCCTTTTCAATCAAACAGTTTAGCAGCACCCCTCCAAGATCTTTCCAATACAGGTATTGATTCATGATACAATACTTGGCAGCTTTTAGCTTTAAAGATATGGCCCTGCTTTTGCTTAACCTTGTAGGTGCCTGTAAATTCTGTAGTACAAAAACAATGTCAGTATACCAAGGGGACTCAGAGAATTCAGGCTTCACTTGTATGTTTGTATTTGGATGGTTAGGATGGTCCTCCAAAAAATTTAGCTACAAAGAGTCACAATTTTCTTCAGTCGTTAACTTTGCTAACGCTTGACCTTTCACTACTTTAGTGGTTTTTATCTCCAAATCATATTCCAGTAATACTGCAATCCATTTGGCCCTTCTGCCTTCAAGATCAGAGTGGGTCAAAATGCTTTTCATAGCACTATTTGGGACGTAAGCAATGATGTGCAAGTGTATAATATAGACCATGAAATCTATCAAATATTTTATAAGAGCAGAAGCCTGTTTCTCCATGATATCATATTTCAGTTCCCCTTCTCTCAGCACTCTGCTGAAAAACGCAATAGGTTTCTCAGCATTTTGGTCATTTTTTTGCAATAGAAGTCCAGCTATGTTATGTTCAGAAGCATATGAAAAATTAAGGAAATCTTTAGTAACGTTTGGGCTGGCCAACACCGGAGCTTCAGTGATGGATTTCTTGATTCCTTTGAAGGAATCTCTGGCTTCCTCGGTCCACTTTATTTTATTCTCCTTTCTTAACATATTTGTAATACTTCTCATTATTTCAGCAAAACTTGGTATAAATCTTCTTAAAAAACCCACTTGGCCAATGAAAGATTGTGTTTCCTTTTTGCTTCTGGGCTCTCCTACTTTTTGAATAGCATTAACCCTCTCAGGATCAATCTTTATTCAATCCTTGGTGATGATACATCCTAAAAGCTTAGCCTCATCCTGGGTGAAAAAGGATTTCTTGGGATTCAAGGAAATGCCATATTTCCTACATTTTATGAAAACCCTCTCCAAATGCTTGAGATGTTCTTCATCCGATTTTGAAAAAACCGTTATATCATCCATATATACCACCAGAAATTTATCTTTTTCTTTAGCAAACCCAATATCCATAGCTCTTTGGAAATTGGCTCCAACGTTCATCAGACCAAATGGCATCTTAGCGTACATAAAAGTTCCCCAAGGAGTTGTAAAAGCGTTTTTCTCTTGGTCTTTGTGGTGCACTTTAATCTGATTATACCCTAAGAAACCATCCATGGTGGAAATTCTTTCGACCCCTACCACCTGCTCTAAGATATGCTCCATTTTAGGTAGAGGGTAATTGTCTTTCATTGACGCTCTATTGAGGTTCCTGAAATCAATACAGATTCTGATTTCTCCACTTTTCTTTCTGACAGGTACCAGATTTGCTATCCATTGTAAGAATCTTAAGGTAGCAATTATCTTTGCATTGAAAAGTTTTTTGACTTCTTTCTCTATGATATCTTTTAACTTAGGATTGATTCTCCTTAATTTTTGCTTAAAAGGCTTCTCACCTAGATTGAGGGGAATGGCATGCTATATGCTTGAGGTATCATACTCCTTTAAGTCTTCATAGGTCTAGGCGAAAGCATCAGTGTGTCTTTTCATCAATTCTACATAGCGTCCTTTTTTGTCAGCATGTAACCTTTTAGACAATTTTACCATCCGAGGGTCTTTCTCTGTACCCAAGTTTTGATCTTCTACTGATTCGTGGGAAGGTTCAAATATTGGGTTTTTAGCTGCATCATCTTGATCAAATAGATTTTCTAGGGGTATCATACCTTTAGGGATGTAATTATTCTTCAATTGGATAATATCCTTACCACCCGTCCTATTTTTCCACCCTTGGTTTTCAGTTTCTTCTTCAGCATTATCTCCCTCTACAAGGTTTTCCAGGTTCTCATTTTCATTATCAATATGCACATTTGTAAACTCATCAAAAAGTTCTAAAAATATCCTGAGCTATAAGTCGTCCTCAAATACCTGCCAATACTTAGAATTATCAGGAATAGAAGGCCTGTTTATTTTTTCAACCTCATATTTGGTTTGAGAAAATATTGGGGTCTTAAAACCCCCAACAGTAGTTGCCAAGGAATCTACTACCTCATTTTCATGCCTGGGGATTACTCTAATCTTATGTTCCATGAAAAAGTTCCAAAAGAAATCCCAAACTTCATTTCTATATGCTGTCATTCTTGGGTGTTTGGCTTCGTAACTATCATTTACCTGGTTCACTACTAGCTCAGAGTCCCCAAACACTTCTATCTTCTTAGCTCCCAAAATTTTTAGAGCTCGTAATCCCAACAAAAATGCTTCGTATTCAGCAACATTATTAGTACATTCAAATGTCAGCTTATATGAAAGTTCCCTAGACTCCCTGTTGGGAGGAATGATCCAAACCCCTGCTGCAGCACTATTTTTGCTCACAGAACCATCAAAATACATTTTCCACCAGCCTTCTTCATTTTTTTTCCCACTCAGAAGCTTCATACCTGGCTACAAATTGCTTATCTTCATCAACTTCCATTTATGGGGGAGGGTTAGGATCACAACGAGGCCCATCAATAAAAAAAATGGAACAACCCATGTCTGTATCAACGACATATATAGGGTGAGTTTTAGGCTTGCTTTTGCTGCTGACAATATATTCCATCCCACTTTCCCTATATAATCTCCTATTTGCTCCAAAAACGGGAATTGTGGCATAAGATAAGTCCATCTGCATAGTTCCTTTCAACTTTGAAACCCAGGATCTTGACAAAATCATCCCAAACTTCGCAGGTACATCATCCACCACCACATCCATCATGACACTTTTAGCAGGGAGTTGGGTTAGAGTCACTATCATGTTCTTAATCAGTCCCATACATGGTACTTTTCTAGAATAAAAGGAGAAAAGGTCTTGGTATGGCCTAGTCACTTCTAATCCTACCTCTTTCAACGCAGATTTTGGCATCACGTTATGAGATGCCCCAGAGTCTATTAAGGCATTGTGCAAGATTTGATCATGGACATTTAGGCTTAAGTAGAAAGGAGGGACTTCTTCATCGCCTGGTTCCTCCATCTTAGATCCAAATATTATGGTAGGAGCATCATCAGATAGCTCCAGAATATCATGTTGATATTCATTTTTCCCTTTAACCATCTTTGTTATCTCTTCCCTGTACTCATTATTTTTCAGTAGCTCATTAAGAGGGATGGAGATCTTTACCTTTGACAGTTCAGCTTTGAGACTAAAACTGGGAGCAGGTTTGACTATCTCTGTGACTTCTAGTGGTTTAACCTCCTTTGAAGGTTGACCATCTTCTTCTTTATTTTCAGGTCTCTTATTTGCAACAACTCCTTGTTGTTTCTCTTTCGGCTCTTCTGCATACTGTTGGGTCACTGGAGGTTGGTTCAAAGGAAGCTTTCTTTTATTCAAGGTAACTTCTCTAGTTCTCAATTTTAGCTTTCTTTGAAGATCATCCACAGCATTTTGATAACCCATTAGGTATTGCTCAGATTCTAATTCAGGTTTTTTACTAGTACTTTCTTTGTTAAAAAAGTCATGTTCCCTTTCAGTCAAGTATATTTCATGGTCTAGGCAGTCAAAAAAATTAATATAGGCATTAGTGGGACCTTCAGGTACTTTATCATCCACCATATTTTTAGCAAAAGGAGGACGCATTGGCTATTCTTCAGGATTTCTTTGATTTATCGCAGCAGGTGGTGGTCTTCTAAAGTTTGGGTTTCGGATCTGGTTTTCAGGATTCTCTCGGGGAGGAGGCTTGGTATCTACGGTCAACCTATCCATCAACTTTTCCATGGATTTCATCATGGTATCAAATTTTGCATTGTTAGAAGCGGATGATGTAGAAGTTTGGGTCTCTTGCTTCTTTCTTTTAGCCTCTGTTTTACCCTTTATCTTTCCTAAGGCCATGATGTTTACCTGTAGCTCTAGCGCATCTTTCAGCAGAGCAGGTAGGGAGGTAGATTTTCTTTTCCTTAACATACATGAGAAATCTCCATCGAAGGCGTCTGCAAAATGGAGTTTTGTAGCACCTGCCGAGGTCCTTAGGTCATCTGGAATAGAATTGTACGCCCTCATAAATCTAGCAAAAAATTCATGCACAGGCTCGAAACCTCTTTTCTTGAGGTGATTGTACTGGGACAAGACCAGGGCAGGACTTCCAATCGTTTCCCATCTCTCTAAGAACAGTGTCTTAAATGCTGCAAAATCATTTATGGAAGCATTTGGTAACAACCTGTACCATTTCTTAGGTTCTCCAAACAAACTTTGGGCAAATAACCTCATCTTTGCATCATCATAATCTACTTCCTCCAAATCAATAAAATCTTCAAACCTGTCTACATGTTGTTTGGCAGAAAAAATTTCCCTCTCCATCATAGGAGACGATCCTTTGTGCATAGTTTTGAGGTAGATCATGTAAAACAGCTGGTAAAGCTAAAGGTGCAAATCTAGCAGACATGGTTACAGGCAGATTTGTGAAAGGGGTGGGATATCCTGGGAACAAGGTTTAGCTTTTCTAGCTTTGATAGTATCTAGTAAATCATGACAGATAGGATCTAATAAGTAGGATTCAGGATTATTAAGATCTCCTTCACCTAGGGTTAGATAGGATTCGGATCTTGATCTTGGTAAAGGTTTCTGAATGTCAATCTTTATATTTAATTCTTGAAAAATAGGTAATCTTTCTTCAGACACAATTCTTTCACTGTTCGAAGTACTAGCTTTGTCTTTTTCAACTTTTCTCCTAAGCAGACTTTCCAGATTATCAACAACTAGCAGAATTTCAGAAATAGGATTACCACTAGTATGGATCTTTCTTTAGGCCAGGATGCCTTATTGAGATCTCCTTTAGAACTAGAATTCAGCTTCGGCGATCTTACCCATTGGAGTGCTTTCTTGAATATAAGTCTTTACGAGTGGAGTCACCAAGGAAAAATTGTACAACCTTCAAACCTATGGAAATCTTCATTTTCCCAAAGGGATCTCTCTTTTCTCCGAATCTTCGGAACTCTTTATCGTTCTTGCAAGGAAAACAAGAAAACTTGCGGTTCCCCAGCAACAGCACCAATTTGTTATCACCCAAATTGAACCCCAGTTTGTAAGAAGGGTAATTCGAGGTAACCACTAACCAATCTTTGGATTGATGTTACTGACCCAACACAGTCTGAGAGGGCTCTCTCAATAAACTAATGAAAAACTAGAGGAAATCAAGGGTGTCAACCATGAAAAAGGAATACCAGCATTCATTCTTCAAGATGTTCTATCAAAACATACACAGAAGGTCAAATTCCTATAGGAGAAAATATACTGATGTAAACCATTGGTTGGAGAACAACAGGGATAGCAGAAATGAACAAGGCATAATTTCTATGAATCTCCTTCAGATACTACACTGAACCAAGTATGAAGGAATATTAAAAATATGGATTAACAGAGGGAATAAGCACATATCACATAGGAAAAGAAAGGACAGACTACTAGACCGATTACACAGGAATCCCTGGAAAATGCATGTAAGCTTCTGACAACTTTATTCAAAAAATATCTCTGAATAACAACAGTGGACAAAATATGCAGAGCTCCAAAAATTTCTCAACTGCTTTCCATTTGAAAATACATGGAACTTATAGTGGCCTGGAGTCTCATACTCGGCCGATGTGAAATAGAAATTAGTTACAATATAGGGACACCTCATCATAGTTCAGATGTCACTATCATAAAACATAAAATATAACAAGATAAGCCTAACTGCTTTCTTACATTTGCCAGTATGCCGTTAAACAATAAAATATATTTAAAGTATCTGTCTAATGGTGAAACTTCATTACATAATGGGAAACCCACTGCCACGTCCTGGAAAATCAAAATCCTAAATATATTACAAACTTTTATATAAAAAATAAACTGATATTTAGAAAATGCATAGATCTAAGATCTAAGGGGTAGCAGCTGCCAGTGGAGTGTGACAGGTATATTTATTCCTTCTGTATTTCTCTACAAGTAGTATGTCGTAACTTGTCATTTCTTTCTTCAGGACCCTTATGTTAAGGTGATCAACAGAGGACATGGGTGGAAGCCCTTCAGCAATAGAGGTCAATCTGTACAACATCTTGAAATCTTTGTCCATCTTGTCCATCAGGATTTTCCTTGAAAGTGGCTAGCTCAGATGTTTGAACTTGGAATGATCCATCCGCCTGCTAATCATCAACTTTTTATGCTCACTTTGGGGAATCAATGTTTTCTTTTCATCCCAAAATGCACGAAATCCTTTTTCTACTTGTCCTCCAAACTATCCTTTGAACTCTATTAATTGTTCATTCAATTCATTTGCTTTGGCTTCCACAGCTTCGACCAACACATACTTCCCTAAGTTTCGTTTTGCTGCTGCAATGGTTGTGACCCTGTCTTTGATGCTCAAATCTATGATATCCTTATCTGTCAAACTATTTAAAAAGTTTATATTATTATATGCAGTCTCCTTTGGCCTTTTGTGCAGCTTTTCCTTCATGGCAGTGCAGCTCTTAAAGACATCAGTGACTATCTTCTCCTTTATGCCCATGAGGTCTAGATAAGGTCTGAACCTCTCAGCTTTCTGGATAATTAAATCCCAAACCAGATGCTTGCATCCCTGCATAGTTGTTTTCCCTATAATCTGCTGAGAAAACCTATTATTAATCGCTACTAATTCCTTATATTTTTCTTGTAGGTCATTTGTCTCTTTTTCCTTTTCGTCATTTTCTTCTTTTAATCTTTGATTCTCCTCTGTTAGTTCTCGTATTTCAACCTCCTTTATGTTGATCTGGGACATGGCCTGTACAATGCTGTCAGTACCATCCTTCTTCTTGTTTGAGTCTTCGCTTTCCTGCTGTGAACATATGTTTGACAAACTGCTCTTCAACTCTTCGATTAAACTCTTCAAACTCACCTTCTCTTTCTCCCAACATCCTTCTTTCTCTGCAAACCTTAGCAATTCAGCTTTATTATTGTTGATCTCCCTGCTTAAATCTTCTTTTTCTTGTATGAAATTTGTCTCTTCGGGGGCTTGTATCAACTGGATGTTGGGGATTTTCATTCTCTTTTGTAGGCTCTGGATCAAATTATCTTTCTCTATCAACAGTTTATTGCTTACTTTGCCTCCGCCATCCTGTTCAATTAAATCAAACTGCAGCTTTTTGACATGCTACTGAAGTGATTTATTCTCTAACCTTTCATGTTTTAACTGGGCATCCATTTTATTTATAGTAACTTCCAAATTAGAGATCTTCAAGGGTGCTTCCACTAAGTCATCATATAGACCTTCTCCAATTTTCCTGTGAAATTGAATCCTGTCTGGCAAGGGTATCTTCTTCCAGTTTATTCTTGCTTCTATCATTTTTTCTGTATTGGATATCGTTAGATTGAAAGTGTGTGTCTTGATATCCCTACTCGTCATCAAAGATGCCTCTATTTTATACAAACTCCTTAATGTGGGA
Organism: Larix kaempferi; assembly: GCA_027924585.1. Taxonomy (NCBI): domain Eukaryota; kingdom Viridiplantae; phylum Streptophyta; class Pinopsida; order Pinales; family Pinaceae; genus Larix; species Larix kaempferi. Next base: position 22,915,699 of record BSBM01001023.1, read on the forward strand.
ATTAGTTCAAAAAGTTTCTATGCAGATGCCTTCTTATTTTTCCCATGATACTTAAACATATCTTCTTGGGATTGAAATTTACTGTCCTCACTCCCTCCTGCTGCATCTTGGAATTTATATTCTTGGACTCTGATTACTGGGGTTGATAACCCCTCTTTTTGTTCATCTATACTACCTATCAGGACAGCTGATTCTTCTGGTGTTTCAAATTTTAGTCTTTTCATTGATCTGCCCTGACCTCTGTGCCGATGTGACAACTTGTCCTTCGCGGCATCAGATCTCTGACCATCCAACCTATGCCGTTGATATTCTACCTTGCTTTTCTGCTGCGATGGTATCGCAATCCTTCTGGCGATTTTCACTTACCTCCCAAACAATCATGCGAGGGCTCGTCTAACTTCCATTTGCCCTGGCGGTTTATCCCTCGTGACCACCCTCCTGTGCTCTTTTCTGCATAACTCCACGCTGTAAGGGCGATTGGGGGCCATGGATCTCTTTCGCACACCCAATCAACTGTTGGGGCTTATCCGGATTTTAATGCTTACTTTGCTTTTTTTCGGACAATAGATTCTTGGTCTTTGTATCCATTTTTAATTATTTGGGCTAGCTTCTTATGCCTAAAGTGCCAATAAACCCTTTATTTTTCTCATTATTTCCTCTCCACTTGAGTTGCTTCTTGGCCTTAGCAACCTGAACATGACTATGGAGGGGGGTTTAACCATTTCTTCAGGGAATTCACTACTGGAGTTAGTCCTTCCCTTTGGCTTTGTGCAAAAAATTTATAGTTGCCAACAACTAGCTCCATCCGGGGATGCTATCCTCCCTGCAAGGTAGCAAAGAACTCCGTAGACTAAGTGCCTAGTCCATTGGGTGGTTCATTCTTCAGAGTCAACAACTTCTTCTGAATTATTAGAACTGCAACTGTATCTGCCGCATAACAAGGCTACCCACACACGAAAAGAAAAAAGGAACCATGGCTAGCCTTCTAGACCTTATCTTGTTTTCTTTAGGGTTTCAAGTCTTTTAGGTTTGCCGTAAAAAATTTCAAAACAACTGTAAAACCAAATGAAAAATACATACATAGGCTATGGTACATGAAATACCTGCTTCCCTTAGGACAAGTAATGCTTTAGGAACCTCCCGTTAACTGGACCTCCTGGCTAGGTAGATTTGTCTTGATGTTCCAGGACAAAAGAATTCATTCCTTGGATTGCTGCAATAATATATGGCCCCATCCACATATGGTCAAACTTTCCATGATTTTCTTCTTTAGGAGCGTTCCATTTCAAAACTAGGTCATTAACCTGAAAATAATCTTCCTTGGCTTTTTTGTCATAGACCGATGTCGTAATCCCTCATTGACAATAAATACCCATGACCAGCCAGAATGCATACAACGAAACTGTATATAAAAATAAAATAACAAATAACAGTAAAAGGAAACTAAGACCTCTAAGACTCATTGCATATATCAAGGAGAAGAAACATACACTTTATCATTTATAACAACTATAAGAATCGAACCAAATAATTAAACTAATACTCGAGAAAATTTATGTTCATGAACAAATGAGAAAAAATACTTATCTCATCAATTAGAATGGGGCGACTGAAAGCCTGACTACAACGTTCCTCCCTTCCAACTGATCTCTGTCCGGCGTAGGTTTTCTTGTCGAGAGATCGCCCATGAGCTTGGCACAAATCCACTAGGGTAGCAAAGAAATTTCTGTTTTCACCATTTTATAATGTTTAGCTTTTTCCTTCCCTTCTTTGCCTTGAAGAAGAAGAAGACAGATGATCCCCTCTGAACCCCATAGTTTTCTTTATATAGCCAAACTATTTTTTGATTATCACCATAAGTTCTTGTTAGAACTTAACTTGTTTAATCTTTAGTTATTTTTAACTGATAGATTAACTTAGTCAACCTTTGGTTAACTGATCTTTAACTTGACTAAATTTACTTTATTTAGCCTTATCTAATTATTTTAACATAATAACTTATCTTTAATTTAGCTAATTAACTCAAGATATTTAATTAGTTCACTTAAATTCTCTTTTAGTTTTAGCTAACCTTAACTCATTGACATACATAGTCAATCTTTAATTAATTAATTAACTAATATTTAACTTTGACTTTAACTTAGTTTACTTAAGGTAATTTTATTATCTTAACATAACTAATTGTAACTTGGCTTTAACTACTAATTTATATAGTTAACATACTATTAATAGCTAAGAGTTTCCCATGCATACTTGTGTATTTAGTTACTGTTTATCCATTCATAGCCATGCTTCAACTACCGGTCCTTCTTTAATCTTACCTATTTTATTTATCTTTTTAATAATCTTTATTTATAAATACCAATCCTATTTCCGTGGTAATAATAAATCATTTTATCTTTTATTCCTAATTTATAATCAGGAAAATATTAATCATTTTTCACTTAGGAATTTTAACGACATCCTTTGTCGAGGCTAGGCTACCAATGTACCTTATGTTAATTTCTTATTTTTACTTAATGGTACTTAGTATAGATTAGCCTCATGATAATAGTTAGATTATAGGAACTTGTTACTGCCTTGCGGCGACACCGTCAAATTTTCCACTAAATGGCTGCAACAATGCAAAATTCTCCGCTAAATGGCTGCAACACCTCCAAATTTTCTGCTAACTTCTCTCCTAAAGTTTTTGCTAAATTTGTCGCTAATTGTTGAAACTTCATTAGAATTGCTAGAGATCACTTAAGGGATCTATTTTGAATATTATCCTTTGATGAGAAATGCAACAACCATTGTTTGAAGGAGTTTCAAGTATTGTTTGAAAAGAAGCATCATATTCCATTAGCATCATCAGTGGGCAATCAGATTGGTTTTGGTCACTATGCATGGTAATGAAAGCAACACTCAAATGAATCCTTCTAGTTTGGATGCTACACAGGTATTGGGTTGCATGAGGATATGCAACAAGTTCAATTTGGGGGAGATGTTGGGTCACATATTTTTCCATATTTTCATCACCTCTCGACATATATTTCATCCCTCTTCTTCCTATTTTTATCCATTTATCATTCCATTTCCCATCCATTTTCTGTAACTGCTTGAGAAATGTCATATTAGTCTCATTGGTGCTTTAGTGGTTAATCATGATTATTTTCCTTTATTTTTTATGAATTGAAGATGATTATGCATGATTTTACTCATGATGGTTTGTGGAGTGATTTTTCATATTAACCGCAGTAGCACTCATGGTTCAAGCCTCCAAAGATGGCATGCTAGCACACATCCACATGGATATTCACAACATGGTTTCATTCCTAGGTTTGATTATGTGGATTTGTGATTTCAATTCATGCCCAAGTCCAACATGCGAGCCTCCAACTCATGATCAAACGGTTCCAACCAAAAACGTGTGCTAGATAAGAACACCTTTATTTGCGTCGTGATTTGCGAGCTGATTAAGCAGAATCTCAAAAATATGGGAAATGGGTTCTGTGCATAATGGCTTGAATTACCTGCCTTGCAAGGAAATATCCAAACAAAGGTACAGTATGATATATACAGCTGGTTCTCTAAACATGTAATTCATAGATTTGTTGTAACGTCGCCCATTTTGACCCTTGTAATATGTTGGGCTATAATGTAAATATTCCTAGCGTGGAGCTCAAGGCCAAGGCCCCGCTAGTGAACACTCGACCTGGATGAGGAAAGTATTAGATATTATGCTACCCATGTGCTAGTGAACCATGGAGATTGTAAATATGCATTTTAATATAAATGCCCACAACTAGCTATGCAATGCAACAAGAGATGGGGGCATGATGTTTACAAGGAAATTGGGAGGGAAATATTCAAACCCTTGAGCCAATCAAGTCAAGCCAAGTGTCAATGAGAGAACCCATGAAACCTCAACTACCCATGTTGAATTTTGTGCCCAATCATTAATTTCTCCCAAGAGTTGGTTGAGGTAGTTAATTCCTTGGGGAATGGAGAGGTATGGTTGTCCAAATTCGAGTATGGGAAAACCACCCTTCTTAGAATTTTGTGTTTGGCTTCTTGGGAAAAAAAAGAGCCATGAAATTTCTCCCAAGCTATCATTCATCCATCTAGTTTTGCTCTCTCACGAGTTTGGAGCTACCTGGGCATTTTGCTCCATTGATTTCCTGTGTGTTCCTTCATTTTCCTAGCTGGGAAGGGCGTTTTTGTTGTGGCTAATAGTGGGTAAGAATGGGAAATGATTTGGGGTTTTATAGAGGTCGTTTTGGCCCACTGAATGCTCATACACCTGTGGGAGAAATCGGTTTTCTTCCCTGTGGTTGATTCCCTCTTCCCACAATCCGTGTTGGGTGTGCAACTACTTGGGGAAAACCCATAGACCCTATTCTGTGAATCCCATGGTTGAATTGTGTATCTATGCCTAGTTTTGAGTTGTTGTGTGTAAAAGAAGGTTGGGGTTGAGATGGGTATCCATTGCTTTGGGTTGTGCAGAGCTTGAGAGTCCCTTTTTCCTTGTACATATCATGCCTAGCTCGGGGGTGGTCTCTGAGTGCTGAAAGAATATAGGCTAGGCAGAGACCTATGGTTGGGTGGAATATTGCAGCGACATAGCTAGTTGCTTGGGACCATTGCACAGTGAAGATGAGTATATTCTTATGTGTAATTATTTATGAAATGTTTTAACTTGATGATTGTATTGATGTGATTGTCTGCATATGAAATGTGTGTGGACTACTTGTTTATTTCCGCTGTGCATGTTTGTTGAAATTGCATCTGCACACATTGGTTTTGATTTGTATGAATCTAATGAATTGGGATGAGTTTAGGTAAAAGCCCAGATTTTACTGCCATGTTCTCTTCCTTGCATTGGATAGAAGGGTGGGTACATTACATTTACAGTTACATCCAGTTTTCAAATTAGCAAATTTGTTGAAATAGATTCCAAGTTGGGAATTCGGTTTCTCATTCTCATGAGAGATTTGTATGTATAAATATGTAATCATTCTCATGTATGAGGGGAGGAGGAGAGCAAGTAATGTTATGTTGTAGAATTTGATCTAGACTCTGTTGTAATAATTTCATTCTGATAATACATGCTAGCAGTTCCTTGATTCTGGAGTTGCAGACTTTCATTGTGGAGATCCAGCTCTGCTAAGTGGAGGAAGGGCCTTGTTCCCTAAGCAGATGCTGATAGTGCCCTGTTCCCTAAGTAGATGATGATAGTGTAGATTGTTATTTTGTAGATTTGTTTATTATTTAGTTCATGCTTTCATTAATTAGATTTATCATTGTTTTTTTCATGTTAATTTCTTTTTGATAGATCGTTGGACAACATAGCACTTCTTTTAGATTTATGCAATTAGATCTTGCTTCATAAGAATTGATTTTGTTTGAAGTGTGATTAGATATACAGTTTGGTTTCATGAATAGGTTTTAGGCTTGATTTCTTTTCAAGAAGGTGTGATCTAGTTTACAAAGAATTTCGATTTCATACCAATAGATCAATAGTGTTAGGTAGAAATTGCGCTTGCATAGATCTTGCATGATAGATTTGAAATAAAAGACTTACTCGGGTTGACAATTTATGTTCTAGTAGTATGAGCTGTATAATTAATTAGACAATTAATCCAACCAACACTAATCTTCTAGGTTTCGTCTTTTGACAGGAGGTTGTGTTTGGAAAGCCCGAAGCTTACTTGGTGAAGTGTTAGGACAGGGATACCACGGACACAAATGCCTTGATAAGCCGAGATCCATTGTGACCCTTATTCCCTTCATGCGAAATCGATGTGCAGTATGTGTTGAAAATGAAGATGTGGTATTTAGTGTACTATTTTTTTAATGGTATTTACCATTCAGAGGAACAAGTAGATGAATGTTGAGCCCCTTGGTGTTACTAGGCATACTCTGTTGTTTAGGGATTCGTAGGTACTTTATTGTATGGGAGAAATTTTTCAAGGACCTATGTAGTTATATTTTGAAAGCCTGTATAGGCGTTTTTCATTTTAATGAGGACGTTTTGGCTCTTGGCCTGTGCAATCTTCAAATCTTGGAGTCGCTAATGCATTTACTATTTGAGTAATTTTTGGTCTTTGTTTTAAATAAAAGTAAAGCCTATGTTAATGGCAAGTTGTTTCTATTGGTTGCAAGTTTTAAATGTAAAAGAGTGAGGTCGATTATTTAAAATGTAAAAAAAATGAGTCCTGGGTTTGCTATTTGATGTTTCTCTTTCTTTTAGAGTTAGTGTGGATAATACTAAGGTTGGCGCCATTCTACTTGTGACTAGAATCAATATTGTTCGTTGTTCTGTTTGATACTATGTAAAGGAAAATGTTTAAGCCTGAAAGTTTGGGATGTAATGATTATGTATGACTTATTGCTATAATGAAATTCCTCCTATCGTTTATCTGCTCTATGAAATGGCTAGTGCAAAAATCTGAGTAAAATGTTTAAATTCATTTTCTAGGTACCTATGGTAAATGTAAATGGAATCGACCCCTGGTCTTTAATTTTCCTATTCTAAGACTCTGTTTATTTATAAATGTGGGGGTGAAATTTCCTTATTTAATACTGTAAATCGACTCTTGATAAATGGATCTAGGGTTTACGCAAAACTAAAACCTTTGTCGTTGGTGTTGAGTTTAATACTCCCACGTCGATAACTGGATTTGTATTAATTCATGAGTATTAATCTAGGTTTAAAAGTAGAGCTCTAGCACGAGCTATCTTTTCTAGAGAGATTCAAATAAGAAATCGACTCTGCCATGTGAAGAACAGTTCCAAAAAAAAAGTTAATTAAATATTTACATTTAATACTATTGTAAAATATCTAGGATCTATGATTCCAGTGTTATGATTTTGTGTTGAGCAAACGATGTTTATGACATTGAAATAATTCAACATAAGATTTATAAAATGAGTATTCATTATGTGTTGATTCCTGTAGATGTATGTAGAGTTTGAAATGTAACTATTTGGGTTTTGAAAGTTTCGTATAAGTCTGGAAAGTTCGTTTTCTAGATTAGAAAAGGAAGAAAGAACTACCCTATGTTAGCATAATAATAGATAAAACTGTAAATGTTAACTATCCATAGTAAAATTATTTAAATAAACCCAGGGCTCCATGACTAAATACTTTTGTCAATGGACAATGAAAATAGATATTTTAACTGAAGTTCATAAAAAATTTGTAGCTTAAAATGGGAATTTCAATGACTGTAAAACTCAACCCTTAATTCTATTAAAGTACCAAAACATTAACTGATGTAAGTAAAGTATAGACGTCTTAACTAAGGTTGAGCTGCTTGCAATAAATCTATAATCCTCCACACTTCAAACACCAATTAATAGGAAGTAGTCTTATCTGAGGTGTGGAGTGGTAAACGAATAACCTCAGAACTGCCATGTTCCTCCCAACCTTTGACCCATAACCATTCCTCGTTCTTATTCCGATCACCCCCGAGCCAGTTCGAACATGCAAGAAAATATAGAACACCCAAGGAAGAGGTTGTTGGTATCTTGGAGCTAATCTCTGTATCTTCTAAGTACAATATTTGGGATTCTCTCCAATCCTATATAGAAATAATGATAAGATTAGATGCACATTCTTGGCTCTTTCCCTTATATTTATAGGTTTCTTTGGAATGTGGTACTTTTGTTATCTTGAGTTAACATTAATATTTTTAATATCTTCTTGAATTTAACTCTTAGTTTGAAATATATGTAATATATTGAGAAGATCATTTTTAAATTATAATTTCTGATAACTTGAACTTCTTAAATTGTTTCTATTTTGAGTTTAGAAAAAGAAATTTGGTTTATTTATCTAGTTTATAAATTAACATATATATATAATATATATATACATATTTACTTATATATATATATAGGCTTCACTTATTTAATTTACTTATCTTTTATTATTCAAATAACTTTACATATATAATATTTTCATATATATGTATATAGACTTCACTTATTTAATTTATTGATATTTTATTATTCATGCACATCATATAGCACAATTGTATATTCGATGGTTCCTTAATTTATGTCAATTCTTTAACAAAGCCTCTTGTGGGGTTTGGATGGTCAAGTAAGATAGGTAGCCCTAGATTCCGTTGCATACTTGATTACCTCGTATTCGTGGCACTATCTTTCAGTCATTTATGAGAAATAGATAATGATTCAATTGATCAATTTGAATAAGTATGATGAACGTTGGTTCTATTCATAGTTTTTCAAGCTCAACACCCTTAAGTGAGGTAACCCCTAGTGCTATTCAGAGCTTATGCTCAACACTCTCAAATGGGCATTACACTAGTGCAATTCAAGACTGTGCTCCACGACTTATGCCCAACATTCAATCATTTATCAGTTGGGGTTACCTATGTGGTCGAGAGCTTACGCTCAACATATCATAGAAGTCAATCATGTATTACCAGAACTTATGTATGGTATAAAACAAAGGCCATCTCAGTATATTAGTGCTTGTGCCCACCACATAATGAAAATCGACCCAGTACATCTGGGCTTATGCCCAGTACATAAAAATAATCCATGTCCATCAAGGCTTATGCTCAATATATATAAAAACAATTAAATCATGTGCATTGGGGCTTAGACTGAGTATATGTAACAAAAGTAAAACATGTGCATTGGGGTTTACGCCCACTATCTATATAATAAAAATAAATAATGTGCATTGGAGCTTACGCCCAATATATAATATAATCATAGTCAAAGTTTCGAGATATTACAACAACATTTTTTTTAAATACTGTGATAGCAAATACGTTTCTGAGCTTCCCCTCTCCATCGTAGCTGCACATCAAATGAATATGGGAAAGAAAAAAATAAATATGCATTGAAGAAACCCTAATGAAACACAAGGAGCTTGTCTTCTTGTCCTTTCTGAGAGAAGGCCAAAGCTCCGCTCCTAAATAATAGATGTTCGTTTCAATAAGGGTAAGGGGGGCATTTTTCGAGCAAGTGCTTTAGGCAACACCTTTCAATTTAACATTCACTTAACACTATACCAATCTTCTTTTTCACTGACCGAAATAGGAAACACCTTTGAATTTAACACTATACCAAGCTTCTCTTTCACCTACCGAAAGATGTTCGAAGTTATTTTTTAATGGCATTTTTCTCTTCTTGCCTTGATAGACTTATTGGGCCAGGAGCATTGATTCTTTGATACACACTCTAGAGGAAAGGACTTGCTCTGAAACAAAGGGTACAAAATTCAAAACCCAAAACCATATAAATAAATTTAAATTTGTCTTGAATATAGTCAGAATCAAGAGCCACTTGGTAGTTTACCTTCCCCCTAACTTCGAACTATGATAGTGTAATATCCCTCTTTTACCCCCTTTCTATTCTTTGTAGGTGTAAATGTTATTGTACTTGTTTGCTGGTGAGGATCTCAAGGACAAGGCCCCACCAGTAAACGTTGTAAGCTAAGTAATTTAAATTGTGAATGGTAGACGTAGGAGACTCAACTCATATTGCAACCTAACGTTGACGGCGTGAATCCTCTCAGGAGGAAGAGGTGAATGGATTGGAAGCCATGACTTGATGACATATGTTATCTTGTTGTCGCAAGCACTTGATTGAATGGTAACGTTCACCAAAGGATACTGAGTTGTTTGGGTTTCGGTTAGTCCTTGAAGGGGATGCCGAAGTTACCCTTAACTGTCGAGAGGCAGTAAAAGTATCCTAAGACCTAAAACTTAACACTAAGTTAATCTATGTTAAAAGCTCTTAAGTAAAACTAAGAAAATTCTACGGATGTCCTTGACATTTTAGTCTCGGCAGAGGACGTCAAGGATTTTCTTCATAGAAACCCACTACCTAGTTATTTAGCATACGCGAAGCTATTTTGATATGTATTATTAGTTATAATAATAATTGGTAATTATATAAACTAATACATTGAAATGCAAAGAGAAACTATCTATATATATATGGAAACTCTTGCATGTGAGTTTTATCACTTGGATAAATATTATTAGTTGTAATAATATTTTGTAATGCAAAGAGAAACATTGCATATATATAGGAAATATTATTTGTGATAATTAATCTTATAAGCAAGGCATAAATATATATCAAGGGAAATGTAATTACATACATTACCTTGTAATATAATGATAATCCCATTTGACTATATAGAGATGTCCATATAGCTTGGTAATCATAAAGAAAGAAACATAGTTTTTAAGTGGTCCTTGAGAGAAGAGATAAATAGTTATAATTATAGGGAATATGATTTAAAGATCATTAATGATCATCATTTACTAATTACATTACTATTTATAGTTATGTATATAAACAACACAGGTTAAGGAGATAGGTTTTTGTAAATTATATTATTGCTTTGTAGTCATATTTATGAAGTACTATATTTATGAATTATTTTTTATTAAGTTTCTAAAGAAAGTTTATTATTATATTAGTTTATCTCTTTATTAAATGTATGTGCGTTATACTTCTTGGTAGAAAATATTATTTACTAGCATGAAATTACTTCTTCTTTAGGGTAGTAAGAGATTAAGTTTTTAAAGAAACGGTTTATTATTATATTAGTTTCTCTCTTTATTAAATGTATGTGTGTTATACTTCTTGCTAGAAAATACTATTTTCTAGCATGTAATTACTTTTTCTTTAGGGTTTCGTGGAGAATATTATTTGTTAGCTAGTAATTACTTCGTCTTTATGACTTCCTCAAGAGTAATTTATTAATTACGGCTGGTAATTACTTCTTCTTTTATGGCTGCCTTAGGCATGAAGGAGGGGAGTTTTTTTCTCAGAGTCTTTAATGCCCCTAGGTTTCCATTTGGAGAGCATGTCGAGATGCTTGAAGGAGTTATTTAATATGTTATTGTTAATTTCTGATTTTGTATGTTATTGCTTGCTCATTTGGAGAGCATGCCGAGATGCTTGAAGAGGGTGGTTCTGTTTTCTTTAGGCATTACCTTGATTTCCATTCTAGGCTATGCATCTACATGAGTACCTACGTTTTTACTCCCTGGTAGTAATGGTAGTAATGTGCAGAGTTTATACAATTTTTTGAGTGGTAATTATATATGGGATTGCATGCTGAAGCTTATGTTTGTGTGCATGCCTGGTGTGAACTTGTTTTCATAAGATATATATATATATATATATATAAACAAAAATGAATTAGTATATATATACTAATTCATTTATGAATGCTTGTGTATATGATTTAAGTAGAAATCGTGGGCTTGCTATAGCAGGCATGATTGTATTTTAAAATAATCATTTAATTTGATCCCTGTGCGTTTGCTATTTGTTTTGCATATATATTTGTTGGGCAGTGATTGAGGTTGTTCCCTGTGCTCTATTAAATAGATTATATATAATTGCATATTAGTGGATGGATGGCACAAAAGCCTTGGATTAGATCCTAGTATACATTTTCCTTTGGGAGTATATATGAAGAGATTGTAGGATAGTTTATTCCTATGTTTTTATTATTTATTGTTGGAATTCCCTCGGTATTAATGTGCATATTTTTCGAGAGGGAGGAATGCTATTTTCGAAAACCCTGTACATGCACTAATTATGATATGCTTTCGGGAAGGGAAGGCTTGAAAGCTCGATCCCAAAGCTTAGTTCTTCTTATGAGTATGGAAAGTCTGTTAATGTATATATTTATGCTGAGTGTATCCTTTGCAAAAGGTTCAGAGCCTACGGGGCAAGGATCCCCGTTGGTTATATTATATATGCTAAATTTCATAATATAAATGCTGATGTACATATTGCGCACGGATTGAAGGATCCATGTTCACCTTCCAAACTCTTATGTTACATATTAGCTTACTGATTCGTTGATTGAATGAATGCACATGGGTAGGAGATTGACCCCTTCCCTCTTTTATTTCATTAATATAATAGAATACCATTGAAGGTTTGCGTAGGGACAGGGAAATCGATCCATGTCCTTTTTTATTTCATTGATTGAGTTTGCAATTTGGTTTCCATTTGGGTTTTTGCACAGAGATTGGGGATATCTACTATCTAGTTATGCTCCACCGATGTTATGATTACCAATAGATTTGCATTATTTTTCTAATTGCAGGCATTGGGAGGCTTCTCCCTGTATGATGTTGGTTTCATATTTTAATATCGCAAGCATGTTTCCAAGTGCATATTCCACAGATGTTTGGGGAAAGGACGACTAGTAATACACCATCCGTGTTCCCTCTTTCAGGGCATAAACTTATGCTTATGCAGGTTCAGGATCTGTTAGTGTAATGCTCTTTATATTATGCAAGTTAGAGAATCCCTACAATGCCTTTGAGATAGATGGCTAATTGTTTTGGAAAGTGCTCTTGGTGAGAGGCTTGAGAAAGTAGAAAATATTGCACACACTGTGTCGCAGATTGTACTCTTCTATTTGTGATGAATAAATATGTGACATTTCCTTGGTGGACGTAGACCAAAGAGTTGGGTGAACTACATATACAGGTCTCCTTCTCATGTGTACTTGATGTGTTTTAATTTACTTTAGAATTTTGATTTAAATTGATAAGTTGTTTTATCTAAATGCATGCTATATGTCTATTTCGTAAGTTAAATGCGATGGGTTACTCGTGGTGGTTTTAATGGCATAATGATCATGAGAATTATTCAGGGTTTACCCTCTTGTATTGTTATGTACTAATTTGTTAAGACTCGAATAATGATGATGTTTAGATGAATATGGCTAATATTGCTTAATGTGTAAAGTGTTATGGAATGAGGTAAATGCAATGATTGAACAAGTGTTATATGCAATACTAATTGTGAATGGAGTACATATATGACCTCGTATATAAAATGACTAATACCTTGATTGTTGATATAGAGGAAAAATTTTACACCTCGTTCCTTACAAGAGAAAGCGATGATATGGGTATGTTACAAAGTGGTATTAGAGTTGAAGTTTCAGCATTAGGGCCTATGTGGGATCAGCATGAGGTATGGAAATATAAAGTAAGCTACCACTACCATGTTTCATTCTTCATTATACTAGTAAAATGTACTCTGATATAGTGCTCAAGGAGTAGCATTCTCCTATTAAGATTGTACGGCCTCTTGGATAAATGATAGAGATACAATCGCACACTTAATTGAAAGGAATTTATGGAATGCATGATAAATTTGTGCTATCCTAAAGTAGTAATTTTTTTTTGTTATTATGTATTTTGTCAAGATAGTAGACTGCGAATCCTTTTTTTTTGCATATTTATCATATGTAGGGAAATGTTTTTTTTAAGAGTATGCTTATCTTGGATGACTAATAAATTGGTTGATTGTATCAAGATCAAGAGAAATGTTTCGGTCCATCTTTCTTGTATAAATGAAAATATGGAATTATATGGTGAGGTACGTTATCACCTTGACCAACAAATTTGTGGATTAAAGCTGGGTGATGTTTTGGTATTATGTACTATGTGGATGCATAAGAAATGGAATTTCGATTATGATTTAACCCTTGATACATTCAAGAAGGAATGAAAAATTTCTCTAGAATCTCTTTGATATATATATAGAGAGAGAGAGATGTTTATCTGCAGAAATTGTTTTACAATAATCTTGTAAATGTATAAAGACGCAAGTTGAAAGCAATGGAATGATGATAGAATGACCATTTAAATTATTGAAGAGGTTGTAGACTTATTAGGGGGATAAGCTATTATACCTCATAATAAATCAAAGTTAATGAAAAGAGAACAATCAATGTTGTGCTAACATTGCAGCTTATGATCGCAATATTGTCATTATCTACATGACTTGTTGAAAGACAAAAGGCATGATGCATATTCTGCATAAATTATGGTTAGCATAGTGAAGGACTCACAGGGATATATACTGAGAGCATGAGTAAGATAAGTAAATAGGTAAACCTATTATTTATCCAATTATGTCGCATATTGTGGCGACTCATGGAATTTTGAGATAAAGTTGCAAAGAACTATGATTTGTTATGTCATACAAAAATATTATTGTGTTTTTGTGATTGACACTTGAACTCCATGAGGATTTAGCTAATATACCTATTTGGTTGATGTGTGCGAGGAATTGATCGCACGAAGTAAGGGATTGGCATTCCAGAACCAAGTTAATCAATGGCAAGAGGATCGCTAAAACCAAAGGGATTTCCAAAAAGGCACTAAGAGAGTGTGAAAAGAGAATTGAAGATCTTCAGAGCATCAAGAGCAATTAAAAGATAACTCTACACATAATAAAAAAACCTCATCCTAATAAGATAAGTTGGAGGGGGAGGGAGGTTCCCTGCAAATTAAAATAAAGCTAACATAAAATAAAGCTAAATTAAATAAAAATCTAACCAATGAAAAGGAACGAAGAAGAGAAGGTTAAGTTTGGAGCACAGACTTGAATCATAACAACCATAGCTATATATGGATTGAACAGGAGAAGTGTTCTGGTAGGATTACTACCAATTTATTGAAGGAGGAATTGGACACGAGAAGTGTTATGGTAGGAGCACTACCATTTGCATGCAATTCCTTGTGAGGCAATGAAACACGAGATGTTTTTAGGTAGGAGTACTACCAGAATGCAGGAGCACTGCGATACCCTATGAGGGTGTGTAAATGTTGATTCTAGGATTAAGAGAGTTAAAAGTCCCTTGGCCACTCTAGGAAACTCACATATGCCAAGGGAGTGTTGGGGTTGTTCGCTGTAATTATAAGTTTTCCTGGACTCAAGCGAGAAGGCTTGAGGGGGAAAACGATTTCCTGGACAGAAGCGATAGGCTTGAGGGGAATAAGAAATTTCTTGGATTGAAGCAAGAGGCTTGAGGGGAAAAAGAAATTTCCTGGACACAAGTGAGAGGCTTGAGGGGAAAAAGAAATTTTCTGGACTGAAGCGAGAAGGCTTGAGGGGCAAACGATTTCCTGGGCTCAAGCGAGAGGCTTAAGGGGAAAAATAAATTTCCTGGACTCAAGCGAGAGGCTTGAAGGGAAAAAAAAATTTGTGGACACAAGAGAGAGGATTGAGGGGAAAGAAAAATTTCCTAGACTCAAGCGAGAAGGCTTGAGGAGAATGAGAAAATAGTTCCTGGTCTCATGCGAGAAGGCTTGAGGGGAACAAGAAAATAGTTCATGGTCTCAAGCAAGAAGGCTTGAGGGGAACGAGAAAAGAGTTCATGGTCTCAAGCGAGAAGGCTTGAGGGGAATAGGAAAAGAGTTCTTGGTCTCAAGCGAGAGGGCTTAAGGGGGGGGAACAGTTTTTCCTAAAGCACATAAACTATTGTGTGATGTGTTGAGATGGCGCACCGGGAAGTGTTTCCTACTATGCATGCACGAGTTATGCACACATTCTTATGTTATGAACTTGTATACTTAAATTATTCAAAATTATGTTGAAATATGCATGTGCTATGTATGTCTTGGGCATCAATAATATTCTTTAGAAGAAAAATCAAGTAGATGAAGACTAAAGGTACATAAAAGAAGTGCCATGACTAGAACTTGAAAAATATTATCTTAGATCAGGATTTTATCTATGACTCACAAATCTGCAGGGGCAAGAAATTACCAAGAAGATATTAGTAAGAAAACCAAACTCTGAAAATGGTTTCCAGGAAAAGGCCACAAAACGGAAAATGATTACTTATGTTCTAATTGATTTTTGGCAAAATTACCTGTATGCATATATTTACAATAAGATGATGGAAAAACAACTTGTGTTGTCTATAAAAAGTACAAGCTATGAACGACATCAACTTGACGAGATCATGAAAAGTTTAAAGGCAAGCAAAAGATGACAAAAGAATATTGTACAAATGAACCCAAGAGTGGGAAACCATTGGTTGGACCACATGAAGACCGAGGATAGTGTTATTCTTAAGGGGAGGAGGATGTAATATCCCTCTTTTACCCCCTTTCTATTCTTTGTAGGTGTAAATGTTATTGTACTTGTTTTTTGGTGAAGAGATCAAGGCCAAGGCCCCACCAGTAAATGTTGTAAGCTAAGTAATTTAAATTGTGAATGGTAGACGTAGGAGACTCGGCTCATATTGCAACCTAATGTTGATGGTACAAATCCTCTGAGGAGGAAGAGGTGAATGGCTTGGAAGCCATGACTTGATGACATATGTTATCTTGTTGTCACAAGCACTTGAGTGAACGGTAACGTTCACCGAAGGTTACTGAGTTGTTTGGGTTTCGGTTAGTCTTTGAAGGGGATGCCGAAGTTACCCTTAACTATCGAGAGGTAGTAAAAGTATCCTAAGACCTAAAACTTAACACTAAGTTAATCTATGCTAAAAGATGTTAAGTAAAACTAAGAAAATCCTACAGATGTCCTTGAAATTCTAGTCGGAGCAGAGGACGTCAAGGGTTTTCTTCATAGAAACCCACTACCTAACTATTTAGTATAAGTGAAGCTATTTTTATAATTATTATTAGTTATAATAATAATTGGTAATTATATACACTAATACATTGAAATGCAAAGAAAAACTATATATATATATATATATATATATAGAAACTCTTGCATGTGAGTTTTATCACTTGAATAAATATTATTAGTTGTAATAATATTTTGTAATGCAAAGAAAAACATTGCATATATATATGAAATATTATTTATGATAATTATTCTTATAAGCAAGACATAAATATATATTAAGGGGAATATAATTACAAACATTACCTTGCAATATAATGGTAATGCCATTTGACTATATAGAGATGTCCATATAGCTTGGTAATCATAAAGAAAGGAAAAAGGCTTTCAAGTGGTACTTGAGAGAAGAAATAAATAGCTATAATTATGGGAAGTATGATTTAAAGATCATTAACGATCATCATTTACTAATTACATTACTATTTGTAATTATGTATATAAACAACACACGCTAAGGAGATACGTTTTTGTAAATTATATTATTGCTTTGTAATCATATTTATGAAGTACTATATTTATGAATTATTTTTTATAATACAGGTGTATATAGAATGAAATACCTTTATAGTGGAGAAAAGTTAGCCATATACAAACGGTTTATTATTATATTAGTTTATCTCTTTATTAAATGTATGTGAGTTATATTTTTGGGTAGAAAATATTATTTACTAGTATGTAATTACTTCTTGTTTAGGGTTTCCTTGAGAATATTATTTGCTAGCTCATAATTACTTCTTCTTTATGGCTTTCTCGAGAGTAATTTATTAATTACTAGGTGGTAATTACTTCTTCTTTTATGGCTGCCTTGCACATGAAGGAGTTATTTAATTTCAGGAGTTATTTAATTTCTGATTTTGTATGTTATTGCTTGCTCATTTGGAGAGCATGCACAGAGGATTGGAGGAGGTATTTAATTTTTGATTTTGTATGTTATTGCTTGCTCATTTGGAGAGCACTCGTAGAGGCTTGGAGGAGCTATTTAATTTCTGATTGATTTTGTATGTTATTGCTTGCTCATTTGGAGAGCATGCACAGAGGTTTGGAGGAGGTATTTAATTTCTAATTTTGTATGTTATTGCTTGCTCATTTGGAGAGCATGCGTAGAGGCTTGGAGGAGGTATTTAATTTCTGATTTTGTATGTTATTGCTTGCTCCTTTGGAGATCATGGGCAGATGCTTAAAGGGAGGTATTTAATTTCTGATTTTATATATATTATTTGCTTGCTCATTTGGAGGGCATGCCAAGAGGCTTGAAGAAAGTGGTTCTCTTTTCTTTAGGCATTACCTTGATGTCCATTCTAGGTTATACATCTCCATGAGTACCTACGTTTTTACTCCCTGGTAGTAATGGTAGTAATGTGCAGAGTTGATACAATTTTCTGAGTGGTAATTATATATGGGATTGGATGCTGAAGCTTATGTTTGTGTGCATGCCCTGTTTGAACTTGTTTTCATAAGCTAGCTATATATATATATATATATTCTATGCTAATTCATTTTGGATTGCTTGTGTATACTATTTAGGAAGAAATCGTGGGCTTGCTGTACTAGGCATGATTGTATTTTAATATCATCATTTAATTTATAAATGTTAGATTATATTGACGCTATTTCTTGTTGATTGAATGTACTATGGGAGAATATCCATGTGCATGTATTATATATATATATATATTGTAGGGAGAATATCCCTACAAGTTTGCTATTTTTTTTGCATATATATTTCGAGAATCTCTTTGATATATATATAGAGAGAGAGAGATGTTTATATGCAGAAATTGTTTTACAATAAACTTGTAAATGTATAAAGACGCAAGTTGAAAGCAGTGGAATGGTGATAGAATGACCGTTTAAAATATTGAAGAGGTTGTAGACTTATCAGGGGATAAGATACTATACCTCATAATAAATCAAATTTAATGAAAATAGAACAATCAATGTTGTGCTAACATTGCAGCTTATGATAGCAAAATTGTTGTTATCTTCATGACTTGTTGAAAGACAAAAGGCATGATGCATATTTTGCATAAATTATGGTTAGCATAGTGAAGGACTCACAAGGATATATACTGAGAGCCTGAGTAAGATAAGTATAATAAAAAAAAAACCCTCATCCTAATAAGATAAGCAAGAGGGGGAGGGAGGCGCCCTACAAATTAAAATAAAGCTAACTTAAATAAAAATCGAAACAATGAAAAGGAACGAAGAAGAGAAGGCTAAGTTT
The DNA here is from genome assembly GCA_027924585.1 of Larix kaempferi. Classification (NCBI taxonomy): domain Eukaryota; kingdom Viridiplantae; phylum Streptophyta; class Pinopsida; order Pinales; family Pinaceae; genus Larix; species Larix kaempferi. The sequence continues at coordinate 22,934,369 of BSBM01001023.1, forward strand.
GGAGCACACACTTGAATCATACATAACAACCACAACCGAATATGGATTGAACACGAGAAGTGTTTTTGCAAGAGTACTACCAATTTATTGAAGGAGGAATTAGACATGAGAAGTGTTATTGTAGGAGCACTACCATTTGCTTGCAATGCCCTCTTAGGTAGTGAAACACAAGATGTGTTTAGGTAGGAGTACTACCAGATTGCAGGAGCACTGCAATACCCTATGAGGGTGTGTAAAGGTTGATTCCGGGATTAAGAGACTTAAAAGTTCCCTGGCCACTCCAGGAAACTCACGGATGCTCATTGAGTGTTGGGGTTGTTTGCTGTGATCATAAGTTTTCTTGGACTCAAGCGAGAAGGTTTGAGTGGAAAACAATTTCCTGGACTCAAGTGATAGGCTTTAGCGGAAAAAAATTTCCTGGACTCAAGGGAGAGGCTTGAGGGGAAAAATAAATTTCCTGGACACAAGCAAGAGGCTTGAGGGGAAAAAGAAATTTCCTGGACTCAAGTGAGAAGGCTTGAGGGGAAAACGATTTCCTAGACTCAAGCGAGAGGCTTGAGGGGTAAAATAAATTTCGTGGACTCAAGCGAGAGGCTTGAGGGTAAAAAGAAATTTCCTGGACACAAGAGAGAGGCTTGAGGGGAAAAAGAAATTTCGTGGACTCAAGCGAGAAGGATTGAGGAGAACGAGAAAAGAGTTCGTGTTTATGAACGACATAATATTTACCACCTAATCCTAAGCTCTAAAGTCTCTAGTTTAGGTCTCATATTTACTTTTTACTTTGTATTATTCTTTCTTGTTTTCTTTGTATTATTTTGTTAATCTCCCTCTCGACACAATTATTAACATTGTCATATCTCATTTTATTTAGTATTGTAAATCAAATTAATATCTCTCCTTACTCCAAAAAGATAATTTTGTTTATGTATAGATTTAAATTGTTAAATTTTGTATATGTTTTTTTGGTTATAATCATATATAGATTATTCTAAACTAATTAGAGAATATTAGTATTTTAATGACATTATAAGAATGGGTTTTGCTCCTCACAAACAATATTTTTTAGTAGGAGCATTATCTTTTAATATTTTGGATATATTCTTTTGTTTTCCAAAATGTACTTTCATTACAAATTTTGAGAACAACATATGAAACATTTATAAAATAATGTTATTTCTACTAATTGTCCTCTTGGTCATGGTATTAGCCGCATTTGTAATGCTCAGAAGTTAATGGTATATATATTAGTTCTAGTCTTCATCATGATATTAACAACCTATATGTAATGTCCAAAAAATCATTGTGTATCAACTAGTTCTTCCATTAATCTCTTTAATGAAAGAGAACCTATATGTAATGTCCAAAAAATAATAATTGTGTATTAACTAGTTCTTCCATTAATATGTTTAATGAAAGAGATCTAGTTCAATTGGTGATCATAATTAGGAAGTTATGGAGGAGGATTCGATACTAGCATGTTCCAACCATGCAAATTCATAGTTACAGAATGTGACATTATCAAATAAATTAAGAAATGAAAATGTAGAGAAGTATTTTATTTTATTTTGATTTTTTTATTGAATGGTAGAAAATTAAAGCAATAATCATTCCCCTTACAATGTATTGATAATCCTTCATTCATTATTCATTTCATCCTTCACAAACAACACCATAAATCACTGAGGATTGTACAACCTAAAATATCTCTCTTTTTATGATGGGTAGTTATGAGGGACAGATGGGTAATTATCACGAGGCATTCATTGGCTAGACAAAAATGTATGTAAACCTATTTGGCTAGCCACCCTCACCCTCCCATTGTTTCCCATAATTACCTAAGCGAAGTTTAGATTTTAGGTTTTAAAAATAATCATGTTTTTTTGAAATCTGTTGGCATTGCACATTTGTCCTTGATCAACAAGAGGCATCATCCTTGCTACAAAGTCATTGTGCATTTTTAAGCCTTCAAAAATATCTCATTATGTGCCATTGTTTTTCTTTCAACATTTTTCAATCTCATGTTGTATAGGTAAACAATTTTTGAATTACTTTATTGGATGCTAGTATTTTTTCTTCCGCACAATCACCCCAAAATTGGTGATCTCCAACTTTTGGATTCAACTTCAATGTGTCCTCTAGCCAGATTCTAGAAGTAGTGTGGAATGCCATTTGTTGGCTTCTTCATTTCTTGGAAGCATTAAACATCATGGAAAAGCATATCCATTTCCTAAATGATGATGGTTTGGAACAAGGGGCTTTTTTGAGAGAGCTCACACTCTCCTAGCCTATCAATGCTTTGAGGTCATTATGTTCTTGTAATTTTTTTGTGTGGACCATTGTTACCGAACTTTGATTTTTTTTGTTAGAGCTTACTAATAACTACTTGATTATTGCACTTGAAAACTATTGGACATTCCTTGTTGCTACTACCACATATATGATTGGATGACAAAAATATGGAAATTTCATGATTTCATATCCAACTTTGTAAAACAATTTACACCCTTGAAACTATATGTAACATACCTCAAAATTCGAGTTAATAAAAACTGTTCAACTTAAGAACATCACCTCCTAGTTTACCTTCATGGAAAATTATGATGAAATGGTAATCGATACACTTCATTATGAATACAGGAAAATTATGATGAAATGGTAGTCAACACCACTGAGATTCTCTTCCTTGAGTCTAGTATATAATTGGACACAATTATTCTTAATACTTGTGAGTTCTTTCTTCACTATATTATATAGATACAAAACCAATTCTCATTGATATTAACCCTTATGCTTCTTTAAACAACACATTATTCTTTTTGATATCAAAAACTTTTACATTAATCTATTTGATAACAAAGACCCCTATCTCTTTAAACAACACATCATTCTCTTTGATGTCATACACTTTTGCTTCTTTAATAACATAATATTCTCATTAATATCAAACACTTTTACATGCTAAGACGAACCACAAGAATTAAGCATCTAAAACATAATATTCTCATTAATATCGAACACTTTTACATGCTAAGAGGAACGATAAGAATTAAGCATCTAGATCCATCCGGAAAGATATCAAACAAAGGCACCATCAAAATTTCACATACCAAAGACACATCAAAATTACACATGCAAAAAATGACATAAAAAGTACACATACAAAAAAACAGATATACAAGTGGTTCACCCGAACTTTACGGGCTACATCCACCAAGGATATTCCATCTTTATTTATAGGTATCAATACGGTTTACAACTTACAACATTTCAATTCTTCCTTCACAAGCTTATTCCTCTAAACTACTACTTAGCTTGAACCGTCATGGAGGTTTATCAAAGTCAGATGTGGTGTTCATGTGGTACTCAGTTCACTTGTACTAAATAAGTATAATTTTATTCAACCTTAGTGTAACAACAAAGTTATGGATAATATATTTGAATTTTCCCTTTATGTTATTACTCATGGCAATTTCCCTACATACAAATTTATAGATTAATATATAATTACGGATCCTCTCTATCGTCTTCACCTTAAGACCTTCCATGACGGAGGATAATGACACAAATTAGAGTGAAGTTGTCGATCTTTTAAAGGTAACCTATAAAAGTAGTGATAATGTTTCTAAAAGGGGCCACGGACAAAACCTATGAGATAAAAGCAATGACATTTTTTGAAATAGTAAATAAGTCCCTCAAAACTTGGTCAATACTTTACTTAACATTTTCAAAGCAGCAAGGAGACCTCAACGGAAAACAACCCTACGGCACATACCAAAAAAAAATAGCAAAAACTCAACCGAAACCTAATCGATTTCCAAGTTTTCTTCCATTCAGAGGTCGCCCGCCCAAATGTGCACTGCGATAATTAGAATCGCGTTGACACAGTAAAACTGGAGATGCATAAGTTTACGTAGCAAGGATTGACTCAGAACTTTTTCCCAAGGGTTAACTCAGCATTTGCCAGGAGTCCTTCATTTATTGATTACCTATTCGAATTACCAAAATTTTGGGTCCACTGCACCGTATTGCTATGCGACTCCCTAGAAAGGGCGTCTATCTATCAAAATGACACCATACTGAACTCAAGACAAAATAACCCAATGTTGATCAAGGACCATCTTTACGGAAAACCCTATTCCAGAGTTCTGAGATATTTCTCTATTTAACATACGACAGACCCTAACCAAGAAGGCAATTTCAGCAATAAAACAAAACATCTAGAAAAATAGATCTACGATCACAGCCTAACTATAATCATCTGGAAGTAATACGATGTCAACATAACAATGATCTGGAAAGAGATCTACTGTCTTAGCCTAACAATAATCCTCCGGAAAGGAAAGGCGATTTCAGCATAAACAATCTGGAAGCCAAAGAAAACGCGTTCATCAATGCAGCACTTACTGTCTGGAAGCAAACATGCAATTGCCCATTACAGTAATAAAATCTGGAAGACAAAAACGCATTCATCAGTAAGCTAACCTTCTCTAAACAAGGTTTGAACTCTACAATAGCATATTGCAGATCGGTTATCTCTTAACGCAGAGATCCTGGTGTTTATGCGGAGGTCAACCAAGTTAACTCGATCTAAGCCATTCTTTACCAGGTATAAGCTTCTAATTTAGAAAACTCGCTAAACTTCATACGCGAAAGAAAATGGATAGGCATGCAGTACTGGTCTATCGAGCAGTTACTCGAAAGGCCGCATAATCCGCGGTGCCAAAACCTACAGGGATTAATTATTAAGCATAGCGTGAATAGGTATTCTATCCAAGGTATCTCGACAGGATATAAAAAATCATTTCTAACTACACCATTCCAAACCATAAGCAGGGATCGCTCCCATCAATTATTACAGAGCTCTCGCCATTTCGAATACCACCCACCAAATCCAAGCAGAGGTTACAATGACATAAGGTATATACAGATCTATTGCAATTGTCAATTTTAACACATAAAATACAGCAAAATTAATGCGATCGGGATCTGTGTCTTAAGATGTATCCGCCGATGATTCTCATTACACTGTCAATTAACACACATAATACATAAGATTACTGCGTTTTCAATTGACATATAAGGTATAAGTGGAACATATATATAGATAGATAAAATTAATTGATCTATCGGCCGACCTTAAAACTTAACATCTCATGCCATGGACTTCTCTCCCTTCCCTAAAGGGTTAAGTACTTATTGATGGCAGGAAAGGAAAATCATGTTCTTAGTAATATTTAGCCAAATGATATAACAATACACTTATGTATCATTAATGGGGCCTTGGCCTTGAGCTCCTCACGAGACTATTTACATATTTACATTCTATATTTACAAAAATAATAATAATAATTGTAATGAGGGTCAAATTGAAGGAGTGTTACTGTATATATTCAAGAAGACCATCTATTTATTATATTGGATACTAATTCTTGATCATCATTTTGTTCAATGCTTTATAATCAATGTACATATGCAATAAACCATTTTTTTCTTTAGTGTGACTAAAATCAATATTGTTGCATGTTGACCAACTCCACCTAATGTCTCTCATATCCAAGATTTTTGATATTTACTCATTACTTCATCAATCTATAAACCTTTAATCACTACTTCATTGATCGATAGAGATAAAATCAAAGCTCATATGAACTAGGCTTTCGTTTCTAGTGCCACTCAAGGGGACATGACCTTCCATTAACCACCGTGACCTTCCAAATGATTGACCACCCAAATTCATGGTAATTACAAGCAAGTGTGCCAAGAGATGGAGACCAACCCACATAGATCCCAGGAAATATTTAAATGAAATAAATTCATAACTACAAATGAAATAAATTCCAAACCACATGGAGGAAATCCAAGGAATATTTAAAAAATAATTTAAACTAAAGGAGCATAAATTCATCATAAAAGCTGATCTATTTGAAGGTTCTAGGTTGTAAGCATCTAGCCACTTTGGGTGCAAAAGTATTAAGAAAAAGAAACAAGAACTTAAACAAGTGTAATTATGTTTCCTATTTTTAAAATCAAAACCATATTTACATCCAATAAAAACTTAAACAAGTGTAAATATAATAGTTCTACATGTAAATAATCATACAAAAATATTTACAACTTTTCATAACCAACATAAATAAAATATTTAAAAATTTTCATAACAAACATAAATCTTAAGAAATATAAATGAAATAAATTCATAACCACTAATAAAAAAAATTCCAAACCACATGAAAGATAATATCCAACAAGAATATTTTAAAAACTTCTTAACAAACATAGATCCAAACTTCCGAAACAAACATAAATTCAAACATAGATTCCAGGAATTATAAATCCAAACATAAATTCCATGAATTATAAATCCAAACATAGATCCCAGGAATTATAAATCCAAGCTTCCCAAACAAACATAGATTCCAGGAATTATAAATCCAAACATTAATCCCAACATAGATTCAGATAGTTATAAATCCAAACATAGATACCGGGAATTATAAATCCAAACTTCCCAAACCAACATAAATTCCAGGAATTATAAATCCAAACATAGATCCAGGGAATCATAAATCCAGACATAGATCAAGATATTTATAAAGACATAGATCTTATTTATAAATCTCCGGAAAAAATTCAGAACCACAAACTAAAAAAATTCAGAACCACATGAAGGAAGTCCAACATGAACAAGAACCTTGAAACAAAACTCAACATTATGCTTCAGTTCACCACTGGATTAGAGTTCATACGTGCAGATCCACACCCGAGTGAGAGGAAGGTTATCATGATTCCTGTTTCAAACAATAATAATGTTTTTCAGTTTAGTTGTATTTCTCAGAAAACTTATCTAAATAATAGATATATAATACTAAATAATATTTTCTTTTGTAATAATATAATTCCCACATAGCTTTAAAAAAATAAAAATAGACTGAGGAAATATTGAAATAATCCACAGTTGTCCCATTTTTTTCTTTGAAGCAAGAAAACAATCAAACTGTTAGTTTAACTATAGATATTCAAATAATATGCTTATCAAATCAATGAACCAGCTACGAGAGAAGAGAGAGGGTTCCCTTACCCTATGGATATCCTTTCCAAATGTAGTCTGGGTGGGTGTTGGCCCCAGGCACGGGTTTTAGCAGGACACAGTCGGGCGAGTACCTGAGACTTGGATATTCCATCAACATCGTATTCTCCGGCATAGAATCTGGATTTGAAGTTGGAATTACAACATCTTGTATGGTACTGGAACTTGGATTTGAAGTTGGAATTGCAGAATTCTCCATCTCTACCGTCAGAGAATCTGGATTTGAAGTTGGTATTGCAGCATCTTGTATAGGGTCGGCCGGAGTACTGAACTCATGTCGAGGCCCATGCTCGAAAGAGGAAAATGCATTAACACTATCTGCTGCGGCTGGCATATAACTCCTCGACTGCCCATGCTGAATCTGCTGATTATTAGTATTATTCATACTCACTTCTTGGTAATCAGGTATTTGTGTTGCTAGTTGCTGTGCACTAGTGGCTGGCAATGCAAGATCGTTCTTCTCTGGACTCAAGAGCGGACCTAATTGGTGTGCACCCTCCCACGCTACAACCCTAATGTTCGCGTCAGATAAGTCTAAAGAAGAACAACCTTTCAGTACGTTTTTGATATCAGAAGAGTACTGTGGAAAGTTCAAACGAGGAATCGATGCGTCTCCCCTCAAGAATAATGTAGATGTGTCGTACGCAATTGCAGCCATTTCTGCTGTCGGAAACGTTCCAAGATAGACCCGGTTTTTATTAGAAAGCGCCGCAACCCACTTGCTACAACTAATCGACACACCTATGTATTTCTTCAATCCTCCTTCCCTAATTTCGTCATTATGATCTCCAACACCTGTCTGACTAGCCGCTTGTTGGGCTTGTGCACTAACAGGTCTCAAACCACCATCATCAGACATAGGGTTTGCTGGCTCTTCAGTGTAATTTGAGTGTTCAATAGAAAAACCTCCAGCAATATCACTACGCGGTATATCTCCAGCTCCACCGCCAATGTTAGAATAGCTGTGCCGCGACATATCTCCAGAAGCAATGTTCAACTCGCCGTATATAAAACCCAAAGTATATAAAACCTGTGAAACAAAAGAAAATCGGGTAGACGAAGTGCAAGCTAACTCGCTTCCCTGTGAAACAGAATGGTTGAGAATAGAGACTTGAAGAGAAGGAATGTATGAGTAAAGGCTGTCTTACCTGTGCTTATATATAGAAGGGTTTGCGACCAGGTTATTTTTTTCCGTTGGTTTTGGTCAGAGTTCCGTATAAAATGGACGACCTTAACGGGCACTTTAATTTCGTTGGGCTCTCGAATCTCGAGTTCTAACTTATTACGATACGACATAGGGGAACTATTGGGCTTCGATGGGCATATACGATTATTTTAATTTTTTTTTTCCATAAAATGTGGAAGGTTAAAATTTCTTAAATGTGCTTTTGGAATAAAGGATGTTTAAGTCATCTGCAAAATTGAAAGATTTATTATTAAATTAATATTAATGTAGATAGTGGGCTCTCGTGTATGTTTATTTATTTTAAAGTGTTCCTATTATATGGTTAATGTTTGGGATAAGTAAAGATTAAGTAATGGGTAATAAGTATTGTCAATGTGGATTTTAAAAAATACCTTTTTTAACATTTTTTTATAAAGTTAAAAGTGGACAAATTTGTTTTTGGATAAGTTAAATTTGAAAGCCGATTCATTAACTTTTTTGAAATTCAAATAATATGATCTTTTTAAAATGGACAAAAAGTCGTAAAGGTAAACGTTTATGGTTAAATTTTTTATTAATAAAGTAAAATTATAACTTTTAATAAAATTCTATTAAATTTGGAAAAAAAATGGAGACAATAATGGTTGCTTAAGTTTGTCCACTTTTACGTTTCAAAATTCTTTTTTCTTCATTAATAAAAATATTTTAATTAAACATTGATAAAAGTGGCGAAAAATCTGGGGTTTTGAGTTTGGGACAAACTAGGGTTTGTTGAGCAAATTCAATGGAAGTGGCGGGAGGAGGGAGCTCGACTCCCTAGTCCTTACACCCAATTAAGTAATGATATCTTTTTGGTCGGATTTCTCAAATGACCAACTCCCTAACCAAGCTTTTGTATTTTTATTTCAATTTAATAAAATAATTTGGTTGAAAAAAAACAAAGATTTTAATTAAAAAGTAATTATTATTAATATGGTTAATAGTTAACATTGTTCAAATTTTAAATAATAAATTAAATATATAAAAAATTGTAGTTATTATGCACGGTCATTTAAATGATTCAAAATTATCAATGAGATTGGATCCTTAGCAACGTAGAATGAAAAAGAGTTTAAGATAATTGGCGTATAATAAAATAAATTTAAAAAATGTTAAACCAAATTTAAATTATCATGTATAAGAAGAGTGCTTATAGCAATTGGCTTATGATTATTTACACCTAAACAAATAAAGGGAAAAGTAGAAAGTAGTTTGATTCATATCATTCACAATTAGAATCGTGCAAAGTAGATCATTTTACAATGGCTACAATAATATGTTGTCTTATTTAATGGTCATGGATGATGGTTTAAAGAATCTATAAGGTATTATATACTTGAGTATGTTCAGAAGTTATATTAAATGAATTATATTGTAATGTCTTTAAATTTGGTCATGGACCACACTTGCCTAGTTATTTAGACTTGTTCATGTGTATTCACTTAGGTGGTGATTTGGGTTGGTTATTTGTTAAGCCTAATGTCTAAAGTTAGGCATAATACAACATGGGAACAAGTTGGACAAGGAATATGCATAAAGGAGATGGTGGGCCTTAGTTGACTCATCAATTAAGATAAGTCTTCTTGTGGATTGAAATTAATGATAAAATCCTAAGGTTGGCATTCGTAATTTTGGGAAATATAATTGGTGGAAAAATCCAAGGAAGTGCAACTCAGAGCAATGTGGACTGGGATATTATTGATGCAAGTTCATTAATGGGTAAGGAAGTGGAGATGAGCCAATTAAATTATTCTTTTCCCAAAAATCGTATTCATGCAAATCCAAATCAAATGGTTGCAAGGCCATGTAATAATTGGGTCAAAACCACTAAGGAGAATCAACAAATGATCCAAATGACCCACCCTATGATAAACAATAATGATTAATATTTTATTTAAGATAATATGAGAGAAGTTTGACCAATTTGTGGCACCAAGGAAGTTGGTGGGATATTTTAAATGTGGACAAACTCAATCCCCGATTTAAGGAGGTGGAGTAAAAATGTGGACAACTAATCAAGGAAGCGGTAAAACCTCATCTTTGACTTGGTGGGTGTTCCTCAAAGTAAGGAAAGAGATTGGAAGAGCAAATTAGTGGAGCAATAAGTCTTATTGGAAACAATTTATTAGCTTGGAATATGGTTTTTGGTGTTCTATAGTATTTCCCACTAGTATTGACTAAGTGGACAAATTAGTCTTTCACGTGGTTTTCATTATTCCATGGTATTGGAGCTTAGTATTGGAGACATATCAATATTAAATGGAGAAGTAAGGTACACTAATACAGGTTGTTGATGAAATTTTATTGTATTGGAGTTCCTTAGGGTTCTCTTCGTTTGGGTGATGCTCCCCTTGAAAACCAGGAGGGTGATGGGACCCTCACAAATTGTGTAAGCAGTTGAAAAAGTTGGCCAATTCAATTGATGAGGATTTGGACACCTTATTCAACTCATTATGCATAATTATACATGCATTCATTGTAGTTTTAAGGTTCTCTCTAATTCAGATAATTTGGTTCCAATTCTATGTAGTTTCATTCATTCCATTGTAGTGGTTTTGTAGCCAATCTTGATGTAATTCGAGAATGATGTATGTATTTCCCTCCATGAGCCATGGTATCTATGTATGATGTATGCAAACAAAATATGAAGACCTGTTCTTTCTGAAATAAAAGGAGGTCTGCAAATTCTATGTCTTCCTTCCATCTGTCTTTCTACCTATACTCAATGTGTTGGAAATTTTGACTAGTTTTATTGTTTATGCCATATGGTCACTTTTGTAAGTCCAAATATGATTTTGTCAGTTGGTGAAGGTAGGTAAGACGTAATAGGACCCATTAAAATCTCCATATAAAAAATTATTTTGGCTTTGATTCCATTTGGAGACATTTGGAAATCACCTTACTGCGTAGTTCTCAATTGTCAAACTTTTCCCAAATCCATCCAAACCACAAAATAACCTTCAAATATCTGAACCAAGTGTCTACTACTGCATATAGTACTATAAAAAATTCTAGATACATCCGGTAAAGCACCAAGAGTGTTTGGTTTCCACATAAGTTCTGGGGACTAAAACAACGTGGTCTTAGGACAATCCCACATGTGACGTACCCAAATAATTTTCCCACCGTAGTATGTATGGATTCTAAAAAACTATAATCATTTTTTTTCATACCTATATATTCCCACTACAAACCATATCCTCGTGTTTGTTCGGATCCAATTGAACTACTCTATTTCCTAGTCTAGGATTCATGATTGTCTCTTGGATTCAAATTGCCAATTTTGAGCTACTTATAGTGTGGGTCAAAGTTTCATGTAAACTTTTTGACCAAAGTACTGAATCATACCTTCATAAATTAGAGGTCCAATCCTTCATAACAGATCCAAACTTTGACTTCCAATCATTCCTCTTAAGTTGCACTCTCTCCCAAACCGTCTTTGAGTGTTTTGAGTGAAGTAAATCACCTAGTTTTGGGAATTTCGATTCTCTAAAGCCGTGGGTGAGCTGATATCTATGATTTTCCAAATTAGGGATACTACAGTGGTATCATAGCATTTTCCTCTACACCCATGGAATATAATCTCTCAGTTGAAGAAGATTTGCAGACATGTCTTGGTATGAAGATGAAGACTACGAATGGTATGAAGATGAAGACTACGAATGGTATGAAAAGGAAGACTCCGTTTTTTATTATGAAGAGATAGCATCCTTTTCATATGATGATGTGATATATGTTGATAGTTGACTACATGTGGTGCATGAGAATGGCATGTGTCATGCTATATATAGATATGTTAGAATGCATGATCCACCAAGTCTTAAGAAGATAGAAAGTTGCCACCGGGAGTATCTAGGTTTGAGAAGGGATATTCATGCAAACCTCTCTTTGAAATAATATTTGGTCAATAATGCATGCAAAAAAGTGGAGTGAAAAGTGCAATCAGATGTAGCATGTTCCATGGTCAAATATCATCCTTTGGAGGAGCACGAAAGGAGTAAAAATTATCCTACTTGTGAAAAGAGAAACACAATATCTGAAGCTTCATTAGATGCATGTGCTTCTTACGTGATGAGAATTTTCGTATATTCTTCAAATAGAGGCTCCAAAGATCTTTATCCTAAGGAAACGAAGGGGCATGATGCATCAGCTCGCTTGAAGGAGCACAAACAAAGTACCATTCCACCATCAAAGGAGAAGAGAAGAAATCTTTCAAACGAAGAACCATGTGCTACCTCCAGTGAATGCATTGAGCCGAAAGAAGAAAAAATCAAGTTAGGGTTTGAAGGTAAATCTGATTTTTGTAGTTGAAATGTTTTCCTGAATCAATCTAAAGAATTCCCCATCTCATGTGATGAAAATGATAACATAGATTTTTCTAATGCTAATGTGGATGTTAATGATGAATGTGATGGTGTGGATGCACACCACAAGCAATTTGATAATGTCATGCATCCCTTTGAGCATGATGAACATCCCACATTACAAGAGATTGCTAACAATGTGGAGATTGAATCCACTCATGGACACCCAAGCTTTTCTGTTGGTGAGTTCGAGATCACTACAAAGGATATGGAAGATGGGATTGATGGTGGAAAGACATCTTTTGGATCATATCTAAAAGAAGAACAAGGATCAGCTTCCCATTTGCCACTTGGGCTTCATCATGAAGTTGATCCAATGCATTAGGAACCCATATCAACTCTTCTCTTTACTTTCTTAGTATATTGTTGTTGGATGCATATGCTTTGTAAGTCGTCTTGTAGTATTATATGTTGATCCATAGTTCGTATTAGCCCATAGTATTGACCCATAGTATTGGACGCATATGCTTTGTTAGTCATCCCGTAGTATTATATGTTCCATGGTATCGATGCCTAGACTTAGTATATAAGTTTGTGTTGAGGCCAATGAAGGAACCATGAAGTTATTTGTATTGAGCTTGCTCAAAGGAGGTTTTCCCCTCGAAGTGGCCCACGATGAATAAAAATATTATGTGGTATAATATATCATGCATTTTATCAATTAATTGTTGCAGGTTCCTCAGATTTGGTATCAGAGCACTTTCTTGGGCTCCTTAGGTAGAGTTTCTGCCAAATTTTTTTTCCACCTATTTATTGCAGGATCAGATCTAGGAACCCCGAAGTAGCTTTCCCATTGAGAGGACCTATCATGGAAAAGGGAAACGAACGTTACATTATTGACTAGTTCCCACTCGTGAGGTAAACCAAGAGCTGTCGTTTGTGGCAAAGCGGTTATCAGTTTTACCTGAGCCATGGAGTGAGGGGTACTACCCCAATATGTAAGTCGTCAAACATCATTGGTGGCCGAGTGAATCCCCTAAACCATTAGGAAGCCGAACATACTTGGGGTCCATATCTATTGCTAGTTGATAAATTGCATATTACATCTGTCCACAGGTGCTGCAGATCAATTCCAAGCCATTTCAGATCCCGTCATTTTATATCCATTCTGAGCCATTTCAGATCCATTCTGAAATTCGTTTCAGATCCAGCCGTTTTAGATCCATTCCGAGCCATTTCATATCCCTCCATTTCAGATTCATTCCGAAGGCCATTTCAAATCCATTCTAAAAAAAAATCTATTTTTCACCATATCTCCTTTGTTTTAATTCTGTTTCCCTTGAAACTTCATTGAAACCCTTGCAATTCCATTCTACATATTTCATTCCTGAGGACCCTATCCCAAATTCCACTTCCCGAAGCCCAAATCCACTATTTGTCTATTTTTAGGGTTTGCCGTAACTTCTTCAATTTTCACCCAATCCACTTCAAATTTTACAACACTGTTCATTTCCTATTTCTTCTTCTTTGTCCCTCTCTGAAAAATTTTCTCATTCTTTCACCCCGCTTCTGAAATCCCCATTTTTTGCTTCCCTGTCCATCAAAAAGTGTCCAAAACCTAGTCAAACCCTAGTTACCCATCAGAGTTTTTCCCAAATCCAAATTTTCCTTTACTAAAGAAGCTTATGTTTTTGTTTTTCTACCCATTCACAAAAAAAAAACTCGTGGTTATGGTTGTCACCTGCGCAGGAGCACAAACCATGGATGAAGAACTTGCATCCCTCAAAACAAAACTAAAAATCTAGATGAAAAATTTCTCCGCCTCCATCTTCAGCATTCAACCATGAATAATAAACGATAACCATAATATTTTGCAGCCACTGGGTTCTCTTCTTCCATCAATTTTCGTGGGTCAAAGCTTGGTTTTCCTCGTTTCAATGGTACTGATCCAACTGGATGGATATACTGGGTGGAACAATATTTCAGTATGCATAATACATTTGATGTCCGCAAAGTTCCACTTGCATCCTTTCATTTGGAACAGGAAGCCCTTCAATGGTACCGTTGGTACATCAAAGCTCATGACGAGCCACACTAGACATATTTTTTCCAACTCCTTTTGCAACAATTTGGTCCTAGTGCTTTTGATGACTTCACAGGAGCACTCACTAAAATTTGACAAATTGGCACTGTGAGAGAGTATTAGATGGAATTTGAGAAACCGACCAATCACACAGAAGGATTGTCTGATGAATTCTACAGGAGTTTTTTTATCAGTTGTCTTAAGGATGAAATCCGCTCAGAGGTTAAAATGTTCTGTCCCAACACAATAATGGAATTCCTAGGGTTGGCTAAGTTGAAGGAGGACAAGATCACAACCCAGCAACGCTCCAAATCCACTTTTGTTCCATTCCAAAATATGGTCCTTCAATGACCTCCCATCATGCCAGCTCCCCTACCAACTCCTATCAAGCATTTATCTGAAGTAGAAATGCGGGCACGTAGAGAAAAATGACTTTTTATAATTGTGATGAGAAATTCACTTGGGGACATAGATGTGCTGAGCAACAACTCTATCTCCTAGATGTGGATTCTCTGCCTGCCTCTGAACTTGGTGAAGAAGCTCCAAATACCATAGATGATCAAGTCGACATTCAACAACTGCCTGTTGACCCTCCATCTCTGGACGACCACCGAGAGATATCTCTCCATGCTTTAACCAGAGTCACCACCCCACAAACAATGTGGGTAAGAGGTTACTTCAAGAAGATCTCTATTATAATACGCATTGATTCTGGTAGCACTCATACTTCATTGACCCTCGAATCACCAAATAGGATGATTGATTTGTCCATTCTTGCTCCAACTTTGAAGTCATGATTTCCAATGCGGGCACCTTACCTTGCAAGGGGAAGTGTCACAATGTGTGTATATTTATGGAATATTATACCATGCGCTCTAACATGTTTTCCTTGTCCTTAGGCTGATGTGATGTGGTTTTGGGTGCTCAATGGTTATGCACACTTGGCCCCATTTTATGGGATTTTGCTGAACTTTGGATGCAATTTTCACTCAATGGGAAATG
This sequence comes from Larix kaempferi, assembly GCA_027924585.1. Lineage (NCBI taxonomy): Eukaryota > Viridiplantae > Streptophyta > Pinopsida > Pinales > Pinaceae > Larix > Larix kaempferi. The sequence goes on from BSBM01001023.1 coordinate 22,950,049, forward strand.
ACACACATTAACGGGATTACAACTAGGGTCTCTCCGCATCATCAGTTCACATCGCCTAGAAAAGATCCTTAAGAAGAATTCACATGGTGTCATCGCTCAGCTCCATTCCATTCAGATGCACTCATCATCGGTCTCCACTACTTCCTTGGATCTACCACACATTTTAGATAGATATGCAGGTGTCTTTGCTGAACCAGTGGGATTGCTTCCTTCCAGTGATCCTTTCGGTAAGAATTTAGCCACCTCTACATATAAGAAGGAAATGATGGCTAGTTTGCATGCAGTATAGAAGTGGCAGCCATACCTATTAGGGTATTATTTTTGCATCAAGACTGCTTACCAGAGTATGAAATATTTCCTGGAACAATGGGTCTCCTCCCCAGCACAACTGAAATGGGTTAGCCAAATCATGGGTTATGCCTATGAGGTCACTTGCACGAAGGGTAAGGACAATTTGGTGGCAGATGCTCTTTATCGCACAATTGATGACCAAGTTTCTCTTTTAGCTATTTCTATGCATGTTCCAAATTTGTTGCAATCTATTCAACATGGATATGTCAATGACTCCTCCTTATCTCAAATCATCCAATGGTTGGCCATCAACTCTTCTACTATACCGCATTACTCTTGGGATGGTACTTCCCTGAGATACAAGGGTCATCTAGTGCTTCCTCAGAGCATAGATCTTCAATAGGTTGTCTTCTATGAAATCCATGCTTCTCCATTGGCAGGGCACTCTGGGTTCCTCAAAACATATGACCGGGCACAGCATAACTTCTTTTGGCAGGGAATGGAAAGGTCAATTCAACATATCGTGGTTGAATGTGATACTTTCCAGCTCCTTTCAGGATTGCTTGAACCCTTTCCCATCCCTACATGTAGTTAGACAGATATTTCTATGGAATTCATTGAAGGGATCCCTAAATCTGGAGGGAAGAATGAAATTCCCAATAAATGTTTGGTAACTTATATTCATTGCTTCACCTATGAACAACAACCTCAGTGGGCGGAGTCGGTCCCTCTTGCTGAATGGTGGTACTATACTGCATCTAAAATGACTCCATATGAAGCAATCTTTGGCAAGGAACTGCCATTGGTTCTTCCATACACCCTCAGCAGTACATCAGTTCATGAAATTAACACGGTTCTTTGAAACCACGATCAGATTCTTTGCATTTTGTAGGACAATCTTCACATGGCAAGAATTCGAATGAAACAACAAGCCAATCAACACTTTTCCGAGCGCACTTTTCATGCAGTTGATATGGTTTTTCTTCGTCTACATCCTTCCAAGCAAACCTACTTGACACTCAAAAGGCATCCACTTCTCTCTCGATCTACCATAGAGGTATTAATTCAGTGGAACGACATGCAACCAAAGGATGCTACGTAGGCACCACTCCTTCAGATTCAACATCAATTTCCACATTTAAATCTTTGAGGACAAAGATTTTTCTAAGGGAGAGGGGATGTTAGGAACCCATGTCAACCCTTCTCTTTACTTTGTTAGTATATTGTTGTCAGACACATATGCTTTGTAAGTCATCACGTAGTATTATATGTTGATCCATAGTATTGGATGCATATGATTTGTAAGTCGTCTCGTAGTATTATATGTTCCATGGTATTGGCACATAGACTTAGTATATAAGTTTGTGTTGAGGTCAATGAAGGCACCGTGAAGTTATTTGTATTGATCTTTCTCAAAGGAGGATGCCCCCTTGAAATGGGCCACGATCAATAAAAATATTATGTGATCTAATATATATCATGCATTTTATCAATTAATTGTTGCAAGTTCCTCACAGAATGAAGGAAGAAGAGGATGTGTTTCCTCAAGAGCCACACTTTCTTGTAGGGCCCTTGAAGATGAGAAAAATTAATATCCATGAGGCCTTGAGAATTCTGCATGACACTACTACATTGGTTTCACATTGCTGTTGGAGAATGGAGCAAAAATATTCCATTGAAGACTTGGAGAAAATTCATAAGGAAATGGAAAATATTCCAAATCCACTTTTGTTCCATTCCAAAATATGGTTTCCCCATGACCTCCCATCACACCAGCTCCTCGACCAACTCCTATCAAGCATTTATCTGAAGCAGAAATGCGGGCACGTAGAGAAAAAGGGCTTTGTTATAATTGTGATGAGAAATTCACTCGGGGACATAGATGTGTTGAGCAACAACTCTATCTCCTGGATGTGTTTTCTCTTCCTACCTCTGAACTTGGTGAAGAAGCTCCAGATACTACAGATGATCAGGTCGACATTTAGTAGCCGTCTGTTGACCCTCCATCTTTGTACGACCACCTAGAGATATATCTCCATGATTTAGCCGGAGTCACCACCCCACAAACAATGGGGGTCAAAGGTTACTTCAATAAGATCCCTCTTACAATACTCATTAATTATGGTAGCACTCATAACTTCATTGACCCTTGGATCACCAAATAGGATGATTGTTTTGTCCATTCTTACTTCAACTTTGACGTCATGATTTCCAATGCAAACACCTTACCTTGCAAGGGGGGTGTCTCAATGTGTGCATCTTTATGGAATATTATACCATGCGCTCTGACATGTTTTTCTTGTCCTAAGGCAGATGTAATGTGGTTTTGGGCGCTCAATGGTTATGCACTCTTAGCCCCATCTTATGGGATTTTGCTGAAATTTGGATGCATTTTTCACTCAATGGGAAACAACACACATTAATGTGCTTACAACCAAGGTCTCTCTGCATCATCAGTTCACATTGCATGGAAAAGATCCTTAAGAATAATTCACATGGTGTCATCGCTCAACTCCATTCCATTCAAATGCACACATCATCGGTCTCCACTACTTCTGTGGATCTACCATGCATTTTTTATAGATATGTAGGTGTCTTTGCTGAACCAATGGGATTGTTGCCTTCTAGCGATCCTTTCAGTAAGAATTTATCTGCCTCTACATATGAGAAGGAAATGATGGCTAGTTTGCATGTAGTATAGAAGTGGCAGCCATACCTATTAGGGTATTATTTTTGCATCAAGACTACTCACCAGAGTCTAAAATATTTCCTAGAACAACAAGTCTCCTCCCCAGCACAACTGAAATGGGTTAGCCAAAAAATGGGTTATTCCTATGAGGTCACTTACACGAAGGGTAAGGACAATCTGGTGGCAGATGCTCTTTCTCGCACAATTGATGACCAAGTTTCTCTTTCATCTATTTCTATGCATGTTCCAAATTTGTTTCAATCTATTCAACATGGCTATGTTAATGACTCCTCCTTCTCTCAACTCATCGAACAGTTGGCCGACTACCTTTCTACTATACCACATTACTCTTGGGATGGTACTTCCCTGAGATACAAGGGTCATCTTGTGCGCCCCCAAAGCATAGAACTTCAATAGGTTGTCTTATCTAAAATCCATGCTTCTCCATTGGTAGGGCGCTCTGGATTCCTCAAAACATATGAGTAGGAACAACATAACTTCTTTTGGTAGGGAATGAAAAGGTCAATTCAACATATGGTGGTTGAATGTGATACTTTCTAGCTCCTTTTGAGATTGCTCAAACCCTTTCCCATCCCTACACGGAGTTGGATAGATATTTCTATGAAATTCATTGAAGGGATCCCTAAATCTGGAGGGAAGACTGAAATTCCCAATAAATGTTTGGTAACTTATCTCCGTTGCTTCACCTCAGAATAACAACCTCAGTGGGTAAAGTGTCTCCCTCTCGCTGAATGGTGGTACAATACTGCATCTAAAATTACTCCATATGAAGCAATCTATGGCTAGGAACTTCCATTCCTTCTTCCATACACCCTCAGCAGTACACCAGTTCAGGAAATTGACACGGTTCTTCGAAACCACGATCAGATTCTTCGCATTTTGCAGGAGAATCTTCACATGGTCAGAATTCAAATGAAACAACAAGCCGATCAACACCGTTATGAGCGCACTTTTCATGCAGTTGATATGGTTTTTCTTCGTCTACATCCTTCCAAGCAAACCTACTTGACACTCAAAGGGCATCCGCTTCTCTCTCGATCTATCATAAAGGTATTAATTCAGTGGAACGACATGCAACCAAAGGATGATACATGGGCACCACTCCTTCAGATTCAACATCAATTTTCACATTTAAATATTTGAGGACAAAGCTTTTTCTAAGGGAGAGGGGATGTTAGGAACCCATGTCAACCCTTCTCTTTACTTTGTTAGTATATTGTTGTCAGACGCATATGCTTTGTAAGTCATCACATAGTACTATATGTTGATCCATAGTATTGGATGCATATGATTTGTAAGTCGTCTCGTAGTATTATATGTTCCATGGTATTGGCGCATACACTTAGTATATAAGTTTGTGTTGAGGTCAATGAAGGCACCGTGAAGTTATTTGTATTGATCTTGCTCAAAGGAGGATGCCGCCTCGAAATGGGCTGTGATCAATAAAAATATTATGTGATCTAATATATATCATGCATTTTATCAATTAATTGTTTCAAGTTCCTCACACAATGAAGGAAGAAGAGGATGTTTTTCCTCAAGAGCCACACTTTCTTGTAGGGCCCTTGAAGATGAGAAAAATTAATATCCATGAGGCCTTGAGAATTATGCATGACACTACTACATTGGTTTCACATTGTTGTTGGAGAATGGAGCAAAAATATTCCATTGAAGACTTGGAGAAAATCCATAAGGAAATGACAAACATCAAAGATAATTTTTTCCATTTTCTTTCTGATATAGATCAATTGTTTGAGCTTGTGGAGATGTATCATGGTGCATCTTTGAGGGATGCAGAAGAGATTGAAAAGCTCATTCTTGAGTTGGATTCCACCCATGATTCTTTGAAGCGTAGTCATAGTGAAATTCAAGAATCCGAGCATCAAATTGAGAAGCTTCATGATCATTTGGAAGGATCATATTCCCCCTCCTACACTCCAGACTGTCATTCTCGTATGGTTGATTGCATTTATGTTCCTTTGGATGATCCTCATGTGATGGTGGTACATGAGGAAAATTTTGATTTGCATATGCTTGAGGAGGACAAAGCATTTGAGTTGCCTCTAGGAGGGTGCCACACACTTGTGGAAGAAAGAAACGAGATCACTTTGTTTGAACTAGCCATTGGAGATGGACATGCATCCACAAGTTTGGTGGATGGGAGTTGTAGATAGTTGAGGTTGGTTCACTATCCTTCATCCCAAACACCCGTATCATCCATAGAACATGGGAATAAATATTGGGTAAAGGGGTTGTTCTTGTTGGTGCCACATGAGGAGTAGGAGGCTCCCAAATTCTATATTGTTGATTTGACGGTCAAGCCATGTTGTCTGGCAAGAACACCAAACCTTTTCAAGCCGTAGTAGATGCATCCACTTTCATTCTTGGATGCCTTCATCATGTGTAGCAATGCATGGGATTTCCACTTGATCCATTTAAGTGCAACCACTGTTACAGAGTTGAGCCATTGGGTTAGTGCAAATGTACAAGCTTTCCATTTGGACCATCTAGTTGGATTGTTTATTCAACCATTGATTGGGTGAATATATACATGTCGGAGATGGGTACCCCAAGGGGTAAGTTTGCTAATTGCCTCAATGATTCAGTGGAGAGACACTTCAAACATCGCATATCTTTGGTGGGATGTTGAATGGGAATCTATCACTACTAGATGATGCCTTCAGTATACATGACAGGACATGGGAGTCTTTCCTTTGTCACTTGGATGAGATGGATAGCAGCATGATGAGTCTCATTGTTGGTGTGCACATGGCACATGAGGAGATTCATGCTTTGATGGAGAGACTCAATATGATTCGATCCCACATTGAGGAGTCCCATGATTGGTGGGAGAGTCTCACAAATGTTCATTTTTTCATTGGAAGTTATCAAATTTCAGTGTAGTGGTGTGAGACTGACATCCTTCCAGTTGATTGTGGTATTTTGGAGGATGTGGTTGAAATAGTGGGATCCTGGAATTCCTTGGAATGTCATATTGTCACATAAGACATGTCGCAATGTTGTGAGACTCAATACTATCATGCACATTGCATATGAGGAATCTCATACTTTGATGAAGGGTTTCAATGAAATGATGCACTTGGTTATGAGTGATGCACTTCCAAAATGGTTTTGGGATCCTGGTATCTTTCATGATGATAAATCATTTTATATGACAGTGACATTGTATGGGTTGCAGCTGAAATAGTGGGATCCAGGGATTCCTTGGCATCTTAGATTGTATTGACTGAAATGGGTGATTTTTGGATGGAAGTGCAAGCAATGGGATATTGGAATCGCTTGGTTTGAGCTCAATTGGAGGAGAAATTCAGGTGTTGGCTTGAGAAATCGAACAAATCATCATGTGCATGAGATTATCTATGTATAGCAGTGTTCCAGTTTCTTGTATGGGAGACTGTTTGAGAGATGTAACCATTATTCTCATGTTTGGCGGACTTGGATTATTCATGAGGCTCCTTATGTAGACACTTTCTGTTATCGAACAATCCACTTGAGTGGATGCAAGCCGGATCTCCCTAGCTCAAAGTGAGTCTAGAACAAATAGAACAGACTACCAATGCATTTCATAGATCTACTTAAGGATCGAGTACTAGATGTCTTACCTTTTCACTATGCAATCTTTGCTCCCTAATGTTTCTCCACGTCTCATGGTCGTCAGATCCAAGCTGCAAGACCTGTCAAGACAAGAAACAAGAGAAACCAGTAATAGACATCTATACAATAAGAGATCTAAGTAAACATTTAAGGAGGTAAACTACTCAATATCATTACACACATGAACAACATTGGTGGAAAGTAGTTGTATTATTGCAAATAGAGAAGTACATGATAGAGATATAGAACCACAACCAAGGCTTAACGCTGTAGCCCTTCTTCGACAAAGTCGATTGCCATATCCTTCCAAGGAAGTATGAGTTCTCTAATAGGTAAGTGGAGATGTTCTAAGATTTATTTCACCATCATGTAGATAACATAGTCTTCCTCCCTTTGGGATGGGAGTGAGCTTCATTTATATAGGACTAAATGGATAGGGTATGGATAGGATAGGTTGGGAGATGGTAGGAGAGGCTTAAGGGATCTCTCCAAAGGTCTAGGAATCGAGTGCCAACTCTTCCAAGAGGTCAAAGATAAGGTCCCAAGTCAGCAAGCTTCGAGATGGGCCTCGAAGAAGCTATTTTTTCCATTTAACTGACTTCGTCGCACACTGTAATGGAGCAAAGTGAAATGTTGGATGTTGCTAGTGTGCAACCTGCAATGACCCTTCAAAACTTAGCACAATTGGGTACAAATCCTCCCAAGATGATTACTTAGTCCAGGTATCTTCAGGGGTGTGTATACTGAATCTTATAATGAGTAGATTTTAGGTGTAATAGAATGCCCCCTAAAGCATGAAGCTATTGAAGATAGACAGGTGAAGTGATTTGATAGAAGTAATTGCAATAGATTCGTCGGATGAAGGACACTACTGTAGTACAACTGACTCTGAAATGACAATCTCATATGAAGTACAACATGGCTGCCGACCAATACATTGTAGATCCATGGTCGCAATGACCGACTAAACACAATCATGGCTACTAGACACAAGTGTAGATCTATGATGAGATGAATATAACACAACCATGACCAACACAAAAGTGGATCCGTGTGATATAACTCAATACAAACTCCATCGCAACCTGGGTAAAACATGACTCCGTAGGGTCTTCAAGCTAAACCTGCAATGATACGAATCTATCCATGTGATTACAAATGTCTTGACGTCGAACATGGTAGAGACCACTTAATTACCGGCCATTGATGTAAACCGTTAACAAGTGTGAGGGAGATCATCATTGATGTCGATGATTCGCAAGGTATCACAGTACATATCATTAAGCTTGAATAAATGAGTTGAAGTCGAACGCAAGATGAAATATTTCAATCAAGAGTCAATGATGTAAACTCATGATGAAAGCGAGGTAACCTGTCATTCAAGCATGCAAGGCCAAGGTACTTGATTGGTTTCTAGATTTGATCCTTGGATGATGAGTTGAAGTTGACAAGGATGAATCCGTCGAAGGAGGGCCATGATGAATCCCCCATCAATCGACATGAAACATGACAAAAGATGTGTAGAGTGGATCGGATAGTACAACAACATGTGAGACTGACACAAAGTAAACCGATATGGTGACGGGTGTACTAACTGTAGATGACAAATCATAGACATGTTCTTGAACATGGGCGTGGCATGACTTGGCAGTATTGACACAATGAGTATGACACAAACTTCTAATGCAACTGATGATGGGAGCTTTCTTTGAATGACTCAAAGGAGTAACAGGACTCAGAAAGTAATCGGGGACTCATAGACAAAAGGATGACCCAAGTACTGTATGCAAATGTAGATGAGTGCCATGTTCAAGAATGACTACATACTGCCACTAATAAGGTATGTAACACAAACACTTTCCTTTTTCCCCATCATGAATGATGAGTGCCTCATATGTTTTTTATGAGCTTGATGAGGGTAACCAGATGCTTGGTATAGCTCATCTCATAGATGAGTCCAATTCCAAATGTTTGTGCTGGCCAACACCGGAGCTTCAATGATGGTTGTCTTGATTCCTTTGAAGGAATCTCTGGCTTCCTCGGTCCACTTTATTTGATTCTCCTTTCTTAACATATTTGTAATACTTCTCATGGTTTCATCAAAACTTGGTATAAATCTTCTTAAAAAACCCACTTGGCCAATGAAAGATTGTATTTCCTTTTTGCTTCTAGGCTCTTCTACTTTCTGAATAGCATTAACCCTCTCATGATCAATCTTTATTCAATCCTTGGTGATGATATGTCCTAAAATCTTAGCCTCATCTAGGGCGAAAAAGAATTTCTTGGGATTCAAGGAAATGCCATATTTCCTACATTTTATGAAAGCCCTCTCCAAATGCATGAGATGTTCTTCATCCGATTTTGAAAAAATTGTTATATCATCCATATATACCACCACAAATTTATCTTTTTCTTCAGCAAATGCAATATCCATAGCTCTTTGGAAAGTGGCTCTAGCATTCATCAGACCAAATGGCATCTTAGCGTACAAGAAATTTCCCCAAGGAGTTGTAAAAGTGGTTTTATTTTGGTCTTCTAGGTGCACTTTAATCTGATTATACCCTGAGAAGCCATCCATGGTGGAAATTATTTCAGCCCCTACCACCGGCTGTAAGATATGCTCCATTTTAGGTAGAGGGTAATTGTCTTTCATTGATGCTCTGTTGAGGTTCCTGAAATCAATACAGATTCTGATTTCTCCACTTTTCTTTCTGACATGTACCAGATTTGCTATCCATTGTGAGAATCTTAAGGTAACAATTATCTTTGCATTGAAAATTTTTTTGACTTCTTTCTCTATGATATCTTTTAACATAGAATTGATTCTCCTTAATATTTGCTTAAAGGGATTCTCACCTGGCTTGAGGGGAATGGCATGCTATATGATTGAGGTATCATACTCCTTTAAGTCTTCATAGGTCTAGGCAAAAGCATCAGTGTGAATTTTCATCAATTCTACATAGCGTCGTTTTTTGTCAGCATGTAACCTTTTAGACAACTTCACCATCCGAGGGTCTTTCTCTCTACCCAAGTTTTGATCTTCTACTAATTCGCGGGAAGGTTCAAATTTTGGGTTTTTAGCTGCATCATCTTGATCAAATAGCTTTTCTAAAGGTATCAGACCTTTAGGGGTTTAATTATGCTTCAATTGGGTAATATCCTTACCACCCATCCTGTTTTTCCACCCTTGGTTTTCAATTTCTTCTTCAACATTCTCTCCTTCTACACGGTTTTCCAGGTTCTCATTTTCATTATCAATATGCACATTTTCAAACTCATTAGAAAGTTCTAAAAATCTCCTGAGCTATAAGTCGTCCTCAAATACCTACCAATACTTAGAATTATCAAGAATAGAAGGCCTGTTTTTTATTTCAACCTCATATTTGGTTTGGGAAAAGATTGGGGTCTTAAAACCCCCAACAGTAGTTTCCAAGGAGTCTGATACCTCATTTTCATGCCTGGGGATTACTCTAATCTTATGTTCTGTTAAAAAGTTCCCAAAGAAATCCCAAACTTCATTTCTATATGCTCTCATTCTTGGGTGTTTGGCTTGGTAACTATCATTTACCTGTTTCACTACTAGCTCAAAGTCCCCAAACACTTCTATCTTCTTAGCTCCCAAATTTTTTAGAGCCCGTAATCCCAACACCAATGCTTCGTATTCAGCAACATTATTAGTACATTCAAATGTCAGCTTATATGAAAGTGCCCTAGACTCCCTGTTGGGAGGAATGATCCAAACCCCTGCTCCAGCACCATTTTTGCTCACAGAACCATCAAAATACATTTTCCACAAGCCTTCTTCATTTTTTTCCCTCTCTGAAGCTTCATACCTGACTGTAAATTCCTTATCTTCATCAACTTCCATATATCGGGGAGGGTTAGGATCACAATGAGGCCCATCAATAAAAAAAAATGGAATAGCCCATGTATGTATCAACGACATATATAGGGTGATTTTCAGACTTGCTTTTGCTGCTGACAACAAATTCCATCCCAATTTCCCTATATAATCTCCTATTTGCTCGAAAAACAAGAATTGTGGCATAAGATAAGTCCATCTGCATAGTTCCTTTCAACTTTGAAACCCAAGATCTTGGCAAAATCATCCCAAACTTTGTAGGTACATCAGCCACCACCACATCCATCATGACACTTTTAGCAGGCAGTTGGGTTAGAGTCACTACCATGTTCTTAATCAGTCCCAAACATGGTACTTTTCTAGAATCGAAGGAGAAAAGGTCTTGGTATGGCCTAGTCACTTCTAATCCTAGCTCTTTCAACACAGATTTTGGCATCAGGTTATGAGATGCCCCAGAGTCTATTAAGGCATTATGCAAGATTTGATCGTGGACATGTAGGCTTAAGTAGAAAGGAGGGACTTCTTCATCGCCTAGTTCCTCCAACTTAGATCCAAAGATTATTGTAGGAGCATCATCAGATAGCTCCAGAATATCATGTTGGTATTCATTTTTCCCTTTAACCATCTTTATTATCTCTTCCATGTACTCATTATTTTTCAATCGCTCATTAAGAGGGATGGAGATCTTTACCTTTGATAGTTCAGCTCTAAGACTAAAAGTGGGGGCAGGTTTGACTATCTCTGTGACTTCTGGTGGTTTAAGCTCCTTTGAAGGTTGACCATCTTCTTCTTTATTTTTAGGTCTCTTATTTGCAACAGCTCCTTGATGTTTCTCTTTCGGCTCTTCTGCAGCCTGTTGGGTGACTGGAGGTTGGTTCAAAGGAAGCTTTCCTTTATTCATGTTAACTTCTCTATTTCTCAATTTCAACTTTCTTTGAAGATCATCCACAGCATTTTGATAAACCATTAGGTATTGCTCAGATTCTAATTTAGGTTTTTTACTAGTACTTTCTTTGTTAAAAAAGTCATGTTCCCTTTCAGTCAAGTATATTTCATGGTCTAGGGAGTCAAAAAAATGAATATGGGCATCAGTGGGACCTTCAGGTACTTCATCATCCACCATATTTTCAGCAAAAGGAGGATGCATCGGTTGTTCTTCAGGATTTCTTTAATTTCTCGCAGGAGGTGGTGGTCTTCTAAAGTTTGGGTTTCGGATCTGGTTTTCAGGATTCTCTCGGGGAGGAGGCTTGGTATCTAAGGTAAACCTATCAATCAACTTTTCCATGGCTTTCATCATGGTATCAAATTTTGCATCGTTAGAAGCAGATGAGGTAGAAGTTTGGGTCTCTTGCTTCTTTCTTCCAGCCTCTGTTTTACCCTTTATCTTTCAACAGAGTAGGTAGGGAGGTAGATTTTATTTCCCTTAACATACGTGAGAAATCTCCATCAAAGGCGTCTGCAAAATGGAGTTTTGCAGTTCCTGCCGAGGGCCTTAGGTCGTCTGGAATAGAATTGTATGCCCTCATAAATCTAATAGAAAATTCATGCACAGACTCGAAACCTCCTTTCTTGAGGTGATTGTACTAGAAAAAGACTAGGGAAGGATTTCCGATCATTTCCCATCTATCTAAGAATAGTGTCTTAAACGCTACAAAATCATTTATGGAAGCATTTGGTAACAACCTGTACCATTTCTTAGGTTCTCCAAACAAAATTTGGGCAAATAACCTCATCTTTGCATCATCATAATCTACTTCCTCCAAATCAATAAAATCTTCAAACCTGTCTACATGCTGTCTGGCAGAAAAATTTCCCTCTCCATCATAGGAGACGATCCTTTGTGCATAGTTTTGAGGTAGATCATGTAAAACAACTCGTAAGGCTAAAGGTGCAAATCTAGAAGCCATGGTTACAGGCTAATTTTGTGAAAGGGGTGGGATATTCTGGGAACACGGTTTAGCTTTTTTAGCTTTGATACTATCTAGTAAATCACGCCAGATATGATCTAACAAGTAGGATTCAGGATTATTAAGAAATCCTTCACCTAGGCTTAGATAGGATTCGGATCTTGATCTTGGTAAAGGTTTCCCAATGTTAATCTCTATATTTAATTCTTGAAAAACAGGTAATCTTTATTTAGACACAATTCTTTCACTGTTCGAAGTACTAGCTTTATCTTTTTTAGCTTTTCTCCTAAGCAGACTTTTCGAATTATCAACAACTAGAAGAATTTCAAAAATAGGATTACCTCTGGTATGGATCTTTCTTGAGGCCAGGATGCCTTGTTGAGATCCCCTTCAGAACTAGAATTCAGCTTCGGTGGTCTTCCCTAGTGGAGTGGTTTCTTGAATATAAGTCTTTACGACTAGAGTCGCCAGGGAAAAATTGTACAGCCTTCAAACCTATGGAAATCTCCTTTTTCCCACAGGGATCTCTCTTTTCTCTGAATCTTCAGAATTCTTTGTCGTTCTTGCAAGGAAAACAAGAAAACTTGCGGTTCCTGGCAACGGCGCCAATTTGTTATCACCCAAATTGAACCCCAGGTTGTAAGAAGGGTAATTCGGGGTAACCATTAACCAATCTTTGGACTGATGCTACTGAACCAACACAGTCTGAGAGGGCTCTCTCAATAAACTAATGAAAAACTAGAAATAATCAGGGGCGTCAACCATAAAAAAGGAATACCAACGTTCATTCTTCAAGATGTTCTATCAAAACATACACAGAAGGTCAGATTCCTGTAGGACAAAATATACTCATGTAAACCATTGGTTGGAGAACAACAGGGATCTATATTCGGTAATGGATTGAATTCAAGTATAACATAAACATTATTACCAAATTCTTAGCAGATACATTCGCACAGAGGCAAGGTAGCAACCAGCTGGTAGTCAAAGTGATTTAATTGTTGAAACATAAGAAAGATGAACAATGCATTAATATAAGGCATACACAGATGAATCCTATTACAACTTTAGCAGAAATATTTTGTGAAATACTTGGTAATAAATGAACAAGGCATAATTTCTATGAATCTCATTCAAATACTACACTGAACCAAGTATGAAGGAATATTAACAATATGGATTAACAAAGGGAAGAAACACATATCACATAGGAAAAGAAAAGACAAACTACCAGACCGATTACACAGGAATCCCTAGAAAACGCATGTAAGCTTCTGACAACTTTATTCAAAAAATATCTCTGAATAACAAGAGTGGATAAAATATGCAGAGCTCCAAAAAGTTCTCATCCCCTTTCCATTTGAAAATATATGGAACTTATAGTGGCCTGGAGTCTCATACTCGGCCCATGTGAAACATAAATTAGTTACAATATAGGGACACCTCATCATAGTTCATATGTCACTATCATAAAACAAAAAATACACCAAGATAAGCCTAACTACTTTCTTGCATTTGTCGGTATGTCATTAAACAATAAAAGATATTTAAAGTATCTGTCTAATGGTGAAACTTCATTACATAACGGGAAACCCACTGCCACGCCCTGGAAAATCAAAATCCTAAATATATTACAAACTTTCATATAAAAAATAAACTGATATTTAGAAAATGCATAGATCTAAGATCTAAGGGGTAGCAGCTGCCAGTGGAGCGTGATAGGTATATTTCATCCTTCTGTATTTCTCTACAGGTATCCAAAGTTCAGGTGTTGGGATGTTGTAACTTGTCATTTTTTTCTCCAGGACCCTTATGTTAAGGTGATCAACAGAAGACATGGGTGGAATCCCTTCACCAATAGAGGTCAATCTGTACAACATCTTGAAATATTCATCCATCTTGTTCATCATGATTTTCCCTGAAAGCGACTGGCTCATATGTTTGAACTTGGAATGATCCATCCTCCTGCAAATCATCAACTTTTGATGCTCACTTTCGGGAATCAATTTTTGCTTTTCATCCCAAAATGCAGGAAATCCTTTTTCTACTAGTCCTCCAAACTGTCCTTTGAACTCTATTAACTGTTCATTCATTTCATTTGCTTTGGCTTCCATAGCTTCGACCAATGCATACTTCCCTAGGATTCCTTTTACTGCTGCAATGGTTGTGACCTTGTCTTTGATGCTCAAATATATGATATCCTTATCTGTTAAACTATTTAAAAAGTTTATAGCATTATATGCAATCTCCTTTGGCCTTTTCTGTAGCTTTTTCTTCATGGCAATGCAGCTCTTAAAGACATCAGTGACTATCTTCTCCTTTGTCCTCATGTGGTCTAGATAAGGTCTGAACCTCTCAGCTTCCTGGCTAATTAAATCCCAAACCAAATGCTTGCATCCCTGCATAGTTGTTTTCCCTGTAATCTACTCAGAAAACAAGTTATTAATCGCTACTAATTCCTTATATTTTTCTTGTAGGGCATTTGTCCCTTTTTCCTTTTCATCATTTTCTTCTTTTAATATTTGATTGTCCTCTTTTAGTTCTCATATTTCAACCTCTTTTAGCTTGATCTAGGACATGGCCTGTACAATGCTGTCAGTACCATCCTTCTTCTTGTTTGGGTCTTTGTTTTCCTGCTGTGAACATATGTTTGACAAACTGCTCTTCAACTCTTCGATTAGACTCTTCAAACTCACCTTCTGTTTCTGCCAACATCCTTCTTTCTCTGCAAAACCTTAGCAATTCAGCTTTCTTATTGCTGATCTCCCTGCTTAAATCTTCTTTTTTTGTATTAATTTTGTCTCTTCAGTGGCTTGTATCGACTGGATGTTGGGGATTTTCATTCCCTTTTGTAGGCTATGGATCAAATTATCTTTCTCTATCAACATTTTCTTGCTTACTTTGCCTCCACCATCCTATTCAATTAAATCAAACTGCAACTTTTTGACATGCTGCTGAAGTGCTTTATTATCTGACATTTCATGTTTTAACTGGGCATCCATTTTATTTATAGTAACTTCCCAATTAGGGATCTTCAAGGCTACTTCCACTACGTCATCATATAGACATTCTCCAATTTGCCTGTGAAATTGAATCCTGTCTGGCAAGGGTATCTTCCTCAAGTTTATTCTTGCTTCTGTCATTTTTTCTTTATCGAATATCGTTAGATTGAAAGTGTGTGTCTTGATATCCCTGCTCATCATCAAAGACGCCTCTATTTTATACAAACTCCTTACTGTGGGCATTAATTAAAAACATCTCTGTGCAGATGCCTGCTTATGTTTCCCATGATACTTAAACATATCTTCTTGGGATTGAAATTTACTGTCCTCACTCCCTCTTACTGCATCTTGGAATTTATATTCTTGGACTTGGATAACTGATGGTCGATAACCCCTCTTTCTGCTCATCTATACTACCTATCAGGAGAGCTGATTCTTCTGGTGTTTCAAATTTTAGTCTTTTCCTTTCACTTTCTTCTTCTTCTTCTGTTCAATGACTTCTTGTAATTCTCTCTTCCCACCTACCTCCAGAGTGTTAAGTAGCTAGTCTATTTCCATAGATCATCAGTCATGATCAAATCTTGGACTGGTAAATCTAGGTCATCTTCCTCTTCGGGCCCATATTGCAATAAATTCCACCCCTTCAACAATCCTTCAGCTTCTTGGTGTTCAAATGCCTTCAAACCATTTTTTTTCTTCCTTTCGGCTATGATATGTAGAGGATCATATGCGATCGCTACATCTTTCTGAACCCCATATTTCTCAACAATTTTTCCACTTCGCTAACAACTTCTTTAAACTTTACAAGAAAAGGGCCAACTTTGCCAAGGAGCTTTATATCAGAACCTTTCTTTTATTTCCCAAACTATTTATCTTCTGCAATTAGCCTCTGCCGAATGAACTCAAGGGAAACAACCCTCAAAGTTAAAATGCTGGCAAAAAGTATAGTTCATGTACAAAACCATACACCATTATCACTGTGGCATCTTTCAGCAAGAACCAGTCGCCAACGGCTTTGTTCATCTTTCAACTGCATTAGAGTTTTCATTTTTTGTAGTACTCTGGGTAGTTCTTCTTCAAACATAACTTTGTACACAGCATGTAGAATGTAGTTCATGTAATTGAAAACATATCCTCCAAATTCCCTGTAAAGAGTATCTGAGAGAAACGTAACTCGGCTGCACTACTATGCAGAATCATCTTAGTCAGATATGCCTAAAACTGAAAAAAATCTGGTATTTTCAAAACAAATCAACTGTGCATGGATTTTTTCTGCCAAAATTTCCTCAAACTTGAGGGATGGTACTGACTCACTTCTCGGCTTCAGGGAACTAACACTAATCCTAAATAATAGGCTCAGTTGTACTTCAGTTATCCATAAGTCTGAGTCTAAACCTAAAAATTGTGCTATCAAAGAAAAAACCAACTGGGTGTGGTCATTAAAAAGGCTGACGTCCAGTGGGTAGGGGTTTCTGTAATCTCTACATTAGGTTTTAAACAAGTGACAAGGAAAGCTTTACGGATATCAGGGGAAATCTGCCTATAAAGAGTAATGCCTGATTCTTCAGAGAAACTTTCGGGAATTAGGGTTGGTGACTCGGGTACGACAAGGGTACTTTGAACCACGACATCATCTACACTATAGACAATTTTAGACCTCTTCATGTTCATTATTACTTGTTGGGTTTCTGAATAATTCAACAGACACCATGACACGAAATCCTGGAAAGGCATTATCTGTTCCAAGAAAAAGAAAATAAAAAAGGACTGATGGACCCTATGGACATCTACCCCTTGTTCAAGCAGAGCTTTCAACCTTCTTTTAACTTCTGGTATAGGGAGCTGAAGGTCTGGGTCAAACACATTACAGTCTCTATCTTCTAGGGTCGTTCTAACGTTAGAACTAGTAGAAACTTGTTCGCCTACCATTCTACGACTATAAAACAGACTGCAGATTGCAAACAAAGGGGTTTTGGAACCCTACTTGTCACGGGAAGCCTAAGAGAAACCTTCTCCCTGTCGTCCTTTTCGGCTTCTACACTTCCAAAAGCTTCCAACTATGATAGGTCCAAGAAAGAAAAGTCAATTTTACACATGCCTCGTTATATATATAAAACGTTTCCCAATAATTTCTTCCCACCTTCGCCAGCTATCCCTCTTTCACATGCGTCGATTTGCCGGGCATTGTTTCTAGTCCATTGATATGATCCCTTATTTACCCTTTTTCTGGTTTGACATCTTTTCATCTCCACCATAGGATATTCTGTTGGCTTTAAATCTTAGCCATCCATCGTATCCAACATCCTATAAGGATATGGTGGTATCGTTACCCGTCTTCTGGTTTTGGGTTACCACTTAATATTCCTCACGAGGTATGCACCCTCGCAACTACCTTCTCCACTTATCTATGGTGCTCTTTCACCTTGCGACGATCACCGAGGAGCATTGATCTTTTCCTTTAATGTATCTACAGTGGGGAGCTCTCCAAATGTCTAGCTTTCAGCACTTTTGTCGGTGGGATCCACTATGCTATTAACCATGCATCTTCTATCTCCACCGGTCGTAGATCTAATTCCCTTTCATTGCGAGCCGTTGATATGCCCTGACCTCTGTGACGATGTGATAACTTGTCCTTCGCGTCGTCAGATCTTTGACCATGCAGCCTGCACCGTTGATCTTCTACCTTGCTTTTCTTCTGTGATGGTATCGCAAGCCTTCTGGCGGTTTTCACTTATTGCCCAAATGCTCATGTGAGGGATCCTCCAACTACCATCTATCCTGGTGGTTTATCCCTCGTGACCACCCTCCTATGCTCTTTTCCGCGCAACTCCACGATGCGAGGGCGATCGGGGGCAATGGATCTCTTTCGCGCACCCAATCAACGGATGGGGCTTATCCGTATTTCAACCCTTACTTTGATTTTTTTCAGACTATAGATTATTGTTCTTTGTATCCATTTTTAATTATTTGGGCTAGCTTCTTATGCCTAAAGTGCCAAAAAACCCTTTATTTTTCTCATTATTTCCTCTCCACTTGAGCTGGTTCTTGGCCTTGGAAACCTGGACATGACTATGGAGGGGGGTTTAACCATCTCTTCAACGAATTAACCGGTGGAGTCAATCCTTCCCTTTGGATTTGTGCAAAAAAATTATAGGTGCCCACAACTGGCTCCAGTTGGGGATGCTATCCTCCTTGCGAGGTAGAAAATAACTCCGTAGACTAAGTGCCTAGTCCATTGGGTTGTTAAAACTTTGGAGTCAACAACGTCTTCTGAATTCTTAGAATTGCAACTGTATCTTCCGCATATCTAGGCTACCCACACACAAAAAGAAAAAGGAACCATGGCTAGCCTTCTAGAACTTATCTTCTTTTCTTTAGGGTTTCAAGTCTTTCAAGTTTTCCGTCAAAAATTTCAAAACAACTGTAAAACCAAATGAAAAATATATACATAGGCTATGGTACATGAAATACGTTCTTCCCTTAGGACAAGTAATGCTTTAGTAACCTCCCGTTAACTGGACCTCCTAGCCAGGCAGATCCGTCTTGATGTTCCAGGACAAAAGAATTTATTCCTCAGATTGCTGCAATAATATATGGCCCCATCCCCATATGGTCAAACTTTCCATGTTTTTCTTCTTTAGGACCGTTCCATTTCAAAACTAGGTCATTAACCTAAAAATAATCTTCCTTGGCTTTTTTGTCGATGGCTTCCTTCATTTTTTCTTGATGGCTTTCTACTTTGTCATATACCTTACTCCTTAGCTCATTCAGCTCAACTATCTGATTTACTCTTCTTTGCATGTGATTTGGTTCTTCTTCTATTCCCTGTATTAACCTCATCATAGGAAAACCTACAGATGCTGGAAAATTCACTTTGGCTCCATACACCAACTGAAATGGTGACATTCCAATGGCTCTTTTCGTGCTGATTCTATCGGCCCATAGAGCATATTTTAGCTTTGTATGCCAAGACCTCTTGTTATATTCTAACAGTTTTTTAATGATTCTTACCAGGCTCTTATTTGAAGACTCGACTAGTCCATTTCCTTGGGGGTAATAGGCCGTGGAATGATTTAGGTTGATATGGTACTTATGGCAGAAATTAACCATATTTTTGGAACAGAAAGCTGGAGCATTATCAGTCACAATTCTTTTGGGACATCCGAAACTGGACAGGATGTTATCTTCCAGAAAATCCATGATTACTCCTTCAGTGGCTCTTCTGGTATGTATAGCTTCTATCCATTTGGTAAAATAATCAGTAGCCGTCAGGATCCATCTATGCTGCCCAGAGGAGTTTGTGTTTATTTCTCCAATGAAATATAAACCCCATTGTTGAAAAGGTGCTTCCACTATGATTGGATGTAGAGGAAGAGAAACAACCTTTCTTTTTCCATCAAAAATCTGACATTGGTAACAAACCACAGTCTCTTTGTAAACATCAGTAAACATCGTATCCCATTAAAACCCCACCCTCAGGGTTTTGTTTACTATCTCCTTCCAGGAATGGTGTCCTCCGCAATCCCCTTTGTGGAATTCTTCTTTTATTTGTTCAGCTTCCTTTTCAATCAAACAGTTTAGCAGCACCCCTCCAAGATCTTTCCAATACAGGTATTGATTCATGATACAATGCTTGGCAGCTTTTAGCTTTAAAGATATGGCCCTGCTTTTGCTTAACCTTGTAGGTGCCTGTAAATTCTGTAGTACAAAAACAATGTCAGTATACCAAGGGGACTCAGAGAATTCAGGCTTCACTTGTATGTTTGTATTCGGATGGTTAGGATGGTCCTCCAAAAAATTTAGCTACAAAGAGTCACAATTTTCTTCAGTCGTTAACTTTGCTAACGCTTGACCTTTCACTACTTTAGTGGTTTTTATCTCCAAATCATATTCCAGTAATACTGCAATCCATTTGGCCCTTCTGCCTTCAAGATCAGAGTGGGTCAAAATGCTTTTCATAGCACTATTTGGGACGTAAGCAATGATGTGCAAGTGTATAATATAGACCATGAAATCTATCAAATATTTTATAAGAGCATAAGCCTGTTTCTCCATGATATCATATTTCAGTTCCCCTTCTCTCAGCACTCTGCTGAAAAACGCAATAGGTTTCTCAGCATTTTGGTCATTTTTTTGCAATAGAAGTCTAGCTATGTTATGTTCAGAAGCATATGAAAAATTAAGGAAATCTTTAGTAACGTTTGGGCTGGCCAACACCGGAGCTTCAGTGATGGATTTCTTGATTCCTTTGAAGGAATCTCTGGCTTCCTCGGTCCACTTTATTTTATTCTCCTTTCTTAACATATTTGTAATACTTCTCATTATTTCAGCAAAACTTGGTATAAATCTTCTTAAAAAACCCACTTGGCCAATGAAAGATTGTGTTTCCTTTTTGCTTCTGGGCTCTCCTACTTTTTGAATAGCATTAACCCTCTCAGGATCAATCTTTATTCAATCCTTGGTGATGATACATCCTAAAATATTAGCCTCATCCTGGGTGAAAAAGGATTTCTTGGGATTCAAGGAAATGCCATATTTCCTACATTTTATGAAAACCCTCTCCAAATGCTTGAGATGTTCTTCATCCGATTTTGAAAAAAACCGTTATATCATCCATATATACCACCAGAAATTTATCTTTTTCTTTAGCAAACCCAATATCCATAGCTCTTTGGAAATTGGCTCCAACGTTCATCAGACCAAATGGCATCTTAGCGTACATAAAAGTTCCCCAAGGAGTTGTAAAAGCGTTTTTCTCTTGGTCTTCGTGGTGCACTTTAATCTGATTATACCCTAAGAAACCATCCATGGTGGAAATTCTTTCGACCCCTACCACCTTCTCTAAGATATGCTCCATTTTAGGTAGAGGGTAATTGTCTTTCATTGACGCTCTATTGAGGTTCCTGAAATCAATACAGATTCTGATTTCTCCACTTTTCTTTCTGACAGGTACCAGATTTGCTATCCATTGTAAGAATCTTAAGGTAGCAATTATCTTTGCATTGAAAAGTTTTTTGACTTCTTTCTCTATGATATCTTTTAACTTAGGATTGATTCTCCTTAATTTTTGCTTAAAAGGCTTCTCACCTAGATTGAGGGGAATGGCATGCTATATGCTTGAGGTATCATACTCCTTTAAGTCTTCATAGGTCTAGGCGAAAGCATCAGTGTGTCTTTTCATCAATTCTACATAGCGTCCTTTTTTGTCAGCATGTAACCTTTTAGACAATTTTACCATCCGAGGGTCTTTCTCTGTACCCAAGTTTTGATCTTCTACTGATTCATGGGAAGGTTCAAATATTGGGTTTTTAGCTGCATCATCTTGATCAAATAGATTTTCTAGGGGTATCATACATTTAGGGATGTAATTATTCTTCAATTGGATAATATCCTTACCACCTGTCCTATTTTTCCACCCTTGGTTTTCAGTTTCTTCTTCAGCATTATCTCCCTCTACAAGGTTTTCCAGGTTCTCATTTTCATTATCAATATGCACATTTGTATACTCATCAAAAAGTTCTAAAAATATCCTGAGCTATAAGTCGTCCTCAAATACCTGCCAATACTTAGAATTATCAGGAATAGAAGGCCTGTTTATTTTTTCAACCTCATATTTGGTTTGAGAAAATATTGGGGTCTTAAAACCCCCAACAGTAGTTGCCAAGGAATCTACTACCTCATTTTCATGCCTGGGGATTACTCTAATCTTATGTTCCATGAAAAAGTTCCAAAAGAAATCCCAAACTTCATTTCTATATGCTGTCATTCTTGGGTGTTTGGCTTCGTAACTATCATTTACCTGGTTCACTACTAGCTCAGAGTCCCCAAACACTTCTATCTTCTTAGCTCCCGAAATTTTTAGAGCTCGTAATCCCAACAAAAATGCTTCGTATTCAGCAACATTATTAGTACATTCAAATGTCAGCTTATATGAAAGTTCCCTAGACTCCCTGTTGGGAGGAATGATCCAAACCCCTGCTGCAGCACTATTTTTGCTCACAGAACCATCAAAATACATTTTCCACCAGCCTTCTTCATTTTTTTTCCCACTCAGAAGCTTCATACCTGGCTACAAATTCCTTATCTTCATCAACTTCCATTTATGGGGGAGGGTTAGGATCACAACGAGGCCCATCAATAAAAAAAATGGAACAACCCATGTCTGTATCAACGACATATATAGGGTGAGTTTTAGGCTTGCTTTTGCTGCTGACAATATATTCCATCCCACTTTCCCTATATAATCTCCTATTTGCTCCAAAAACGGGAATTGTGGCATAAGATAAGTCCATCTGCATAGTTCCTTTCAACTTTGAAACCCAGGATCTTGACAAAATCATCCCAAACTTCGCAGGTACATCATCCACCACCACATCCATCATGACACTTTTAGCAGGGAGTTGGGTTAGAGTCACTATCATGTTCTTAATCAGTCCCATACATGGTACTTTTCTAGAATAAAAGGAGAAAAGGTCTTGGTATGGCCTAGTCACTTCTAATCCTACCTCTTTCAACGCAGATTTTGGCATCACGTTATGAGATGCCCCAGAGTCTATTAAGGCATTGTGCAAGATTTGATCATGGACATTTAGGCTTAAGTAGAAAGGAGGGACTTCTTCATCGCCTGGTTCCTCCATCTTAGATCCAAATATTATGGTAGGAGCATCATCAGATAGCTCCAGAATATCATGTTGATATTCATTTTTCCCTTTAACCATCTTTGTTATCTCTTCCCTGTACTCATTATTTTTCAGTAGCTCATTAAGAGGGATGGAGATCTTTACCTTTGACAGTTCAGCTTTGAGACTAAAACTGGGAGCAGGTTTGACTATCTCTGTGACTTCTAGTGGTTTAACCTCCTTTGAAGGTTGACCATCTTCTTCTTTATTTTCAGGTCTCTTATTTGCAACAACTCCTTGTTGTTTCTCTTTCGGCTCTTCTGCATACTGTTGGGTCACTGGAGGTTGGTTCAAAGGAAGATTTCTTTTATTCAAGGTAACTTCTCTATTTCTCAATTTCAGCTTTCTTTGAAGATCATCCACAGCATTTTGATAACCCATTAGGTATTGCTCAGATTCTAATTCAGGTTTTTTACTAGTACTTTCTTTGTTAAAAAAGTCATGTTCCCTTTCAGTCAAGTATATTTCATGGTCTAGGGAGTCAACAAAATGAATATAGGCATTAGTGGGACCTTCAGGTACTTTATCATCCACCATATTTTCAGCAAAAGGAGGACGCATTGGCTATTCTTCAGGATTTCTTTGATTTATCGCAGCAGGTGGTGGTCTTCTAAAGTTTGGGTTTCGGATATGGTTTTCAGGATTCTCTCGGGGAGGAGGCTTGGTATCTACGGTCAACCTATCCATCAACTTTTCCATGGATTTCATCATGGTATCAAATTTTGCATTGTTAGAAGCGGATGATGTAGAAGTTTGGGTCTCTTGCTTCTTTCTTTTAGCCTCTGTTTTACCCTTTATCTTTCCTATGGCCATGATTTTTACCTGTAGCTCTAGCGCATCTTTCAGCAGAGTAGGTAGGGAGGTAGATTTTCTTTTCCTTAACATACATGAGAAATCTCCATCGAAGGCGTCTGCAAAATGGAGTTTTGTAGCACCTGCCGAGGTCCTTAGGTCATCTGGAATAGAATTGTACGCCCTCATAAATCTAGCAAAAAATTCATGCACAGGCTCGAAACCTCTTTTCTTGAGGTGATTGTACTGGGACAAGACCAGGGAAGGACTTCCAATTGTTTCCCATCTCTCTAAGAACAGTGTCTTAAATGCTGCAAAATCATTTATGGAAGCATTTGGTAACAACCTGTACCATTTCTTAGGTTCTCCAAACAAACTTTGGGCAAATAACCTCATCTTTGCATCATCATAATCTACTTCCTCCAAATCAATAAAATCTTCAAACCTGTCTACATGTTGTTTGGCAGAAAAAATTTCCCTCTCCATCATAGGAGACGATCCTTTGTGCATAGTTTTGAGGTAGATCATGTAAAACAGCTGGTAAAGCTAAAGGTGCAAATCTAGCAGACATGGTTACAGGCAGATTTGTGAAAGGGGTGGGATATCCTGGGAACAAGGTTTAGCTTTTCTAGCTTTGATAGTATCTAGTAAATCATGCCAGATAGGATCTAATAAGTAGGATTCAGGATTATTAAGATCTCCTTCACCTAGGGTTAGATAGGATTCGGATCTTGATCTTGGTAAAGGTTTCTGAATGTCAATCTCTATATTTAATTCTTGAAAAATAGGTAATCTTTCTTCAGACACAATTCTTTCACTGTTCGAAGTACTAGCTTTGTCTTTTTCAACTTTTCTCCTAAGCAGACTTTCCAGATTATCAACAACTAGCAGAATTTCAGAAATAGGATTACCACTAGTATGGATCTTTCTTTAGGCCAGGATGCCTTATTGAGATCTCCTTTAGAACTAGAATTCAGCTTCGGCGATCTTACCCATTGGAGTGCTTTCTTGAATATAAGTCTTTACGAGTGGAGTCACCAAGGAAAAATTGTACAACCTTCAAACCTATGGAAATCTTCATTTTCCCAAAGGGATCTCTCTTTTCTCCGAATCTTCGGAACTCTTTATCGTTCTTGCAAGGAAAACAAGAAAACTTGCGGTTCCCCAGCAACAGCACCAATTTGTTATCACCCAAATTGAACCCCAGTTTGTAAGAAGGGTAATTCGAGGTAACCACTAACCAATCTTTGGACTGATGTTACTGACCCAACACAGTCTGAGAGGGCTCTCTCAATAAAGTAATGAAAAACTAGAGGAAATCAAGGGTGTCAACCATGAAAAAGGAATACCAGCATTCATTCTTCAAGATGTTCTATCAAAACATACACAGAAGGTCAAATTCCTATAGGAGAAAATATACTGATGTAAACCATTGGTTGGAGAACAACAGGGATAGCAGAAATGAACAAGGCATAATTTCTATGAATCTCCTTCAGATACTACACTGAACCAAGTATGAAGGAATATTAAAAATATGGATTAACAGAGGGAATAAGCACATATCACATAGGAAAAGAAAGGATAGACTACTAGACCGATTACACAGGAATCCCTGGAAAATGCATGTAAGCTTCTGACAACTTTATTCAAAAAATATCTCTGAATAACAACAGTGGACAAAATATGCAGAGCTCCAAAAATTTCTCAACTGCTTTCCATTTGAAAATACATGGAACTTATAGTGGCCTGGAGTCTCATACTCGGCCGATGTGAAATAGAAATTAGTTACAATATAGGGACACCTCATCATAGTTCATATGTCACTATCATAAAACATAAAATATAACAAGATAAGCCTAACTACTTTCTTACATTTGCCAGTATGCCGTTAAACAATAAAATATATTTAAAGTATCTGTCTAATGGTGAAACTTCATTACATAATGGGAAACCCACTGCCACGTCCTGGAAAATCAAAATCCTAAATATATTACAAACTTTTATATAAAAAATAAACTGATATTTAGAAAATGCATAGATCTAAGATCTAAGGGGTAGCAACTGCCAGTGGAGTGTGACAGGTATATTTATTCCTTCTGTATTTCTCTACAAGTATTCAAAGTTCAGGTGCTGGTATGTCATAACTTGTCATTTCTTTCTTCAGGACCCTTATGTTAAGGTGATCAACAGAGGACATGGGTGGAAGCCCTTCAGCAATAGAGGTCAATCTGTACAACATCTTGAAATCTTTGTCCATCTTGTCCATCAGGATTTTCCTTGAAAGTGGCTAGCTCAGATGTTTGAACTTGGAATGATCCATCCGCCTGCTAATCATCAACTTTTTATGCTCACTTTGGGGAATCAATGTTTTCTTTTCATCCCAAAATGCACGAAATCCTTTTTCTACTTGTCCTCCAAACTATCCTTTGAACTCTATTAATTGTTCATTCAATTCATTTGCTTTGGCTTCCACAGCTTCGACCAACACATACTTCCCTAAGTTTCTTTTTGCTGCTGCAATGGTTGTGACCCTGTCTTTGATGCTCAAATCTATGATATCCTTATCTGTCAAACTATTTAAAAAGTTTATATTATTATATGCAGTCTCCTTTGGCCTTTTGTGCAGCTTTTCCTTCATGGCAGTGCAGCTCTTAAAGACATCAGTGACTATCTTCTCCTTTATGCTCATGAGGTCTAGATAAGGTCTGAACCTCTCAGCTTTCTGGATAATTAAATCCCAAACCAGATGCTTGCATCCCTGCATAGTTGTTTTCCCTATAATCTGCTGAGAAAACCTATTATTAATCGCTACTAATTCCTTATATTTTTCTTGTAGGTCATTTCTCTCTTTTTCCTTTTCGTTATTTTCTTCTTTTAATCTTTGATTCTCCTCTGTTAGTTCTCGTATTTCAACCTCCTTTATGTTGATCTGGGACATGGCCTGTACAATGCTGTCAGTACCATCCTTCTTCTTGTTTGAGTCTTCGCTTTCCTGCTGTGAACATATGTTTGACAAACTGCTCTTCAACTCTTCGATTAAACTCTTCAAACTCACCTTCTCTTTCTCCCAACATCCTTCTTTCTCTGCAAACCTTAGCAATTCAGCTTTATTATTGTTGATCTCCCTGCTTAAATCTTCTTTTTCTTGTATGAAATTTGTCTCTTCGGGGGCTTGTATCAACTGGATGTTGGGGATTTTCATTCTCTTTTGTAGGCTCTGGATCAAATTATCTTTCTCTATCAACAGTTTATTGCTTACTTTGCCTCCGCCATCCTGTTCAATTAAATCAAACTGCAGCTTTTTGACATGCTACTGAAGTGATTTATTCTCTAACCTTTCATGTTTTAACTGGGCATCCATTTTATTTATAGTAACTTCCAAATTAGAGATCTTCAAGGGTGCTTCCACTAAGTCATCATATAGACCTTCTCCAATTTTCCTGTGAAATTGAATCCTGTCTGGCAAGGGTATCTTTTTCCAGTTTATTCTTGCTTCTATCATTTTTTCTGTATTGGATATCGTTAGATTGAAAGTGTGTGTCTTGATATCCCTACTCGTCATCAAAGATGCCTCTATTTTATACAAACTCCTTAATGTGGGAATTAGTTCAAAAAGTTTCTATGCAGATGCCTTCTTATTTTTCCCATGATACTTAAACATATCTTCTTGGGATTGAAATTTACTGTCCTCACTCCCTCCTGCTGCATCTTGGAATTTATATTCTTGGACTCTGATTACTGGGGTTGATAACCCCTCTTTTTGTTCATCTATACTACCTATCAGGACAGCTGATTCTTCTGGTGTTTCAAATTTTAGTCTTTTCATTGATCTGCCCTGACCTCTGTGCCGATGTGACAACTTGTCCTTCGCGGCATCAGATCTCTGACCATCCAACCTATGCCGTTGATATTCTACCTTGCTTTTCTGCTGCGATGGTATCGCAATTCTTCTGGCGATTTTCACTTACCTCCCAAACAATCATGCGAGGGCTCGTCTAACTTCCATTTGCCCTGGCGGTTTATCCCTCGTGACCACCCTCCTGTGCTCTTTTCTGCATAACTCCACGCTGTAAGGGCGATTGGGGGCCGTGGATCTCTTTCGCGCACCCAATCAACTATTGGGGCTTATCCGGATTTTAATGCTTACTTTGCTTTTTTTCGGACAATAGATTCTTGGTCTTTGTATCCATTTTTAATTATTTGGGCTAGCTTCTTATGCCTAAAGTGCCAATAAACCCTTTATTTTTCTCATTATTTCCTCTCCACTTGAGTTGCTTCTTGGCCTTAGCAACCTGAACATGACTATGGAGGGGGGTTTAACCATCTCTTCAGGGAATTCACTACTGGAGTTAGTCCTTCCCTTTGGCTTTGTGCAAAAAAATTATAGTTGCCAACAACTAGCTCCATCCGGGGATGCTATCCTCCCTGCAAGGTAGCAAAGAACTCCGTAGACTAAGTGCCTAGTCCATTGGGTGGTTCATTCTTCAGAGTCAACAACTTCTTCTGAATTATTAGAACTGCAACTGTATCTGCCGCATCACTAGGCTACCCACACACGAAAAGAAAAAAGGAACCATGGCTAGCCTTCTAGACCTTATCTTCTTTTCTTTAGGGTTTCAAGTCTTTTAGGTTTGCCGTAAAAAATTTCAAAACAACTGTAAAACCAAATGAAAAATACATACATAGGCTATGGTACATGAAATACCTGCTTCCCTTAGGACAAGTAATGCTTTAGGAACCTCCCGTTAACTGGACCTCCTGGCTAGGTAGATTTGTCTTGATGTTCCAGGACAAAAGAATTCATTCCTTGGATTGTTGCAATAATATATGGCCCCATCCACATATGGTCAAACTTTCCATTATTTTCTTCTTTAGGAGCGTTCCATTTCAAAACTAGGTCATTAACCTGAAAATAATCTTCCTTGGCTTTTTTGTCATAGACCGATGTCGTAATCCCTCATTGACAATAAATACCCATGACCAGCCAGAATGCATACAACGAAACTGTATATAAAAATAAAATAACAAATAACAGTAAAAGGAAACTAAGACCTCTAAGACTCATTGCATATATCAAGGAGAAGAAACATACACTTTATCATTTATAACAACTATAAGAATCGAACCAAATAATTAAACTAATACTCGAGAAAATTTATGTTCATGAACAAATGAGAAAAAATACTTATCTCATCAATTAGAATGGGGCGAGTGAAAGCCTGACTACAACGTTCCTCCCTTCCAACTGATCTCTGTCCGGCGTAGGTTTTCTTGTCGAGAGATCGCCCATGAGCTTGGCACAAATCCACTAGGGTAGCAAAGAAATTTCTGTTTTCACCATTTTATAATGTTTAGCTTTTTCCTTCCCTTCTTTGCCTTGAAGAAGAAGAAGACAGATGATCCCCTCTGAACCCCATAGTTTTCTTTATATAGCCAAACTATTTTTTGATTATCACCATAAGTTCTTGTTAGAACTTAACTTGTTTAATCTTTAGTTATTTTTAACTGATAGATTAACTTAGTCAACCTTTGGTTAACTGATCTTTAACTTGACTAAATTTACTTTATTTAGCCTTATCTAATTATTTTAACATAATAACTTATCTTTAATTTAGCTAATTAACTCAAGATATTTAATTAGTTCACTTAAATTCTCTTTTAGTTTTAGCTAACCTTAACTCATTGACATACATAGTCAATCTTTAATTAATTAATTAACTAATATTTAACTTTGACTTTAACTTAGTTTACTTAAGGTAATTTTATTATCTTAACATAACTAATTGTAACTTGGCTTTAACTACTAATTTATATAGTTAACATACTATTAATAGCTAAGAGTTTCCCATGCATACTTGTGTATTTAGTTACTGTTTATCCATTCATAGCCATGCTTCAACTACCAGTCCTTCTTTAATCTTACCTATTTTATTTATCTTTTTAATAATCTTTATTTATAAATACCAATCCTATTTCCGTGGTAATAATAAATCATTTTATCTTTTATTCCTAATTTATAATCAGGAAAATATTAATCATTTTTCACTTAGGAATTTTAACGACATCCTTTGTCGAGGCTAGGCTACCAATGTACCTTATGTTAATTTCTTATTTTTACTTAATGGTACTTAGTATAGATTAGACTCATGATAATAGTTATATTATAGGAACTTGTTACTGCCTTGCGACGACACCGTCAAATTTTCCACTAAATGGCTGCAACAATGCAAAATTCTCCGCTAAATGGCTGCAACACCTCCAAATTTTCTGCTAACTTCTCTCCTAAAGTTTTTGCTAAATTTGTCGCTAATTGTTGAAACTTCATCAGAATTGCTAGAGATCACTTAAGGGATCTATTTTGAATATTATCCTTTGATGAGAAATGCAACAACCATTGTTTGAAGGAGTTTCAAGTATTGTTTGAAAAGAAGCATCATATTCCATTAGCATCATCAGTGGGCAATCAGATTGGTTTTGGTCACTATGCATGGTAATGAAAGCAACACTCAAATGAATCCTTCTAGTTTGGATGCTACACAGGTATTGGGTTGCATGAGGATATGCAACAAGTTCAATTTGGGGGAGATGTTGGGTCACATATTTTTCCATATTTTCATCACCTCTCGACATATATTTCATCCCTCTTCTTCCTATTTTTATCCATTTATCATTCCATTTCCCATCCATTTTCTGTAACTGCTTGAGAAATGTCATATTAGTCTCATTGGTGCTTTAGTGGTTAATCATGATTATTTTCCTTTATTTTTTATGAATTGAAGATGATTATGCATGATTTTACTCATGATGGTTTGTGGAGTGATTTTTCATATTAACCGCAGTAGCACTCATGGTTCAAGCCTCCAAAGATGGCATGCTAGCACACATCCACATGGATATTCACAACATGGTTTCATTCCTAGGATTGATTATGTGGATTTGTGATTTCAATTCATGCCCAAGTCCAACATGCGAGCCTCCAACTAATGATCAAACGGTTCCAACCAAAAACGTGTGCTAGATAAGAACACCTTTATTTGCGTCGTGATTTGCGAGCTGATTAAGCAGAATCTCAAAAATATGGGAAATGGGTTCTGTGCATAATGGCTTGAATTACCTGCCTTGCAAGGAAATATCCAAACAAAGGTACAGTATGATATATACAGCTGGTTCTCTAAACATGTAATTCATAGATTTGTTGTAACGTCGCCCATTTTGACCCTTGTAATATTTTGGGCTATAATGTAAATATTCCTAGCGTGGAGCTCAAGGCCAAGGCCCCGCTAGTGAACACTCGACCTGGATGAGGAAACTATTAGATATTATGCTACCCATGTGCTAGTGAACCATGGAGATTGTAAATATGCATTTTAATATAAATGCCCACAACTAGCTATGCAATGCAACAAGAGATGGGGGCATGATGTTTACAAGGAAATTGGGAGGGAAATATTCAAACCCTTGAGCCAATCAAGTCAAGCCAAGTGTCAATGAGAGAACCCATGAAACCTCAACTACCCATGTTGAATTTTGTGCCCAATCATTAATTTCTCCCAAGAGTTGGTTGAGGTAGTTAATTCCTTGGGGAATGGAGAGGTATGGTTGTCCAAATTCGAGTATGGGAAAACCACCCTTCTTAGAATTTTGTGTTTGGCTTCTTGGGAAAAAAAAGAGCCATGAAATTTCTCCCAAGCTATCATTCATCCATCTAGTTTTGCTCTCTCACGAGTTTGGAGCTACCTGGGCATTTTGCTCCATTGATTTCCTGTGTGTTCCTTCATTTTCCTAGCTGGGAAGGGCGTTTTTGTTGTGGCTAATAGTGGGTAAGAAGGGGAAATGATTTGGGGTTTTATAGAGGTCGTTTTGGCCCACTGAATGCTCATACACCTGTGGGAGAAATCGGTTTTCTTCCCTGTGGTTGATTCCCTCTTCCCACAATCCGTGTTGGGTGTGCAACTACTTGGGGAAAACCCATAGACCCTATTCTGTGAATCCCATGGTTGAATTGTGTATCTATGCCTAGTTTTGAGTTGTTGTGTGTAAAAGAAGGTTGGGGTTGAGATGGGTATCCATTGCTTTGGGTTGTGCAGAGCTTGAGAGTCCCTTTTTCCTTGTACATATCATGCCTAGCTCGGGGGTGGTCTCTGAGTGCTGAAAGAATATAGGCTAGGCAGAGACCTATGGTTGGGTGGAATGTTGCAGCGACATAGCTAGTTGCTTGGGACCATTGCACAGTGAAGATGAGTATATTCTTATGTGTAATTATTTATGAAATGTTTTAACTTGATGATTGTATTGATGTGATTGTCTGCATATGAAATGTGTGTGGACTACTTGTTTATTTCCGCTGTGCATGTTTGTTGAAATTGCATCTGCACACATTGGTTTTGATTTGTATGAATCTAATGAATTGGGATGAGTTTACGTAAAAGCCCAGATTTTACTGCCATGTTCTCTTCCTTGCATTGGATAGAAGGGTGGGTACATTACATTTACAGTTACATCCAGTTTTCAAATTAGCAAATTTGTTGAAATAGATTCCAAGTTGGGAATTCGGTTTCTCATTCTCATGAGAGATTTGTATGTATAAATATGTAATCATTCTCATGTATGAGGGGAGGAGGAGAGCAAGTAATGTTATGCTGTAGAATTTGATCTAGACTCTGTTGTAATAATTTCATTCTGATAATACATGCTAGCAGTTCCTTGATTCTGGAGTTGCAGACTTTCATTGTGGAGATCCAGCTCTGCTAAGTGGAGGAAGGGCCTTGTTCCCTAAGCAGATGCTGATAGTGCCCTGTTCCCTAAGTAGATGATGATAGTGTAGATTGTTATTTTGTAGATTTGTTTATTATTTAGTTCATGCTTTCATTAATTAGATTTATCATTGTTGTTTTCATGTTAATTTCTTTTTGATAGATCGTTGGACAACATAGCACTTCTTTTAGATTTATGCAATTAGATCTTGCTTCATAAGAATTGATTTTGTTTGAAGTGTGATTAGATATACAGTTTGGTTTCATGAATAGGTTTTAGGCTTGATTTCTTTTCAAGAAGGTGTGATCTAGTTTACAAAGAATTTTGATTTCATACCAATAGATCAATAGTGTCAGGTAGAAATTGCGCTTGCATAGATCTTGCATGATAGCTTTGAAATAAAAGACTTACTCGGGTTGACAATTTATGTTCTAGTAGTATGAGCTGTATAATTAATTAGACAATTAATCCAACCAACACTAATCTTCTAGGTTTCGTCTTTTGACAGGAGGTTGTGTTTGGAAAGCCCGAAGCTTACTTGGTGAAGTGTTAGGATAGGGATACCACGGACACAAATGCCCTGATAAGCCGAGATCCATTGTGACCCTTATTCCCTTCATGCGAAATCGATGTGCAGTATGTGTTGAAAATGAAGATGTGGTATTTAGTGTACTATTTTTTTAATGGTATTTACCATTCAGAGGAACAAGTAGATGAATGTTGAGCCCCTTGGTGTTACTAGGCATACTCTGTTGTTTAGGGATTCGTAGGTACTTTATTGTATGGGAGAAATGTTTCAAGGACCTATGTAGTTATATTTTGAAAGCCTGTATAGGCGTTTTTCATTTTAATGAGGACGTTTTGGCTCTTGGCCTGTGCAATCTTCAAATCTTGGAGTCGCTAATGCATTTACTATTTGAGTAATTTTTGGTCTTTGTTTTAAATAAAAGTAAAGCCTATGTTAATGGCAAGTTGTTTCTATTGGTTGCAAGTTTTAAATGTAAAAGAGTGAGGTCGATTATTTAAAATGTAAAAAAAATGAGTCCTGGGTTTGCTATTTGATGTTTCTCTTTCTTTTAGAGTTAGTGTGGATAATACTAAGGTTGGCGCCATTCTACTTGTGACTAGAATCAATATTGTTCGTTGTTCTGTTTGATACTATGTAAAGGAAAATGTTTAAGCCTGAAAGTTTGGGACGTAATGATTATGTATGACTTGTTGCTATAATGAAATTCCTCCTATCGTTTATCTGCTCTATGAAATGGCTAGCGCAACATTCTGAGTAAAATGTTTAAATTCATTTTCTAGGTACCTATGGTAAATGTAAATGGAATCGACCCCTCGTCTTTAATTTTCCTATTCTAAGACTCTGTTTATTTATAAATGTGGGGGTGAAATTTCCTTATTTAATACTGTAAATCGACTCTTGATAAATGGATCTAGGGTTTACGCAAAACTAAAACCTTTGTCGTTGGTGTTGAGTTTAATACTCCCACGTCGATAACTGGATTTGTATTAATTCATGAGTATTAATCTAGGTTTAAAAGTAGAGCTCTAGCACGAGCTTTCTTTTCTAGAGAGATTCAAATAAGAAATCGACTCTGCCATGTGAAGAACAGTTCCAAAAAAAAAGTTAATTAAATATTTACATTTAATACTATTGTAAAATATCTAGGATCTATGATTCCAGTGTTATGATTTTGTGTTGAGCAAACGATGTTTATGACATTGAAATAATTCAACATAAGATTTATAAAATGAGTATTCATTATGTGTTGATTCCTGTAGATGTATGTAGAGTTTGAAATGTAACTGTTTGGGTTTTGAAAGTTTCGTATAAGTCTGGAAAGTTCGTTTTCTAGATTAGAAAAGGAAGAAAGAACTACCCTATGTTAGCATAATAATAGATAAAACTGTAAATGTTAACTATCCATAGTAAAATTATTTAAATAAACCCAGGGCTCCATGACTAAATACTTTTGTCAATGGACAATGAAAATAGATATTTTAACTGAAGTTCATAAAAAATTTGTAGCTTAAAATGGGAATTTCAATGACTGTAAAACTCAACCCTTAATTCTATTAAAGTACCAAAACATTAACTGATGTAAGTAAAGTATAGACGTCTTAACTAAGGTTGAGCTGCTTGCAATAAATCTATAATCCTCCACACTTCAAACACCAATTAATAGGAAGTAGTCTTATCTGAGGTGTGGAGTGGTAAACGAATAACCTCAGAACTGCCATGTTCCTCCCAACCTTTGACCCATAACCATTCCTCGTTCTTATTCCGATCACCCCCGAGCCAGTTCGAACATGCAAGAAAATATAGAACACCCAAGGAAGAGGTTGTTGGTATCTTGGAGCTAATCTCTGTATCTTCTAAGTACAATATTTGGGATTCTCTCCAATCCTATATAGAAATAATGATAAGATTAGATGCACATTCTTGGCTCTTTCCCTTATATTTATAGGTTTCTTTGGAATGTGGTACTTTTGTTATCTTGAGTTAACATTAATATTTTTAATATCTTCTTGAATTTAACTCTTAGTTTGAAATATATGTAATATATTGAGAAGATCATTTTTAAATTATAATTTCTGATAACTTGAACTTCTTAAATTGTTTCTATTTTGAGTTTAGAAAAAGAAATTTGGTTTATTTATCTAGTTTATAAATTAACATATATATATAATATATATATACATATTTACTTATATATATATATAGGCTTCACTGATTTTATTTACTTATCTTTTATTATTCAAATAACTTCACATATATAATATTTTCATATATATGTATATAGACTTCACTTATTTAATTTATTGATATTTTATTATTCATGCACATCATATAGCACAATTGTATATTCGATGGTTCCTTAATTTATGTCAATTCTTTAACAAAGCCTCTTGTGGGGTTTGGATGGTCAAGTAAGATAGGTAGCCCTAGATTCCGTTGCATACTCGATTACCTCGTATTTGTGGCACTATCTTTCAGTCATTTATGAGAAATAGATAATGATTCAATTGATCAATTTGAATAAGTATGATGAACGTTGGTTCTATTCATAGTTTTTCAAGCTCAACACCCTTAAGTGAGGTAACCCCTAGTGCTATTCAGAGCTTATGCTCAACACTCTCAAATGGGCATTACACTAGTGCAATTCAAGACTGTGCTCCACGACTTATGCCCAACATTCAATCATTTATCAGTTGGGGTTACCTATGTGGTCGAGAGCTTACGCTCAACATATCATAGAAGTCAATCATGTATTACCAGAACTTATGTATGGTATAAAACAAAGGCCATCTCAGTATATTAGTGCTTGTGCCCACCACATAATGAAAATCGACCCAGTACATCTGGGCTTATGCCCAGTACATAAAAATAATCCGTGTCCATCAAGGCTTATGCTCAATATATATAAAAACAATTAAATCATGTGCATTGGGGCTTAGACTGAGTATATGTAACAAAAGTAAAACATGTGCATTGGGGTTTACGCCCACTATCTATATAATAAAAATAAATAATGTGCATTGGAGCTTACGCCCAATATATAATATAATCATAGTCAAAGTTTCGAGATATTACAACAACATTTTTTTTAAATACTGTGATAGCAAATACGTTTCTGAGCTTCCCCTCTCCATCGTAGCTGCACATCAAATGAATATGGGAAAGAAAAAAATAAATATGCATTGAAGAAACCCTAATGAAACACAAGGAGCTTGTCTTCTTGTCCTTTCTGAGAGAAGGCCAAAGCTCCGCTCCTAAATAATAGATGTTCGTTTCAATAAGGGTAAGGGGGGCATTTTTCGAGCAAGTGCTTTAGGCAACACCTTTCAATTTAACATTCACTTAACACTATACCAATCTTCTTTTTCACTGACCGAAATAGGAAACACCTTTGAATTTAACACTATACCAAGCTTCTCTTTCACCTACCGAAAGATGTTCGAAGTTATTTTTTAATGGCATTTTTCTCTTCTTGCCTTGATAGACTTATTGGGCCAGGAGCATTGATTCTTTGATACACACTCTAGAGGAAAGGACTTGCTCTGAAACAAAGGGTACAAAATTCAAAACCCAAAACCATATAAATAAATTTAAATTTGTCTTGAATATAGTCAGAATCAAGAGCCACTTGGTAGTTTACCTTCCCCCTAACTTCGAACTATGATAGTGTAATATCCCTCTTTTACCCCCTTTCTATTCTTTGTAGGTGTAAATGTTATTGTACTTGTTTGCTGGTGAGGATCTCAAGGACAAGGCCCCACCAGTAAACGTTGTAAGCTAAGTAATTTAAATTGTGAATGGTAGACGTAGGAGACTCAACTCATATTGCAACCTAACGTTGACGGCGTGAATCCTCTCAGGAGGAAGAGGTGAATGGATTGGAAGCCATGACTTGATGACATATGTTATCTTGTTGTCGCAAGCACTTGATTGAATGGTAACGTTCACCAAAGGATACTGAGTTGTTTGGGTTTCGGTTAGTCCTTGAAGGGGATGCCGAAGTTACCCTTAACTGTCGAGAGGCAGTAAAAGTATCCTAAGACCTAAAACTTAACACTAGGTTAATCTATGCTAAAAGCTCTTAAGTAAAACTAAGAAAATTTTACGGATGTCCTTGACATTTTAGTCTCGGCAGAGGACGTCAAGGATTTTCTTCATAGAAACCCACTACCTAGTTATTTAGCATACGCGAAGCTATTTTGATATGTATTATTAGTTATAATAATAATTGGTAATTATATAAACTAATACATTGAAATGCAAAGAGAAACTATCTATATATATATGGAAACTCTTGCATGTGAGTTTTATCACTTGGATAAATATTATTAGTTGTAATAATATTTTGTAATGCAAAGAGAAACATTGCATATATATAGGAAATATTATTTGTGATAATTAATCTTATAAGCAAGGCATAAATATATATCAAGGGAAATGTAATTACATACATTACCTTGTAATATAATGATAATCCCATTTGACTATATAGAGATGTCCATATAGCTTGGTAATCATAAAGAAAGGAACATAGTTTTTAAGTGGTACTTGAGAGAAGAGATAAATAGTTATAATTATAGGGAATATGATTTAAAGATCATTAATAATCATCATTTACTAATTACATTACTATTTATAGTTATGTATATAAACAACACAGGTTAAGGAGATAGGTTTTTGTAAATTATATTATTGCTTTGTAGTCAT
Source organism: Larix kaempferi (assembly GCA_027924585.1). NCBI lineage: Eukaryota > Viridiplantae > Streptophyta > Pinopsida > Pinales > Pinaceae > Larix > Larix kaempferi. The sequence goes on from BSBM01001023.1 coordinate 22,987,894, forward strand.
ATTTATGAAGTACTATATTTATGAATTATTTTTTATTAAGTTTCTAAAGAAAGTTTATTATTATATTAGTTTATCTCTTTATTAAATGTATGTGCGTTATACTTCTTGGTAGAAAATATTATTTACTAGCATGAAATTACTTCTTCTTTAGGGTAGTAAGAGATTAAGTTTTTAAAGAAACGGTTTATTATTATATTAGTTTCTCTCTTTATTAAATGTATGTGTGTTATACATCTTGCTAGAAAATACTATTTTCTAGCATGTAATTACTTTTTCTTTAGGGTTTCGTGGAGAATATTATTTGTTAGCTAGTAATTACTTCGTCTTTATGACTTCTTCAAGAGTAATTTATTAATTACGGCTGGTAATTACTTCTTCTTTTATGGCAGCCTTAGGCATGAAGGAGGGGAGTTTTTTTCTCAGAGTCTTTAATGCCCCTAGGTTTCCATTTGGAGAGCATGTCGAGATGCTTGAAGGAGTTATTTAATTTCTGATTTTGTATGTTATTGTTAATTTCTGATTTTGTATGTTATTGCTTGCTCATTTGGAGAGCATGCCGAGATGCTTGAAGAGGGTGGTTCTGTTTTCTTTAGGCATTACCTTGATTTCCATTCTAGGCTATGCATCTACATGAGTACCTACGTTTTTACTCCCTGGTAGTAATGGTAGTAATGTGCAGAGTTTATACAATTTTTTGAGTGGTAATTATATATGGGATTGCATGCTGAAGCTTATGTTTGTGTGCATGCCTGGTGTGAACTTGTTTTCATAAGATATATATATATATATATATATATACACAAAAATGAATTAGTATATATATACTAATTCATTTCTGAATGCTTGTGTATATGATTTAAGTAGAAATCGTGGGCTTGCTATAGCAGGCATGATTGTATTTTAAAATAATCATTTAATTTGATCCCTGTGCGTTTGCTATTTGTTTTGCATATATATTTGTTGGGCAGTGATTGAGGTTGTTCCCTGTGCTCTATTAAATAGATTATATATAATTGCATATTAGTGGATGGATGGCACAAACGCCTTGGATTAGATCCTAGTATACATTTTCCTTTGGGAGTATATATGAAGAGATTGTAGGATAGTTTATTCCTATGTTTTTATTATTTATTGTTGGAATTCCCTCGGTATTAATGTGCATATTTTTCGAGAGGGAGGAATGCTATTTTCGAAAACCCTGTACATGCACTAATTATGATATGCTTTCGGGAAGGGAAGGCTTGAAAGCTCGATCCCAAAGCTTAGTTCTTCTTATGAGTATGGAAAGTCTGTTAATGTATATATTTATGCTGAGTGTATCCTTTGCAAAAGGTTCAGAGCCTACGGGGCAAGGATCCCCGTTGGTTATATTATATATGCTAAATTTCATAATATAAATGCTGATGTACATATTGCGCACGGATTGAAGGATCCATGTTCACCTTCCAAACTCTTATGTTACATATTAGCTTACTGATTCGTTGATTGAATGAATGCACATGGGTAGGAGATTGACCCCTTCCCTCTTTTATTTCATTAATATAATAGAATACCATTGAAGGTTTGCGTAGGGATAGGGAAATCGATCCATGTCCTTTTTTATTTCATTGATTGAGTTTGCAATTTGGTTTCCATTTGGGTTTTTGCACAGAGATTGGGGATATCTACTATCTAGTTATGCTCCACCGATGTTATGATTACCAATAGATTTGCATTATTTTTCTAATTGCAGGCATTGGGAGGTTTCTCCCTGTATGATGTTGGTTTCATATTTTAATATCGCAAGCATGTTTCCAAGTGCATATTCCACAGATGTTTGGGGAAAGGACGACTAGTAATACACCATCCGTGTTCCCTCTTTCAGGGCATAAACTTATGCTTATGCAGGTTCAGGATCTGTTAGTGTAATGCTCTTTATATTATGCAAGTTAGAGAATCCCTACAATGCCTTTGAGATAGATGGCTAATTGTTTTGGAAAGTGCTCTTGGTGAGAGGCTTGAGAAAGTAGAAAATATTGCACACAGTGTGTCGCAGATTGTACTCTTCTATTTGTGATGAATAAATATGTGACATTTCCTTGGTGGACGTAGACCAAAGAGTTGGGTGAACTACATATACAGGTCTCCTTCTCATGTGTACTTGATGTGTTTTAATTTACTTTAGAATTTTGATTTAAATTGATAAGTTGTTTTATCTAAATGCATGCTATATGTCTATTTCGTAAGTTAAATGCGATGGGTTACTCGTGGTGGTTTTAATGGCATAATGATCATGAGAATTATTCAGGGTTTACCCTCTTGTATTGTTATGTACTAATTTGTTAAGACTCGAATAATGATGATGTTTAGATGAATATGGCTAATATTGCTTAATGTGTAAAGTGTTATGGAATGAGGTAAATGCAATGATTGAACAAGTGTTATATGCAATACTAATTGTGAATGGAGTACATATATGACCTCGTATATAAAATGACTAATACCTTGATTGTTGATATAGAGGAAAAATTTTACACCTCGTTCCTTACAAGAGAAAGCGATGATATGGGTATGTTACAAAGTGGTATTAGAGTTGAAGTTTCAGCATTAGGGCCTATGTGGGATCAGCATGAGGTATGGAAATATAAAGTAAGCTAACACTACCATGTTTCATTCTTCATTATACTAGTAAAATGTACTCTGATATAGTGCTCAAGGAGTAGCATTCTCCTATTAAGATTGTACAGCCTCTTGGATAAATGATAGAGATACAATCGCACACTTAATTGAAAGGAATTTATGGAATGCATGATAAATTTGTGCTATCCTAAAGTAGTAATTTTTTTTTGTTATTATGTATTTTGTCAAGATAGTAGACTGCGAATCCTTTTTTTTTTGTATATTTATCATATGTAGGGAAATGTTTTTTTTAAGAGTATGCTTATCTTGGATGACTAATAAATTGGTTGATTGTATCAAGATCAAGAGAAATGTTTCGGTCCATCTTTCTTGTATAAATGAAAATATGGAATTATATGGTGAGGTACGTTATCACCTTGACCAACAAATTTGTGGATTAAAGCTGGGTGATGTTTTGGTATTATGTACTATGTGGATGCATAAGAAATGGAATTTCGATTATGATTTAACCCTTGATACATTCAAGAAGGAATGAAAAATTTCTCTAGAATCTCTTTGATATATATATAGAGAGAGAGAGATGTTTATCTGCAGAAATTGTTTTACAATAATCTTGTAAATGTATAAAGACGCAAGTTGAAAGCAATGGAATGATGATAGAATGACCATTTAAATTATTGAAGAGGTTGTAGACTTATTAGGGGGATAAGCTATTATACCTCATAATAAATCAAAGTTAATGAAAAGAGAACAATCAATGTTGTGCTAACATTGCAGCTTATGATCGCAATATTGTCATTATCTACACGACTTGTTGAAAGACAAAAGGCATGATGCATATTCTGCATAAATTATGGTTAGCATAGTGAAGGACTCACAGGGATATATACTGAGAGCATGAGTAAGATAAGTAAATAGGTAAACCTATTATTTATCCAATTATGTCGCATATTGTGGCGACTCATGGAATTTTGAGATAAAGTTGCAAAGAACTATGATTTGTTATGTCATACAAAAATATTATTGTGTTTTTGTGATTGACACTTGAACTCCATGAGGATTTAGCTAATATACCTATTTGGTTGATGTGTGCGAGGAATTGATCGCACGAAGTAAGGGATTGGCATTCCAGAACCAAGTTAATCAATGGCAAGAGGATCGCTAAAACCAAAGGGATTTCCAAAAAGGCACTAAGAGAGTGTGAAAAGAGAATTGAAGATCTTCAGAGCATCAAGAGCAATTAAAAGATAACTCTACACATAATAAAAAAACCTCATCCTAATAAGATAAGTTGGAGGGGGAGAGAGGTTCCCTGCAAATTAAAATAAAGCTAACATAAAATAAAGCTAAATTAAATAAAAATCTAACCAATGAAAAGGAACGAAGAAGAGAAGGTTAAGTTTGGAGCACAGACTTGAATCATAACAACCATAGCTATATATGGATTGAACACGAGAAGTGTTCTGGTAGGATTACTACCAATTTATTGAAGGAGGAATTGGACATGAGAAGTGTTATGGTAGGAGCACTACCATTTGCATGCAATTCCTTGTGAGGCAATGAAACACGAGATGTTTTTAGGTAGGAGTACTACCAGAATGGAGGAGCACTGCGATACCCTATGAGGGTGTGTAAATGTTGATTCTAGGATTAAGAGAGTTAAAAGTCCCTTGGCCACTCTAGGAAACTCACATATGCCAAGGGAGTGTTGGGGTTGTTCGCTGTAATTATAAGTTTTCCTGGACTCAAGCGAGAAGGCTTGAGGGGAAAACGATTTCCTGGACAGAAGCGATAGGCTTGAGGGGAATAAGAAATTTCTTGGATTGAAGCAAGAGGCTTGAGGGGAAAAAGAAATTTCCTGGACACAAGTGAGAGGCTTGAGGGGAAAAAGAAATTTTCTGGACTGAAGCGAGAAGGCTTGAGGGGCAAACGATTTCCTGGGCTCAAGCGAGAGGCTTAAGGGGAAAAATAAATTTCCTGGACTCAAGCGAGAGGCTTGAAGGGAAAAAAAAATTTGTGGACACAAGAGAGAGGATTGAGGGGAAAGAAAAATTTCCTGGACTCAAGCGAGAAGGCTTGAGGAGAATGAGAAAATAGTTCCTGGTCTCATGCGAGAAGGCTTGAGGGGAACAAGAAAATAGTTCATGGTCTCAAGCAAGAAGGCTTGAGGGGAACGAGAAAAGAGTTCATGGTCTCAAGCGAGAAGGCTTGAGGGGAATAGGAAAAGAGTTCTTGGTCTCAAGCGAGAGGGCTTAAGGGGGGGGAACAGTTTTTCCTAAAGCACATAAACTATTGTGTGATGTGTTGAGATGGCCCACCGGGAAGTGTTTCCTACTATGCATGCACGAGTTATGCACACATTCTTATGTTATGAACTTGTATACTTAAATTATTCAAAATTATGTTGAAATATGCATGTGCTATGTATGTCTTGGGCATTAATAATATTCTTTAGAAGAAAAATCAAGTAGATGAAGACTAAAGGTACATAAAAGAAGTGCCATGACTAGAACTTGAAAAATATTATCTTAGATCAGGATTTTATCTATGACTCACAAATCTGCAAGGGCAAGAAATTACCAAGAAGATATTAGTAAGAAAACCAAACTCTGAAAATGGTTTCCAGGAAAAGGCCACAAAACGGAAAATGATTACTTATGTTCTAATTGATTTTTGGCAAAATTACCTGTATGCATATATTTACAATAAGATGATGGAAAAAACAACTTGTGTTGTCTGTAAAAAGTACAAGCTATGAACGACATCAACTTGACGAGATCATGAAAAGTTTAAAGGCAAGCAAAAGATGACAAAAGAATATTGTACAAATGAACCCAAGAGTGGGAAACCATTGGTTGGACCACATGAAGACCGAGGATAGTGTTATTCTTAAGGGGAGGAGGATGTAATATCCCTCTTTTACCCCCTTTCTATTCTTTGTAGGTGTAAATGTTATTGTACTTGTTTTTTGGTGAAGAGATCAAGGCCAAGGCCCCACCAGTAAACGTTGTAAGCTAAGTAATTTAAATTGTGAATGGTAGACGTAGGAGACTCGGCTCATATTGCAACCTAATGTTGATGGTACAAATCCTCTGAGGAGGAAGAGGTGAATGGCTTGGAAGCCATGACTTGATGACATATGTTATCTTGTTGTCACAAGCACTTGAGTGAACGGTAACGTTCACCGAAGGTTACTGAGTTGTTTGGGTTTCGGTTAGTCTTTGAAGGGGATGCCGAAGTTACCCTTAACTATCGAGAGTCAGTAAAAGTATCCTAAGACCTAAAACTTAACACTAAGTTAATCTATGCTAAAAGATGTTAAGTAAAACTAAGAAAATCCTACAGATGTCCTTGAAATTCTAGTCGGAGCAGAGGACGTCAAGGTTTTTCTTCATAGAAACCCACTACCTAACTATTTAGTATAAGTGAAGCTATTTTTATAATTATTATTAGTTATAATAATAATTGGTAATTATATACACTAATACATTGAAATGCAAAGAAAAACTATATATATATATATATATATATAGAAACTCTTGCATGTGAGTTTTATCACTTGAATAAATATTATTAGTTGTAATAATATTTTGTAATGCAAAGAAAAACATTGCATATATATATGAAATATTATTTATGATAATTATTCTTATAAGCAAGACATAAATATATATTAAGGGGAATATAATTACAAACATTACCTTGCAATATAATGGTAATGCCATTTGACTATATAGAGATGTCCATATAGCTTGGTAATCATAAAGAAAGGAAAAAGGCTTTCAAGTGGTACTTGAGAGAAGAAATAAATAGCTATAATTATGGGAAGTATGATTTAAAGATCATTAACGATCATCATTTACTAATTACATTACTATTTGTAATTATGTATATAAACAACACACGCTAAGGAGATACGTTTTTGTAAATTATATTATTGCTTTGTAATCATATTTATGAAGTACTATATTTATGAATTATTTTTTATAATACAGGTGTATATAGAATGAAATACCTTTATAGTGGAGAAGAGTTAGCCATATACAAACGGTTTATTATTATATTAGTTTATCTCTTTATTAAATGTATGTGAGTTATATTTTTTGGGTAGAAAATATTATTTACTAGTATGTAATTACTTCTTCTTTAGGGTTTCCTTGAGAATATTATTTGCCAGCTCATAATTACTTCTTCTTTATGGCTTTCTCGAGAGTAATTTATTAATTACTAGGTGGTAATTACTTCTTTTTTTATGGCTGCCTTGCACATGAAGGAGTTATTTAATTTGAGGAGTTATTTAATTTCTGATTTTGTATGTTATTGCTTGCTCATTTGGAGAGCATGCACAGAGGTTTGGAGGAGGTATTTAATTTCTAATTTTGTATGTTATTGCTTGCTCATTTGGAGAGCATGCGTAGAGGCTTGGAGGAGGTATTTAATTTCTGATTTTGTATGTTATTGCTTGCTCCTTTGGAGATCATGGGCAGATGCTTGAAGGGAGGTATTTAATTTCTGATTTTATATATATTATTTGCTTGCTCATTTGGAGGGCATGCCAAGATGCTTGAAGAAATTGGTTCTCTTTTCTTTAGGCATTACCTTGATGTCCATTCTAGGTTATACATCTCCATGAGTACCTACGTTTTTACTCCCTGGTAGTAATGGTAGTAATGTGCAGAGTTGATACAATTTTCTGAGTGGTAATTATATATGGGATTGGATGCTGAAGCTTATGTTTGTGTGCATGCCCTGTTTGAACTTGTTTTCATAAGCTAGCTATATATATATATATATATTCTATGCTAATTCATTTTGGATTGCTTGTGTATACTATTTAGGAAGAAATCGTGGGCTTGCTGTACTAGGCATGATTGTATTTTAAATTCATCATTTAATTTATAAATGTTAGATTATATTGACGCTATTTCTTGTTGATTGAATGTACTATGGGAGAATATCCATGTGCACGTATTATATATATATATATATATTGTAGGGAGAATATCCCTACAAGTTTGCTATTTTTTTTGCATATATATTTCGAGAATCTCTTTGATATATATATAGAGAGAGAGAGATGTTTATATGCAGAAATTGTTTTACAATAAACTTGTAAATGTATAAAGACGCAAGTTGAAAGCAGTGGAATGGTGATAGAATGACCGTTTAAAATATTGAAGAGGTTGTAGACTTATCAGGGGATAAGATACTATACCTCATAATAAATCAAATTTAATGAAAATAGAACAATCAATGTTGTGCTAACATTGCAGCTTATGATAGCAAAATTGTTGTTATCTTCATGACTTGTTGAAAGACAAAAGGCATGATGCATATTTTGCATAAATTATGGTTAGCATAGTGAAGGACTCACAAGGATATATACTGAGAGCCTGAGTAAGATAAGTATAATAAAAAAAAAACCCTCATCCTAATAAGATAAGCAAGAGGGGGAGGGAGGTGCCCTACAAATTAAAATAAAGCTAACTTAAATAAAAATCGAAACAATGAAAAGGAACGAAGAAGAGAAGGCTAAGTTTGGAGCACACACTTGAATCATACATAACAACCACAACTGAATATGGATTGAACACGAGAAGTGTTTTTGCAAGAGTACTACCAATTTATTGAAGGAGGAATTGGACATGAGAAGTGTTATTGTAGGAGCACTACCATTTGCTTGCAATGCCCTCTTAGGTAGTGAAACACAAGATGTGTTTAGGTAGGAGTACTACCAGATTGCACGAGCACTGCAATACCCTATGAGGGTGTGTAAAGGTTGATTCCAGGATTAAGAGACTTAAAAGTTCCCTGGCCACTCCAGGAAACTCACGGATGCTCACTGAGTGTTGGGGTTGTTTGTTGTGATCATAAGTTTTCTTGGACTCAAGCGAGAAGGTTTGAGTGGAAAACAATTTCCTGGACTCAAGTGATAGGATTTAGCAGAAAAAAATTTCCTGGACTCAAGGGAGAGGCTTGAGGGGAAAAATAAATTTCCTGGACACAAGCAAGAGGCTTGAGGGGAAAAAGAAATTTCCTGGACTCAAGTGAGAAGGCTTGAGGGGAAAACGATTTCCTAGACTCAAGCGAGAGGCTTGAGGGGAAAAATAAATTTCGTGGACTCAAGCGAGAGGCTTGAGGGTAAAAAGAAATTTCCTGGACACAAGAGAGAGGCTTGAGGGGAAAAAGAAATTTCGTGGACTCAAGCGAGAAGGATTGAGGAGAACGAGAAAAGAGTTCGTGTTTATGAACGACATAATATTTACCACCTAATCCTAAGCTCTAAAGTCTCTAGTTTAGGTCTCATATTTACTTTTTACTTTGTATTATTCTTTCTTGTTTTCTTTGTATTATTTTGTTAATCTCCCTCTCGACACAATTATTAACATTGTCATATCTCATTTTATTTAGTATTGTAAATCAAATTAATATCTCTCCTTACTCCAAAAAGATAATTTTGTTTATGTATAGATTTAAATTGTTAAATTTTGTATATGTTTTTTTGGTTATAATCATATATAGATTATTCTAAACTAATTAGAGAATATTAGTATTTTAATGACATTATAAGAATGGGTTTTGCTCCTCACAAACAATATTTTTTAGCAGGAGCATTATCTTTTAATATTTTGGATATATTCTTTTGTTTTCCAAAATGTACTTTCATTACAAATTTTGATAACAACATATGAAACATTTATAAAATAATGTTATTTCTACTAATTGTCCTCTTGGTCATGGTATTAGCCGCATTTGTAATGCTGAGAAGTTAATGGTATATATATTAGTTCTAGTCTTCATCATGATATTAACAACCTATATGTAATGTCCAAAAAATCATTGTGTATCAACTAGTTCTTCCATTAATCTCTTTAATGAAAGAGAACCTATATGTAATGTCCAAAAAATAATAATTGTGTATTAACTAGTTCTTCCATTAATATGTTTAATGAAAGAGATCTAGTTCAATTGGTGATCATAATTAGGAAGTTATGGAGGAGGATTCGATACTAGCATGTTCCAACCATGCAAATTCATAGTTACAGAATGTGACATTATCAAATAAATTAAGAAATGAAAATGTAGAGAAGTATTTTATTTTATTTTGATTTTTTTATTGAATGGTAGAAAATTAAAGCAATAATCATTCCCCTTACAATGTATTGATAATCCTTCATTCATTATTCATTTCATCCTTCACAAACAACACCATAAATCACTGAGGATTGTACAACCTAAAATATCTCTCTTTTTATGATGGGTAGTTATGAGGGACAGATGGTAATTATCACGAGGCATTCATTGGCTAGACAAAAATGTATGTAAACCTATTTGGCTAGCCACCCTCACCCTCCCATTGTTTCCCATAATTACCTAAGCGGAGTTTAGATTTTAGGTTTTAAAAATAATCATGTTTTTTTGAAATCTGTTGGCATTGCACATTTGTCCTTGATCAACAAGAGGCATCATCCTTGCTACAAAGTCATTGCGCATTTTTAAGCCTTCAAAAATATCTCATTATGTGCCATTGTTTTTCTTTCAACATTTTTCAATCTCATGTTGTATAGGTAAACAATTTTTGAATTACTTTATTGGATGCTAGTATTTTTTCTTCAGCACAATCACCCCAAAATTGGTGATCTCCAACTTTTGGATTCAACTTCAATGTGTCCTCTAGCCAGATTCTAGAAGTAGTGTGGAATGCCATTTGTTGGCTTCTTCATTTCTTGGAAGCATTAAACATCATGGAAAAGCATATCCATTTCCTAAATGATGATGGTTTGGAACAAGGGGCTTTTTTGAGAGAGCTCACACTCTCCTAGCCTATCAATGCTTTGAGGTCATTATGTTCTTGTAATTTTTTTGTGTGGACCATTGTTACCGAACTTTGATTTTTTTTGTTAGAGCTTACTAATAACTACTTGATTATTGCACTTGAAAACTATTGGACATTCCTTGTTGCTACTACCACATATATGATTGGATGACAAAAATATGGAAATTTCATGATTTCATATCCAACTTTGTAAAACAATTTACACCCTTGAAACTATATGTAACATGCCTCAAAATTCGAGTTAATAAAAACTGTTCAACTTAAGAACATCACCTCCTAGTTTACCTTCATGGAAAATTATGATGAAATGGTAATCAATACACTTCATTATGAATACAGGAAAATTATGATGAAATGGTAGTCAACACCACTGAGATTCTCTTCCTTGAGTCTAGTATATAATTGGACACAATTATTCTTAATACTTGTGAGTTCTTTCTTCACTATATTATATAGATACAAAACCAATTCTCATTGATATTAACCCTTATGCTTCTTTAAACAACACATTATTCTTTTTGATATCAAAAACTTTTACATTAATCTATTTGATAACAAAGACCCCTATCTCTTTAAACAACACATCATTCTCTTTGATGTCATACACTTTTGCTTCTTTAATAACATAATATTCTCATTAATATCAAACACTTTTACATGCTAAGACGAACCACAAGAATTAAGCATCTAAAACATAATATTCTCATTAATATCGAACACTTTTACATGCTAAGAGGAACGATAAGAATTAAGCATCTAGATCCATCCTGAAAGATATCAAACAAAGGCACCATCAAAATTTCACATACCAAAGACACATCAAAATTACACATGCAAAAAATGACATAAAAAGTACACATACAAAAAAACAGATATACAAGTGGTTCACCCGAACTTTACGGGCTACATCCACCAAGGATATTCCATCTTTATTTATACAACTTACAACATTTCAATTCTTCCTTCACAAGCTTATTCCTCTAAACTACTACTTAGCTTGAACCGTCATGGAGGTTTATCAAAGTCAGATGTGGTGTTCATGTGGTACTCAGTTCACTTGTACTAAATAAGTATAATTTTATTCAACCTTAGTGTAACAACAAAGTTATGGATAATATATTTGAATTTTCCCTTTATGTTATTACTCATGGCAATTTCCCTACATACAAATTTATAGATTAATATATAATTACGGATCCTCTCTATCGTCTTCACCTTAAGACCTTCCATGACGGAGGATAATGACACAAATTAGAGTGAAGTTGTCGATCTTTTAAAGGTAACCTATAAAAGTAGTGATAATGTTTCTAAAAGGGGCCACGGACAAAACCTATGAGATAAAAGCAATGACATTTTTTGAAATAGTAAATAAGTCCCTCAAAACTTGGTCAATACTTTACTTAACATTTTCAAAGCAGCAAGGAGACCTCAACGGAAAACAACCCTACGGCACATACCAAAAAAAAATAGCAAGAACTCAACCGAAACCTAATCGATTTCCAAGTTTTCTTCCATTCAGAGGTCGCCCGCCCAAATGTGCACTGCAATAATTAGAATCGCGTTGACACAGTAAAACTGGAGATGCATAAGTTTACGTAGCAAGGATTGACTCAGAACTTTTTCCCAAGGGTTAACTCAGCATTTGCCAGGAGTCCTTCATTTATTGATTACCTATTCGAATTACCAAAATTTTGGGTCCACTGCACCGTATTGCTATGCGACTCCCTAGAAAGGGCGTCTATCTATCAAAATGACACCATACTGAACTCAAGACAAAATAACCCAATGTTGATCAAGGACCATCTTTACGGAAAACCCTATTCCAGAGTTCTGAGATATTTCTCTATTTAACATACGACAGACCCTAACCAAGAAGGCAATTTCAGCAATAAAACAAAACATCTAGAAAAATAGATCTACGATCACAGCCTAACTATAATCATCTGGAAGTAATACGATGTCAACATAACAATGATCTGGAAAGGGATCTACTGTCTTAGCCTAACAATAATCCTCCGGAAAGGAAAGGCGATTTCAGCATAAACAATCTGGAAGCCAAAGAAAACGCGTTCATCAATGCAGCACTTACTGTCTGGAAGCAAACATGCAATTGCCCATTACAGTAATAAAATCTGGAAGACAAAAACGCATTCATCAGTAAGCTAACCTTCTCTAAACAAGGTTTGAACTCTACAATAGCATATTGCAGATCGGTTATCTCTTAACGCAGAGATCCTGGTGTTTATGCGGAGGTCAACCAAGTTAGCTCGATCTAAGCCATTCTTTACCAGGTATAAGCTTCTAATTTAGAAAACTCGCTAAACTTCATACGCGAAAGAAAATGGATAGGCATGCAGTACTGGTCTATCGAGCAGTTACTCGAAAGGCCGCATAATCCGCGGTGCCAAAACCTACAGGGATTAATTATTAAGCATAGCGTGAATAGGTAATCTATCCAAGGTATCTTGACAGGATATAAAAAATCATTTCTAACTACACCATTCGAAACCATAAGCAGGGATCGCTCCCATCAATTATTACAGAGCTCTCGCCATTTCGAATACCACCCACCAAATCCAAGCAGAGGTTACAATGACATAAGGTATATACAGATCTATTGCAATTGTCAATTTTAACACATAAAATACAGCAAAATTAATGCGATCGGGATCTGTGTCTTAAGATGTATCCGCCGATGATTCTCATTACACTGTCAATTAACACACATAATACATAAGATTACTGCGTTTTCAATTGACATATAAGGTATAAGTGGAACATATATATAGATAGATAAAATTAATTGATCTATCGGCCGACCTTAAAACTTAACATCTCATGCCATGGACTTCTCTCCCTTCCCTAAAGGGTTAAGTACTTATTGATGGCAGGAAAGGAAAATCATGTTCTTAGTAATATTTAGCCAAATGATATAACAATACACTTATGTATCATTAATGGGGCCTTGGCCTTGAGCTCCTCACAAGACTATTTACATATTTACATTCTATATTTACAAAAATAATAATAATAATTGTAATGAGGGTCAAATTGAAGGAGTGTTACAGTATATATTCAAGAAGACCATCTATTTATTATATTGGATACTAATTCTTGATCATCATTTTGTTCAATGCTTTATAATCAATGTACATATGCAATAAACCATTTTTTTCTTTAGTGTGACTAAAATCAATATTGTTGCATGTTGACCAACTCCACCTAATGTCTCTCATATCCAAGATTTTTGAAATTTACTCATTACTTCATCAATCTATAAACCTTTAATCACTACTTCATTGATCGATAGAGATAAAATCAGAGCTGATATGAACTAGGCTTTCGTTTCTAGTGCCACTCAAGGGGACATGACCTTCCATTAACCACCGTGACCTTCCAAATGATTGACCACCCAAATTCATGGTAATTACAAGCAAGTGTGCCAAGAGATGGAGACCAACCCACATAGATCCCAGGAAATATTTAAATGAAATAAATTCATAACTACAAATGAAATAAATTCCAAACCACATGGAGGAAATCCAAGGAATATTTAAAAAATAATTTAAAACTAAAGGAGCATAAATTCATCATAAAAGCTGATCTATTTGAAGGTTCTAGGTTGTAAGCATCTAGCCACTTTGGGTGCAAAAGTATTAAGAAAAAGAAACAAGAACTTAAACAAGTGTAATTATGTTTCCTATTTTTAAAATCAAAACCATATTTACATCCAATAAAAACTTAAACAAGTGTAAATATAATTGTTCTACATGTAAATAATCATACAAAAATATTTACAACTTTTCATAACCAACATAAATAAAATATTTAAAAATTTTCATAACAAACATAAATCTTAAGAAATATAAATGAAATAAATTCATAACCACTAATAAAAAAAATTCCAAACCACATGAAAGATAATATCCAACAAGAATATTTTAAAAACTTCTTAACAAACATAGATCCAAACTTCCGAAACAAACATAAATTCAAACATAGATTCCAGGAATTATAAGTCCAAACATAAATTCCATGAATTATAAATCCAAACATAGATCCCAGGAATTATAAATCCAAGCTTCCCAAACAAACATAGATTCCAGGAATTATAAATCCAAACATTAATCCCAACATAGATTCAGAGAGTTATAAATCCAAACATAGATACCCGGAATTATAAATCCAAACTTCCCAAACCAACATAAATTCTAGGAATTATAAATCCAAACATAGATCCAGGGAATCATAAATCCAGACATAGATCAAGATATTTATAAAGACATAGATCTTATTTATAAATCTCCGGAAAAAATTCAGAACCACAAACTAAAAAAATTCAGAACCACATGAAGGAAGTCCAACATGAACAAGAACCTTGAAACAAAACTCAACATTATGCTTCAGTTCACCACTGGATTAGAGTTCATACGTGCAAATCCACACCCGAGTGAGAGGAAGGTTATCATGATTCCTGTTTCAAACAGTAATAATGTTTTTCAGTTTAGTTGTATTTCTCAGAAAACTTATCTAAATAATAGATATATAATACTAAATAATATTTTCTTTTGTAATAATATAATTCCCACATAGCTTTAAAAAAATAAAAATAGACTGAGGAAATATTGAAATAATCCACAGTTGTCCCATTTTTTTCTTTGAAGCAAGAAAACAATCAAACTGTTAGTTTAACTATAGATATTCAAATAATATGCTTATCAAATCAATGAACCAGCTACGAGAGAAGAGAGAGGGTTCCCTTACCCTATGGATATCCTTTCCAAATGTAGTCTGGGTGGGTGTTGGCCCCAGGCACGGGTTTTAGTAGGACACAGTCGGGCGAGTACCTGAGACTTGGATATTCCATCAACATCGTATTCTCCGGCATAGAATCTGGATTTGAAGTTGGAATTACAACATCTTGTATGGTACTGGAACTTGGATTTGAAGTTGGAATTGCAGAATTTTCCATCTCTACCGTCAGAGAATCTGGATTTGAAGTTGGTATTGCAGCATCTTGTATAGGGTCGGCCGGAGTACTGAACTCATGTCGAGGCCCATGCTCGAAAGAGGAAAATGCATTAACACTATCTGCTGCGGCTGGCATATAACTCCTCGACTGCCCATGCTGAATCTGCTGATTATTAGTATTATTCATACTCACTTCTTGGTAATCAGGTATTTGTGTTGGTAGTTGCTGTGCACTAGTGGCTGGCAATGCAAGATCGTTCTTCTCTGGACTCAAGAGCGGACCTAATTGGTGTGCACCCTCCCACGCTACAACCCTAATGTTCGCGTCAGATAAGTCTAAAGAAGAACAACCTTTCAGTACGTTTTTGATATCAGAAGAGTACTGTGGAAAGTTCAAACGAGGAATCGATGCGTCTCCCCTCAAGAATAATGTAGATGTGTCGTACGCAATTGCAGCCATTTCTGCTGTCGGAAACGTTCCAAGATAGACCCGGTTTTTATTAGAAAGCGCCGCAACCCACTTGCTACCACTAATCGACACACCTATGTATTTCTTCAATCCTCCTTCCCTAATTTCGTCATTATGATCTCCAACACCTGTCTGACTAGCCGCTTGTTGGGCTTGTGCACTAACAGGTCTCAAACCACCATCATCAGACATAGGGTTTGCTGGCTCTTCAGTGTAATTTGAGGGTTCAATAGAAAAACCTCCAGCAATATCACTACGCGGTATATCTCCAGCTCCACCGCCAATGTTAGAATAGCTGTGCCGCGACATATCTCCAGAAGCAATGTTCAACTCGCCGTATATAAAACCCAAAGTATATAAAACCTGTGAAACAAAAGAAAATCGGGTAGACGAAGTGCAAGCTAACTCGCTTCCCTGTGAAACAGAATGGTTGAGAATAGAGACTTGAAGAGAAGGAATGTATGAGTAAAGGCTGTCTTACATGTGCTTATATATAGAAGGGTTTGCGACCAGGTTATTTTTTTCCGTTCGTTTTGGTCAGAGTTCCGTATAAAATGGACGACCTTAACGGGCACTTTAATTTCGTTGGGCTCTCGAATCTCGAGTTCTAACTTATTACGATACGACATAGGGGAACTATTGGGCTTCGATGGGCATATACGATTATTTTAATTTTTTTTTCCATAAAATGTGGAAGGTTAAAATTTCTTAAATGTGCTTTTGGAATAAAGGATGTTTAAGTCATATGCAAAATTGAAAGATTTATTATTAAATTAATATTAATGTAGATAGTGGGCTCTCGTGTATGTTTATTTATTTTATTCCTATTATATGGTTAATGTTTGGGAGAAGTAAAGATTAAGTAATAGGTAATAAGCTTTGTCAATGTGGATTTTAATTAGTTTTTTTATAAAGTCGACAAATTTGTTTTTGGATAACTTAAATTTGAAAGCTCATTAACTTTTTTGAAATTCAAATAATATGATCTTTTTAAAATGGACAAAAAGTCGTAAAGGTAAACTTTTATGGTTAAATTTTTTATTAATAAAGTAAAATTATAACATTTAATAAAATTTTATTAAATTTAGAAAAAAAATTGAGACAATAATGGTTGCTTAAGTTTGTTCACTTTTACCTATCAAAATTATTTTTTCTCTTAAAGATATTTTAATTAAATAATAGTTAAGATTGTCCACTTTTAGCTTTCAAAATTCTTTTTTCTTTATTAATAAAAATATTTTAATTAAACATTGATAAAAGTGGCGAAAAATCTAGGGTTTTGAGTTTGGGACAAACTAGGGTTTGTTGAGCAAATTCAATGGAAGTGGCGGGAGGAGGGAGGGAGCTCGACTCCCTAGTCCTTCCACCCAATTAAGTAATGATATTTTTTTGGTCGGATTTCTCAAATGACCAACTCCCTAACCAAGCTTTTGTATTTTTATTTCAATTTAATAAAATAATTTGGTTGAAAAAAAATAAAGATTTTAATTAAAAAGTAATTATTATTAATATGGTTAATAGTTAACATTGTTCAAATTTTAAATAATAAATTAAATATATAAAAAATTGTAGTTATTATGCACGGTCATTTAAATGATTCAAAATTATCAATGAGATTGGATCCTTAGCAACGTTGAATGAAAAAGAGTTTAAGATAATTGGCGTATAATAAAATAAATTCAAAAAATGTTAAACCAAATTTAAATTATCATGTATAAGAAGAGTGCTTATAGCAATTGGCTTATGATTATTTACACCTAAACAAATAAAGGGAAAAGTAGAAAGTAGTTTGATTCATATCATTGACAATTAGAATCGTGCAAAGTAGATCATTTTACAATGGCTACAATAATATGTTGTCTTATTTAATGGTCATGGATGAGGGTTTAAAGAATCTATGAGGTATTATATACTTCGAGTATGTTCTAGAGTTATATTAAATTAATTATATTGTAATGTCCTCAAATTTGGTCATGGACCACACTTGCCTAGTTATTTAGACTTGTTCATGTGTATTCACTTAGGTGGTGATTTGGGTTGGTTATTTGTTAAGCCTAATGTCTAAAGTTAGGCATAATACAACATGGGAACAAGTTGGACAAGGAATATGCATAAAGGAGATGGTGGGCCTTAGTTGACTGAAATTAATGATAAAATCCTAAGGTTGGCATTCGTAATTTTGGGAAATATAATTGGTGGAAAAATCCAAGGAAGTGCAACTCAGAGCAATGTGGACTGGGATATTATTGATGCAAGTTCATTAATGGGTAAGGAAGTGGAGATGAGCCAATTAAATTATTCTTTTCCCAAAAATCGTATTCATGCAAATCCAAATCAAATGGTTGCAAGGCCATGTAATAATTGGGTCAAAACCACTAAGGAGAATCAATAAATGAGCCAAATGACCCACCCTATGATAAACAATAATGATTAATATTTTATTTAAGATAATATGAGAGAAGTTTGACCAATTTGTGGCACCAAGGAAGTTGGTGGGATATTTTAAATGTGGACAAACTCAATCCCCGATTTAAGGAGGTGGAGTAAAAATGTGGACAACTAATCAAGGAAGCGGTAAAACCTCATCTTTGACTTGGTGGGTGTTCCTCAAAGTAAGGAAAGAGATTGGAAGAGCAAATTAGTGGAGCAATAAGTCTTATTGGAAACAATTTATTATCTTGGAATATGGTTTTTGGTGTTCTATAGTATTTCCCACTAGTATTGACTAAGTGGACAAATTAGTCTTTCACGTGGTTTTCATTATTCCATGGTATTGGAGCTTAGTATTGGAGACATATCAATATTAAATGGAGAAGTAAGGTACACTCATACAGGTTGTTGATGAAATTTTATTGTATTGGAGTTCCTTAGGGTTCTCTTCGTTTGGGTGATGCTCCCCTTGAAAACCAGGAGGGTGATGGGACCCTCACAAATTGTGTAAGCAGTTGAAAAAGTTGGCCAATTCAATTGATGAGGATTTGGACACCTTATTCAACTCATTATGCATAATTATACATGCATTCATTGTAGTTTTAATGTTCTCTCTAATTCAGATAATTTCGTTCCAATTCTATGTAGTTTCATTCATTCCATTGTAGTGGTTTTGTAGCCAATCTTGATGTAATTCGAGAATGATGTATGTATTTCCCTCCATGAGCCATGGTATCTATGTATGATGTATGCAAACAAAATATGAAGACCTGTTCTTTCTGAAATAAAAGGAGGTCTGCAAATTCTATGTCTTCCTTCCATCTGTCTTTCTACCTATACTCAATGTGTTGGAAATTTTGACTAGTTTTATTGTTTATGCCATATGGTCACTTTTGTAAGTCCAAATATGATTTTGTCAGTTGGTGAAGGTAGGTAAGACGTAATAGGACCCATTAAAATCTCCATATAAAAAATTATTTTGGCTTTGATTCCATTTGGAGACATTTGGAAATCACCTTACTGCGTAGTTCTCAATTGTCAAACTTTTCCCAAATCCATCCAAACCACAAAATAACCTTCAAATATCTGAACCAAGTGTCTACTACTGCATATAGTACTATAAAAAATTCTAGATACATCCGGTAAAGCACCAAGAGTGTTTGGTTTCCACATAAGTTCTGGGGACTAAAACAACGTGGTCTTAGGACAATCCCACATGTGGCGTACCCAAATAATTTTCCCATCGTAGTATGTATGGATTCTAAAAAACTATAATCATTTTTTTTCATACCTATATATTCCCACTACAAACCATATCCTCGTGTTTGTTCGGATCCAATTGAACTACTCTATTTCCTAGTCTAGGATTCATGATTGTCTCTTGGATTCAAATTGCCAATTTTGAGCTACTTATAGTGTGGGTCAAAGTTTCATGTAAACTTTTTGACCAAAGTACTGAATCATACCTTCATAAATTAGAGGTCCAATCCTTCATAACAGATCCAAACTTTGACTTCCAATCATTCCTCTTAAGTTGCACTCTCTCCCAAACCGTCTTTGAGTGTTTTGAGTGAAGTAAATCACCTAGTTTTGGGAATTTCGATTCTCTAAAGCCGTGGGTGAGCTGATATCTACGATTTTCCAAATTAGGGATACTACAGTGGTATCATAGCATTTTCCTCTACACCCATGGAATATAATCTCTCAGTTGAAGAAGATTTGCAGACATGTCTTGGTATGAAGATGAAGACTACGAATGGTATGAAAAGGAAGACTCCGTTTTTTATTATGAAGAGATAGCATCCTTTTCATATGATGATGTGATATATGTTGATAGTTGACTACATGTGGTGCATGAGAATGGCATGTGTCATGCTATATATAGATATGTTAGAATGCATGATCCACCAAGTCTTAAGAAGATAGAAAGTTGCCACCGGGAGTATCTAGGTTTGAGAAGGGATATTCATGCAAACCTCTCTTTGAAATAATATTTGGTCAATAATGCATGCAAAAAAGTGGAGTGAAAATTGCAATCAGATGTAGCATGTTCCATGGTCAAATATCATCCTTTGGAGGAGCACGAAAGGAGTAAAAATTATCCTACTTGTGAAAAGAGAAACACAATATCTGAAGCTTCATTAGATGCATGTGCTTCTTACGTGATGAGAATTTTCGTATATTCTTCAAATAGAGGCTCCAAAGATCTTTATCCTAAGGAAACGAAGGGGCATGATGCATCAGCTTGCTTGAAGGAGCACAAACAAAGTACCATTCCACCATCAAAGGAGAAGAGAAGAAATCTTTCAAACGAAGAACCATGTGGTACCTCCAGTGAATGCATTGAGCCAAAAGAAGAAAAAATCAAGTTAGGGTTTGAAGGTAAATCTGATTTTTGTAGTTGAAATGTTTTCCTGAATCAATCTAAAGAATTCCCCATCTCATGTGATGAAAATGATAACATAGATTTTTCTAATGCTAATGTGGATGTTAATGATGAATGTGATGGTGTGGATGCACACCACAAGCAATTTGATAATGTCATGCATCCCTTTGAGCATGATGAACATCCCACATTACAAGAGATTGCTAACAATGTGGAGAGTGAATCCACTCATGGACACCCAAGCTTTTCTGTTGGTGAGTTCGAGATCACTACAAAGGATATGGAAGATGGGATTGATGATGGAAAGACATCTTTTGGATCATATCTAAAAGAAGAACAAGGATCAGCTTCCCATTTGCCACTTGGGCTTCATCATGAAGTTGATCCAATGCATTAGGAACCCATATCAACTCTTCTCTTTACTTTCTTAGTATATTGTTGTTGGATGCATATGCTTTGTAAGTCGTCTTGTAGTATTATATGTTGATCCATAGTTCGTATTAGCCCATAGTATTGACCCATAGTATTGGACGCATATGCTTTGTTAGTCATCCCGTAGTATTATATGTTCCATGGTATCGATGCCTAGACTTAGTATATAAGTTTGTGTTGAGGCCAATGAAGGAACCATGAAGTTATTTGTATTGAGCTTGCTCAAAGGAGGTTTTCCCCTCGAAGTGGCCCACGATGAATAAAAATATTATGTGGTATAATATATCATGCATTTTATCAATTAATTGTTGCAGGTTCCTCAGATTTGGTATCAGAGCACTTTCTTGGGCTCCTTGGGTAGAGTTTCTGCCAAATTTTTTTTCCACCTCTTTATTGCAGGATCAGATCTAGGAACCCCGAAGTAGCTTTCCCATTGAGAGGACCTATCATGGAAAAGGGAAACGAACGTTACATTATTGACTAGTTCCCACTCGTGAGGTAAACCAAGAGCTGTCGTTTGTGGCAAAGCGGTTATCAGTTTTACCTGAGCCGTGGAGTGAGGGGTACTACCCCAATATGTAAGTCGTCAAACATCATTGGTGGCCGAGTGAATCCCCTAAACCATTAGGAAGCCGAACATACTTGGGGTCCATATCTATTGCTAGTTGATAAATTGCATATTACATCTGTCCACAGGTGCTGCAGATCAATTCCAAGCCATTTCAGATCCCGTCATTTTATATCCATTCTGAGCCATTTCAGATCCATTCTGAAATTCGTTTCAGATCCAGCCGTTTTAGATCCATTCCGAGCCATTTCATATCCCTCCATTTCAGATTCATTCCGAAGGCCATTTCAAATCCATTCTAAAAAAAAATCTATTTTTCACCATATCTCCTTTGTTTTAATTCTGTTTCCCTTGAAACTTCATTGAAACCCTTGCAATTCCATTCTACATATTTCATTCCTGAGGACCCTATCCCAAATTCCACTTCCCGAAGCCCAAATCCACTATTTGTCTATTTTTAGGGTTTGCCGTAACTTCTTCAATTTTCACCCAATCCACTTCAAATTTTACAACACTGTTCATTTCCTATTTCTTCTTCTTTGTCCCTCTCTGAAAAATTTTCTCATTCTTTCACCCCGCTTCTGAAATCCCCATTTTTTGCTTCCCTGTCCATCAAAAAGTGTCCAAAACCTAGTCAAACCCTAGTTACCCATCAGAGTTTTTCCCAAATCCAAATTTTCCTTTACTAAAGAAGCTTATGTTTTTGTTTTTCTACCCATTCACAAAAAAAAAACTCGTGGTTATGGTTGTCACCTGCGCAGGAGCACAAACCATGGATGAAGAACTTGCATCCCTCAAAACAAAACTAAAAATCTAGATGAAAAATTTCTCCGCCTCCATCTTCAGCATTCAACCATGAATAATAAACGATAACCATAATATTTTGCAGCCACTGGGTTCTCTTCTTCCATCAATTTTCGTGGGTCAAAGCTTGGTTTTCCTCGTTTCAATGGTACTGATCCAACTGGATGGATATACTGGGTGGAACAATATTTCAGTATGCATAATACATTTGATGTCCGCAAAGTTCCACTTGCATCCTTTCATTTGGAACAGGAAGCCCTTCAATGGTACCGTTGGTACATCAAAGCTCATGACGAGCCACACTAAACATATTTTTTCCAACTCCTTTTGCAACAATTTGGTCCTAGTGCTTTTGATGACTTCACAGGAGCACTCACTAAAATTTGACAAATTGGCACTGTGAGAGAGTATTAGATGGAATTTGAGAAACCGACCAATCACACAGAAGGATTGTCTGATGAATTCTACAGGAGTTTTTTTATCAGTTGTCTTAAGGATGAAATCCGCTCAGAGGTTAAAATGTTCTGTCCCAACACAATAATGGAATTCCTAGGGTTGGCTAAGTTGAAGGAGGACAAGATCACAACCCAGCAACGCTCCAAATCCACTTTTGTTCCATTCCAAAATATGGTCCTTCAATGACCTCCCATCATGCCAGCTCCCCTACCAACTCCTATCAAGCATTTATCTGAAGTAGAAATGCGGGCACGTAGAGAAAAATGACTTTTTATAATTGTGATGAGAAATTCACTTGGGGACATAGATGTGCTGAGCAACAACTCTATCTCCTAGATGTGGATTCTCTGCCTGCCTCTGAACTTGGTGAAGAAGCTCCAAATACCATAGATGATCAAGTCGACATTCAACAACTGCCTGTTGACCCTCCATCTCTGGACGACCACCGAGAGATATCTCTCCATGCTTTAACCAGAGTCACCACCCCACAAACAATGTGGGTAAGAGGTTACTTCAAGAAGCTCTCTATTATAATACGCATTGATTCTGGTAGCACTCATACTTCATTGACCCTCGAATCACCAAATAGGATGATTGATTTGTCCATTCTTGCTCCAACTTTGAAGTCATGATTTCCAATGCGGGCACCTTACCTTGCAAGGGGAAGTGTCACAATGTGTGTATATTTATGGAATATTATACCATGCGCTCTAACATGTTTTCCTTGTCCTTAGGCTGATGTGATGTGGTTTTGGGCGCTCAATGGTTATGCACACTTGGCCCCATTTTATGGGATTTTGCTGAACTTTGGATGCAATTTTCACTCAATGGGAAATGACACACATTAACGGGATTACAACTAGGGTCTCTCCGCATCATCAGTTCACATCGCCTAGAAAAGATCCTTAAGAAGAATTCACATGGTGTCATCGCTCAGCTCCATTCCATTCAGATGCACTCATCATCGGTCTCCACTACTTCCTTGGATCTACCACACATTTTAGATAGATATGCAGGTGTCTTTGTTGAACCAGTGGGATTGCTTCCTTCCAGTGATCCTTTCGGTAAGAATTTAGCCACCTCTACATATAAGAAGGAAATGATGGCTAGTTTGCATGCAGTATAGAAGTGGCAGCCATACCTATTACGGTATTATTTTTGCATCAAGACTGCTTACCAGAGTATGAAATATTTCCTGGAACAATGGGTCTCCTCCCCAGCACAACTGAAATGGGTTAGCCAAATCATGGGTTATGCCTATGAGGTCACTTGCACAAAGGGTAAGGACAATTTGGTGGCAGATGCTCTTTATCGCACAATTGATGACCAAGTTTCTCTTTTAGCTATTTCTATGCATGTTCCAAATTTGTTGCAATCTATTCAACATGGATATGTCAATGACTCCTCCTTATCTCAAATCATCCAATGGTTGGCCATCAACTCTTCTACTATACCGCATTACTCTTGGGATGGTACTTCCCTGAGATACAAGGGTCATCTAGTGCTTCCTCAGAGCATAGATCTTCAATAGGTTGTCTTCTATGAAATCCATGCTTCTCCATTGGCAGGGCACTCTGGGTTCCTCAAAACATATGACCGGGCACAGCATAACTTCTTTTGGCAGGGAATGGAAAGGTCAATTCAACATATCGTGGTTGAATGTGATACTTTCCAGCTCCTTTCAGGATTGCTTGAACCCTTTCCCATCCCTACATGTAGTTAGACAGATATTTCTATGGAATTCATTGAAGGGATCCCTAAATATGGAGGGAAGAATGAAATTCCCAATAAATGTTTGGTAACTTATATTCATTGCTTCACCTCTGAACAACAACCTCAGTGGGCGGAGTCGGTCCCTCTTGCTGAATGGTGGTACTATACTGCATCTAAAATGACTCCATATGAAGCAATCTTTGGCAAGGAACTGCCATTGGTTCTTCCATACACCCTCAGCAGTACATCAGTTCATGAAATTAACACGGTTCTTTGAAACCACGATCAGATTCTTTGCATTTTGTAGGACAATCTTCACATGGCAAGAATTCGAATGAAACAACAAGCCGATCAACACTTTTCCGAGCGCACTTTTCATGCAGTTGATATGGTTTTTCTTCGTCTACATCCTTCCAAGCAAACCTACTTGACACTCAAAGGGCATCCACTTCTCTCTCGATCTACCATAGAGGTATTAATTCAGTGGAACGACATGCAACCAAAGGATGCTACGTAGGCACCACTCCTTCAGATTCAACATCAATTTCCACATTTAAATCTTTGAGGACAAAGATTTTTCTAAGGGAGAGGGGATGTTAGGAACCCATGTCAACCCTTCTCTTTACTTTGTTAGTATATTGTTGTCAGACACATATGCTTTGTAAGTCATCACGTAGTATTATATGTTGATCCATAGTATTGGATGCATATGATTTGTAAGTCGTCTCGTAGTATTATATGTTCCATGGTATTGGCACATAGACTTAGTATATAAGTTTGTGTTGAGGTCAATGAAGGCACCGTGAAGTTATTTGTATTGATCTTTCTCAAAGGAGGATGCCCCCTTGAAATGGGCCACGATCAATAAAAATATTATGTGATCTAATATATATCATGCATTTTATCAATTAATTGTTGCAAGTTCCTCACACAATGAAGGAAGAAGAGGATGTGTTTCCTCAAGAGCCACACTTTCTTGTAGGGCCCTTGAAGATGAGAAAAATTAATATCCATGAGGCCTTGAGAATTCTGCATGACACTACTACATTGGTTTCACATTGCTGTTGGAGAATGGAGCAAAAATATTCCATTGAAGACTTGGAGAAAATTCATAAGGAAATGGAAAATATTCCAAATCCACTTTTGTTCCATTCCAAAATATGGTTTCCCCATGACCTCCCATCACACCAGCTCCTCGACCAACTCCTATCAAGCATTTATCTGAAGCAGAAATGCGGGCACGTAGAGAAAAAGGGCTTTGTTATAATTGTGATGAGAAATTCACTCGGGGACATAGATGTGTTGAGCAACAACTCTATCTCCTGGATGTGTTTTCTCTTCCTACCTCTGAACTTGGTGAAGAAGCTCCAGATACTACAGATGATCAGGTCGACATTTAGTAGCCGTCTGTTGACCCTCCATCTTTGTACGACTACCTAGAGATATATCTCCATGCTTTAGCCGGAGTCACCACCCCACAAACAATGGGGGTCAAAGGTTACTTCAATAAGATCCCTCTTACAATACTCATTAATTATGGTAGCACTCATAACTTCATTGACCCTTGGATCACCAAATAGGATGATTGTTTTGTCCATTCTTACTTCAACTTTGACGTCATGATTTCCAATGCAGACACCTTACCTTGCAAGGGGGGTGTCTCAATGTGTGCATCTTTATGGAATATTATACCATGCGCTCTGACATGTTTTTCTTGTCCTAAGGCAGATGTAATGTGGTTTTGGGCGCTCAATGGTTATGCACTCTTAGCCCCATCTTATGGGATTTTTCTGAAATTTGGATGCATTTTTCACTCAATGGGAAACAACACACATTAATGTGCTTACAACCAAGGTCTCTCTGCATCATCAGTTCACATTGCATGGAAAAGATCCTTAAGAATAATTCACATGGTGTCATCGCTCAACTCCATTCCATTCAAATGCACACATCATCGGTCTCCACTACTTCTGTGGATCTACCATGCATTTTTTATAGATATGTAGGTGTCTTTGCTGAACCAATGGGATTGTTGCCTTCTAGCGATCCTTTCAGTAAGAATTTATCTGCCTCTACATATGAGAAGGAAATGATGGCTAGTTTGCATGTAGTATAGAAGTGGCAGCCATACCTATTAGGGTATTATTTTTGCATCAAGACTACTCACCAGAGTCTAAAATATTTCCTAGAACAACAAGTCTCCTCCCCAGCACAACTGAAATGGGTTAGCCAAAATATGGGTTATTCCTATGAGGTCACTTACACGAAGGGTAAGGACAATCTGGTGGCAGATGCTCTTTCTCGCACAATTGATGACCAAGTTTCTCTTTCATCTATTTCTATGCATGTTCCAAATTTGTTTCAATCTATTCAACATGGCTATGTTAATGACTCCTCCTTCTCTCAACTCATCGAACAGTTGGCCGACTACCTTTCTACTATACCACATTACTCTTGGGATGGTACTTCCCTGAGATACAAGGGTCATCTTGCGCGCCCCCAAAGCATAGAACTTCAATAGGTTGTCTTATCTAAAATCCATGCTTCTCCATTGGTAGGGCGCTCTGGATTCCTCAAAACATATGAGTAGGAACAACATAACTTCTTTTGGTAGGGAATGAAAAGGTCAATTCAACATATGGTGGTTGAATGTGATACTTTCTAGCTCCTTTTGAGATTGCTCAAACCCTTTCCCATCCCTACACAGAGTTGGATAGATATTTCTATGAAATTCATTGAAGGGATCCCTAAATATGGAGGGAAGACTGAAATTCCCAATAA
This sequence comes from Larix kaempferi, assembly GCA_027924585.1. Taxonomy (NCBI): domain Eukaryota; kingdom Viridiplantae; phylum Streptophyta; class Pinopsida; order Pinales; family Pinaceae; genus Larix; species Larix kaempferi. The sequence goes on from BSBM01001023.1 coordinate 23,015,360, forward strand.
ATGTTTGGTAACTTATCTTCGTTGCTTCACCTCAGAATAACAACCTCAGTGGGTAAAGTGTCTCCCTCTCGCTGAATGGTGGTACAATACTGCATCTAAAATTACTCCATATGAAGCAATCTATGGCTAGGAACTTCCATTCCTTCTTCCATACACCCTCAGCAGTACACCAGTTCAGGAAATTGACACGGTTCTTCGAAACCACGATCAGATACTTCGCATTTTGCAGGAGAATCTTCACATGGTCAGAATTCAAATGAAACAACAAGACGATCAACACCGTTATGAGCGCACTTTTCATGCAGTTGATATGGTTTTTCTTCGTCTACATCCTTCCAAGCAAACCTACTTGACACTCAAAGGGCATCCGCTTCTCTCTCGATCTATCATAAAGGTATTAATTCAGTGGAACGACATGCAACCAAAGGATGATACATGGGCACCACTCCTTCAGATTCAACATCAATTTTCACATTTAAATATTTGAGGACAAAGCTTTTTCTAAGGGAGAGGGGATGTTAGGAACCCATGTCAACCCTTCTCTTTACTTTGTTAGTATATTGTTGTCAGACGCATATGCTTTGTAAGTCGTCACGTAGTACTATATGTTGATCCATAGTATTGGATGCATATGATTTGTAAGTCGTCTCGTAGTATTATATGTTCCATGGTATTGGCGCATACACTTAGTATATAAGTTTGTGTTGAGGTCAATGAAGGCACCGTGAAGTTATTTGTATTGATCTTGCTCAAAGGAGGATGCCGCCTCGAAATGGGCTGTGATCAATAAAAATATTATGTGATCTAATATATATCATGCATTTTATCAATTAATTGTTTCAAGTTCCTCACACAATGAAGGAAGAAGAGGATGTTTTTCCTCAAGAGCCACACATTCTTGTAGGGCCCTTGAAGATGAGAAAAATTAATATCCATGAGGCCTTGAGAATTATGCATGACACTACTACATTGGTTTCACATTGTTGTTGGAGAATGGAGCAAAAATATTCCATTGAAGACTTGGAGAAAATCCATAAGGAAATGACAAACATCAAAGATAATTTTTTCCATTTTCTTTCTGATATAGATCAATTGTTTGAGCTTGTGGAGATGTATCATGGTGCATCTTTGAGGGATGCAGAAGAGATTGAAAAGCTCATTCTTGAGTTGGATTCCACCCATGATTCTTTGAAGCGTAGTCATAGTGAAATTCAAGAATCCGAGCATCAAATTGAGAAGCTTCATGATCATTTGGAAGGATCATATTCCCCCTCCTACACTCCAGACTGTCATTCTCGTATGGTTGATTGCATTTATGTTCCTTTGGATGATCCTCATGTGATGGTGGTACATGAGGAAAATTTTGATTTGCATATGCTTGAGGAGGACAAAGCATTTGAGTTGCCTCTAGGAGGGTGCCACACACTTGTGGAAGAAAGAAACGAGATCACTTTGTTTGAACTAGACATTGGAGATGGACATGCATCCACAAGTTTGGTGGATGGGAGTTGTAGATAGTTGAGGTTGGTTCACTATCCTTCATCCCAAACACCCCTATCATCCATAGAACATGGGAATAAATATTGGGTAAAGGGGTTGTTCTTGTTGGTGCCACATGAGGAGTAGGAGGCTCCCAAATTCTATATTGTTGATTTGACGGTCAAGCCATGTTGTCTGGCAAGAACACCAAACCTTTTCAAGCCGTAGTAGATGCATCCACTTTCATTCTTGGATGCCTTCATCATGTGTAGCAATGCATGGGATTTCCACTTGATCCATTTAAGTGCAACCACTGTTAGAGAGTTGAGCCATTGGGTTAGTGCAAATGTACAAGCTTTCCATTTGGACCATCTAGTTGGATTGTTTATTCAACCATTGATTGGGTGAATATATACATGTCGGAGATGGGTACCCCAAGGGGTAAGTTTGCTAATTGCCTCAATGATTCAGTGGAGAGACACTTCAAACATCGCATATCTTTGGTGGGATGTTGAATGGGAATCTATGGCTACTAGATGATGCCTTCAGTATACATGACAGGACATGGGAGTCTTTCCTTTGTCACTTGGATGAGATGGATAGCAGCATGATGAGTCTCATTGTTGGTGTGCACATGGCACATGAGGAGATTCATGCTTTGATGGAGAGACTCAATATGATTCAATCCCACATTGAGGAGTCCCATGATTGGTGGGAGAGTCTCACAAATGTTCATTTTTTCATTGGAAGTGATCAAATTTCAGTGTAGTGGTGTGAGACTGACATCCTTCCAGTTGATTGTGGTATTTTGGAGGATGTGGTTGAGATAGTGGGATCCTGGAATTCCTTGGAATGTCATATTGTCACATGAGACATGTCGCAATGTTGTGAGACTCAATACTATCATGCACATTGCATATGAGGAATCTCATACTTTGATGAAGGGTTTCAATGAAATGATGCACTTGGTTATGAGTGATGCACTTCCAAAATGGTTTTGGGATCCTGGTATCTTTCATGATGATAAATCATTTTATATGACAGTGACATTGTATGGGTTGCAGCTGAAATAGTGGGATCCAGGGATTCCTTGGAATCTTAGATTGTATTGACTGAAATGGGTGATTTTTGGATGGAAGTGCAAGCAATGGGATATTGGAATCGCTTGGTTTGAGCTCAATTGGAGGAGCAATTCAGGTGTTGGCTTGAGAAATCGAACAAATCATCATGTGCATGAGATTATCTATGTATAGCAGTGTTCCAGTTTCTTGTATGGGAGACTGTTTGAGAGATGTAACCATTATTCTCATGTTTGGCGGACTTGGATTATTCATGAGGCTCCTTATGTAGACACTTTCTGTTATCGAACAATCCACTTGAGTGGATGCAAGCCGGATCTCCCTAGCTCAAAGTGAGTCTAGAACAAATAGAACAGACTACCAATGCATTTCATAGATCTACTTAAGGATCGAGTACTAGATGTCTTACCTTTTCACTATGCAATCTTTGCTCCCTAATGTTTCTCCACGTCTCATGGTCGTCAGATCCAAGCTGCAAGACCTGTCAAGACAAGAAACAAGAGAAACCAGTAATAGACATCTATACAATAAGAGATCTAAGTAAACATTTAAGGAGGTAAACTACTCAATATCATTACACACATGAACAACATTGGTGGAAAGTAGTTGTATTATTGCAAATAGAGAAGTACATGATAGAGATATAGAACCACAACCAAGGCTTAACGCTGTAGCCCTTCTTCGACAAAGTCGATTGCCATATCCTTCCAAGGAAGTATGAGTTCTCTAATAGGTAAGTGGAGATTTTCTAAGATTTATTTCACCATCATGTAGATAACATAGTCTTCCTCCCTTTGGGATGGGAGTGAGCTTCATTTATATAGGACTAAATGGATAGGGTATGGATAGGATAGGTTGGGAGATGGTAGGAGAGGCTTAAGGGATCTCTCCAAAGGTCTAGGAATCGAGTGCCAACTCTTCCAAGAGGTCAAGGATAAGGTCCCAAGTCAGCAAGCTTCGAGATGGGCCTCGAAGAAGCTATTTTTTCCATTTAACTGACTTCGTCGCACATTGTAATGGAGCAAAGTGAAACGTTGGATGTTGCTAGTGTGCAACCTGCAATGACCCTTCAAAACTTAGCACAATTGGGTACAAATCCTCCCAATATGATTACTTAGTCCAGGTATCTTCAGGGGTGTGTATACTGAATCTTATAATGAGTAGATTTTAGGTGTAATAGAATGCCCCCTAAAACATGAAGCTATTGAAGATAGACAGGTGAAGTGATTTGATAGAAGTAATTGCAATAGATTCGTCGGATGAAGGACACTACTATAGTACAACTGACTCTGAAATGACAATCTCATATGAAGTACAACATGGCTGCCGACCAATACATTGTAGATCCATGGTCGCAATGACCGACTAAACACAATCATGGCTACTAGACACAAGTGTAGATCTATCATGAGATGAATATAACACAACCATGACCAACACAAAAGTGGATCCGTGTGATATAACTCAATACAAACTCCATCGCAACCTGGGTAAAACATGACTCCGTAGGGTCTTCAAGCTAAACCTGCAATGATACGAATCTATCCATGTGATTACAAATGTCTTGACGTCGAACATGGTAGAGACCACTTAATTACCGGCCATTGATGTAAACCGTTAACAAGTGTGAGGGAGATCATCATTGATGTCGATGATTCGCAAGGTATCACAGTACATATCATTAAGCTTGAATAAATGAGTTGAAGTCGAACGCAAGATGAAATATTTCAATCAAGAGTCAATGATGTAAACTCATGATGAAAGCGAGGTAACCTGTCATTCAAGCATGCAGGGCCAAGGTACTTGATTGGTTTCTAGATTTGATCCTTGGATGATGAGTTGAAGTTGACAAGGATGAATCCGTCGAAGGAGGGCCATGATGAATCCCCCATCAATCGACACGAAACATGACAAAAGATGTGTAGAGTGGATCGGATAGTACAACAACATGTGAGACTGACACAAAGTAAACCGATATGGTGACGGGTGTACTAACTGTAGATGACAAATCATAGACATGTTCTTGAACATGGGCGTGGCATGACTTGGCAGTATTGACACAATGAGTATGACACAAACTTCTAATGCAACTGATGATGGGAGCTTTCTTTGAATGACTCAAAGGAGTAACAGGACTCAGAAAGTAATCGAGGACTCATAGACAAAAGGATGACCCAAGTACTGTATGCAAATGTAGATGAGTGCCATGTTCAAGAATGACTACATACTGCCACTAATAAGGTATGTAACACAAACACTTTCCTTTTTCCCCATCATGAATGATGAGTGCCTCATATGTTTTTTATGAGCTTGATGAGGGTAACCAGATGCTTGGTATAGCTCATCTCATAGATGAGTCCAATTCCAAATGTTTGTGCTGGCCAACACCGGAGCTTCAATGATGGTTGTCTTGATTCCTTTGAAGGAATCTCTAGCTTCCTCGGTCCACTTTATTTGATTCTCCTTTCTTAACATATTTGTAATACTTCTCATTATTTCATCAAAACTTGGTATAAATCTTCTTAAAAAACCCACTTGGCCAATGAAAGATTGTATTTCCTTTTTGCTTCTAGGCTCTTCTACTTTCTAAATAGCATTAACCCTCTCATGATTAATCTTTATTCAATCCTTGGTGATGATATGTCCTAAAATCTTAGCCTCATCTAGGGCGAAAAAGAATTTCTTGGGATTCAAGGAAATGCCATATTTCCTACATTTTATGAAAGCCCTCTCCAAATGCATGAGATGTTCTTCATCCGATTTTGAAAAAATTGTTATATCATCCATATATACCACCACAAATTTATCTTTTTCTTCAGCAAACGCAATATCCATAGCTCTTTGGAAAGTGGCTCTAGCATTCATCAGACCAAATGGCATCTTAGCGTACAAGAAATTTCCCCAAGGAGTTATAAAAGTGGTTTTATTTTGGTCTTCTGGGCGCACTTTAATCTGATTATACCCTGAGAAACCATCCATGGTGGAAATTATTTCAGCCCCTACCACCGGCTGTAAGATATGCTCCATTTTAGGTAGAGGGTAATTGTCTTTCATTGATGCTCTGTTGAGGTTCCTGAAATCAATACAGATTCTGATTTCTCCACTTTTCTTTCTGACATGTACCAGATTTGCTATCCATTGTGAGAATCTTAAGGTAACAATTATCTTTGCATTGAAAATTTTTTTGACTTCTTTCTCTATGATATCTTTTAACATAGAATTGATTCTCCTTAATATTTGCTTAAAGGGCTTCTCACCTGGCTTGAGGGGAATGTCATGCTATATGATTGAGGTATCATACTCCTTTAAGTCTTCATAGGTCTAGGCAAAAGCATCAGTGTGAATTTTCATCAATTCTAAATAGCATCGTTTTTTGTCAGCATGTAACCTTTTAGACAACTTCACCATCCGAGGGTCTTTCTCTCTACCCAAGTTTTGATCTTCTACTAATTCGCGGGAAGGTTCAAATTTTGGGTTTTTAGCTGCATCATCTTGATCAAATAGCTTTTCTGAAGGTATCAGACCTTTAGGGGTTTAATTATTCTTCAATTGGGTAATATCCTTACCACCCATCCTGTTTTTCCACCCTTGGTTTTCAATTTCTTCTTCAACATTCTCTCCTTCTACACGGTTTTCCAGGTTCTCATTTTCATTATCAATATGCACATTTTCAAACTCATTAGAAAGTTCTAAAAATCTCCTGAGCTATAAGTCGTCCTCAAATACCTACCAATACTTAGAATTATCAAGAATAGAAGGCCTGTTTTTTATTTCAACCTCATATTTGGTTTGGGAAAAGATTGGGGTCTTAAAACCCCCAACAGTAGTTTCCAAGGAGTCTGATACCTCATTTTCATGCCTGGGGATTACTCTAATCTTATGTTCTGTTAAAAAGTTCCCAAAGAAATCCCAAACTTCATTTCTATATGCTCTCATTCTTGGGTGTTTGGCTTGGTAACTATCATTTACCTGTTTCACTACTAGCTCAAAGTCCCCAAACACTTCTATCTTCTTAGCTCCCAAATTTTTTAGAGCCCGTAATCCCAACACCAATGCTTCGTATTCAGCAACATTATTAGTACATTCAAATGTCAGCTTATATGAAAGTGCCCTAGACTCCCTGTTGGGAGGAATGATCCAAACCCCTGCTCCAGCACCATTTTTGCTCACAGAACCATCAAAATACATTTTCCACCAGCCTTCTTCATTTTTTTCCCTCTCTGAAGCTTCATACCTGACTGTAAATTCCTTATCTTCATCAACTTCCATATATCGGGGAGGGTTAGGATCACAATGAGGCCCATCAATAAAAAAAAATGGAATAGCCCATGTATGTATCAACGACATATATAGGGTGATTTTCAGACTTGCTTTTGCTGCTGACAACAAATTCCATCCCAATTTCCCTATATAATCTCCTATTTGCTCGAAAAACAAGAATTGTGGCATAAGATAAGTCCATCTGCATAGTTCCTTTCAACTTTGAAACCCAAGATCTTGGCAAAATCATCCCAAACTTCGTAGGTACATCAGCCACCACCACATCCATCATGACACTTTTAGCAGGCAGTTGGGTTAGAGTCACTACCATGTTCTTAATCAGTCCCAAACATGGTACTTTTCTAGAATCGAAGGAGAAAAGGTCTTGGTATGGCCTAGTCACTTCTAATCCTAGCTCTTTCAACACAGATTTTGGCATCAGGTTATGAGATGCCCCAGAGTCTATTAAGGCATTATGCAAGATTTGATCGTGGACATGTAGGCTTAAGTAGAAAGGAGGGACTTCTTCATCGCCTAGTTCCTCCAACTTAGATCCAAAGATTATTGTAGGAGCATCATCAGATAGCTCCAGAATATCATGTTGGTATTCATTTTTCCCTTTAACCATCTTTATTATCTCTTCCATGTACTCATTATTTTTCAATAGCTCATTAAGAGGGATGGAGATCTTTACCTTTGATAGTTCATCTCTAAGACTAAAAGTGGGGGCAGGTTTGACTATCTCTGTGACTTCTGGTGGTTTAAGCTCCTTTGAAGGTTGACCATCTTCTTCTTTATTTTTAGGTCTCTTATTTGCAACAGCTCCTTGATGTTTCTCTTTCGGCTCCTCTGCAGCCTGTTGGGTGACTGGAGGTTGGTTCAAAGGAAGCTTTCCTTTATTCATGTTAACTTCTCTATTTCTCAATTTCAACTTTCTTTGAAGATCATCCACAGCATTTTGATAAACCATTAGGTATTGCTCAGATTCTAATTTAGGTTTTTTACTAGTACTTTCTTTGTTAAAAAAGTCATGTTCCCTTTCAGTCAAGTATATTTCATGGTCTAGGGAGTCAAAAAAATGAATATGGGCATCAGTGGGACCTTCAGGTACTTCATCATCCACCATATTTTCAGCAAAAGGAGGATGCATCGGTTGTTCTTCAGGATTTCTTTAATTTCTCGCAGGAGGTGGTGGTCTTCTAAAGTTTGGGTTTCGGATCTGGTTTTCAGGATTCTCTCGGGGAGGAGGCTTGGTATCTAAGGTAAACCTATCAATCAACTTTTCCATGGCTTTCATCATGGTATCAAATTTTGCATCGTTAGAAGCAGATGAGGTAGAAGTTTGGGTCTCTTGCTTCTTTCTTCCAGCCTCTGTTTTACCCTTTATCTTTCAACAGAGTAGGTAGGGAGGTAGATTTTATTTCCCTTAACATACGTGAGAAATCTCCATCAAAGGCGTCTGCAAAATGGAGTTTTGCAGTTCCTGCCGAGGGCCTTAGGTCGTCTGGAATAGAATTGTATGCCCTCATAAATCTAATAGAAAATTCATGCACAGACTCGAAACCTCCTTTCTTGAGGTGATTGTACTAGAAAAAGACTAGGGAAGGATTTCCGATCATTTCCCATCTATCTAAGAATAGTGTCTTAAACGCTACAAAATCATTTATGGAAGCATTTGGTAACAACCTGTACCATTTCTTAGGTTCTCCAAACAAAATTTGGGCAAATAACCTCATCTTTGCATCATCATAATCTACTTCCTCCAAATCAATAAAATCTTCAAACCTGTCTACATGTTGTCTGGCAGAAAAATTTCCCTCTCCATCATAGGAGACGATCCTTTGTGCATAGTTTTGAGGTAGATCATGTAAAACAACTCGTAAGGCTAAAGGTGCAAATCTAGAAGCCATGGTTACAGGCTAATTTTGTGAAAGGGGTGGGATATTCTGGGAACACGGTTTAGCTTTTTTAGCTTTGATACTATCTAGTAAATCACGCCAGATATGATCTAACAAGTAGGATTCAGGATTATTAAGAAATCCTTCACCTAGGCTTAGATAGGATTCGGATCTTGATCTTGGTAAAGGTTTCCCAATGTTAATCTCTATATTTAATTCTTGAAAAACAGGTAATCTTTATTCAGACACAATTCTTTCACTGTTCGAAGTACTAGCTTTATCTTTTTTAGCTTTTCTCCTAAGCAGACTTTTCGAATTATCAACAACTAGAAGAATTTCAAAAATAGGATTACCTCTGGTATGGATCTTTCTTGAGGCCAGGATGCCTTGTTGAGATCCCCTTCAGAACTAGAATTCAGCTTCGGTGGTCTTCCCTAGTGGAGTGCTTTCTTGAATATAAGTCTTTACGACTAGAGTCGCCAGGGAAAAATTGTACAGCCTTCAAACCTATGGAAATCTCCGTTTTCCCACAGGGATCTCTCTTTTCTCTGAATCTTCAGAATTCTTTGTCGTTCTTGCAAGGAAAACAAGAAAACTTGCGGTTCCTGGCAACGGCGCCAATTTGTTATCACCCAAATTGAACCCCGGGTTGTAAGAAGGGTAATTCGGGGTAACCATTAACCAATCTTTGGACTGATGCTACTGAACCAACACAGTCTGAGAGGGCTCTCTCAATAAACTAATGAAAAACTAGAAATAATCAGGGGCGTCAACCATAAAAAAGGAATACCAACGTTCATTCTTCAAGATGTTCTATCAAAACATACACAGAAGGTCAGATTCCTGTAGGACAAAATATACTCATGTAAACCATTGGTTGGAGAACAACAGGGATCTATATTCGGTAATGGATTGAATTCAAGTATAACATAAACATTATTACCAAATTCTTAGCAGATACATTCGCACAGAGGCAAGGTAGCAACCAGCTGGTAGTCAAAGTGATTTAATTGTTGAAACATAAGAAAGATGAACAATGCATTGATATAAGGCATACACAGATGAATCCTATTACAACTTTAGCAGAAATATTTTGTGAAATACTTGGTAATAAATGAACAAGGCATAATTTCTATGAATCTCATTCAAATACTACACTGAACCAAGTATGAAGGAATATTAACAATATGGATTAACAAAGGGAAGAAACACATATCACATAGGAAAAGAAAAGACAAACTACCAGACCGATTACACAGGAATCCCTAGAAAACGCATGTAAGCTTCTGACAACTTTATTCAAAAAATATCTCTGAATAACAAGAGTGGATAAAATATGCAGAGCTCCAAAAAGTTCTCATCCCCTTTCCATTTGAAAATATATGGAACTTATAGTGGCCTGGAGTCTCATACTCGGCCCATGTGAAACATAAATTAGTTACAATATAGGGACACCTCATCATAGTTCAGATGTCACTATCATAAAACAAAAAATATACCAAGATAAGCCTAACTACTTTCTTGCATTTGCCGGTATGTCATTAAACAATAAAATATATTTAAAGTATCTGTCTAATGGTGAAACTTCATTACATAACGGGCAACCCACTGCCACGCCCTGGAAAATCAAAATCCTAAATATATTACAAACTTTCATATAAAAAATAAACTGATATTTAGAAAATGCATAGATCTAAGATCTAAGGGGTAGCAGCTGCCAGTGGAGCGTGATAGGTATATTTCATCCTTCTGTATTTCTCTACAGGTATCCAAAGTTCAGGTGTTGGGATGTTGTAACTTGTCATTTCTTTCTCCAGGACCCTTATGTTAAGGTGATCAACAGAAGACATGGGTGGAATCCCTTCACCAATAGAGGTCAATCTGTACAACATCTTGAAATATTCATCCATCTTGTTCATCATGATTTTCCCTGAAAGCGACTGGCTCATATGTTTGAACATGGAATGATCCATCCTCCTGCAAATCATCAACTTTTGATGCTCACTTTCGGGAATCAATTTTTGCTTTTCATCCCAAAATGCAGGAAATCCTTTTTCTACTAGTCCTCCAAACTGTCCTTTGAACTCTATTAACTATTCATTCATTTCATTTGCTTTGGCTTCCATAGCTTCGACCAATGCATACTTCCCTAGGATTCCTTTTACTGCTGCAATGGTTGTGACCTTGTCTTTGATGCTCAAATATATGATATCCTTATCTGTTAAACTATTTAAAAAGTTTATAGCATTATATGCAATCTCCTTTGGCCTTTTCTGTAGCTTTTTCTTCATGGCAATGCAGCTCTTAAAGACATCAGTGACTATCTTCTCCTTTGTCCTCATGTGGTCTAGATAAGGTCTGAACCTCTCAGCTTCCTGGCTAATTAAATCCCAAACCAAATGCTTGCATCCCTGCATAGTTGTTTTCCCTGTAATCTACTCAGAAAACAAGTTATTAATCGCTACTAATTCCTTATATTTTTCTTGTAGGGCATTTGTCCCTTTTTCCTTTTCATCATTTTCTTCTTTTAATCTTTGATTGTCCTCTTTTAGTTCTCATATTTCAAACTCTTTTAGCTTGATCTGGGACATGGCCTGTACAATGCTGTCAGTACCATCCTTCTTCTTGTTTGCGTCTTTGTTTTCCTGCTGTGAACATATGTTTGACAAACTGCTCTTCAACTCTTCGATTAGACTCTTCAAACTCACCTTCTGTTTCTGCCAACATCCTTCTTTCTCTGCAAACCTTAGCAATTCAGCTTTCTTATTGTTGATCTCCCTGCTTAAATCTTCTTTTTTTGTATTAATTTTGTCTCTTCAGTGGCTTGTATCGACTGGATGTTGGGGATTTTCATTCCCTTTTGTAGGCTATGGATCAAATTATCTTTCTCTATCAACATTTTCTTGCTTACTTTGCCTCCACCATCCTATTCAATTAAATCAAACTGCAACTTTTTGACATGCTGCTAAAGTGCTTTATTATCTGACATTTCATGTTTTAACTGGGCATCCATTTTATTTACAGTAACTTCCCAATTAGGGATCTTCAAGGCTACTTCCACTACGTCATCATATAGACATTCTCCAATTTGCCTGTGAAATTGAATCCTGTCTGGCAAGGGTATCTTCCTCAAGTTTATTCTTGCTTCTGTCATTTTTTCTTTATCGAATATCGTTAGATTGAAAGTGTGTGTCTTGATATCCCTGCTCATAATCAAAGACGCCTCTATTTTATACAAACTCCTTACTGTGGGCATTAATTCAAAACATCTCTGTGCAGATGCCTGCTTATGTTTCCCATGATACTTAAACATATCTTCTTGGGATTGAAATTTACTGTCCTCACTCCCTCTTACTGCATCTTGGAATTTATATTCTTGGACTTGGATAACTATGGTCGATAACCCCTCTTTCTGCTCATCTATACTACCTATCAGGAGAGCTGATTCTTCTGGTGTTTCAAATTTTAGTCTTTTCCTTTCACTTTCTTCTTCTTCTTTTGTTCAATGACTTCTTGTAATTCTCTCTTCCCACCTACCTCCAGAGTGTTAAGTAGCTAGTCTATTTCCATAGGATCATCAGTCATGATCAAATCTTGGACTGGTAAATCTAGGTCATCTTCCTCTTCGGGCTCATATTGCAATAAATTCCACCCCTTCAACAATCCTTCAGCTTCTTGGTGTTCAAATGCCTTCAAACCATTTTTGTTCTTCCTTTCGGCTATGATATGTAGAGGATCATATGCGATCGCTACATCTTTTCTGAACCCCATATTTCTCAACAATTTTTCCACTTCGCTAACAACTTCTTTAAACTTTACAAGAAAAGGGCCAACTTGCCAAGGGAGCTTTATATCAGAACCTTTCTTATATTTCCCAAACTATTTATCTTCTGCAATTAGCCTCTGTCGAATGAACTCAAGGGAAACAACCCTCAAAGTTAAAAATGCTGGCAAAAAGTATAGTTCATGTACAAAACCATACACCATTATCACTGTGGCATCTTTCAGCAAGAACCAGTCGCCAACGGCTTGTTCATCTTTCAACTGCATTAGAGTTTTCATTTTTTGTAGTACTCTGGGTAGTTCTTCTTCAAACATAACTTTGTACACAGCATGTAGAATGTAGTTCATGTAATTGAAAACATTATCCTCCAAATTCCCTGTAAAGAGTATCTGAGAGAAACGTAACTTGGCTGCACTACTATGCAGAATCATCTTAGTCAGATATGCCTAAAACTGAAAAAATCTGGTATTTTCAAAACAAATCAACTGTGCATGGATTTTTTCTGCCAAAATTTCCTCAAACTTGAGGGATGGTACTGACTCACTTCTCGGCTTCAGGGAACTAACACTAATCCTAAATAATAGGCTCAGTTGTACTTCAGTTATCCATAAGTCTGAGTCTAAACCTAAAAATTGTGCTATCAAAGAAAAAACCAACTGGGTGTGGTCATTAAAAAGGCTGACGTCCAGTGGGTAGGGGTTTCTGTAATCTCTACATTAGGTTTTAAACAAGTGACAAGGAAAGCTTTACGGATATCAGGGGAAATCTGCCTATAAAGAGTAATGCCCGATTCTTCAGAGAAACTTTCGGGAATTAGGGTTGGTGACTCGGGTACGACAAGGGTACTTTGAACCACGACATCATCTACACTATAGACAATTTTAGACCTCTTCATGTTCATTATTACTTGTTGGGTTTCTGAATAATTCAACAGACACCATGACACGAAATCCTGGAAAGGCATTATCTGTTCCAAGAAAAAGAAAATAAAAAGGACTGATGGACCCTATGGACATCTACCCCTTGTTCAAGCAGAGCTTTCAACCTTCTTTTAACTTCTGGTATAGGGAGCTGAAGGTCTGGGTCAAACACATTACAGTCTCTATCTTCTAGGGTCGTTCTAACGTTAGAACTAGTAGAAACTTGTTCGCCTACCATTCTACGACTATAAAACAGACTGCAGATTGCAAACAAAGGGGTTTTGGAACCCTACTTGTCACGGGAAGCCTAAGAGAAACCTTCTCCCTGTCGTCCTTTTCGGCTTCTACACTTCCAGAAGCTTCCAACTATGATAGGTCCAAGAAAGAAAAGTCAATTTTACACATGCCTCGTTATATATATAAAACTTTTCCCAATAATTTCTTCCCACCTTCGCCAGCTATCCCTCTTTCACATGCGTCGATTTGCCGGGCATTGTTTCTAGTCCATTGATATGATCCCTTATTTACCCTTTTTCTGGTTTGACATCTTTTCATCTCCACCATAGGATATTCTGTTGGCTTTAAATCTTAGCCATCCATCGTATCCAACATCCTATAAGGATATGGTGGTATCGTTACCCGTCTTCTAGTTTTGGGTTACCACTTAATATTCCTCACGAGGTATGCACCCTCGCAACTACCTTCTCCACTTATCTATGGTGCTCTTTCACCTTGCGACGATCACCGAGGAGCATTGATCTTGTCCTTTAATGTATCTACAGTGGGGAGCTCTCCAAATGTCTAGCTTTCAGCACTTTTGTCGGTGGGATCCACTATGCTATTAACCATGCATCTTCTATCTCCACCGGTCGTAGATCTAATTCCCTTTCATTGCGAGCCGTTGATATGCCCTGACCTCTGTGACGATGTGATAACTTGTCCTTCGCGTCGTCAGATCTTTGACCATGCAGCCTGCACCGTTGATCTTCTACCTTGCTTTTCTTCTGTGATGGTATCGCAAGCCTTCTGGCGGTTTTCACTTATTGCCCAAATGCTCATGTGAGGGATCCTCCAACTACCATCTATCCTGGTGGTTTATCCCTCGTGACCACCCTCCTATGCTCTTTTCCGCGCAACTCCACGATGCGAGGGCGATCGGGGGCAATGGATCTCTTTCGTGCACCCAATCAACGGATGGGGCTTATCCGTATTTCAACCCTTACTTTGATTTTTTTTCAGACTATAGATTATTGTCCTTTGTATCCATTTTTAATTATTTGGGCTAGCTTCTTATGCCTAAAGTGCCAAAAAACCCTTTATTTTTCTCATTATTTCCTCTCCACTTGAGCTGCTTCTTGGCCTTGGAAACCTGGACATGACTATGGAGGGGGGTTTAACCATCTCTTCAACGAATTAACCGGTGGAGTCAATCCTTCCCTTTGGATTTGTGCAAAAAAATTATAGGTGCCCACAACTGGCTCCAGTTGGGGATCCTATCCTCCTTGCGAGGTAGAAAAGAACTCCGTAGACTAAGTGCCTAGTCGATTGGGTTGTTAAAACTTTGGATTCAACAACGTCTTCTGAATTCTTAGAATTGCAACTGTATCTTCCGCATATCTAGGCTACCTACACACGAAAAGAAAAAGGAACCATGGCTAGCCTTCTAGAACTTATCTTCTTTTCTTTAGGGTTTCAAGTCTTTCAAGTTTTCCGTCAAAAATTTCAAAACAACTGTAAAACCAAATGAAAAATATATACATAGGCTATGGTACATGAAATACGTTCTTCCCTTAGGACAAGTAATGCTTTAGTAACCTCCCGTTAACTGGACCTCCTAGCCAGGCAGATCCGTCTTGATGTTCCAGGACAAAAGAATTTATTCCTCAGATTGCTGCAATAATATATGGCCCCATCCCCATATGGTCAAACTTTCCATGTTTTTCTTCTTTAGGAGCGTTCCATTTCAAAACTAGGTCATTAACCTAAAAATAATCTTCCTTGGCTTTTTTGTCGATGGCTTCCTTCATTTTTTCTTGATGGCTTTCTACTTTGTCATATACCTTACTCCTTAGCTCATTCAGCTCAACTATCTGATTTACTCTTCTTTGCATGTGATTTGGTTCTTCTTCTATTCCCTGTATTAACCTCATGACAGGAAAACCTACAGATGCTGGAAAATTCACTTTGGCTCCATACACCAACTGAAATGGTGACATTCCAATGGCTCTTTTCGTGCTGATTCTATCGGCCCATAGAGCATATTTTAGCTTTGTATGCCAAGACCTCTTGTTATATTCTAACAGTTTTTTAATGATTCTTACCAGGCTCTTATTTGAAGACTCGACTAGTCCATTTCCTTGGGGGTAATAGGCCGTGGAATGATTTAGGTTGATATGGTACTTATGGCAGAAATTAACCATATTTTTGGAACAGAAAGCTGGAGCATTATCAGTCACAATTCTTTTGGGACATCCGAAACTGGACAGGATGTTATCTTCCAGAAAATCCATGATTACTCCTTCAGTGGCTCTTCTGGTATGTATAGCTTCTATCCATTTGGTAAAATAATCAGTAGCTGTCAGGATCCATCTATGCTGCCCAGAGGAGTTTGTGTTTATTTCTCCAATGAAATCTAAACCCCATTGTTGAAAAGGTGCTTCCACTATGATTGGATGTAGAGGAAGAGAAACAACCTTTCTTTTTCCATCAAAAATCTGACATTGGTAACAAACCACAGTCTCTTTGTAAACATCAGTAAACATCGTATCCCATTAAAACCCCACCCTCTGGGTTTTGTTTACTATCTCCTTCCAGGAATGGTGTCCTCCGCAATCCCCTTTGTGGAATTCTTCTTTTATTTGTTCAGCTTCCTTTTCAATCAAACAGTTTAGCAGCACCCCTCCAAGATCTTTCCAATACAGGTATTGATTCATGATACAATACTTGGCAGCTTTTAGCTTTAAAGATATGGCCCTGCTTTTGCTTAACCTTGTAGGTGCCTGTAAATTCTGTAGTACAAAAACAATGTCAGTATACCAAGGGGACTCAGAGAATTCAGGCTTCACTTGTATGTTTGTATTCGGATGGTTAGGATGGTCCTCCAAAAAATTTAGCTACAAAGAGTCACAATTTTCTTCAGTCGTTAACTTTGCTAACGCTTGACCCTTCACTACTTTAGTGGTTTTTATCTCCAAATCATATTCCAGTAATACTGCAATCCATTTGGCCCTTCTGCCTTCAAGATCAGAGTGGGTCAAAATGCTTTTCATAGCACTATTTGGGACGTAAGCAATGATGTGCAAGTGTATAATATAGACCATGAAATCTATCAAATATTTTATAAGAGCATAAGCCTGTTTCTCCATGATATCATATTTCAGTTCCCCTTCTCTCAGCACTCTGCTGAAAAACGCAATAGGTTTCTCAGCATTTTGGTCATTTTTTTGCAATAGAAGTCCAGCTATGTTATGTTCAGAAGCATATGAAAAATTAAGGAAATCTTTAGTAACGTTTGGGCTGGCCAACACCGGAGCTTCAGTGATGGATTTATTGATTCCTTTGAAGGAATCTCTCACTTTATTTTATTCTCCTTTCTTAACATATTTGTAATACTTCTCATTATTTCAGCAAAACTTGGTATAAATCTTCTTAAAAAACCCACTTGGCCAATGAAAGATTGTGTTTCCTTTTTGCTTCTGGGCTCTCCTACTTTTTGAATAGCATTAACCCTCTCAGGATCAATCTTTATTCAATCCTTGGTGATGATACATCCTAAAAGCTTAGCCTCATCCTGGGTGAAAAAGGATTTCTTGGGATTCAAGGAAATGCCATATTTCCTACATTTTATGAAAACCCTCTCCAAATGCTTGAGATGTTCTTCATCCGATTTTGAAAAAACCGTTATATCATCCATATATACCACCAGAAATTTATCTTTTTCTTTAGCAAACCCAACATCCATAGCTCTTTGGAAATTGGCTCCAACGTTCATCAGACCAAATGGCATCTTAGCGTACATAAAAGTTCCCCAAGGAGTTGTAAAAGCATTTTTCTCTTGGTCTTCGTGGTGCACTTTAATCTGATTATACCCTAAGAAACCATCCATGGTGGAAATTCTTTCGACCCCTACCACCTGCTCTAAGATATGCTCCATTTTAGGTAGAGGGTAATTGTCTTTCATTGACGCTCTATTGAGGTTCCTGAAATCAATACAGATTCTGATTTCTCCACTTTTCTTTCTGACAGGTACCAGATTTGCTATCCATTGTAAGAATCTTAAGGTAGCAATTATCTTTGCATTGAAAAGTTTTTTGACTTCTTTCTCTATGATATCTTTTAACTTAGGATTGATTCTCCTTAATTTTTGCTTAAAAGGCTTCTCACCTAGATTGAGGGGAATGGCATGCTATATGCTTGAGGTATCATACTCCTTTAAGTCTTCATAGGTCTAGGCGAAAGCATCAGTGTGTCTTTTCATCAATTCTACATAGCGTCCTTTTTTGTCAGCATGTAACCTTTTAGACAATTTTACCATCCGAGGGTCTTTCTCTGTACCCAAGTTTTGATCTTCTACTGATTCGTGGGAAGGTTCAAATATTGGGT
The DNA here is from genome assembly GCA_027924585.1 of Larix kaempferi. NCBI lineage: Eukaryota > Viridiplantae > Streptophyta > Pinopsida > Pinales > Pinaceae > Larix > Larix kaempferi. The sequence continues at coordinate 23,033,382 of BSBM01001023.1, forward strand.
TTTTAGCTGCATCATCTTGATCAAATAGATTTTATAGGGGTATCATACCTTTAGGGATGTAATTATTCTTCAATTGGATAATATCCTTACCACCCGTCCTATTTTTCCACCCTTGGTTTTCAGTTTCTTCTTCAGCATTATCTCCCTCTACAAGGTTTTCCAGGTTCTCATTTTCATTATCAATATGCACATTTGTAAACTCATCAAAAAGTTCTAAAAATATCCTGAGCTATAAGTCGTCCTCAAATACCTGCCAATACTTAGAATTATCAGGAATAGAAGGCCTGTTTATTTTTTCAACCTCATATTTGGTTTGAGAAAATATTGGGGTCTTAAAACCCCCAACAGTAGTTGCCAAGGAATCTACTACCTCATTTTCATGCCTGGGGATTACTCTAATCTTATGTTCCATGAAAAAGTTCCAAAAGAAATCCCAAACTTCATTTCTATATGCTGTCATTCTTGGGTGTTTGGCTTTGTAACTATCATTTACCTGGTTCACTACTAGCTCAGAGTCCCCAAACACTTCTATCTTCTTAGCTCCCAAAATTTTTAGAGCTCGTAATCCCAACAAAAATGCTTCGTATTCAGCAACATTATTAGTACATTCAAATGTCAGCTTATATGAAAGTTCCCTAGACTCCCTGTTGGGAGGAATGATCCAAACCCCTGCTGCAGCACTATTTTTGCTCACAGAACCATCAAAATACATTTTCCACCAGCCTTCTTCATTTTTTTTCCCACTCAGAAGCTTCATACCTGGCTACAAATTCCTTATCTTCATCAACTTCCATTTATGGGGGAGGGTTAGGATCACAACGAGGCCCATCAATAAAAAAAATGGAACAACCCATGTCTGTATCAACGACATATATAGGGTGAGTTTTAGGCTTGCTTTTGCTGCTGACAATATATTCCATCCCACTTTCCCTATATAATCTCCTATTTTCTCCAAAAACGGGAATTGTGGCATAAGATAAGTCCATCTGCATAGTTCCTTTCAACTTTGAAACCCAGGATCTTGACAAAATCATCCCAAACTTCGCAGGTACATCATCCACCACCACATCCATCATGACACTTTTAGCAGGGAGTTGGGTTAGAGTCACTATCATGTTCTTAATCAGTCCCATACATGGTACTTTTCTAGAATAAAAGGAGAAAAGGTCTTGGTATGGCCTAGTCACTTCTAATCCTACCTCTTTCAACGCAGATTTTGGCATCACGTTATGAGATGCCCCAGAGTCTATTAAGGCATTGTGCAAGATTTGATCATGGACATTTAGGCTTAAGTAGAAAGGAGGGACTTCTTCATCGCCTGGTTCCTCCATCTTAGATCCAAATATTATGGTAGGAGCATCATCAGATAGCTCCAGAATATCATGTTGATATTCATTTTTCCCTTTAACCATCTTTGTTATCTCTTCCCTATACTCATTATTTTTCAGTAGCTCATTAAGAGGGATGGAGATATTTACCTTTGACAGTTCAGCTTTGAGACTAAAACTGGGAGCAGGTTTGACTATCTCTGTGACTTCTAGTGGTTTAACCTCCTTTGAAGGTTGACCATCTTCTTCTTTATTTTCAGGTCTCTTATTTGCAACAACTCCTTGTTGTTTCTCTTTCGGCTCTTCTGCATACTGTTGGGTCACTGGAGGTTGGTTCAAAGGAAGCTTTCTTTTATTCAAGGTAACTTCTCTATTTCTCAATTTCAGCTTTCTTTGAAGATCATCCACAGCATTTTGATAACCCATTAGGTATTGCTCAGATTCTAATTCAGGTTTTTTACTAGTACTTTCTTTGTTAAAAAAGTCATGTTCCCTTTCAGTCAAGTATATTTCATGGTCTAGGGAGTCAACGAAATGAATATAGGCATTAGTGGGACCTTCAGGTACTTTATCATCCACCATATTTTCAGCAAAAGGAGGACGCATTGGCTATTCTTCAGGATTTCTTTGATTTATCGCAGCAGGTGGTGGTCTTCTAAAGTTTGGGTTTCGGATCTGGTTTTCAGGATTCTCTTGGGGAGGAGGCTTGGTATCTACGGTCAACCTATCCATCAACTTTTCCATGGATTTCATCATGGTATCAAATTTTGCATTGTTAGAAGCGGATGATGTAGAAGTTTGGGTCTCTTGCTTCTTTCTTTTAGCCTCTGTTTTACCCTTTATCTTTCCTAAGGCCATGATGTTTACCTGTAGCTCTAGCGCATCTTTCAGCAGAGCAGGTAGGGAGGTAGATTTTCTTTTCCTTAACATACATGAGAAATCTCCATCGAAGGCGTCTGCAAAATGGAGTTTTGTAGCACCTGCCGAGGTCCTTAGGTCATCTGGAATAGAATTGTACGCCCTCATAAATCTAGCAAAAAATTCATGCACAGGCTCGAAACCTCTTTTCTTGAGGTGATTGTACTGGGACAACACCAGGGCAGGACTTCCAATCGTTTCCCATCTCTCTAAGAACAGTGTCTTAAATGCTGCAAAATCATTTATGGAAGCATTTGGTAACAACCTGTACCATTTCTTAGGTTCTCCAAACAAACTTTGGGCAAATAACCTCATCTTTGCATCATCATAATCTACTTCCTCCAAATCAATAAAATCTTCAAACCTGTCTACATGTTGTTTGGCAGAAAAAATTTCCCTCTCCATCATAGGAGACGATCCTTTGTGCATAGTTTTGAGGTAGATCATGTAAAACAGCTGGTAAAGCTAAAGGTGCAAATCTAGCAGACATGGTTACAGGCAGATTTGTGAAAGGGGTGGGATATCCTGGGAACAAGGTTTAGCTTTTCTAGCTTTGATAGTATCTAGTAAATCATGCCAGATAGGATCTAATAAGTAGGATTCAGGATTATTAAGATCTCCTTCACCTAGGGTTAGATAGGATTCGGATCTTGATCTTGGTAAAGGTTTCTGAATGTCAATCTCTATATTTAATTCTTGAAAAATAGGTAATCTTTCTTCAGACACAATTCTTTCACTGTTCGAAGTACTAGCTTTGTCTTTTTCAACTTTTCTCCTAAGCAGACTTTCCAGATTATCAACAACTAGCAGAATTTCAGAAATAGGATTACCACTAGTATGGATCTTTCTTTAGGCCAGGATGCCTTATTGAGATCTCCTTTAGAACTAGAATTCAGCTTCGGCAATCTTACCCATTGGAGTGCTTTCTTGAATATAAGTCTTTACGAGTGGAGTCACCAAGGAAAAATTGTACAACCTTCAAACCTATGGAAATCTTCATTTTCCCAAAGGGATCTCTCTTTTCTCCGAATCTTCGAAACTCTTTATCGTTCTTGCAAGGAAAACAAGAAAACTTGCGGTTCCCCAGCAACAGCACCAATTTGTTATCACCCAAATTGAACCCCAGTTTGTAAGAAGGGTAATTCGAGGTAACCACTAACCAATCTTTGGACTGATGTTACTGACCCAACACAGTCTGAGAGGGCTCTCTCAATAAACTAATGAAAAACTAGAGGAAATCAAGGGTGTCAACCATGAAAAAGGAATACCAGCATTCATTCTTCAAGATGTTCTATCAAAACATACACAGAAGGTCAAATTCCTATAGGAGAAAATATACTGATGTAAACCATTGGTTGGAGAACAACAGGGATAGCAGAAATGAACAAGGCATAATTTCTATGAATCTCCTTCAGATACTACATTGAACCAAGTATGAAGGAATATTAAAAATATGGATTAACAGAGGGAATAAGCACATATCACATAGGAAAAGAAAGGACAGACTACTAGACCGATTACACAGGAATCCCTGGAAAATGCATGTAAGCTTCTGACAACTTTATTCAAAAAATATCTCTGAATAACAACAGTGGACAAAATATGCAGAGCTCCAAAAATTTCTCAACTGCTTTCCATTTGAAAATACATGGAACTTATAGTGGCCTGGAGTCTCATACTCGGCCGATGTGAAATAGAAATTAGTTACAATATAGGGACACCTCATCATAGTTCAGATGTCACTATCATAAAACATAAAATATAACAAGATAAGCCTAACTGCTTTCTTACATTTGCCAGTATGCCGTTAAACAATAAAATATATTTAAAGTATCTGTCTAATGGTGAAACTTCATTACATAATGGGAAACCCACTGCCACGTCCTGGAAAATCAAAATCCTAAATATATTACAAACTTTTATATAAAAAATAAACTGATATTTAGAAAATGCATAGATCTAAGATCTAAGGGGTAGCAGCTGCCAGTGGAGTGTGACAGGTATATTTATTCCTTCTGTATTTCTCTACAAGTATTCAAAGTTCAGGTGCTGGTATGTCGTAACTTGTCATTTCTTTCTTCAGGACCCTTATGTTAAGGTGATCAACAGAGGACATGGGTGGAAGCCCTTCAACAATAGAGGTCAATCTGTACAACATCTTGAAATCTTTGTCCATCTTGTCCATCAGGATTTTCCTTGAAAGTGGCTAGCTCAGATGTTTGAACTTGGAATGATCCATCCGCCTGCTAATCATCAACTTTTTATGCTCACTTTGGGGAATCAATGTTTTCTTTTCATCCCAAAATGCACGAAATCCTTTTTCTACTTGTCCTCCAAACTATCCTTTGAACTCTATTAATTGTTCATTCAATTCATTTGCTTTGGCTTCCACAGCTTCGACCAACACATACTTCCCTAAGTTTCGTTTTGCTGCTGCAATGGTTGTGACCCTGTCTTTGATGCTCAAATCTATGATATCCTTATCTGTCAAACTATTTAAAAAGTTTATATTATTATATGCAGTCTCCTTTGGCCTTTTGTGCAGCTTTTCCTTCATGGCAGTGCAGCTCTTAAAGACATCAGTGACTATCTTCTCCTTTATGCTCATGAGGTCTAGATAAGGTCTGAACCTCTCAGCTTTCTGGATAATTAAATCCCAAACCAGATGCTTGCATCCCTGCATAGTTGTTTTCCCTATAATCTGCTGAGAAAACCTATTATTAATTGCTACTAATTCCTTATATTTTTCTTGTAGGTCATTTCTCTCTTTTTCCTTTTCGTCATTTTCTTCTTTTAATCTTTGATTCTCCTCTGTTAGTTCTCGTATTTCAACCTCCTTTATGTTGATCTAGGACATGGCCTGTACAATGCTGTCAGTACCATCCTTCTTCTTGTTTGAGTCTTCGCTTTCCTGCTGTGAACATATGTTTGACAAAATGCTCTTCAAATCTTCGATTAAACTCTTCAAACTCACCTTCTCTTTCTCCCAACATCCTTCTTTCTCTGCAAACCTTAGCAATTCAGCTTTATTATTGTTGATCTCCCTGCTTAAATCTTCTTTTTCTTGTATGAAATTTGTCTCTTCGGGGGCTTGTATCAACTGGATGTTGGGGATTTTCATTCTCTTTTGTAGGCTCTGGATCAAATTATCTTTCTCTATCAACAGTTTATTGCTTACTTTGCCTCCGCCATCCTGTTCAATTAAATCAAACTGCAGCTTTTTGACATGCTACTGAAGTGATTTATTCTCTAACCTTTCATGTTTTAACTGGGCATCCATTTTATTTATAGTAACTTCCAAATTAGAGATCTTCAAGGGTGATTCCACTAAGTCATCATATAGACCTTCTCCAATTTTCCTGTGAAATTGAATCCTGTCTGGCAAGGGTATCTTCTTCCAGTTTATTCTTGCTTCTATCATTTTTTCTGTATTGGATATCGTTAGATTGAAATTGTGTGTCTTGATATCCCTACTCGTCATCAAAGATGCCTCTATTTTATACAAACTCCTTAATGTGGGAATTAGTTCAAAAAGTTTCTATGCAGATGCCTTCTTATTTTTCCCATGATACTTAAACATATCTTCTTGGGATTGAAATTTACTGTCCTCACTCCCTCCTGCTGCATCTTGGAATTTATATTCTTGGACTCTGATTACTGGGGTTGATAACCGCTCTTTTTGTTCATCTATACTACCTATCAGGACAGCTGATTCTTCTGGTGTTTCAAATTTTAGTCTTTTCATTGATCTGCCCTGACCTCTGTGCCGATGTGACAACTTGTCCTTCGCGGCATCAGATCTCTGACCATCCAACCTATGCCGTTGATATTCTACCTTGCTTTTCTGCTGCGATGGTATCGCAATCCTTCTGGCGATTTTCACTTACCTCCCAAACAATCATGCGAGGGCTCGTCTAACTTCCATTTGCCCTGGCGGTTTATCCCTCGTGACCACCCTCCTGTGCTCTTTTCTGCATAACTCCACGCTGTAAGGGCGATTGGGGGCCGTGGATCTCTTTCGCGCATCCAATCAACTATTGGGGCTTATCCGGATTTTAATGCTTACTTTGCTTTTTTTCGGACAATAGATTCTTGGTCTTTGTATCCATTTTTTATTATTTGGGCTAGCTTCTTATGCCTAAAGTGCCAATAAACCCTTTATTTTTCTCATTATTTCCTCTCCACTTGAGTTGCTTCTTGGCCTTAGCAACCTGAACATGACTATGGAGGGGGGTTTAACCATCTCTTCAGGGAATTCACTACTGGAGTTAGTCCTTCCCTTTGGCTTTGTGCAAAAAATTTATAGTTGCCAACAACTAGCTCCATCCGGGGATGCTATCCTCCTTGCAAGGTAGCAAAGAACTCCGTAGACTAAGTGCCTAGTCCATTGGGTGGTTCATTCTTCAGAGTCAACAACTTCTTCTAAATTATTAGAACTGCAACTGTATCTGCCGCATAACTAGGCTACCCACACACGAAAAGAAAAAAGGAACCACGGCTAGCCTTCTAGACCTTATCTTCTTTTCTTTAGGGTTTCAAGTCTTTTAGGTTTGCCGTAAAAAATTTCAAAACAACTGTAAAACCAAATGAAAAATACATACATAGGCTATGGTACATGAAATACCTGCTTCCCTTAGGACAAGTAATGCTTTAGGAACCTCCCGTTAACTGGACCTCCTGGCTAGGTAGATTTGTCTTGATGTTCCAGGACAAAAGAATTCATTCCTTGGATTGCTGCAATAATATATGGCCCCATCCACATATGGTCAAACTTTCCATGATTTTCTTCTTTAGGAGCGTTCCATTTCAAAACTAGGTCATTAACCTGAAAATAATCTTCCTTGGCTTTTTTGTCATATACCGATGTCGTAATCCCTCATTGACAATAAATACCCATGACCAGCCAGAATGCATACAACGAAACTGTATATAAAAATAAAATAACAAATAACAGTAAAAGGAAACTAAGACCTCTAAGACTCATTGCATATATCAAGGAGAAGAAACATACACTTTATCATTTATAACAACTATAAGAATCGAACCAAATAATTAAACTAATACTCGAGAAAATTTATGTTCATGAACAAATGAGAAAAAATACTTATCTCATCAATTAGAATGGGGCGACTGAAAGCCTGACTACAACGTTCCTCCCTTCCAACTGATCTCTGTCCGGCGTAGGTTTTCTTGTCGAGAGATCGCCCATGAGCTTGGCACAAATCCACTAGGGTAGCAAAGAAATTTCTGTTTTCACCATTTTATAATGTTTAGCTTTTTCCTTCCCTTCTTTGCCTTGAAGAAGAAGAAGACAGATGATCCCCTCTGAACCCCATAGTTTTCTTTATATAGCCAAACTATTTTTTGATTATCACCATAAGTTCTTGTTAGAACTTAACTTGCTTAATCTTTAGTTATTTTTAACTGATAGATTAACTTAGTCAACCTTTGGTTAACTGATCTTTAACTTGACTAAATTTACTTTATTTAGCCTTATCTAATTATTTTAACATAATAACTTATCTTTAATTTAGCTAATTAACTCAAGATATTTAATTAGTTCACTTAAATTCTCTTTTAGTTTTAGCTAACCTTAACTCATTGACATACATAGTCAATCTTTAATTAATTAATTAACTAATATTTAACTTTGACTTTAACTTAGTTTACTTAAGGTAATTTTATTATCTTAACATAACTAATTGTAACTTGGCTTTAACTACTAATTTATATAGTTAACATACTATTAATAGCTAAGAGTTTCCCATGCATACTTGTGTATTTAGTTACTGTTTATCCATTCATAGCCATGCTTCAACTACCAGTCCTTCTTTAATCTTACCTATTTTATTTATCTTTTTAATAATCTTTATTTATAAATACCAATCCTATTTCCGTGGTAATAATAAATCATTTTATCTTTTATTCCTAATTTATAATCAGGAAAATATTAATCATTTTTCACTTAGGAATTTTAACGACATCCTTTGTCGAGGCTAGGCTACCAATGTACCTTATGTTAATTTCTTATTTTTACTTAATGGTACTTAGTATAGATTAGCCTCATGATAATAGTTAGATTATAGGAACTTGTTACTGCCTTGCGGCGACACCGTCAAATTTTCCACTAAATGGCTGCAACAATGCAAAATTCTCCGCTAAATGGCTGCAACACCTCCAAATTTTCTGCTAACTTCTCTCCTAAAGTTTTTGCTAAATTTGTCGCTAATTGTTGAAACTTCATCAGAATTGCTAGAGATCACTTAAGGGATCTATTTTGAATATTATCCTTTGATGAGAAATGCAACAACCATTGTTTGAAGGAGTTTCAAGTATTGTTTGAAAAGAAGCATCATATTCCATTAGCATCATCAGTGGGCAATCAGATTGGTTTTGGTCACTATGCATGGTAATGAAAGCAACACTCAAATGAATCCTTCTAGTTTGGATGCTACACAGGTATTGGGTTGCATGAGGATATGCAACAAGTTCAATTTGGGGGAGATGTTGGGTCACATATTTTTCCATATTTTCATCACCTCTCGACATATATTTCATCCCTCTTCTTCCTATTTTTATCCATTTATCATTCCATTTCCCATCCATTTTCTGTAACTGCTTGAGAAATGTCATATTAGTCTCATTGGTGCTTTAGTGGTTAATCATGATTATTTTCCTTTATTTTTTATGAATTGAAGATGATTATGCATGATTTTACTCATGATGGTTTGTGGAGTGATTTTTCATATTAACCGCAGTAGCACTCATGGTTCAAGCCTCCAAAGATGGCATGCTAGCACACATCCACATGGATATTCACAACATGGTTTCATTCCTAGGATTGATTATGTGGATTTGTGATTTCAATTCATGCCCAAGTCCAACATGCGAGCCTCCAACTCATGATCAAACGGTTCCAACCAAAAACGTGTGCTAGATAAGAACACCTTTATTTGCGTCGTGATTTGCGAGCTGATTAAGCAGAATCTCAAAAATATGGGAAATGGGTTCTGTGCATAATGGCTTGAATTACTTGCCTTGCAAGGAAATATCCAAACAAAGGTACAGTATGATATATACAGCTGGTTCTCTAAACATGTAATTCATAGATTTGTTGTAACGTCGCCCATTTTGACCCTTGTAATATTTTGGGCTATAATGTAAATATTCCTAGCGTGGAGCTCAAGGCCAAGGCCCCGCTAGTGAACACTCGACCTGGATGAGGAAACTATTAGATATTATGCTACCCATGTGCTAGTGAACCATGGAGATTGTAAATATGCATTTTAATATAAATGCCCACAACTAGCTATGCAATGCAACAAGAGATGGGGGCATGATGTTTACAAGGAAATTGGGAGGGAAATATTCAAACCCTTGAGCCAATCAAGTCAAGCCAAGTGTCAATGAGGGAACCCATGAAACCTCAACTACCCATGTTGAATTTTGTGCCCAATCATTAATTTCTCCCAAGATTTGGTTGAGGTAGTTAATTCCTTGGGGAATGGAGAGGTATGGTTGTCCAAATTCGAGTATGGGAAAACCACCCTTCTTAGAATTTTGTGTCTGGCTTCTTGGGAAAAAAAAGAGCCATGAAATTTCTCCCAAGCTATCATTCATCCATCTAGTTTTGCTCTCTCACGAGTTTGGAGCTACCTAGGCATTTTGCTCCATTGATTTCCTGTGTGTTCCTTCATTTTCCTAGCTGGGAAGGGCGTTTTTGTTGTGGCTAATAGTGGGTAAGAAGGGGAAATGATTTGGGGTTTTATAGAGGTCGTTTTGGCCCACTGAATGCTCATACACCTGTGGGAGAAATCGGTTTTCTTCCCTGTGGTTGATTCCCTCTTCCCACAATCCGTGTTGGGTGTGCAACTACTTGGGGAAAACCCATAGACCCTATTCTGTGAATCCCATGGTTGAATTGTGTATCTATGCCTAGTTTTGAGTTGTTGTGTGTAAAAGAAGGTTGGGGTTGAGATGGGTATCCATTGCTTTGGGTTGTGCAGAGCTTGAGAGTCCCTTTTTCCTTGTACATATCATGCCTAGCTCGGGGGTGGTCTCTGAGTGCTGAAAGAATATAGGCTAGGCAGAGACCTATGGTTGGGTGGAATGTTGCAGCGACATAGCTAGTTGCTTGGGACCATTGCACAGTGAAGATGAGTATATTCTTATGTGTAATTATTTATGAAATGTTTTAACTTGATGATTGTATTGATGTGATTGTCTGCATATGAAATGTGTGTGGACTACTTGTTTATTTCCACTGTGCATATTTGTTGAAATTGCATCTGCACACATTGGTTTTGATTTGTATGAATCTAATGAATTGGGATGAGTTTACGTAAAAGCCCAGATTTTACTGCCATGTTCTCTTCCTTGCATTGGATAGAAGGGTGGGTACATTACATTTACAGTTACATCCAGTTTTCAAATTAGCAAATTTGTTGAAATAGATTCCAAGTTGGGAATTCGGTTTCTCATTCTCATGAGAGATTTGTATGTATAAATATGTAATCATTCTCATGTATGAGGGGAGGAGGAGAGCAAGTAATGTTATGCTGTAGAATTTGATCTAGACTCTGTTGTAATAATTTCATTCTGATAATACATGCTAGCAGTTCCTTGATTCTAGAGTTGCAGACTTTCATTGTGGAGATCCAGCTCTGCTAAGTGGAGGAAGGGCCTTGTTCCCTAAGCAGATGCTGATAGTGCCCTGTTCCCTAAGTAGATGATGATAGTGTAGATTGTTATTTTGTAGATTTGTTTATTATTTAGTTCATGCTTTCATTAATTAGATTTATCATTGTTGTTTTCATGTTAATTTCTTTTTGATAGATCGTTGGACAACATAGCACTTCTTTTAGATTTATGCAATTAGATCTTGCTTCATAAGAATTGATTTTGTTTGAAGTGTGATTAGATATACAGTTTGGTTTCATGAATAGGTTTTAGGCTTGATTTCTTTTCAAGAAGGTGTGATCTAGTTTACAAAGAATTTCGATTTCATACCAATAGATCAATAGTGTCAGGTAGAAATTGCGCTTGCATAGATCTTGCATGATAGCTTTGAAGTAAAAGACTTACTCGGGTTGACAATTTATGTTCTAGTAGTATGAGCTATATAATTAATTAGACAATTAATCCAACCAACACTAATCTTCTAGGTTTCGTCTTTTGACAGGAGGTTGTGTTTGGAAAGCCCGAAGCTTACTTGGTGAAGTGTTAGGACAGGGATACCACCGACACAAATGCCCTGATAAGCCGAGATCCATTGTGACCCTTATTCCCTTCATGCGAAATCGATGTGCAGTATGTGTTGAAAATGAAGATGTGGTATTTAGTGTACTATTTTTTTAATGGTATTTACCATTCAGAGGAACAAGTAGATGAATGTTGAGCCCCTTGGTGTTACTAGGCATACTCTGTTGTTTAGGGATTCGTAGGTACTTTATTGTATGGGAGAAATGTTTCAAGGACCTATGTAGTTATATTTTGAAAGCCTGTATAGGCGTTTTTCATTTTAATGAGGACGTTTTGGCTCTTGGCCTGTGCAATCTTCAAATCTTGGAGTCGCTAATGCATTTACTATTTGAGTAATTTTTGGTCTTTGTTTTAAATAAAAGTAAAGCCTATGTTAATGGCAAGTTGTTTCTATTGGTTGCAAGTTTTAAATGTAAAAGAGTGAGGTCGATTATTTAAAATGTAAAAAAAATGAGTCCTGGGTTTGCTATTTGATGTTTCTCTTTCTTTTAGAGTTAGTGTGGATAATACTAAGGTTGGCGCCATTCTACTTGTGACTAGAATCAATATTGTTCGTTGTTCAGTTTGATACTATGTAAAGGAAAATGTTTAAGCCTGAAAGTTTGGGATGTAATGATTATGTATGACTTGTTGCTATAATGAAATTCCTCCTATCGTTTATCTGCGCTATGAAATGGCTAGCGCAAAATTCTGAGTAAAATGTTTAAATTCATTTTCTAGGTACCTATGGTAAATGTAAATGGAATCGACCCCTGGTCTTTAATTTTCCTATTCTAAGACTCTGTTTATTTATAAATGTGGGGGTGAAATTTCCTTATTTAATACTGTAAATCGACTCTTGATAAATGGATCTAGGGTTTACGCAAAACTAAAACCTTTGTCGTTGGTGTTGAGTTTAATACTCCCACGTCGATAACTGGATTTGTATTAATTCATGAGTATTAATCTAGGTTTAAAAGTAGAGCTCTAGCACGAGCTTTCTTTTCTAGAGAGATTCAAATAAGAAATCGACTCTGCCATGTGAAGAACAGTTCCAAAAAAAAAGTTAATTAAATATTTACATTTAATACTATTGTAAAATATCTAGGATCTATGATTCCAGTGTTATGATTTTGTGTTGAGCAAACGATGTTTATGACATTGAAATAATTCAACATAAGATTTATAAAATGAGTATTCATTATGTGTTGATTCCTGTAGATGTATGTAGAGTTTGAAATGTAACTGTTTGGGTTTTGAAAGTTTCGTATAAGTCTGGAAAGTTCGTTTTCTAGATTAGAAAAGGAAGAAAGAACTACCCTATGTTAGCATAATAATAGATAAAACTGTAAATGTTAACTATCCATAGTAAAATTATTTAAATAAACCCAGGGCTCCATGACTAAATACTTTTGTCAATGGACAATGAAAATAGATATTTTAACTGAAGTTCATAAAAAATTTGTAGCTTAAAATGGGAATTTCAATGACTGTAAAACTCAACCCTTAATTCTATTAAAGTACCAAAACATTAACTGATGTAAGTAAAGTATAGACGTCTTAACTAAGGTTGAGCTGCTTGCAATAAATCTATAATCCTCCACACTTCAAACACCAATTAATAGGAAGTAGTCTTATCTGAGGTGTGGAGTGGTAAACGAATAACCTCAGAACTGCCATGTTCCTCCCAACCTTTGACCCATAACCATTCCTCGTTCTTATTCCGATCACCCCCGAGCCAGTTCGAACATGCAAGAAAATATAGAACACCCAAGGAAGAGGTTGTTGGTATCTTGGAGCTAATCTCTGTATCTTCTAAGTACAATATTTGGGATTCTCTCCAATCCTATATAGAAATAATGATAAGATTAGATGCACATTCTTGGCTCTTTCCCTTATATTTATAGGTTTCTTTGGAATGTGGTACTTTTGTTATCTTGAGTTAACATTAATATTTTTAATATCTTCTTGAATTTAACTCTTAGTTTGAAATATATGTAATATATTGAGAAGATCATTTTTAAATTATAATTTCTGATAACTTGAACTTCTTAAATTGTTTCTATTTTGAGTTTAGAAAAAGAAATTTGGTTTATTTATCTAGTTTATAAATTAACATATATATATAATATATATATACATATTTACTTATATATATATATAGGCTTCACTTATTTAATTTACTTATCTTTTATTATTCAAATAACTTCACATATATAATATTTTCATATATATGTATATAGACTTCACTTATTTAATTTATTGATATTTTATTATTCATGCACATCATATAGCACAATTGTATATTCGATGGTTCCTTAATTTATGTCAATTCTTTAACAAAGCCTCTTGTGGGGTTTGGATGGTCAAGTAAGATAGGTAGCCCTAGATTCCGTTGCATACTCGATTACCTCGTATTCGTGGCACTATCTTTCAGTCATTTATGAGAAATAGATAATGATTCAATTGATCAATTTGAATAAGTATGATGAACGTTGGTTCTATTCATAGTTTTTCAAGCTCAACACCCTTAAGTGAGGTAACCCCTAGTGCTATTCAGAGCTTATGCTCAACACTCTCAAATGGGCATTACACTAGTGCAATTCAAGACTGTGCTCCACGACTTATGCCCAACATTCAATCATTTATCAGTTGGGGTTACCTATGTGGTCGAGAGCTTACGCTCAACATATCATAGAAGTCAATCATGTATTACCAGAACTTATGTATGGTATAAAACAAAGGCCATCTCAGTATATTAGTGCTTGTGCCCACCACATAATGAAAATCGACCCAGTACATCTGGGCTTATGCCCAGTACATAAAAATAATCCGTGTCCATCAAGGCTTATGCTCAATATATATAAAAACAATTAAATCATGTGCATTGGGGCTTAGACTGAGTATATGTAACAAAAGTAAAACATGTGCATTGGGGTTTACGCCCACTATCTATATAATAAAAATAAATAATGTGCATTGGAGCTTACGCCCAATATATAATATAATCATAGTCAAAGTTTCGAGATATTACAACAACATTTTTTTTAAATACTGTGATAGCAAATACGTTTCTGAGCTTCCCCTCTCCATCGTAGCTGCACATCAAATGACTATGGGAAAGAAAAAAATAAATATGCATTGAAGAAACCCTAATGAAACACAAGGAGCTTGTCTTCTTGTCCTTTCTGAGAGAAGGCCAAAGCTCCGCTCCTAAATAATAGATGTTCGTTTCAATAAGGGTAAGGGGGGCATTTTTCGAGCAAGTGCTTTAGGCAACACCTTTCAATTTAACATTCACTTAACACTATACCAATCTTCTTTTTCACTGACCGAAATAGGAAACACCTTTGAATTTAACACTATACCAAGCTTCTCTTTCACCTACCGAAAGATGTTCGAAGTTATTTTTTAATGGCATTTTTCTCTTCTTGCCTTGATAGACTTATTGGGCCAGGAGCATTGATTCTTTGATACACACTCTAGAGGAAAGGACTTGCTCTGAAACAAAGGGTACAAAATTCAAAACCCAAAACCATATAAATAAATTTAAATTTGTCTTGAATATAGTCAGAATCAAGAGCCACTTGGTAGTTTACCTTCCCCCTAACTTCGAACTATGATAGTGTAATATCCCTCTTTTACCCCCTTTCTATTCTTTGTAGGTGTAAATGTTATTGTACTTGTTTGCTGGTGAGGATCTCAAGGACAAGGCCCCACCAGTAAACGTTGTAAGCTAAGTAATTTAAATTGTGAATGGTAGACGTAGGAGACTCAACTCATATTGCACCCTAACGTTGACGGCGTGAATCCTCTCAGGAGGAAGAGGTGAATGGATTGGAAGCCATGACTTGATGACATATGTTATCTTGTTGTCGCAAGCACTTGATTGAATGGTAACGTTCACCAAAGGATACTGAGTTGTTTGGGTTTCGGTTAGTCCTTGAAGGGGATGCCGAAGTTACCCTTAACTGTCGAGAGGCAATAAAAGTATCCTAAGACCTAAAACTTAACACTAGGTTAATCTATGCTAAAAGCTCTTAAGTAAAACTAAGAAAATTCTACGGATGTCCTTGACATTTTAGTCTCGACAGAGGACGTCAAGGATTTTCTTCATAGAAACCCACTACCTAGTTATTTAGCATATGCGAAGCTATTTTGATATGTATTATTAGTTATAATAATAATTGGTAATTATATAAACTAATACATTGAAATGCAAAGAGAAACTATCTATATATATATGGAAACTCTTGCATGTGAGTTTTATCACTTGGATAAATATTATTAGTTGTAATAATATTTTGTAATGCAAAGAGAAACATTGCATATATATAGGAAATATTATTTGTGATAATTAATCTTATAAGCAAGGCATAAATATATATCAAGGGAAATGTAATTACATACATTACCTTGTAATATAATGATAATCCCATTTGACTATATAGAGATGTCCATATAGCTTGGTAATCATAAAGAAAGGAACATAGTTTTTAAGTGGTCCTTGAGAGAAGAGATAAATAGTTATAATTATAGGGAATATGATTTAAAGATCATTAATGATCATCATTTACTAATTACATTACTATTT
This sequence comes from Larix kaempferi, assembly GCA_027924585.1. Lineage (NCBI taxonomy): Eukaryota > Viridiplantae > Streptophyta > Pinopsida > Pinales > Pinaceae > Larix > Larix kaempferi. Next base: position 23,049,462 of record BSBM01001023.1, read on the forward strand.
ATAGTTATGTATATAAACAACACAGGTTAAGGAGATAGGTTTTTGTAAATTATATTATTGCTTTGTAGTCATATTTATGAAGTACTATATTTATGAATTATTTTTTATTAAGTTTCTAAAGAAAGTTTATTATTATATTAGTTTATCTCTTTATTAAATGTATGTGCGTTATACTTCTTGGTAGAAAATATTATTTACTAGCATGAAATTACTTCTTCTTTAGGGTAGTAAGAGATTAAGTTTTTAAAGAAACGGTTTATTATTATATTAGTTTCTCTCTTTATTAAATGTATGTGTGTTATACTTCTTGCTAGAAAATACTATTTTCTAGCATGTAATTACTTTTTCTTTAGGGTTTCGTGGAGAATATTATTTGTTAGCTAGTAATTACTTCGTCTTTATGACTTCCTCAAGAGTAATTTATTAATTACGGCTGGTAATTACTTCTTCTTTTATGGCTGCCTTAGGCATGAAGGAGGGGAGTTTTTTTCTCAGAGTCTTTAATGCCCTTAGGTTTCCATTTGGAGAGCATGTCGAGATGCTTGAAGGAGTTATTTAATTTCTGATTTTGTATGTTATTGTTAATTTCTGATTTTGTATGTTATTGCTTGCTCATTTGGAGAGCATGCCGAGATGCTTGAAGAGGGTGGTTCTGTTTTCTTTAGGCATTACCTTGATTTCCATTCTAGGCTATGCATCTACATGAGTACCTACGTTTTTACTCCCTGGTAGTAATGGTAGTAATGTGCAGAGTTTATACAATTTTTTGAGTGGTAATTATATATGGGATTGCATGCTGAAGCTTATGTTTGTGTGCATGCCTGGTGTGAACTTGTTTTCATAAGATATATATATATATATATATATATATACACAGAAATGAATTAGTATATATATACTAATTCATTTCTGAATGCTTGTGTATATGATTTAAGTAGAAATCGTGGGCTTGCTATAGCAGGCATGATTGTATTTTAAAATAATCATTTAATTTGATCCCTGTGCGTTTGCTATTTGTTTTGCATATATATTTGTTGGGCAGTGATTGAGGTTGTTCCGTGTGCTCTATTAAATAGATTATATATAATTGCATATTAGTGGATGGATGGCACAAACGCCATGGATTAGATCCTAGTATACATTTTCCTTTGGGAGTATATATGAAGAGATTGTAGGATAGTTTATTCCTATGTTTTTATTATTTATTGTTGGAATTCCCTCGGTATTAATGTGCATATTTTTCGAGAGGGAGGAATGCTATTTTCGAAAACCCTGTTATGATATGCTTTCGGGAAGGGAAGGCTTGAAAGCTCGATCCCAAAGCTTAGTTCTTCTTATGAGTATGGAAAGTCTGTTAATGTATATATTTATGCTGAGTGTATCCTTTGCAAAAGGTTCAGAGCCTACGGGGCAAGGATCCCCGTTGGTTATATTATATATGCTAAATTTCATAATATAAATGCTGATGTACATATTGCGCACGGATTGAAGGATCCATGTTCACCTTCCAAACTCTTATGTTACATATTAGCTTACTGATTCGTTGATTGAATGAATGCACATGGGTAGGAGATTGACCCCTTCCCTCTTTTATTTCATTAATATAATAGAATACCATTGAAGGTTTGCGTAGGGACAGGGAAATCGATCCATGTCCTTTTTTATTTCATTGATTGAGTTTGCAATTTGGTTTCCATTTGGGTTTTTGCACAGAGATTGGGGATATCTACTATCTAGTTATGCTCCACCAATGTTATGATTACCAATAGATTTGCATTATTTTTCTAATTGCAGGCATTGGGAGGTTTCTCCCTGTATGATGTTGGTTTCATATTTTAATATCGCAAGCATGTTTCCAAGTGCATATTCCACAGATGTTTGGGGAAAGGACGACTAGTAATACACCATCCGTGTTCCCTCTTTCAGGGCATAAACTTATGCTTATGCAGGTTCAGGATCTGTTAGTGTAATGCTCTTTATATTATGCAAGTTAGAGAATCCCTACAATGCCTTTGAGATAGATGGCTAATTGTTTTGGAAAGTGCTCTTGGTGAGAGGCTTGAGAAAGTAGAAAATATTGCACACACTGTGTCGCAGATTGTACTCTTCTATTTGTGATGAATAAATATGTGACATTTCCTTGGTGGACGTAGACCAAAGAGTTGGGTGAACTACATATACAGGTCTCCTTCTCATGTGTACTTGATGTGTTTTAATTTACTTTAGAATTTTGATTTAAATTGATAAGTTGTTTTATCTAAATGCATGCTATATGTCTATTTCGTAAGTTAAATGCGATGGGTTACTCGTGGTGGTTTTAATGGCATAATGATCATGAGAATTATTCAGGGTTTACCCTCTTGTATTGTTATGTACTAATTTGTTAAGACTCGAATAATGATGATGTTTAGATGAATATGGCTAATATTGCTTAATGTGTAAAGTGTTATGGAATGAGGTAAATGCAATGATTGAACAAGTGTTATATGCAATACTAATTGTGAATGGAGTACATATATGACCTCGTATATAAAATGACTAATACCTTGATTGTTGATATAGAGGAAAAATTTTACACCTCGTTCCTTACAAGAGAAAGCGATGATATGGGTATGTTACAAAGTGGTATTAGAGTTGAAGTTTCAGCATTAGGGCCTATGTGGGATCAGCATGAGGTATGGAAATATAAAGTAAGCTAACACTACCATGTTTCATTCTTCATTATACTAGTAAAATGTACTCTGATATAGTGCTCAAGGAGTAGCATTCTCCTATTAAGATTGTACGGCCTCTTGGATAAATGATAGAGATACAATCGCACACTTAATTGAAAGGAATTTATGGAATGCATGATAAATTTGTGCTATCCTAAAGTAGTAATTTTTTTTTGTTATTATGTATTTTGTCAAGATAGTAGACTGCGAATCCTTTTTTTTTTGCATATTTATCATATGTAGGGAAATGTTTTTTTTAAGAGTATGCTTATCTTGGATGACTAATAAATTGGTTGATTGTATCAAGATCAAGAGAAATGTTTCGGTCCATCTTTCTTGTATAAATGAAAATATGGAATTATATGGTGAGGTACGTTATCACCTTGACCAACAAATTTGTGGATTAAAGCTGGGTGATGTTTTGGTATTATGTACTATGTGGATGCATAAGAAATGGAATTTCGATTATGATTTAACCCTTGATACATTCAAGAAGGAATGAAAAATTTCTCTAGAATCTCTTTGATATATATATATAGAGAGAGAGATGTTTATCTGCAGAAATTGTTTTACAATAATCTTGTAAATGTATAAAGACGCAAGTTGAAAGCAATGGAATGATGATAGAATGACCATTTAAATTATTGAAGAGGTTGTAGACTTATTAGGGGGATAAGCTATTATACCTCATAATAAATCAAAGTTAATGAAAAGAGAACAATCAATGTTGTGCTAACATTGCAGCTTATGATCGCAATATTGTCATTATCTACATGACTTGTTGAAAGACAAAAGGCATGATGCATATTCTGCATAAATTATGGTTAGCATAGTGAAGGACTCACAGGGATATATACTGAGAGCATGAGTAAGATAAGTAAATAGGTAAACCTATTATTTATCCAATTATGTCGCATATTGTGGCGACTCGTGGAATTTTGAGATAAAGTTGCAAAGAACTATGATTTGTTATGTCATACAAAAATATTATTGTGTTTTTGTGATTGACACTTGAACTCCATGAGGATTTAGCTAATATACCTATTTGGTTGATGTGTGCGAGGAATTGATCGCACGAAGTAAGGGATTGGCATTCCAGAACCAAGTTAATCAATGGCAAGAGGATCGCTAAAACCAAAGGGATTTCCAAAAAGGCACTAAGAGAGTGTGAAAAGAGAATTGAAGATCTTCAGAGCATCAAGAGCAATTAAAAGATAACTCTACACATAATAAAAAAACCTCATCCTAATAAGATAAGTTGGAGGGGGAGGGAGGTTCCCTGCAAATTAAAATAAAGCTAACATAAAATAAAGCTAAATTAAATAAAAATCTAACCAATGAAAAGGAACGAAGAAGAGAAGGTTAAGTTTGGAGCACAGACTTGAATCATAACAATCATAGCTATATATGGATTGAACACGAGAAGTGTTCTGGTAGGATTACTACCAATTTATTGAAGGAGGAATTGGACACGAGAAGTGTTATGGTAGGAGCACTACCATTTGCATGCAATTCCTTGTGAGGCAATGAAACACGAGATGTTTTTAGGTAGGAGTACTACCAGAATGCAGGAGCACTGCGATACCCTATGAGGGTGTGTAAATGTTGATTCTAGGATTAAGAGAGTTAAAAGTCCCTTGGCCACTCTAGGAAACTCACATATGCCAAGGGAGTGTTGGGGTTGTTCGCTGTAATTATAAGTTTTCCTGGACTCAAGCGATAAGGCTTGAGGGGAAAACGATTTCCTGGACAGAAGCGATAGGCTTGAGGGGAATAAGAAATTTCTTGGATTGAAGCAAGAGGCTTGAGGGGAAAAAGAAATTTCCTGGACACAAGTGAGAGGCTTGAGGGGAAAAAGAAATTTTCTAGACTGAAGCGAGAAGGCTTGAGGGGCAAACGATTTCCTGGGCTCAAGCGAGAGGCTTAAGGGGAAAAATAAATTTCCTGGACTCAAGCGAGAGGCTTGAAGGGAAAAAAAAAATTGTGGACACAAGAGAGAGGATTGAGGGGAAAGAAAAATTTCCTAGACTCAAGCGAGAAGGCTTGAGGAGAATGAGAAAATAGTTCCTGGTCTCATGCGAGAAGGCTTGAGGGGAACAAGAAAATAGTTCATGGTCTCAAGCAAGAAGGCTTGAGGGGAACGAGAAAAGAGTTCATGGTCTCAAGCGAGAAGGCTTGAGGGGAATAGGAAAAGAGTTCTTGGTCTCAAGCGAGAGGGCTTAAGGGGGGGGGAACAGTTTTTCCTAAAGCACATAAACTATTGTGTGATGTGTTGAGATGGCGCACCGGGAAGTGTTTCCTACTATGCATGCACGAGTTATGCACACATTCTTATGTTATGAACTTGTATACTTAAATTATTCAAAATTATGTTGAAATATGCATGTGCTATGTATGTCTTGGGCATTAATAATATTCTTTAGAAGAAAAATCAAGTAGATGAAGACTAAAGGTACATAAAAGAAGTGCCATGACTAGAACTTGAAAAATATTATCTTAGATCAGGATTTTATCTATGACTCACAAATCTGCAGGGGCAAGAAATTACCAAGAAGATATTAGTAAGAAAACCAAACTCTGAAAATGGTTTCCAGGAAAAGGCCACAAAACGGAAAATGATTACTTATGTTCTAATTGATTTTTGGCAAAATTACCTGTATGCATATATTTACAATAAGATGATGGAAAAACAACTTGTGTTGTCTGTAAAAAGTACAAGCTATGAACGACATCAACTTGACGAGATCATGAAAAGTTTAAAGGCAAGCAAAAGATGACAAAAGAATATTGTACAAATGAACCCAAGAGTGGGAAACCATTGGTTGGACCACATGAAGACCGAGGATAGTGTTATTCTTAAGCGGAGGAGGATGTAATATCCCTCTTTTACCCCCTTTCTATTCTTTGTAGGTGTAAATGTTATTGTACTTGTTTTTTGGTGAAGAGATCAAGGCCAAGGCCCCACCAGTAAACGTTGTAAGCTAAGTAATTTAAATTGTGAATGGTAGACGTAGGAGACTCGGCTCATATTGCAACCTAATGTTGATGGTACAAATCCTCTGAGGAGGAAGAGGTGAATGGCTTGGAAGCCATGACTTGATGACATATGTTATCTTGTTGTCACAAGCACTTGAGTGAACGGTAACGTTCACCGAAGGTTACTGAGTTGTTTGGGTTTCAGTTAGTCTTTGAAGGGGATGCCGAAGTTACCCTTAACTATCGAGAGGCACTAAAAGTATCCTAAGACCTAAAACTTAACACTAAGTTAATCTATGCTAAAAGATGTTAAGTAAAACTAAGAAAATCCTACAGATGTCCTTGAAATTCTAGTCGGAGCAGAGGACGTCAAGGGTTTTCTTCATAGAAACCCACTACCTAACTATTTAGTATAAGTGAAGCTATTTTTATAATTATTATTAGTTATAATAATAATTGGTAATTATATACACTAATACATTGAAATGCAAAGAAAAACTATATATATATATATATATAGAAACTCTTGCATGTGAGTTTTATCACTTGAATAAATATTATTAGTTGTAATAATATTTTGTAATGCAAAGAAAAACATTGCATATATATATGAAATATTATTTATGATAATTATTCTTATAAGCAAGACATAAATATATATTAAGGGGAATATAATTACAAACATTACCTTGCAATATAATGGTAATGCCATTTGACTATATAGAGATGTCCATATAGCTTGGTAATCATAAAGAAAGGAAAAAGGCTTTCAAGTGGTACTTGAGAGAAGAAATAAATAGCTATAATTATGGGAAGTATGATTTAAAGATCATTAACGATCATCATTTACTAATTACATTACTATTTGTAATTATGTATATAAACAACACACGCTAAGGAGATACGTTTTTGTAAATTATATTATTGCTTTGTAATCATATTTATGAAGTACTATATTTATGAATTATTTTTTATAATACACGTGTATATAGAATGAAATACCTTTATAGTGGAGAAAAGTTAGCCATATACAAACGGTTTATTATTATATTAGTTTATCTCTTTATTAAATGTATGTGAGTTATATTTTTGGGTAGAAAATATTATTTACTAGTATGTAATTACTTCTTCTTTAGGGTTTCCTTGAGAATATTATTTGCTAGCTCATAATTACTTCTTCTTTATGGCTTTCTCGAGAGTAATTTATTAATTACTAGGTGGTAATTACTTCTTCTTTTATGGCTCCCTTGCACATGAAGGAGTTATTTAATTTCAGGAGTTATTTAATTTCTGATTTTGTATGTTATTGCTTGCTCATTTGGAGAGCATGCACAGAGGATTGGAGGAGGTATTTAATTTCTGATTTTGTATGTTATTGCTTGCTCATTTGGAGAGCAGGCGTAGAGGCTTGGAGGAGCTATTTAATTTCTGATTGATTTTGTATGTTATTGCTTGCTCATTTGGAGAGCATGCACAGAGGTTTGGAGGAGGTATTTAATTTCTAATTTTGTATGTTATTGCTTGCTCATTTGGAGAGCATGCGTAGAGGCTTGGAGGAGGTATTTAATTTCTGATTTTGTATGTTATTGCTTGCTCCTTTGGAGATCATGGGAAGATGCTTGAAGGGAGGTATTTAATTTCTGATTTTATATATATTATTTGCTTGCTCATTTGGAGGGCATGCCAAGATGCTTGAAGAAAGTGGTTCTCTTTTCTTTAGGCATTACCTTGATGTCCATTCTAGGTTATACATCTCCATGAGTACCTACGTTTTTACTCCCTGGTAGTAATGGTAGTAATGTGCAGAGTTGATACAATTTTCTGAGTGGTAATTATATATGGGATTGGATGCTGAAGCTTATGTTTGTGTGCATGCCCTGTTTGAACTTGTTTTCATAAGCTAGCTATATATATATATATATATTCTATGCTAATTCATTTTGGATTGCTTGTGTATACTATTTAGGAAGAAATCGTGGGCTTGCTGTACTAGGCATGATTGTATTTTAATATCATCATTTAATTTATAAATGTTAGATTATATTGACGCTATTTCTTGTTGATTGAATGTACTATGGGAGAATATCCATGTGCATGTATTATATATATATATATATTGTAGGGAGAATATCCCTACAAGTTTGCTATTTTTTTTGCATATATATTTCGAGAATCTCTTTGATATATAGAGAGAGAGAGAGAGATGTTTATATGCAGAAATTGTTTTACAATAAACTTGTAAATGTATAAAGACGCAAGTTGAAAGCAGTGGAATGGTGATAGAATGACCGTTTAAAATATTGAAGAGGTTGTAGACTTATCAGGGGATAAGATACTATACCTCATAATAAATCAAATTTAATGAAAATAGAACAATCAATGTTGTGCTAACATTGCAGCTTATGATAGCAAAATTGTTGTTATCTTCATGACTTGTTGAAAGACAAAAGGCATGATGCATATTTTGCATAAATTATGGTTAGCATAGTGAAGGACTCACAAGGATATATACTGAGAGCCTGAGTAAGATAAGTATAATAAAAAAAAACCCTCATCCTAATAAGATAAGCAAGAGGGGGAGGGAGGCGCCCTACAAATTAAAATAAAGCTAACTTAAATAAAAATCGAAACAATGAAAAGGAACGAAGAAGAGAAGGCTAAGTTTGGAGCACACACTTGAATCATACATAACAACCACAACCGAATATGGATTGAACACGAGAAGTGTTTTTGCAAGAGTACTACCAATTTATTGAAGGAGGAATTAGACATGAGAAGTGTTATTGTAGGAGCACTACCATTTGCTTGCAATGCCCTCTTAGGTAGTGAAACACAAGATGTGTTTAGGTAGGAGTACTACCAGATTGCAGGAGCACTGCAATACCCTATGAGGGTGTGTAAAGGTTGATTCCGGGATTAAGAGACTTAAAAGTTCCCTGGCCACTCCAGGAAACTCACGGATGCTCACTGAGTGTTGGGGTTGTTTGCTGTGATCATAAGTTTTCTTGGACTCAAGCGAGAAGGTTTGAGTGGAAAACAATTTCCTGGACTCAAGTGATAGGCTTTAGCGGAAAAAAATTTCCTGGACTCAAGGGAGAGGCTTGAGGGGAAAAATAAATTTCCTCGACACAAGCAAGAGGCTTGAGGGGAAAAAGAAATTTCCTGGACTCAAGTGAGAAGGCTTGAGGGGAAAACGATTTCCTAGACTCAAGCGAGAGGCTTGAGGGGTAAAATAAATTTCGTGGACTCAAGCGAGAGGCTTGAGGGTAAAAAGAAATTTCCTGGACACAAGAGAGAGGCTTGAGGGGAAAAAGCAATTTCGTGGACTCAAGCGAGAAGGATTGAGGAGAACGAGAAAAGAGTTCGTGTTTATGAAAGACATAATATTTACCACCTAATCCTAAGCTCTAAAGTCTCTAGTTTAGGTCTCATATTTACTTTTTACTTTGTATTATTCTTTCTTGTTTTCTTTGTATTATTTTGTTAATCTCCCTCTCGACACAATTATTAACATTGTCATATCTCATTTTATTTAGTATTGTAAATCAAATTAATATCTCTCCTTACTCCAAAAAGATAATTTTGTTTATGTATAGATTTAAATTGTTAAATTTTGTATATGTTTTTTTGGTTATAATCATATATAGATTATTCTAAACTAATTAGAGAATATTAGTATTTTAATGACATTATAAGAATGGGTTTTGCTCCTCACAAACAATATTTTTTAGCAGGAGCATTATCTTTTAATATTTTGGATATATTCTTTTGTTTTCCAAAATGTACTTTCATTACAAATTTTGATAACAACATATGAAACATTTATAAAATAATGTTATTTCTACTAATTGTCCTCTTGGTCATGGTATTAGCCGCATTTGTAATGCTGAGAAGTTAATGGTATATATATTAGTTCTAGTCTTCATCATGATATTAACAACCTATATGTAATGTCCAAAAAATCATTGTGTATCAACTAGTTCTTCCATTAATCTCTTTAATGAAAGAGAACCTATATGTAATGTCCAAAAAATAATAATTGTGTATTAACTAGTTCTTCCATTAATATGTTTAATGAAAGAGATCTAGTTCAATTGGTGATCATAATTAGGAAGTTATGGAGGAGGATTCGATACTAGCATGTTCCAACCATGCAAATTCATAGTTACAGAATGTGACATTATCAAATAAATTAAGAAATGAAAATGTAGAGAAGTATTTTATTTTATTTTGATTTTTTTATTGAATGGTAGAAAATTAAAGCAATAATCATTCCCCTTACAATGTATTGATAATCCTTCATTCATTATTCATTTCATCCTTCACAAACAACACCATAAATCACTGAGGATTGTACAACCTAAAATATCTCTCTTTTTATGATGGGTAGTTATGAGGGACAGATGGGTAATTATCACGAGGCATTCATTGGCTAGACAAAAATGTATGTAAACCTATTTGGCTAGCCACCCTCACCCTCCCATTGTTTCCCATAATTACCTAAGCGGAGTTTAGATTTTAGGTTTTAAAAATAATCATGTTTTTTTTAAATCTGTTGGCATTGCACATTTGTCCTTGATCAACAAGAGGCATCATCCTTGCTACAAAGTCATTGTGCATTTTTAAGCCTTCAAAAATATCTCATTATGTGCCATTGTTTTTCTTTCAACATTTTTCAATCTCATGTTGTATAGGTAAACAATTTTTGAATTACTTTATTGGATGCTAGTATTTTTTCTTCCGCACAATCACCCCAAAATTGGTGATCTCCAACTTTTGGATTCAACTTCAATGTGTCCTCTAGCCAGATTCTAGAAGTAGTGTGGAATGCCATTTGTTGGCTTCTTCATTTCTTGGAAGCATTAAACATCATGGAAAAGCATATCCATTTCCTAAATGATGATGGTTTGGAACAAGGGGCTTTTTTGAGAGAGCTCACACTCTCCTAGCCTATCAATGCTTTGAGGTCATTATGTTCTTGTAATTTTTTTGTGTGGACCATTGTTACCGAACTTTGATTTTTTTTGTTAGAGCTTACTAATAACTACTTGATTATTGCACTTGAAAACTATTGGACATTCCTTGTTGCTACTACCACATATATGATTGGATGACAAAAATATGGAAATTTCATGATTTCATATCCAACTTTGTAAAACAATTTACACCCTTGAAACTATATGTAACATACCTCAAAATTCGAGTTAATAAAAACTGTTCAACTTAAGAACATCACCTCCTAGTTTACCTTCATGGAAAATTATGATGAAATGGTAATCAATACACTTCATTATGAATACAGGAAAATTATGATGAAATGGTAGTCAACACCACTGAGATTCTCTTCCTTGAGTCTAGTATATAATTGGACACAATTATTCTTAATACTTGTGAGTTCTTTCTTCACTATATTATATAGATACAAAACCAATTCTCATTGATATTAACCCTTATGCTTCTTTAAACAACACATTATTCTTTTTGATATCAAAAACTTTTACATTAATCTATTTGATAACAAAGACCCCTATCTCTTTAAACAACACATCATTCTCTTTGATGTCATACACTTTTGCTTCTTTAATAACATAATATTCTCATTAATATCAAACACTTTTACATGCTAAGACGAACCACAAGAATTAAGCATCTAAAACATAATATTCTCATTAATATCGAACACTTTTACATGCTAAGAGGAACGATAAGAATTAAGCATCTAGATCCATCCGGAAAGATATCAAACAAAGGCACCATCAAAATTTCACATACCAAAGACACATCAAAATTACACATGCAAAAAATGACATAAAAAGTACACATACAAAAAAACAGATATACAAGTGGTTCACCCGAACTTTACGGGCTACATCCACCAAGGATATTCCATCTTTATTTATAGGTATCAATACGGTTTACAACTTACAACATTTCAATTCTTCCTTCACAAGCTTATTCCTCTAAACTACTACTTAGCTTGAACCGTCATGGAGGTTTATCAAAGTCAGATGTGGTGTTCATGTGGTACTCAGTTCACTTGTACTAAATAAGTATAATTTTATTCAACCTTAGTGTAACAACAAAGTTATGGATAATATATTTGAATTTTCCCTTTATGTTATTACTCATGGCAATTTCCCTACATACAAATTTATAGATTAATATATAATTACGGATCCTCTCTATCGTCTTCACCTTAAGACCTTCCATGACGGAGGATAATGACACAAATTAGAGTGAAGTTGTCGATCTTTTAAAGGTAACCTATAAAAGTAGTGATAATGTTTCTAAAAGGGGCCACGGACAAAACCTATGAGATAAAAGCAATGACATTTTTTGAAATAGTAAATAAGTCCCTCAAAACTTGGTCAATACTTTACTTAACATTTTCAAAGCAGCAAGGAGACCTCAACGGAAAACAACCCTACGGCACATACCAAAAAAAAATAGCAAAAACTCAACCGAAACCTAATCGATTTCCAAGTTTTCTTCCATTCAGAGGTCGCCCGCCCAAATGTGCACTGCAATAATTAGAATCGCGTTGACACAGTAAAACTGGAGATGCATAAGTTTACGTAGCAAGGATTGACTCAGAACTTTTTCCCAAGGGTTAACTCAGCATTTGCCAGGAGTCCTTCATTTATTGATTACCTATTCGAATTACCAAAATTTTGGGTCCACTGCACCGTATTGCTATGCGACTCCCTAGAAAGGGCGTCTATCTATCAAAATGACACCATACTGAACTCAAGACAAAATAACCCAATGTTGATCAAGGACCATCTTTACGGAAAACCCTATTCCAGAGTTCTGAGATATTTCTCTATTTAACATACGACAGACCCTAACCAAGAAGGCAATTTCAGCAATAAAACAAAACATCTAGAAAAATAGATCTACGATCACAGCCTAACTATAATCATCTGGAAGTAATACGATGTCAACATAACAATGATCTGGAAAGGGATCTACTGTCTTAGCCTAACAATAATCCTCCGGAAAGGAAAGGCGATTTCAGCATAAACAATCTGGAAGCCAAAGAAAACGCGTTCATCAATGCAGCACTTACTGTCTGGAAGCAAACATGCAATTGCCCATTACAGTAATAAAATCTGGAAGACAAAAACGCATTCATCAGTAAGCTAACCTTCTCTAAACAAGGTTTGAACTCTACAATAGCATATTGCAGATCGGTTATCTCTTAACGCAGAGATCCTGGTGTTTATGCGGAGGTCAACCAAGTTAACTCGATCTAAGCCATTCTTTACCAGGTATAAGCTTCTAATTTAGAAAACTCGCTAAACTTCATACGCGAAAGAAAATGGATAGGCATGCAGTACTGGTCTATCGAGCAGTTACTCGAAAGGCCGCATAATCCGCGGTGCCAAAACCTACAGGGATTAATTATTAAGCATAGCGTGAATAGGTATTCTATCCAAGGTATCTCGACAGGATATAAAAAATCATTTCTAACTACACCATTCCAAACCATAAGCAGGGATCGCTCCCATCAATTATTACAGAGCTCTCGCCATTTCGAATACCACCCACCAAATCCAAGCAGAGGTTACAATGACATAAGGTATATACAGATCTATTGCAATTGTCAATTTTAACACATAAAATACAGCAAAATTAATGCGATCGGGATCTGTGTCTTAAGATGTATCCGCCGATGATTCTCATTACACTGTCAATTAACACACATAATACATAAGATTACTGCGTTTTCAATTGACATATAAGGTATAAGTGGAACATATATATAGATAGATAAAATTAATTGATCTATCGGCCGACCTTAAAACTTAACATCTCATGCCATGGACTTCTCTCCCTTCCCTAAAGGGTTAAGTACTTATTGATGGCAGGAAAGGAAAATCATGTTCTTAGTAATATTTAGCCAAATGATATAACAATACACTTATGTATCATTAATGGGGCCTTGGCCTTGAGCTCCTCACAAGACTATTTACATATTTACATTCTATATTTACAAAAATAATAATAATAATTGTAATGAGGGTCAAATTGAAGGAGTGTTACAGTATATATTCAAGAAGACCATCTATTTATTATATTGGATACTAATTCTCGATCATCATTTTGTTCAATGCTTTATAATAATGTACATATCAATGTAAAATCAATATTGTTGCATGTTGACCAACTCCACCTAATGTCTCTCATATCCAAGATTTTTGAAATTTACTCATTACTTCATCAATCTATAAACCTTTAATCACTACTTCATTGATCGATAGAGATAAAATCAGAGCTGATATGAACTAGGCTTTCGTTTCTAGTGCCACTCAAGGGGACATGACCTTCCATTAACCACCGTGACCTTCCAAATGATTGACCACCCAAATTCATGGTAATTACAAGCAAGTGTGCCAAGAGATGGAGACCAACCCACATAGATCCCAGGAAATATTTAAATGAAATAAATTCATAACTACAAATGAAATAAATTCCAAACCACATGGAGGAAATCCAAGGAATATTTAAAAAATAATTTAAAACTAAAGGAGCATAAATTCATCATAAAAGCTGATCTATTTGAAGGTTCTAGGTTGTAAGCATCTAGCCACTTTGGGTGCAAAAGTATTAAGAAAAAGAAACAAGAACTTAAACAAGTGTAATTATGTTTCCTATTTTTAAAATCAAAACCATATTTACATCCAATAAAAACTTAAACAAGTGTAAATATAATAGTTCTACATGTAAATAATCATACAAAAATATTTACAACTTTTCATAACCAACATAAATAAAATATTTAAAAATTTTCATAACAAACATAAATCTTAAGAAATATAAATGAAATAAATTCATAACCACTAATAAAAAAAATTCCAAACCACATGAAAGATAATATCCAACAAGAATATTTTAAAAACTTCTTAACAAACATAGATCCAAACTTCCGAAACAAACATAAATCCAAACATTAATCCCAACATAGATTCAGAGAGTTATAAATCCAAACATAGATACCGGGAATTATAAATCCAAACTTCCCAAACCAACATAAATTCCAGGAATTATAAATCCAAACATAGATCCAGGGAATCATAAATCCAGACATAGATCAAGATATTTATAAAGACATAGATCTTATTTATAAATCTCCGGAAAAAATTCAGAACCACAAACTAAAAAAATTCAGAACCACATGAAGGAAGTCCAACATGAACAAGAACCTTGAAACAAAACTCAACATTATGCTTCAGTTCACCACTGGATTAGAGTTCATACGTGCAGATCCACACCCGAGTGAGAGGAAGGTTATCATGATTCCTGTTTCAAACAATAATTATAATGTTTTTCAGTTTAGTTGTATTTCTCAGAAAACTTATCTAAATAATAGATATATAATACTAAATAATATTTTCTTTTGTAATAATATAATTCCCACATAGCTTTAAAAAAATAAAAATAGACTGAGGAAATATTGAAATAATCCACAGTTGTCCCATTTTTTTCTTTGAAGCAAGAAAACAATCAAACTGTTAGTTTAACTATAGATATTCAAATAATATGCTTATCAAATCAATGAACCAGCTACGAGAGAAGAGAGAGGGTTCCCTTACCCTATGGATATCCTTTCCAAATGTAGTCTGGGTGGGTGTTGGCCCCAGGCACGGGTTTTAGCAGGACACAGTCGGGCGAGTACCTGAGACTTGGATATTCCATCAACATCGTATTCTCCGGCATAGAATCTGGATTTGAAGTTGGAATTACAACATCTTGTATGGTACTGGAACTTGGATTTGAAGTTGGAATTGCAGAATTCTCCATCTCTACCGTCAGAGAATCTGGATTTGAAGTTGGTATTGCAGCATCTTGTATAGGGTCGGCCGGAGTACTGAACTCATGTCGAGGCCCATGCTCGAAAGAGGAAAATGCATTAACACTATCTGCTGCGGCTGGCATATAACTCCTCGACTGCCCATGCTGAATCTGCTGATTATTAGTATTATTCATACTCACTTCTTGGTAATCAGGTATTTGTGTTGGTAGTTGCTGTGCACTAGTGGCTGGCAATGCAAGATCGTTCTTCTCTGGACTCAAGAGCGGACCTAATTGGTGTGCACCCTCCCACGCTACAACCCTAATGTTCGCGTCAGATAAGTCTAAAGAAGAACAACCTTTCTGTACGTTTTTGATATCAGAAGAGTACTGTGGAAAGTTCAAACGAGGAATCGATGCGTCTCCCCTCAAGAATAATGTAGATGTGTCGTACGCAATTGCAGCCATTTCTGCTGTCGGAAACGTTCCAAGATAGACCCGGTTTTTATTAGAAAGCGCCGCAACCCACTTGCTACCACTAATCGACACACCTATGTATTTCTTCAATCCTCCTTCCCTAATTTCGTCATGATGATCTCCAACACCTGTCTGACTAGCCGCTTGTTGGGCTTGTGCACTAACAGGTCTCAAACCACCATCATCAGACATAGGGTTTGCTGGCTCTTCAGTGTAATTTGAGGGTTCAATAGAAAAACCTCCAGCAATAGCACTACGCGGTATATCTCCAGCTCCACCGCCAATGTTAGAATAGCTGTGCCGCGACATATCTCCAGAAGCAATGTTCAACTCGCCGTATATAAAACCCAAAGTATATAAAACCTGTGAAACAAAAGAAAATCGGGTAGACGAAGTGCAAGCTAACTCGCTTCCCTGTGAAACAGAATGGTTGAGAATAGAGACTTGAAGAGAAGGAATGTATGAGTAAAGGCTGTCTTACCTGTGCTTATATATAGAAGGGTTTGCGACCAGGTTATTTTTTTCCGTTCGTTTTGGTCAGAGTTCCGTATAAAATGGACGACCTTAAGGGGCACTTTAATTTCGTTGGGCTCTCGAATCTCGAGTTCTAACTTATTACGATACGACATAGGGGAACTATTGGGCTTCGATGGGCATATACGATTATTTTAATTTTTTTTTTCCATAAAATGTGGAAGGTTAAAATTTCTTAAATGTGCTTTTGGAATAAAGGATGTTTAAGTCATCTGCAAAATTGAAAGATTTATTATTAAATTAATATTAATGTAGATAGTGGGCTCTCGTGTATGTTTATTTATTTTAAAGTGTTCCTATTATATGGTTAATGTTTGGGATAAGTAAAGATTAAGTAATGGGTAATAAGTATTGTCAATGTGGATTTTAAAAAATACCTTTTTTAACATTTTTTTATAAAGTTAAAAGTGGACAAATTTGTTTTTGGATAAGTTAAATTTGAAAGCCGATTCATTAACTTTTTTGAAATTCAAATAATATGATCTTTTTAAAATGGACAAAAAGTCGTAAAGGTAAACGTTTATGGTTAAATTTTTTATTAATAAAGTAAAATTATAACTTTTAATAAAATTCTATTAAATTTGGAAAAAAAAATGGAGACAATAATGGTTGCTTAAGTTTGTCCACTTTTACGTTTCAAAATTCTTTTTCTTCATTAATAAAAATATTTTAATTAAACATTGATAAAAGTGGCGAAAAATCTGGGGTTTTGAGTTTGGGACAAACTAGGGTTTGTTGAGCAAATTCAATGGAAGTGGCTCCTTAGCAACCTAGAATGAAAAAGAGTTTAAGATAATTGGCGTATAATAAAATAAATTTAAAAAATGTTAAACCAAATTTAAATTATCATGTATAAGAAGAGTGCTTATAGCAATTGGCTTATGATTATTTACACCTAAACAAATAAAGGGAAAAGTAGAAAGTAGTTTGATTCATATCATTCACAATTAGAATCGTGCAAAGTAGATCATTTTACAATGGCTACAATAATATGTTGTCTTATTTAATGGTCATGGATGAGGGTTTAAAGAATCTATAAGGTATTATATACTTGAGTATGTTCAGGAGTTATATTAAATGAATTATATTGTAATGTCTTTCAATTTGGTCATGGACCACACTTGCCTAGTTATTTAGACTTGTTCATGTGTATTCACTTAGGTGGTGATTTGGGTTGGTTATTTGTTAAGTCTAATGTCTAAAGTTAGGAATAATACAATATGGGAACAAGTTGGACAAGGAATATGCATAAAGGAGATGGTGGGCCTTAGTTGACTCATCAATTAAGATAAGTCTTCTTGTGGATTGAAATTAATGATAAAATCCTAAGGTTAGCATTCGTAAGTTTGGGAAATATAATTGGTGGAAAAGTCCAAGGAAGTGCAACTCAGAGCAATGTGGACTGGGATATTATTGATGCAAGTTCATTAATGGGTAAGGAAGTGGAGATGAGCCAATTAAATTATTCTTTTCCCAAAAATCGTATTCATGCAAATCCAAATCAAATGGTTGCAAGGCCATGTAATAATTGGGTCAAAACCACTAAGGAGAATCAATAAATGAGCCAAATGACCCACCCTATGATAAACAATAATGATTAATATTTTATTTAAGATAATATGAGAGAAGTTTGACCAATTTGTGGCACCAAGGAAGTTGGTGGGATATTTTAAATGTGGACAAACTCAATCCCCGATTTAAGGAGGTGGAGTAAAAATGTGGACAACTAATCAAGGAAGCGGTAAAACCTCATCTTTGAGTTGGTGGGTGTTCCTCAAAGTAAGGAAAGAGATTGGAAGAGCAAATTAGTGGAGCAATAAGTCTTATTGGAAACAATTTATTAGCTTGGAATATGGTTTTTGGTGTTCTATAGTATTTCCCACTAGTATTGACTAAGTGGACAAATTAGTCTTTCACGTGGTTTTCATTATTCCATGGTATTGGAGCTTAGTATTGGAGATATATCAATATTAAATGGAGAAGTAAGGTACACTCATACAGGTTGTTGATGAAATTTTATTGTATTGGAGTTCCTTAGGGTTCTCTTCGTTTGGGTGATGCTCCCCTTGCAAACCAGGAGGGTGATGGGACCCTCACAAATTGTGTAAGCACTTGAAAAAGTTGGCCAATTCAATTGATGAGGATTTGGACACCTTATTCAACTCATTATGCATAATTATACATGCATTCATTGTAGTTTTAAGGTTCTCTCTAATTCAGATAATTTGGTTCCAATTCTATGTAGTTTCATTCATTCTATTGTAGTGGTTTTGTAGCCAATCTTGATGTAATTCGAGAATGATGTATGTATTTCCCTCTATGAGCCATGGTATCTATGTATGATGTATGCAAACAAAATATGAAGACCTGTTCTTTCTGAAATAAAAGGAGGTCTGCAAATTCTATGTCTTCCTTCCATCTGTCTTTCTACCTATACTCAATGTGTTGGAAATTTTGACTAGTTTTATTGTTTATGCCATATGGTCACTTTTGTAAGTCCAAATATGATTTTGTCAGTTGGTGAAGGTAGGTAAGACGTAATAGGACCCATTAAAACCTCCATATAAAAAATTATTTTGGCTTTGATTCCATTTGGAGACATTTGGAAATCACCTTACTGTGTAGTTCTCAATTGTCAAACTTTTCCCAAATCCATCCAAACCACAAAATAACCTTCAAATATCTGAACCAAGTGTCTACTACTGCATATAGGACTATAAAAAATTCTAGATACATCCGGTAAAGCACCAAGAGTGTTTGGTTTCCACATAAGTTCTGGGGACTAAAACAACGTGGTGTTAGGACAATCCCACATGTGACGTACCCAAATAATTTTCCCACCGTAGTATGTATGGATTCTAAAACACTATAATCATTTTTTTTCATACCTATATATTCCCACTACAAACCATATCCTCGTGTTTGTTCGGATCCAATTGAACTACTCTATTTCCTAGTCTAGGATTCATGATTGTCTCTTGGATTCAAATTGCCAATTTTGAGCTACTTATAGTGTGGGTCAAGGTTTCATGTAAAGTTTTTGACCAAAGTACTGAATCATACCTTCATAAATTAGAGGTCCAATCATTCATAACAGATCCAAACTTTGACTTCCAATCATTCCTCTTAAGTTGCACTCTCTCCCAAACCGTCTTTGAGTGTTTTGAGTGAAGTAAATCACCTAGTTTTGGGAATTTCGATTCTCTAAAGCTGTGGGTGAGATGATATCTATGATTTTCGAAATTAGGGATACTATGGTGGTATCATAGCATTTTCCTCTGCACCCATGGAATATAATCTCTCAGTTGAAGAAGATTTGCAGACATGTCTTGGTATGAAGATGAAGACTACGAATGGTATGAAAAGGAAGACTCTGTTTTTTATTATGAAGAGATAGCATCCTGTTCATATGATGATGTGATATATGTTGATAGTTGACTACATGTGGTGCATGAGAATGGCATGTGTCATGCTATATATAGATATGTTAGAATGCATGATCCACCAAGTCTTAAGAAGATAGAAAGTTGCCACCGGGAGTATCTAGGTTTGAGAAGGGATATTCATGCAAACCTCTCTTTGAAATAATATTTGGTCAATAATGCGTGCAAAAAAGTGGAGTGAAAATTGCAATCAGATGTAGCATGTTCCATGGTCAGATATCATCCTTTGGAGGAGCACGAAAGGAGTAAAAATTATCCTACTTGTGAAAAGAGAAACACAATATCTGAAGCTTCATTAGATGCATGTGCTTCTTACCTGATGAGAATTTTCGTATATTCTTCAAATAGAGGCTCCAAAGATCTTTATCCTAAGGAAACGAAGGGGCATGATGCATCAGCTTGCTTGAAGGAGCACAAACAAAGTACCATTCCACCATCAAAGGAGAAGAGAAGAAATCTTTCAAACGAAGAACCATGTGGTACCTCCAGTGAATGCATTGAGCCGAAAGAAGAAAAAATCAAGTTAGGGTTTGAAGGTAAATTTTATTTTTGTAGTTGAAATGTTTTCCTGAATCAATCTAAAGAATTCCCCATCTCATGTGATGAAAATGATAACATAGATTTTTCTAATGCTAATGTGGATGTTAATGATGAATGTGATGGTGTGGATGCACACCACAAGCAATTTGATAATGTCATGCATCCCTTTGAGCATGATGAACATCCCACATTACAAGAGATTGCTAACAATGTGGAGAGTGAATCCACTCATGGACACCCAAGCTTTTCTGTTGGTGAGTTCGAGATCACTACAAAGGATATGGAAGATGGGATTGATGGTGGAAAGACATCTTTTGGATCATATCTAAAAGAAGAACAAGGATCAGCTTCCCATTTGCCACTTGGGCTTCATCTTGAAGTTGATCCAATGCATTAGGAACCCATATCAACCCTTCTCTTTACTTTCTTAGTATATTGTTGTTGGATGCATATGCTTTGTAAGTCGTCTTGTAGTATTATATGTTGATCCATAGTTCGTATTAGCCCATAGTATTGGACACATATGCTTTGTTAGTCATCCCGTAGTATTATATGTTCCATGGTATCGATGCCTAGACTTAGTATATAAGTTTGTGTTGAGGCCAATGAAGGAACCATGAAGTTATTTGTATTGAGCTTACTCAAAGGAGGTTTTCCCCTCGAAGTGGCCCGCGATCAATAAAAATATTCTGTGGTATAATATATCGTGCATTTTATCAATTAATTGTTGCAGGTTCCTCAGATTTGGTATCAGAGTACTTTCTTGGGCTCCTTGGGTAGAGTTTCTGCCAAATTTTTTTCCACCTCTTTATTGCAGGATCAGATCCAGGAACCCCGAAGTAGCTTTCCCATTGAGAGGAGCTATCATGGAAAAGGGAAACGAACGTTACATGATTGACTAGTTCCCACTCGTGAGGTAAACCAAGAGCTGTCGTTTGTGGCAAAGCGGTTATCAGTTTTACCTGAGCCGTGGAGTGAGGGGTACTACCCCAATATGTAAGTCGTCAAACATCATTGGTGGCCGAGTGAATCCCCTAAACCATTAGGAAGCCGAACATACTTGGGGTCCATATCTATTGCTAGCTGATAAATTGCATATTACATCTGTCCACAGGTGCTGCAGATCAATTCCAAGCCATTTCAGATCCCGTCATTTTAGATCCATTCTGAGCCATTTCAGATCCATTCTGAAATTCGTTTCAGATCCAGTCGTTTTAGATCCATTCCGAGCCATTTCATATCCCTCCATTTCAGATTCATTCCGAAGGCCATTTCAAATCCATTCTAAAAAAAATCTATTTTTCACCATATCTCCTTTGTTTTAATTCTGTTTCCCTTGAAACTTCATTGAAACCCTTGCAATTCCATTCTACATATTTCATTCCTGAGGACCCTATCCCAAATTCCACTTCCCGAAGCCCAAATCCACTATTTGTCTATTTTTAGGGTTTGCCATAACTTCTTCAATTTTCACCCAATCCACTTCAAATTTTACAACACTGTTCATTTCCTATTTCTTCTTCTTTGTCCCTCTCTGACAAATTTTCTCATTCTTTCACCCCGCTTCTGAAATCCCCATTTTTTGCTTCCCTATCCATCAAAAAGTGTCCAAAACCTAGTCAAACCCTAGTTACCCATCAGATTTTTTCCCAAATCCAAATTTTCCTTTACTAAAGAAGCTTATGTTTTTGTTTTTCTACCCATTCACAAAAAAAAAAATTGTGGTTATGGTTGTCACCCGCGCAGGAGCACAAACCATGGATGAAGAACTTGCATCCCTCAAAACAAAACTAAAAATCTGGATGAAAAATTTCTCCGCCTCCATCTTCAGCATTCAACCATGAACAATAAACGATAACCATAATATTTTGCAGCCACTGGGTTCTCTTCTTCCATCAATTTTCGTGGGTCAAAGCTTGGTTTTCCTCATTTCAATGGTACTAATCCAACTGGATGGATATACTGGGTGGAACAATATTTCAGTATGCATAATACATTTGATGTCCACAAAGTTCCACTTGCATCCTTTCATTTGGAACAGGAAGCCCTTCAATGGTACCGTTGGTACATCAAATCTCATGACGAACCACACTAGACATATTTTGTCCAACTCCTTTTGCAACAATTTGGTCCTAGTGCTTTTGATGACTTCACAGGAGAACTCACTAAAATTTGACAAATTGGCACTGTGAGAGAGTATTAGATGGAATTTGAGAAAATGACCAATCACATAGAAGGATTGTCTGATGAATTCTACAGGAGTTTTTTTATCAATTGTCTCAAGGATGAAATCCGCTCAGAGGTTAAAATGTTCTGTCCCAACACAATAATGAAATTCCTAGGGTTGGCTAAGTTGGAGGAGGACAAGATCACAACCCAACAATGCTCCAAATCCACTTTTGTTCCATTCCAAAATATGGTCCCTCAATGACCTCCCATCATGCCAGCTCCCCGACCAACTCCTATCAAGCATTTATCTGAAGCAGAAATGCGGGCACGTAGAGAAAAATGACTTTTTATAATTGTGATGAGAAATTCACTTGGGGACATAGATGTGCTGAGAAACAACTCTATCTCGTGGATGTGCATTCTCTGCCTTCCTCTGAACTTGGTGAAGAAGCTCCAAATACCATAGATGATCAAGTCGACATTCAGCAGCTGCCTGTTGACCCTCCATCTCTGGACTACCACCGAGAGATATCTCTCCATGCTTTAACCGGAGTCACCACCCCACAAACAATGTGGGTCAGAGGTTACTTCAAGAAGCTCTCTATTATAATACGCATTGATTCTGGTAGCACTCATACTTCATTGACCCTCGAATCACCAAATATGATGATTGATTTGTCCATTCTTGCTCCAACTTTGAAGTCATGATTTCCAATGCGGGCACCTTACCTTGCAAGGGGAAGTGTCACAATGTGTGTATATTTATGGAATATTATACCATGCGCTCTAACATGTTTTCCTTGTCCTTAGGCTGATGTGATGTGGTTTTGGGTGCTCAATGGTTATGCACACTTGGCCCCATTTTATGGGATTTTGCTGAACTTTGGATGCAATTTTCACTCAATGGGAAATGACACACATTAACGAGATTACAACTAGGGTCTCTCCGCATCATCAGTTCACATCGCCTAGAAAATATACTTAAGAAGAATTCACATGGTGTCATCGCTCAGCTCCATTCCATTCAGATGCACTCATCATCGGTCTCCACTACTTCCTTGGATCTACCACACATTTTAGATAGATATGCAGGTGTCTTTGCTGAACCAGTGGGATTGCTGCCTTCCAGTGATCCTTTCGGTAAGAATTTAGCCGCCTCTACATATAAGAAGGAAATGATGGCTAGTTTGCATGCAGTATAGAAGTGGCAGCCATACCTATTAGGGTATTATTTTTGCATCAAGACTGCCTACCAGAGTATGAAATATTTCCTAGAACAATGGGTATCCTCCCGAGCACAACTGAAATGGGTTAGCCAAATCATGGGTTATGCCTATGAGGTCACTTGCACGAAGGGTAAGGACAATTTGGTGGCAGATGCTCTTTATCGCACAATTGATGACCAAGTTTCTCTTTTAGCTATTTATATGCATGTTCCAAATTTGTGGCAATCTATTCAACATGGATATGTCAATGACTCATCCTTATCTCAAATCATCCAATGGTTGGCCATCAACTCTTCTACTATACCGCATTACTCTTGGGATGGTACTTCCCTGAGATACAAGGGTCATCTAGTGCTTCCCCAGAGCATAGATCTTCAATAGGTTGTCTTCTATGAAATCCATGCTTCTCCATTGGCAGGGCACTCTGGGTTCCTCAAAACATATGACCGGGCACAACATAACTTATTTTGGCATGGAATGAAAAGGTCAATTCAACATATCGTGGTTGAATGTGATACTTTCCAGCTCCTTTCAGGATTGCTTGAACCCTTTCCCATCCCTACATGTAGTTAGACAGATATTTCTATGGAATTCATTGAAGGGATCCCTAAATCTGGAGGGAAGAATGAAATTCCCAATAAATGTTTGGTAACTTATATTCATTGCTTCACCTCTGAACAACAACCTCAGTGGGCGGAGTCGGTCCCTCTTGCTGAATGGTGGTACTATACTGCATCTAAAATGACTCCATATGAAGCAATCTTTGGAAAGGAACTGCCATTGGTTCTTCCATACACCCTCAGCGGTACATCAGTTCATGAAATTAACACAGTTCTTTGAAACCACGATCAAATTCTTTGCATTTTGTAGGACAATCTTCACATGGCAAGAATTCGAATGAAACAACAATCCGATCAACACTTTTCTGAGCGCACTTTTCATGAAGTTGATATGGTTTTTCTTCGTCTACATCCTTCCAAGCAAACCTACTTGACACTCAAAGGGCATCCACTTCTCTCTCAATCTACCATAGAGGTATTAATTCAGTGGAACGACATGCAACCAAAGGATGCTACGTGGGCACCACTCCTTCAGATTCAACATCAATTTCCACATTTAAATCTTTGAGGACAAAGCTTTTTCTAAGGGAGAGGGGATGTTAGGAACCCATGTCAACCCTTCTCTTTACTTTGTTAGTATATTGTTGTCAAACACATATGCTTTGTAAGTCATCACGTAGTATTATATGTTGATCCATAGTATTGGATGCATATGATTTGTAAGTCATCTCGTAGTATTATATGTTCCATGGTATTGGCACATAGACTTAGTATATAAGTTTGTGTTGAGGTCAATGAAGGCACCGTGAAGTTATTTGTATTGATCTTGCTCAAAGGAGGATGCCCCCTTGAAATGGGCCACGATCAATAAAAATATTATGTGATCTAATATATATCATACATTTTATCAATTAATTGTTGCAAGTTCCTCACACAATGAAGGAAGAAGAGGATGTTTTTCCTCAAGAGCCACACTTTCTTGTAGGGCCCTTGAAGATGAGAAAAATTAATATCCATGAGGCCTTGAGAATTCTGCATGACACTACTACATTGGTTTCACATTGCTGTTGGGGAATGGAGCAAAAGTATTCCATTGAAGACTTGGAGAAAATTCATAAGGAAATGGAAAATATTCCAAGTCCACTTTTGTTCCATTCCAAAATATGGTTTCCCCATGACCTCCCATCACACCAGCTCCTCGACCAACTCCTATCAAGCATTTATCTGAAGCAGAAATGCGGGCACGTAGAGAAAAAGGGCTTTGTTATAATTGTGATGAGAAATTCACTCGGGGACATAGATGTGTTGAGCAACAACTCTATCTCCTGGATGTGTTTTCTCTTCCTACCTCTGAACTTGGTGAAGAAGCTCCAGATACCACAGATGATCAGGTCGACATTTAGTAGCTGTCTGTTGACCATCCATCTTTGTACGACCACCTAGAGATATATCTCCATGCTTTAGTCGGAGTCACCACCCCACAAACAATGGGGGTCAAAGGTTACTTCAATAAGATCCCTCTTACAATACTCATTAATTATGGTAGCACTCATAACTTCATTGACCCTTAGATCACCAAATAGGATGATTGTTTTGTCCATTCTTACTTCAACTTTGAAGTCATGATTTCCAATGCAGACACCTTACCTTGCAAGAGGGGTGTCTCAATGTGTGCATCTTTATGGAATATTATACCATGCGCTCTGACATGTTTTTCTTGTCCTAAGGCAGATGTAATGTGGTTTTGGGCGCTCAATGGTTATGCACTCTTAGCCCCATCTTATGGGATTTTGCTGAAATGTGGATGCATTTTTCACTCAATGGGAAACAACACACATTAATGTGCTTACAACCAAGGTCTTTCCG
Source organism: Larix kaempferi (assembly GCA_027924585.1). Lineage (NCBI taxonomy): Eukaryota > Viridiplantae > Streptophyta > Pinopsida > Pinales > Pinaceae > Larix > Larix kaempferi. The sequence continues at coordinate 23,075,762 of BSBM01001023.1, forward strand.
CATCATCAGTTCACATTGCATGGAAAAGATCCTTAAGAATAATTCACATGGTGTCATCGCTCAACTCCATTCCATTCAAATGCACACATCATCGATCTCCACTACTTCTGTGGATCTACCATGCATTTCTTATGGATATGTTGGTGTCTTTGCTGAACCAATGGGATTGTTGCCTTCTAGCGATCCTTTCAGTAAGAATTTATCTACCTCTACATATGAGAAGGAAATGATGGCTAGTTTGCATGTAGTATAGAAGTGGCAGCCATACCTATTAGGGTATTATTTTTGCATCAAGACTGCTCACCAGAGTCTAAAATATTTCCTAGAACAACAGGTCTCCTCCCCAGCACAACTGAAATGGGTTAGCCAAAATATGGGTTATTCCTATGAGGTCACTTACACGAAGGGTAAGGACAATCTGGTGGCAGATGCTCTTTCTCGCACAATTGATGACCAAGTTTCTCTTTCATCTATTTCTATGCATGTTCCAAATTTGTTGCAATCTATTCAACATGGCTATGTTAATGACTCCTCCTTCTCTCAACTCATCGAACAGTTGGCCGACTACCTTTCTACTGTACCACATTACTCTTGGGATGGTACCTCCCTGAGATACAAGGGTCATCTTGTGCGCCCCCAAAGCAGAGATCTTCAATAGGTTGTCTTATCTGAAATCCATGCTTCTCCATTGGTAGGGCGCTCTGGGTTCCTCAAAACATATGAGTAGGAACAACATAACTTCTTTTGGCAGGGAATGAAAAGGTCAATTCAACATATGGTGGTTGAATGTGATACTTTCTAGCTCCTTTTGAGATTGCTCAAACGCTTTCCCATCCCTACACAGAGTTGGATAGATATTTCTATGAAATTCATTGAAGGGATCCCTAAATCTGGAGGGAAAACTGAAATTCCCAATAAATGTTTGGTAACTTATCTTCGTTGCTTCACCTCTGAATAACAACCTCAGTGGGTAAAGTGTCTCCCTCTCGCTGAATGGTGGTACAATACTGCATCTAAAATGACTCCATATGAAGCAATCTATGGCTAGGAACTTCCATTTCTTCTTCCATACACCCTCAGCAGTACACCAGTTCAGGAAATTGACACGGTTCTTCGAAACCACGATCAGATTCTTCGCATTTTGCAGGAGAATCTTCACATGGTCAGAATTCAAATGAAACAACAAGCCGATCAACACCGTTCTGAGCGCACTTTTCATGCAGTTGATATGGTTTTTCTTCGTCTACATCCTTCCAAGCAAACCTACTTGACACTCAAAGGGAATCCGCTTCTCTCTCGATCTATCATAAAGGTATTAATTCAGTGGAACGACATGCAACCAAAGGATGCTACATGGGCACCACTCCTTCAGATTCAACATCAATTTTCACATTTAAATATTTGAGGACAAAACATTTTCTAAGGGAGAGGGGATGTTAGGAACCCATGTCAACCCTTCTCTTTACTTTGTTAGTATATTGTTGTCAGATGCATATGCTTTGTAAGTCGTCACGTAGTACTATATGTTGATCCATAGTATTGGATGCATATGATTTGTAAGTCATCTCGTAGTATTATATGTTCCATGGTATTGGCGCATACACTTAGTATATAAGTTTGTGTTGAGGTCAATGAAGGCACCGTGAAGTTATTTGTATTGATCTTGCTCAAAGGAGGATGCCGCCTCGAAATGGGCCATGATCAATAAAAATATTATGTGATCTAATATATATCATGCATTTTATCAATTAATTGTTGCAAGTTCCTCACACAATGAAGGAAGAAGAGGATGTTTTTCCTCAAGAGCCACACTTTCTTGTAGGGCCCTTGAAGATGAGAAAAATTAATATCCATGAGGCCTTGAGAATTATGCATGACACTACTACATTGGTTTCACATTGTTGTTGGAGAATGGAGCAAGAATATTCCATTGAAGACTTGGAGAAAATCCATAAGGAAATGACAAACATCAAAGATAATTTTTTCCATTTTCTTTCTGATATAGATCAATTGTTTGAGCTTGTGGAGATGTATCATGGTGCATCTTTGAGGGATGCAAAAGAGATTGAAAAGCTCATTTATCTCATGATCATTTGGAAGGATCATATTCCCCCTCCTACACTCCAGACTGTCATTCTCATATGGTTGATTGCATTTATGTTCCTTTGGATGATCCTCATGTGATGGTGGTACATGAGGAAAATTTTGATTTGCATATGCTTGAGGAGGACAAAGCATTTGAGTTGCCTCTAGGAGGGTGCCACACACATGTGGAAGAAAGAAACGAGATAACTTTGTTTGAACTAGCCATTGGAGATGGACATGCATCCACAAGTTTGGTGGATGGGAGTTGTAGATAGTTGAGGTTGGTTCACTATCCTTCATCCCAGACACCCCTATCATCCATAGAACATGGGAATAAATATTGGGTAAAGGGGTTGTTCTTGTTGGTGCCACATGAGGAGCAGGAGGCTCCCAAATTCTATATTGTTGATTTGATGGTCAAGCCATGTTGTTTGGCAAGAACACCAAACCTTTTCAAGCCGTAGTAGATGCATCCACTTTCATTCTTGGATGCCTTCATCATGTGTAGCAATGCATGGGATTTCCACTTGATCCATTTAAGTGCAACCACTGTTAGAGAGTTGAGCCATTGGGTTAGTGCAAATGTACAAGCTTTCCATTTGGACCATCTAGTTGGATTGTTTATTCAACCATTAATTGGGTGAATATATACATGTCGGAGATGGGTACCCCAAGGGGTAAGTTTCCTAATTGCCTCAATGATTCAGTGGAGAGACACTTGAAACATCGCATATCTTTGGTGGGATGTTGAATGGGAATCTATGGCTACTAGATGATGCCTTCAGTATACATGACAGGACATGGAAGTCTTTCCTCTGTCACTTGGATGAGATGGATAGCGGCATGATGAGTCTCATTATTGGTGTGCACATGGCACATGAGGAGATTCATGCTTTGATGGAGAGACTCAATATGATTCGATCCCACATTGAGGAGTCCCATGATTGGTGGGAGAGTCTCACAGATGTTCATTTTTTCATTGGAAGTGATCAAATTTCAGTGTAGTGGTGTGAGACTGACATCCTTCCAGTTGATTGTGGTATTTTGGAGGATGTGGTTGAGATAGTGGGATCCTGGAATTCCTTGGAATGTCATATTGTCACATGAGACATGTCGCAATGTTGTGAGACTCAATACTATCATGCACATTGCATATGAGGAATCTCATACTTTGATGAAGGGTTTCAATGAAATGATGCACTTGGTTATGAGTGATGCACTTCCAAAATGGTTTTGCGATCCTGGTATCTTTCATGATGATAAATCATTCTATATGACAGTGACATTGTATGGGTTGCAGCTGAAATAGTGGGATCCAGGGATTCCTTGGCATCTTAGATTGTATTGAATGAAATGGGTGATTTTTGGATGGAAGTGCAAGCAATGGGATATTGGAATCGCTTGGTTTGAGCTCAATTGGAGCAGAAATTCAGGTGTTGGCTTGAGAAATCGAACAAATTATCATGTGCATGAGATTATCTATGTATAGCAGTGTTCCAGTTTCTTGTATGGGAGATTGTTTGAGAGATGTAACCATTATTCTCATGTTTGGCGGACTTGGATTATTCATGAGGCTCCTTATGCAGACACTTTCTATTATCGAACAATCCACTCGAGTGGATGCAAGCCGGATCTCCCTAGCTCAAAGTGAGTCTAGAACAAATAGAACAGACTACCAATGCATTTCATAGATCTACTTAAGGATCGAGTACTAGATGTCTTACCTTTTCACTACGCAATCTTTGCTCCCTAATGTTGCTCCACGTCTCATGGTCGTCATATCCAAGCTGCAAGACCTGTCAAGACAAGAAACAAGAGAAACCAGTAAAAGACATCTATACAATAAGAGATCTAAGTAAACAGTTAAGGAGGTAAACTACTCAATATCATTACACACATGAACAACATTGGTGGAAAGTAGTTGTATTACTGCAAATAGAGAAGTACATGATAGAGATATAGAACCACAACCAAGGCTTAACGCTGTAGCCCTTCTTCGACAAAGCCGATTGCCATATCCTTCCAAGGAAGTATGAGTTCTCTAATAGGTAAGTGGAGATGTTCTAAGATTGATTTCACGAGCATGTAGATAACATAGTCTTCCTCCCTTTGGGATGGGAGTGAGCTTCATTTATATAGGACTAAATGGATAGGGTATGGATAGGATAGGTTGGGATATGGTAGGAGAGGCTTAAGGGATCTCTCCAAAGGTCTAGGAATCGAGTGCCAACTCTTCCAAGAGGTCAAGGATAAGGTCCCAAGTCAGCAAGCTTCGAGATGGGCCTCGAAGAAGCTATTTTTTCCATTTAACTGACTTCGTCGCACACTGTAATGGAGCAAAGTGCAACGTTGGATGTTGCTAGTGTGCAACTTGCAATGACCCTTCAAAACTTAGCACAATTGGGTACAAATCCTCCCAAGATGATTACTTAGTCCAGGTATCTTCAGGGGTGTGTATACTGAATCTTATAATGAGTAGATTTTAGGTGTAATAGAATGCCCCCCAAAGCATGAACCTGTTGAAGATAGACAGGTGAAGTGATTTGATAGAAGTAATTGCAATAGACTCATCGGATGAAGGACACTACTGCAATACAACTGAATCTGAAATGACAATCTCATATGAAGTACAACATGGCTGCCGACCAATACATTGTAGATCCATGGTAGCAATGACCGACTAAACACAATCATGGCTACTAGACACAAGTGTAGATCTATGATGAGATGAATATAACACAACCATGACCAACACAAAAGTGGATCCGTGTGATATAACTCAATACAAAATCCATCGCAACCTAGGTAAAACATGACTCCGTAGGGTCTTCAAGTTAAACCCGCAATGATACGAATCTATCCATGTGATTAGAAATGTCTTGACGTCGAACATGGTAGAAACCACTTAATTACCGGCCATTGATGTAAACCGTTAACAAGTGTGAGGGAGATCATCATTGATGTCGATGATTCCCAAGGTATCACTGTACATATCATTAAGCTTGAATAAATGAGTTGAATTCGAATGCAAGATGAAATATTTCAATCAAGAGTCAATGATGTAAACTCATGATGAAAGCGAGGTAACCTGTCATTGAGGCATGCAGGGCCAAGGTACTTGATTGGTTTCTAGATTTGATCCTTGGATGATGAGTTGAAGTCGACAAGGATGAATCCGTCGAAGGAGGGCCATGATGAATCCCCCATCAATCGACATGAAACATGACAAAAGATGTGTAGAGTGGATCGGATAGTACAACAACATGTGAGACTGACACAAAGTAAACCGATATGGTGATGGGTGTACTAACTGTAGATGACAAATCATAGACGTGTTCTTGAACATGGGCATGGCATGACTTGGCAGTATTGACACAATGAGTATGACGCAAACTTCTAATGCAACTGATGATGGGAGCTTTCTTTGAATGACTCAAAGGAGTAATAGGACTCAGAAAGTAATCGGGGACTCATAGACAAACGGATAACCCAAGTACTGTATGCAAATGTAGATGAGTGCCATGTTCAAGAATGACTACATACTGCCACTAATAAGGTATGTAACACAAACACTTTCCTTTTTCCCCATCATGAATGATGAGTGCCTCATATATTTTTTATGAGCTTGATGAGGGTAACCAGATGCTTGGTATAGCTCATCTCATAGATGAGTCCAATTCCAAATGTTTGTGCTGGCCAACACCGGAGCTTCAATGATGGCTGTCTTGATTCCTTTGAAGGAATCTTTGGCTTCCTCGGTCCACTTTATTTGATTCTCCTTTCTTAACATATTTGTAATACTTCTCATTATTTCATCAAAACTTGGTATAAATCTTCTTAAAAAACCCACTTGGCCAATGAAAGATTGTATTTCCTTTTTGCTTCTAGGCTCTTCTACTTTCTGAATAGCATTAACCCTCTGAGGATCAATCTTTATTCAATCCTTGGTGATGATATGTCCTAAAAGCTTAGCCTCATCTAGGGCGAAAAAGAATTTCTTGGGATTCAAGGAAATGCCATATTTCCTACATTTTATGAAAACCCTCTCCAAATGCATGAGATGTTCTTCATCCGATTTTGAAAAAACTGTTATATCATCCATATATACCACCACAAATTTATCTTTTTCTTCAGCAAACGCAATATCCATAGCTCTTTGGAAAGTGGCTCTAGCATTCATCAGACCAAATGGCATCTTAGCGTACAAGAAATTTCCCCAAGGAGTTGTAAAAGTGGTTTTATTTTGGTCTTCTGGGCGCACTTTAATCTGATTATACCCTGAGAAACCATCCATGGTGGAAATTCTTTCGACCCCTACCACCGGCTGTAAGATATGCTCCATTTTAGGTGGAGGGTAATTGTCTTTCATTGATGCTCTGTTGAGGTTCCTGAAATCAATACAGATTCTGATTTCTCCACTTTTCTTTCTGACATGTACCAGATTTGCTATCCATTGTGAGAATCTTAAGGTAACAATTATCTTTGCATTGAAAATTTTTTTGACTTTTTTCTCTATGATATCTTTTAACATAGAATTGATTCTCCTTAATTTTTGCTTAAAGGGCTTCTCACCTGGCTTGAGGGGAATGGCATGCTATATGATTGAGGTATCATACTCCTTTAAGTCTTCATAGGTCTATGCAAAAGCATCAGTGTGAATTTTCATCAATTCTACATAGCGTCGTTTTTTGTCAGCATGTAACCTTTTAGACAACTTCACCATCCGAGGGTCTTTCTCTCTACCCAAGTTTTGATCTTCTACTAATTCGCGGGAAGGTTCAAATTTTGGGTTTTTAGCTGCATCATCTTGATCAAATAGCTTTTCTAAAGGTATCAGACCTTTAGGGGTGTAATTATTCTTCAATTGGGTAATATCCTTACCACCCATCCTATTTTTCGCCCCTTGGTTTTCAGTTTCTTCTTCAACATTCTCTCCCTCTATAAGGTTTTCCAGGTTCTCATTTTCATTATCAATATGCACATTTTCAAACTCATTAGAAAGTTCTAAAAATATCCTGAGCTATAAGTCATCCTCAAATACCTGCCAATACTTAGAATTATCAAGAATAGAAGGCCTGTTTTTTATTTCAACCTCATATTTGGTTTGGGAAAAGATTGGGGTCTTAAAACCCCCAACAGTAGTTTCCAAGGAGTCTGATACCTCATTTTCATGTTTGGGGATTACTCTAATCTTATGTTCTGTTAAAAAGTTCCCAAAGAAATCCAAAACTTCATTTCTATATGCTCTCATTCTTGGGTGTTTGGCTTGGTAACTATAATTTACCTGTTTCACTACTAGCTCAAAGTCCCCAAACACTTCTATCTTCTTAGCTCCCAAATTTTTTAGAGCCCGTAATCCCATCACCAATGCTTCGTATTCAGCAACATTATTAGTACATTCAAACGTCAGCTTATATGAAAGTGCCCTAGACTCCCTGTTGGGAGGAATGATCCAAACCCCTGCTCCAGCACCATTTTTGCTCACAGAACCATCAAAATACATTTTCCACCATCCTTCTTCATTTTTTTTCCCTCTCAGAAGCTTCATACCTGGCTGTAAATTCCTTATCTTCATCAACTTCCATATATCGGGGAGGGTTAGGATCACAATGAGGCCCATCAATAAAAAAAAATGGAATAGCTCATGTATGTATCAACGACATATATAGGGTGATTTTCGGGCTTGCTTTTGCTGCTGACAACAAATTCCATCCCAATTTCCCTATATAATCTCCTATTTGGTCGAAAAACAAGAATTGTGGCATAAGATAAGTCCATCTGCATAGTTCCTTTCAACTTTGAAACCCAGGATCTTGGCAAAATCATCCCAAACTTTGTAGGTACATCAGCCACCACCACATCCATCATGACACTTTTAGCAGGGAGTTGGGTTAGAGTCACTACCATGTTCTTAATCAGTCCCAAACATGGTACTTTTCTAGAATCAAAGGAGAAAAGGTCTTGGTATGGCCTAGTCACTTCTAATCCTAGCTCTTTCAACACGGATTTTGGCATCAGGTTATGAGATTCCCCAGAGTCTATTAAGGCATTATGCAAGATTTGATCATGGACATGTAGGCTTAAGTAGAAAGGAGGGACTTCTTCATCGCCTGGTTCCTCCAACTTAGATCCAAAGATTATTGTAGGAGCATCATGAGATAGCTCCAGAATATCATGTTGGTATTCATTTTTCCCTTTAACCATCTTTATTATCTCTTCCATGTACTCATTATTTTTCAATAGCTCATTAAGAGGGATGGAGATCTTTACCTTTGATAGTTCAGCTCTAAGACTAAAAGTGGGGGCAGGTTTGACTATCTCTGTGACTTCTGGTGGTTTAAGCTCCTTTGAAGGTTGACCATCTTCTTCTTTATTTTCAGGTCTCTTATTTGCAACAGCTCCTTGATGTTTCTCTTTCGGCTCTTCTGCAGCCTGTTGGGTGACTGGAGGTTGGTTCAAAGGAAGCTTTCCTTTATTCATGTTAACTTCTCTATTTCTCAATTTCAGCTTTCTTTGAAGATCATCCACAGCATTTTGATAAACCATTAGGTATTGCTCAGATTCTAGTTTAGGTTTTTTACTAGTACTTTCTTTGTTAAAAAAGTCATGTTCCCTTTCAGTCAAGTATATTTCATGGTCTAGGGAGTCAAAAAAATGAATATGGGCATCAGTGGGACCTTCAGGTACTTCATCATCCACCATATTTTCAGCAAAAGGAGGATGCATCGGTTGTTCTTTAGGATTTCTTTAATTTCTCGCAGGAGGTGGTGGTCTTCTAAAGTTTGGGTTTCGGATCTGGTTTTCAGGATTCTCTCGAGGAGGAGGCTTGGTATCTAAGGTACACCTATCCATCAACTTTTCCATGGCTTTCATCATGGTATCAAATTTTGCATCGTTAGAAGCGGATGAGGTAGAAGTTTGGGTTTCTTGCTTCTTTCTTTCAGCCTCTGTTTTACCCTTTATCTTTCAACAGAGTAGGTAGGGAGGTAGATTTTATTTCCCTTAACATACGTGAGAAATCTCCATCAAAGGCGTCTGCAAAATGGAGTTTTGTAATGCCTGCCGAGGGCCTTAGGTCGTCTGGAATAGAATTGTATGCCCTCATAAATCTAATAGAAAATTCATGCACAGACTCAAAACCTCCTTTCTTGAGGTGATTGTACTAGAAAAAGACTAGGGCAGGATTTGCGATCATTTCCCATCTATCTACGAACGGTGTCTTAAACGCTACAAAATCATTTATGGAAGCATTTGGTAACAACCTATACCATTTCTTAGGTTCTCGAAACAAACTTTGGGCAAATAACCTCATCTTTGCATCATCATAATCTACTTCCTCCAAATAAATAAAATCTTCAAACCTGTCTACATGCTGTCTGGCAGAAAAATTTCCCTCTCCATCATAGGAGACGATCCTTTGTGCATAATTTTGAGGTAGATCATGTAAAACAACTCGTAAGGCTAAAGGTGCAAATCTAGAAGCCATGGTTACAGGTGAATTTTGTGAAAGGGGTGGGATATTCTGGGAACACGGTTTAGCTTTTTTAGCTTTGATACTATCTAGTAAATCACGCCAGATATGATCTAACAAGTAGGGTTCAGGATTATTAAGAAATCCTTCACCTAGGCTTAGATAGGATTCGGATCTTGATCTTGGTAAAGGTTTCCCAATGTTAATCTCTATATTTAATTCTTGAAAAACAGGTAATCTTTATTCAGACACAATTCTTTCACTGTTCGAAGTACTAGCTTTATCTTTTTTAGCTTTTCGCCTAAGCAGACTTTTCGAATTATCAACAACTAGAAGAATTTCAAAAATAGGATTACCTTTGGTATGGATCTTTCTTGAGGCCAGGATGCCTTGTTGAGATCCCCTTCAGAACTAGAATTCAGCTTCGGCAGTCTTCCCTAGTGGAGTGCTTTCTTGAATATAAGTCTTTACGACTAGAGTCGCCAGGGAAAAATTGTACAGCCTTCAAACCTATGGAAATATCGGTTTTCCCACAGGGATCTCTCTTTTCTCTGAATCTTCAGAATTCTTTGTCGTTCTTGCAAGAAAAACAAGAAAACTTGCGGTTCCTGGCAACGGCGCCAATTTGTTATCACCCAAATTGAACCCCAGGTTGTAAGAAGGGTAATTCGTGGTAACCACTAACCAATCTTTGGACTGATGCTACTGACCCAACACAGTCTGAGAGGGCTCTCTCAATAAACTAATGAAAAACTAGAAATAATCAGGGGTGTCAACCATAAAAAAGGAATACCAACGTTCATTCTTCAAGATGTTCTATCAAAACATACACAGAAGGTCAGATTCCTGTAGGACAAAATATACTCATGTAAACCATTGGTTGGAGAACAACAGGGATCTATATTCGGTAATGGATTGAATTCAAGTATAACATAAACATTATTACCAAATTCTTAGTAGATACATTCGCACAGAGGCAAGGTAGCAACCAGCTGGTAGTCAAAGTGATTTAATTGTTGAAACATAAGAAAGATGAACAATGCATTGATATAAGGCATACACAGATGAATCCTATACCAACTTTAGCATAAATATTTTGTGAAATACTTGGTAATAAATGAACAAGGCATAATTTCTATGAATCTCATTTAGATACTACACTGAACCAAGTATGAAGGAATATTAACAATATGGATTAACAAAGGGAAGAAACACATATCACATAGGAAAAGAAAAGACAAACTACCAGACCGATTACACAGGAATCCCTAGAAAACGCATGTAAGCTTCTGACAACTTTATTCAAAAAATATCTCTGAATAACAAGAGTGGATAAAATATGCAGAGCTCCAAAAAGTTTTCATCCCCTTTCCATTTGAAAATATATGGAACTTATAGTGGCCTGGAGTCTCATACTCGGCCCATGTGAAACATAAATTAGTTACAATATAGGGACACCTCATCATAGTTCAGATGTCACTATCATAAAACAAAAAATATACCAAGATAAGCCTAACTGCTTTCTTGCATTTGCTGGTATGTCATTAAACAATAAAAGATATTTAAAGTATTTGTCTAATGGTGAAACTTCATTACATAATGGGCAACCCACTGCCACGCCCTGGAAAATCAAAATCCTAAATATATTACAAACTTTCATATCAAAAATAAACTGATATTTAGAAAATGCATAGATCTAAGATCTAAGGGGTAGTAGCTGCCAGTGGAGCGTGATAGGTATATTTCATCCTTATGTATTTCTCTACAGGTATCCAAAGTTCAGGTGTTGGGATGTTGTAACTTGTCATTTCTTTCTCCAGGACCCTTATGTTAAGGTGATCAATATAAGACATGGGTGGAATCCCTTCACCAATAGAGGTCAATCTGTACAACATCTCGAAATATTCGTCCATCTTGTTCATCACGATTTTCCCTGAAAGCGACTGGCTCAGATGTTTGAACTTGGAATGATCCATCCGCCTGCAAATCATCAACTTTTGATGCTCACTTTCGGGAATCAATTTTTGCTTTTCATCCCAAAATGCAGGAAATCCTTTTTCTACTAGTCCTCCAAACTGTCCTTTGAACTCTATTAACTGTTCATTCATTTCATTTGCTTTGGCTTCCACAGCTTCGACCAACGCATACTTCCCTAGGATTCCTTTTGCTGCTGCAATGGTTGTGACCTTGTCTTTGATGCTCAAATATATGATATCCTTATCTGTTAAACTATTTAAAAAGTTTATAGCATTATATGCAATCTCCTTTGGCCTTTTCTGTAGCTTTTTCTTCATGGCAATGCAGCTCTTAAAGACATCAGTGGCTATCTTCTCCTTTGTCCTCATGTGGTCTAGATAAGGTCTGAACCTCTCAGCTTCCTGGCTAATTAAATCCCAAACCAGATGCTTCCATCCCTGCATAGTTGTTTTCCCTGTAATCTGCTCAGAAAACAAGTTATTAATTGCTACTAATTCCTTATATTTTTCTTGTAGGGCATTTGTCCCTTTTTCCTTTTCATCATTTTCTTCTTTTAATCTTTGATTGTCCTCTTTTAGTTCTCATATTTCAACCTCCTTTAGGTTGATCTAGGACATGGCCTGTACAATGCTGTCAGTACCATCCTTCTTCTTGTTTGGGTCTTTGTTTTCCTGCTGTGAACATATGTTTGACAAACTGCTCTTCAACTCTTCGATTAGACTCTTCAAACTCACCTTCTCTTTCTGCCAACATCCTTCTTTCTCTGCAAACCTTAGCAATTCAGCTTTCTTATTGCTGATCTCCCTGCTTAAACTTTCTTTTTTTGTATTAATTTTGTCTCTTCAGTGGCTTGTATCAACTGGATGTTGGGGATTTTCATTCCCTTTTGTAGGCTATGGATCAAATTATCTTTCTCTATCAACATTTTCTTGCTTACTTTGCCTCCACCATCCTGTTCAATTAAATCAAACTGCAACTTTTTGACATGCTGCTGAAGTGCTTTATTATCTGACATTTCATGTTTTAACTGGGAATCCATTTTATTTACAGTAACTTCCAAATTAGGGATCTTCAAGGATACTTCCATTACGTCATCATATAGACCTTCTCCAATTTGCCTATGAAATTGAATCCTGTCTGGCAAGGGTATCTTCCTCTAGTTTATTCTTGCTTCTGTCATTTTTTCTTTATCGAATATCGTTAGATTGAAAGTGTGTGTCTTGATATCCCTGCTCGTCATCAAAGACGCCTGTATTTTATACAAACTCCTTACTGTGGGCATTAATTCAAAACATCTCTGTGCAGATGCCTGCTTATTTTTCCCATGATACTTAAACATATCTTCTTGGGATTGAGATTACTGTCCTCACTCCCTCTTACTGCATCTTGGAATTTATATTCTTGAACTTGGATAACTAGGGTCGATAACCCCTCTTTCTGCTCATCTATACTACCTATCAGGAGAGTTGATTCTTCTGGTGTTTCAAATTTTAGTCTTTTCCTTTCACTTTCTTCTTCTTCTTCTGTTTCAATGACTTCTTGTAATTCTCTCTTCCCACCTACCTCCAGAGTGTTAAGTAGCTAGTCTATTTCCATAGGATCATCAGTCACGATCAAATCTTGGACTGGTAAATCTAGGTCATCTTCCTCTTCGGGCTCATATTGCAATAAATTCCACCCCTTCAACAATCCTTCAGCTTCTTGGTGTTCAAATGCCTTCAAACCATTTTTCTTCTTCCTTTCGGCTATGATATGTAGAGGATCATATGCGATCGCTACATCTTTTCTGAACCCCATATTTCTCAACAATTTTTCCACTTCGCTAACAACTTCTTTAAACTTTACAAGAAAAGGGCCAACTTGCCAAGGGAGCTTTATATCAGAACCTTTCTTATATTGCCCAAACTGTTTCTCTTCTGCAATTAGCCTCTGCCGAATGAACTCAAGGGAAACAACCCTCAAAGTTAAAAATGCTGGCAAAAAGTATAGTTCATGTACAAAACCATACACCATTATCACTGTGGCATCTTTCAGCAAGAACCAGTCGCCAACGGCTTGTTCATCTTTCAACTGCATTAGAGTTTTCATTTTTTGTAGTACTCTAGGTAGTTCTTCTTCAAACATAACTTTGTACACAGCATGTAGAATGTAGTTCATGTAATTGAAAACATTATCCTCCAAATTCCCTGTAAAGAGTATCTGAGAGAAACGTAACTCGGCTGCACTGCTATGCAGAATCATCTTAGTCAGATATGCCTAAAACTGAAAAAATCTGGTATTTTCAAAACAACTCAACTATGCATGGATTTTTTCTGCCAAAATTTACTCAAACTGGAGGGATGGTACTGACTCACTTCTCGGCTTCAGGGAACTAACACTAATCCTAAATAATAGGCTCAGTTGTACTTCAGTTATCCATAAGTCTGAGTCTAAACCTAAAAATTGTGCTATCAAAGAAAAAACCAACTGGGTGTGGTCATTAAAAAGGCTGACGTCCAGTGGGTAGGGGTTTCTGTAATCTCTACATTAGGTTTTAAACAAGTGACAAGGAAAGCTTTACGGATATCAGGGGAAATCTGCCTATAAAGAGTAATGCCCGATTCTTCAGAGAAACTTTCGGGAATTAGAGTTGGTGACTCGGGTACGGCAAGGGTACTTTGAACCATGACATCATCTACACTATAGACAATTTTAGACCTCTTGGTATTCATTATTACTTGTTGGGTTTCTGAATAATTCAACAGACACCATGACACAAAATCCTGGAAAGGCATTATCTGTTCCAAGAAAAAGAAAATAAAAAAGGACTGATGGACCCTATGGAAATCTACCCCTTGTTCAAGCAGAGCTTTCAACCTTCTTTTAACTTCTGGTATAGGGAGCTGAAGTTCTGGGTCAAACACATTACAGTCTCTATCTTCTAGGGTCGTTCTGACGTTAGAACTAGTAGAAACTTGTTCACCTACCATTCTACGACTATAAAACAGACTACAGATTGCAAACAAAGGGGTTTTGGAACCCTACTTGTCACGGGAAGCCTGAGAGCGACCTTCTCCCTATCGTCCTTTTCGGCTTCTACACTTCCAGAAGCTTCCAACTGTGATAGGTCCAAGAAAGAAATGTCAATTTTACACATGCCTCATTATATATATAAAACTTTTCCCAATAATTTCTACCCACCTTCGCCAGCTATCCCTCTTTCACATCCGTCGATCTGCCGGGCATTGTTTCTAGTCCATTGATCTGATCCCTTATTTACCCTTTTTCTGGTTTTTCATCTTTTCATCTCCACCATAGGATATTCTGTTGGCTTTAAATCTTATCCATCCATCGTATCCAACATCCTATAAGGATATGATGGTATCGTTACCCGTCTTCTGGTTTTGGGTTACCACTTAATATTATTCACGAGGTATGCACCCTCGTAACTACCTTCTCCACTTATCTATGGTGTTCTTTCACCTTGCGACGATCACCGAGGAGCATTGATATTGTCCTTTAATGTATCTACAGTGGGGAGCTCTCCAAATGTCTAGCTTTCAGCACTTTTGTCGGTGGGATCCACTATGCTATTAACCATGCATCTTCTATCTCCACCGGTCATAGATCTAATTCCCTTTCATTGCGAGCTATTGATCTGCCCTGACCTTTGTGCCGATGTGATAACTTGTCCTTCGCGTCATCAGATCTTTGACCATGCAGCCTGCACCGTTGATATTCTACCTTGCTTTTCTTCTGTGATGGTATCGCAAGCCTTCTGGCGGTTTTCACTTATCGCCCAAATGCTCATGTGATGGATCCTCCAACTGCCATCTATCCTGGTGGTTTATCCCTCGTGACCACCCTCCTATGCTCTTTTCCGCGCAACTCCACGATGCGAGGGTGATCGGGGGCAGTGGATCTCTTTCGCGCACCCAATCAACAGATGGGGCTTATCCGTATTTCAACCCTTACTTTGATTTTTTTCAGACTATTGATTATTGTCCTTTGTATCCATTTTTAATTATTTGGGCTAGCTTCTTATGCCTAAAATGCCAAAAAACCCTTTATTTTTCTCATTATTTCCTCTCCACTTGAGCTGCTTCTTGGCCTTGGAAACCTGGACATGACTATGGAGGGGGGTTTAACCATCTCTTCAACGAATTCACCGGTGGAGTCAGTCCTTTCCTTTGGCTTTGTGCAAAAAAATTATAGGTGCTCACAACTGGCTCCAGTTGGGGATGCTATCCTCCTTGCGAGGTAGAAAAGAACTCCGTAGACTAAGTGCCTAGTCCATTGGGTTGTTAAAACTTTGGAGTCAACAACGTCTTCTGAATTCTTAGAATTGCAACTGTATCTTCTGCATATCTAGGCTACCCACACACGAAGAGAAAAAGGAACCATGGATAGCCTTCTAGAACTTATCTTCTTTTCTTTAGGGTTTCAAGTCTTTCAAGTTTTCCGTCAAAAATTTCAAAACAACTATAAAACCAAATGAAAAATATATACATAGGCTATGGTACATGAAATACGTTCTTCCCTTAGGACAAGTAATGCTTTAGTAACCTCCCGTTAACTGGACCTCCTGGCCAGGCAGATCCGTCTTGATGTTCCAGGACAAAAGAATTTATTCCTCAGATTGCTGCAATAATATATGGCCCCATCCCCATATGGTCAAAATTTCCATGTTTTTCTTCTTTAGGAGCATTCCATTTCAAAACTAGGTCATTAACCTAAAAATAATCTTCCTTGGCTTTTTTGTCGATGGCTTCCTTCATTTTTTGTTGATGGCTTTCTACTTTGTCATATACCTTACTCCTTAGCTCATTCAGCTCAACTATCTGATTTACTCTTGTTTGCATGTGATTTGGTTCTTCTTCTATTCCCTGTATTAACCTCATGACAGGAAAACCTACAGATGCTGGAAAATTCACTTTGGCTCCATACACCAACTGAAATGGTGACATTCCAATGGCTCTTTTCGTGCTGATTCTATCGGCCCATAGAGCATATTTTAGCTTTGTATGCCAAGACCTCTTGTTATCTTCTAACAGTTTTTTAATGATTGTTACCGGGCTCTTATTTGAAGACTCGACTAGTCCATTTCCTTGGGGGTAATAGGCCGTGGAATGATTTAGGTTGATATGGTACTTATGGCAGAAATTAACCATATTTTTGGAACAGAAAGCTGGAGCATTATCAGTCACAATTCTTTTGGGACATCCGAAACTGGACAGGATGTTATCTTCCAGAAAATCCATGATTACTCCTTCAGTGGCTCTTCTGGTATGTATAGCTTCTATCCATTTGGTAAAATAATCAGTAGCCGTCAGGATCCATCTATGCTGCCCAGAGGAGTTTGTGTTTATTTCTCCAATGAAATCTAAACCCCATTGTTGAAAAGGTGCTTCCACTATGATTGGATGTAGAGGAAGAGAAACAACCTTTCTTTTTCCATCAAAAATTTGACATTGGTTACAAACCACAGTCTCTTTGTAAACATCAGTAAACATCGTATCCCATTAAAACCCCACCCTCAGGGTTTTGTTTACTATCTCCTTCTAGGAATGGTGTCCTCCGCAATCCCCTTTGTGGAATTCTTCTTTTATGTGTTTAGCTTCCTTTTCAATCAAACAGTTTAGCAGCACCCCTCCAGGATCTTTCCAATACAGGTATTGATTCATGATACAATACTTGGCAGCTTTTAGCTTTAAAGATCTGGCCCCACTTTTGCTTAACCTTGTAGGTGCCTGTAAATTCTGTAGTACAAAAACAATGTCAGTATACCAAGGGGACTCAGAGAATTCAGGCTTCACTTGTATGTTTGTATTCGGAGGGTTAGGATGGTCCTACAAAAAATTTAGCTACAAAGAGTCACAATTTTCTTCAGTCGATAACTTTGCTAACGCTTGTCCTTTCACTACTTTAGTGGTTTTTATCTCCAAATCATATTCCAGTAATACTGCAATCCATTTGGCCCTTCTGCCTTCAAGATCAGAGTGGGTCAAAATGCTTTTCATAGCACTATTTGGGACGTAAGCAATGATGTGCGAGTGTATAATATAGACCATGAAATCTATCAAATATTTTATAAGAGCATAGGCCTGTTTCTCCATGATATCATATTTTAGTTCCCCTTCTCTCAGCACTCTGCTGAAAAAAGCAACAGGTTTCTCAGCATTTTGGTCATTGTTTTGCAATAGAAGTCCACCTATGTTATGTTCAGAAGCATATGAAAAATTAAGGAAATCTTTAGTAACGTTTGGGCTGGCCAACACCGGAGCTTCAGTGATGGATTTCCTGATTCCTTTGAAGGAATCTCTGGCTTCCTCGGTCCACTTTATTTGATTCTCCTTTCTTAACATATTTGTAATACTTCTCATTATTTCAGCAAAACTTGGTATAAATCTTCTTAAAAAACCCACTTGGCCAATGAAAGATTGTGTTTACTTTTTGCTTCTGGGTTCTCCTACTTTTTGAATAGCATTAACCCTCTCAGGATCAATCTTTATTCCATCCTTGGTGATGATACATCCTAAAAGCTTAGCCTCATCCTGGGTGAAAAAGGATTTCTTGGGATCCAAGGAAATGCCATATTTCCTACATTTTATGAAAACCCTCTCCAAATGCTTGAGATGTTCTTCATCCGATTTTGAAAAAACCGTTATATCGTCCATATATACCACCACAAATTTATCTTTTTCTTTAGCAAACCCAATATCCATAGCTCTTTGGAAATTGGCTCCAACGTTCATCAGACCAAATGGCATCTTAGCGTACATAAAAGTTCCCCAAGGAGTTGTAAAATCGTTTTTCTCCTGGTCTTCGTGGTGCACTTTAATCTGATTATACCCTGAGAAACCATCCATGGTGGAAATTCTTTCGACCCCTACCACCTGCTCTAAGATATGCTCCATTTTAGGTAGAGGGTAATTGTCTTTCATTGACGCTCTATTGAGGTTCCTGAAATCAATACAGATTCTGATTTCTCCACTTTTCTTTCTGACAGGTACCAGATTTGCTATCCATTGTGAGAATCTTAAGGTAGCAATTATCTTTGCATTGAAAAGTTTTTTGACTTCTTTCTCTATGATATCTTTTAACTTAGGATTGATTCTCCTTAATTTTTGCTTAAAAGGCTTCTCACCTAGATTGAGGGAAATGGCATGCTATATGCTTGAGGTATCATACTCCTTTAAGTCTTCATAGGTCTAGGCGAAAGCATCAGTGTGTCTTTTCATCAATTCTACATAGCGTCCTTTTTTGTCAGCATGTAACCTTTTAGACAATTTTACCATCCGAGGGTCTTTCTCTGTACCCAAGTTTTGATCTTCTACTGATTCGTGGGAAGGTTCAAATATTGGGTTTTTAGTTGCATCATCTTGATCAAATAGATTTTCTAGGGGTATCAGACCTTTAGGGATGTAATTATTCTTCAATTGGATATTATCCTTACCACCCATCCTATTTTTCCACCCTTGGTTTTCAGTTTCTTCTTCAGCATTATCTCCCTCTACAAGGTTTTCTAGGTTCTCATTTTCATTATCAATATGCACATTTGTAAACTCATCAAAAAGTTCTAAAAATATCCTGAGCTGTAAGTCATCCTCAAATACCTGCCAATACTTAGAATTATCAGGAATAGAAGGCCTGTTTATTTTTTCAACCTCATATTTGGTTTGAGAAAATATTGGGGTCTTAAAACCCCCAACAGTAGTTGCCAAGGAATCTGCTACCTCATTTTCATGCCTGGGGATTACTCTAATCTTCTGTTCCATGAAAAAGTTCCCAAAGAAATCCCAAACTTCATTTCTATATGCTCTCATTCTTGGGTGTTTGGCTTGGTAACTATCATTTACCTAGTTCACTACTAGCTCAGAGTCCCCAAACACTTCTATCTTCTTAGCTTCCAAAATTTTTAGAGCTCGTAATCCCAACAACAATGCTTCGTATTCAGCAACATTATTAGTACATTCAAATGTCAACTTATATGAAAGTTCCCTAGACTCCCTGTTGGGAGGAATGATCCAAACCCCTGCTCCAGCACTATTTTTGCTCACAGAACCATCAAAATACATTTTCCACCAGCCTTCTTCATTTTTTTTCCCACTCAGAAGCTTCATACCTAGCTACAAATTCCTTATCTTCATCAACTTCCATATATGGGGGAGGGTTAGGATCACAATGAGGCCCATCAATAAAAAAAAATGGAACAGCCCATGTCTGTATCAACGACATATATAGGGTGAGTTTTAGGCTTGCTTTTGCTGCTGACAATATATTCCATCCCACTTTCCCTATATAATCTCCTATTTGCTCCAAAAACGGGAATTGTGGCATAAGATAAGTCCATCTGCATAGTTCCTTTCAACTTTGAAACCCAGGATCTTGACAAAATCATCCCAAACTTCCCAGGTACATCATCCACCACCACATCCATCATGACACTTTTAGCAGGGAGTTGGGTTAGAGTCACTATCATGTTCTTAATCAGTCCCAGACATGGTACTTTTCTAGAATAAAAGGAGAAAAGGTCTTGGTATGGCCTAGTCACTTCTAATCCTACCTCTTTCAACGCAGATTTTGGCATCAGGTTATGAGATGCCCCAGAGTCTATTAAGGCATTGTGCAAGATTTGATCATGGACATTTAGGCTTAAGTAGAAAGGAGGGACTTCTTCATCGCTTGGTTCCTCCATCTTAGATCCAAATATTATGGTAGGAGCATCATCAGATAGCTCCAGAATATCATGTTGATATTCATTTTTCCCTTTAACCATCTTTGTTATCTCTTCCCTGTACTCATTATTTTTCAGTAGCTCATTAAGAGGGATGGAGATCTTTACCTTTGACAGTTCAGCTTTGAGACTAAAACTGGGAGCAGGTTTGACTATCTCTGTGACTTCTGGTGGTTTAACCTCCTTTGAAGGTTGACCATCTTCTTCTTTATTTTCAGGTCTCTTATTTGCAACAACTCCTTGTTGTTTCTCTTTCGGCTCTTCTGCATACTGTTGGGTGACTGGAGGTTGGTTCAAAGGAAGCTTTCTTTTATTCAAGGTAACTTCTCTATTTCTCAATTTCAGTTTTCTTTGAAGATCATCCACAGCATTTTGATAACCCATTAGGTATTGCTCAGATTCTAATTCAGGTTTTTTCCTAGTACTTTCTTTGTTAAAAAAGTCATGTTCCCTTTCAGTCAAGTATATTTCATGGTCTAGGGAGTCAACAAAATGAATATAGGAATTAGTGGGACCTTCAGGTACTTTATCATCCACCATATTTTCAGCAAAAGGAGGACGCATTGGCTATTCTTCAGGATTTCTTTGATTTCTCGCAGCAGGTGGTGGTCTTCTAAAGTTTGGGTTTCGGATCTGGTTTTCAAGATTCTCTCGGGGAGGAGGCTTGGTATCTACGGTCAACCTATCCATCAACTTTTCCATGGATTTCATCATGGTATCAAATTTTGCATCGTTAGAAGCGGATGATGTAGAAGTTTGGGTCTCTTGCTTCTTTCTTTTAGCCTCTGTTTTACCCTTTATCTTTCCTAAGGCCATCATGTTTGCCTGTAGCTCTAGGGCATCTTTCAGCAGAGCAGGTAGGGAGGTAGATTTTCTTTCCCTTAACATACATGAGAAATCTCCATCGAAGGCGTCTGCAAAATGGAGTTTTTTAGCACCTGCCGAGGGCCTTAGGTCATTTGGAATAGAATTGTATGCCCTCATAAATCTAGCAGAAAATTCATGCACAGACTCGGAACCTCCTTTCTTGAGGTGATTGTACTAGGACAAGACTAGGGAAGGACTTCCAATCGTTTCCCATCTCTCTAAGAACAATGTCTTAAATGCTGCAAAATCATTTATGGAAGCATTTGGTAACAACCTGTACCATTTCTTAGGTTCTCCAAACAAACTTTGGGCAAATAACCTCATCTTTGCATCATCATAATCTACTTCCTCCAAATCAATAAAATCTTCAAACCTGTCTACATGTTGTCTCGCAGAAAAAATTTCCCTCTCCATCATAGGAGACGATCCTTTGTGCATAGTTTTGAGGTAGATCATGTAAAACAACTGGTAAGGCTAAAGGTGCAAATCTAGCAGACATGGTTACAGGCGGATTTGTGAAAGGGGTGGGATATCCTGGGAACAAGGTTTAGCTTTTCTAGCTTTGATAGTATCTAGTAAATCATGCCAGATAGGATCTAATAAGTAGGATTCAGGATTATTAAGATCTCCTTCACCTAGGGTTAGATAGGATTCGGATCTTGATCTTGGTAAAGGTTTCTGAATGTCAATATCTATATTTAATTCTTGAAAAACAGGTAATCTTTCTTCAGACACAATTCTTTCACTGTTCGAAGTACTAGCTTTGTCTTTTTCAACTTTTCTCCTAAGCAGACTTTCCAGATTATCAACAACTAGCAGAATTTCAGAAATAGGATTACCACTAGTATGGATCTTTCTTTAGGCCAGGATGCCTTATTGAGATCTCCTTTAGAACTAGAATTCAGCTTCGGCGATCTTACCCATTGGAGTGCTTTCTTGAATATAAGTCTTTACGAGTGGAGTCACCAAGGAAAAATTGTACAACCTTCAAACCTATGGAAATCTCCGTTTTCCCAAAGGGATCTCTCTTTTCTCCGAATCTTCGGAACTCTTTATCGTTCTTGCAAGGAAAAAAAGAAAACTTGCGGTTCCCCAGCAACGGCACCAATTTGTTATCACCCAAATTGAACCCCAGTTTGTAAGAAGGGTAATTCAAGGTAACCACTAACCAATCTTTGGACTGATGTTACTGACCCAACACAGTCTGAGAGGGCTCTCTCAATAAACTAATGAAAAACTAGAGGAAATCAAGGGCGTCAACCATGAAAAAGGAATACCAGTGTTCATTCTTCAAGATGTTCTATCAAAACATACACAGAAGGTCAGATTCCTATAGGAGAAAATATACTGATGTAAACCATTGGTTGGAGAACAACAGGGATAGCAGAAATGAACAAGGCATAATTTCTATGAATCTCCTTCAGATACTACACTGAACCAAGTATGAAGGAATATTAAAAATATGGATTAACAAAGGGAATAAGCACATATCACATATGAAAAGAAAGGACAGACTACCAGACCGATTACACAGGAATCCCTGGAAAACGCATGTAAGCTTCTGACAACTTTATTCAAAAAATATCTCTGAATAACAACAGCGGACAAAATATGCAAAGCTCCAAAACTTTCTCAACCGCTTTCCATTTGAAAATACATGGAACTTATAGTGGCCTGGAGTCTCATACTCGGCCCATGTGAAATAGAAATTAGTTACAATATAGGGACACCTCATCATAGTTCAGATGTCTCTATCATAAAACATAAAATATAACAAGATAAGCCTAACTGCTTTCTTACATTTGCCAGTATGCCGTTAAACAATAAAAGATATTTAAAGTATCTGTCTAATGGTGAAACTTCATTACATAACGGGAAACCCACTGCCACGTCCTGGAAAATCAAAATCCTAAATATATTACAAACTTTTATATAAAAAATAAACTGATATTTAGAAAATGCATAGATCTAAGATCTAAGGGGTAGTAGCTGCCAGTGGAGTGTGATAGGTATATTTATTCCTTCCGTATTTCTCTACAAGTATTCAAAGTTCAGGTGCTGGTATGTCGTAACTTGTCATTTCTTTCTTCAGGACCCTTATGTTAAGGTGATCAACAGAGGACATGGGTGGAAGCCCTTCACCAATAGAGGTCAATCTGTACAACATCTTGAAATCTTTGTCCATCTTGTCCATCAGGATTTTCCCTGAAAGTGGCTAGCTCAGATGTTTGAACTTGGAATGATCCATCTGCCTGCTAATCATCAACTTTTTATGCTCACTTTGGGGAATCAATGTTTTCTTTTCATCCCAAAATGCACGAAATCCTTTTTCTACTTGTCCTCCAAACTATCCTTTGAACTCTATTAATTGTTCATTCAATTCATTTGCTTTGGCTTCCACAGCTTCGACCAACACATACTTCCCTAAGTTTCGTTTTGTTGCTGCAATGTTTGTGACCCTGTCTTTGATGCTCAAATCTATGATATCCTTATTTGTCAAACTATTTAAAAATTTTATATTATTATATGCAGTCTCCTTTGGCCTTTTGTACAGCTTTTCCTTCATGGCAGTGCAGCTCTTAAAGACATCAGTGACTATCTTCTCCTTTATGCTCATGAGGTCTAGATAAGGTCTGAACCTCTCAGCTTCCTGGATAATTAAATCCCAAATCAAATGCTTGCATCCCTGCATAGTTGTTTTCCCTATAATCTGCTGAGAAAACCTGTTATTAATCGCTACTAATTCCTTATATTTTTCTTGTAGGTCATTTGTCTCTTTTTCCTTTTCATCATTTTCTTCTTTTAATCTTTGATTCTCCTTTGTTAGTTCTTGTATTTCAACCTCCTTTATGTTGATCTGGGACATGGCCTGTACAATGCTGTCAGTACCATCCTTCTTCTTGTTTGAGTCTTCGCTTTCCTGCTGTGAACATATGTTCTACAAACTGCTCTTCAACTCTTCGATTAGACTCTTCAAACTCACCTTCTCTTTCTCCCAAAATCCTTCTTTCTCTGCAAACCTTAGCAATTCAACTTTATTATTGTTGATCTCCCTGCTTAAATCTTCTTTTTCTTGTATGAAATTTGTCTCTTCGGGGGCTTGTATCAACTGGATGTTGGGGATTTTCATTCTCTTTGTAGGCTCTGGATCAAATTATCTTTCTCTATCAACATTTTATTGCTTACTTTGCCTCCGCCATCCTGTTCAATTAAATCAAACTGCAGCTTTTTGACATGCTACTGAAGTGATTTATTCTCTAACCTTTCATGTTTTAACTGGGCATCCATTTTATTTATAGTAACTTCCAAATTAGAGATCTTCAAGGGTGCTTCCACTAAGTCATAATATAGACCTTCTCCAATTTGCCTGTGAAATTGAATCCTGTCTAGCAAGGGTATATTCTTCCGGTTTATTCTTGCTTCTATCATTTTTTCTGTATTGGATATTGTTAGATTGAAAGTGTGTGTCTTGATATCCCTACTCGTCATCAAAGACGCCTCTATTTTATACAAACTCCTTAATGTGGGCATTAGTTCAAAAAGTTTCTGTGCAGATGCCTTCTTATTTTTCCCATGATACTTAAACATATCTTCTTGGGATTGAAATTTACTGTCCTCACTCCGTCCTGCTACATCTTGGAATTTATATTCTTGGACTCTGATTACTGGGGTTGATAACCCCTCTTTTTGTTCATCTATACTACCTATCAGGACAGCTGATTCTTCTGGTGTTTCAAATTTTAGTCTTTTCATTGATCTTCCCTGACCTTTGTGCCGATGTGACAACTTGTCCTTCGCGACATCAGATCTCTGACCATCTAGCCTATGCCGTTGATATTCTACCTTGCTTTTCCGCTGCAATGGTATCGCAATCCTTCTGGCGATTTTCACTTACTGCCCAAACGATCATGCGAGGGCTCATCTAAATTCCATTTGTCCTGGTGGTTTATCCCTCGTGACCACCCTCCTGTGCTCTTTTCTGCATAACTCCACGCTGTAAGGGCGATTGGGGGCCGTGGATCTCTTTCGCGCACCCAATCAACGGTTGGGGCTTATCCGGATTTTAATGCTTACTTTGCTTTTTTTCGGACAATAGATTCTTGGCCTTTGTATCCATTTTTAATTATTTGGGCTAGCTTCTTATGCCTAAAGTGCCAATAAACCCTTTATTTTTCTCATTATTTCCTCTCCACTTGAGCTGCTTCTTGGCCTTAGCAACCTGAACATGACTATGGAGGGGGGTTTAACCATCTCTTCAGGGAATTCACTACTGGAGTTAGTCCTTCCCTTTAGCTTTGTGCAAAAAATTTATAGGTGCCAACAACTAGCTCCATTCGGGGATGCTATCGTCCCTGCAAGGTAGCAAAGAACTCCGTAGACTAAGTGCCTAGTCCATTGGGCGGTTCATTCTTCAGATTCAACAACTTCTTCTGAATTATTAGAACTGCAACTGTATCTGCCACATAACTAGGCTACCCACACACGAAAAGAAAAAAGGAACCATGGCTAGCCTTCTAGACCTTATCTTCTTTTCTTTAGGGTTTCAAGTCTTTTAGGTTTGCCGTAAAAAATTTCAAAACAACTGTAAAACCAAATGAAAAATATATACATAGGATATGGTACATGAAATACCTGCTTCCCTTAGGACAAGTAATGCTTTAGGAACCTCCCATTAACTGGACCTCCTGGCCAGGCAGATTTGTCTTGATGTTCCAGGACAAAAGAATTCATTCCTTGGATTGCTGCAATAATATATGGCCCCATCCACATATGGTCAAACTTTCCATGATTTTCTTCTTTAGGAGCGTTCCATTTCAAAACTAGGTCATTAACCTGAAAATAATCTTCCTTGGCTTTTTTGTCATAGACCGATGTCGTAATCCCTCATTGACAATAAATACCCATGACTAGCCAAAATGCATACAACGAAACTGTATATAAAAATAAAATAACAAATAACAGTAAAAGGAAACTAAGACCTCTAAGACTCCTTGCATATATCAAGGAGAAGAAACATACACTTTATCATTTATAACAACTATAAGAATCGAACCAAATAATTAAACTAATACTCGAGAAAATTTATGTTCATGAACAAATGAGAAAAAATACTTATCTCATCAATTAGAATGGGGCGACTGAAAGCCTGACTACAACGTTCCTCCCTTCCAATTGATCTCTGTCCGGCGTAGGTTTTCCTGTCGAGAGATCACCCATGAGCTTGGCACGAATCCACTAGAGTAGCAAAGAAATTTCTGTTTTCACCATTTTATAATGTTTAGCTTTTTCCTTCCCTTTTTTGCCTTGAAGAAGAAGAAGACGGATGATCCCCTCTGAACCCCATAGTTTTCTTTATATAGCCAAACTATTTTTTGATTATCACCATAAGTTCTTGTTAGAACTTAACTTGTTTAATCTTTAGTTATTTTTAACTGATAGATTAACTTAGTCAACCTTTGGTTAACTGATCTTTAACTTGACTAAATTTACTTTATTTAGCCTTATCTAATTATTTTAACATAATAACTTATCTTTAATTTAGCTAATTAACTCAAGATATTTAATTAGTTCACTTAAATTCTCTTTTAGTTTTAGCTAACCTTAACTCATTGACATACATAGTCAATCTTTAATTAATTAATTAACTAATATTTAACTTTGACTTTAACTTAGTTTACTTAAGGTAATTTTATTATCTTAACATAACTAATTGTAACTTGGCTTTAACTACTAATTTATATAGTTAACATACTATTAATAGCTAAGAGTTTCCCATGCATACTTGTGTATTTAGTTACTGTTTATCCATTCATAGCCATGCTTCAACTACCAATTTATCTTTTTAATAATCTTTATTTATAAATACCAATCCTATTTCCGTGGTAATAATAAACCATTTTATCTTTTATTCCTAATTTATAATCAGGAAAATATTAATCATTTTTCACTTAGGAATTTTAACGACATCCTTTGTCGAGGCTAGGCTACCAATGTACCTTATGTTAATTTCTTATTTTTACTTAATTGTACTTAGTATAGATTAGCCTCATGCTAATAGTTAGATTATAGGAACTTGTTACTGCCTTGCGGCGACACCGTCAAATTTTCCACTAAATGGCTGCAACAACGCAAAATTCTCCGCTAAATGGCTGCAACACCTCCAAATTTTCTGCTAACTTCTCTCCTAAAGTTTTTGCTAAATTTTTCGCTAATTGTTGAAACTTCATCAGAATTGCTAGAGATCACTTGAGGGCTCTATTTGGAATATTAACCTTTGATGAGAAATGCAACAACCATTGTTTGAAGGAGTTTCAAGTATTGTTTGAAAAGAAGCATCATATTCCATTAGCATCATCAGTGGGCAATCAGATTGGTTTTGGTCACTATGCATGGTAATGAAAGAAACACTCAAATGAATCCTTCTAGTTTGGATGCTACACAGGTATTGGGTTGCATGAGGATATGCAACAAGTTCAATTTGGGGGAGATGTTGGGTCACATATTTTTCCATATTTTCATCACCTCTCGACATATATTTCATCCCTCTTCTTCCTATTTTTATCCATTTATCATTCCATTTCCCATCCATTTTCTGTAACTGCTTGAGAAATATCATATTAGTCTCATTGGTGCTTTAGTGGTTAATCATGATTATTTTCCTTTATTTTTTATGAATTGAAGATGATTATGCATGATTTTACTGATGATG
Organism: Larix kaempferi; assembly: GCA_027924585.1. Classification (NCBI taxonomy): domain Eukaryota; kingdom Viridiplantae; phylum Streptophyta; class Pinopsida; order Pinales; family Pinaceae; genus Larix; species Larix kaempferi. The sequence continues at coordinate 23,103,587 of BSBM01001023.1, forward strand.
GTTTGTGGAGTGATTTTTCATATTAACCGCAGTAGCACTCATGGTTAAAGCCTCCAAAGATGGCATGCTAGCACACATCCACATGGATATTCACAACATGGTTTCATTCCTAGGATTGATTATGTGGATTTGTGATTTCAATTCATGCCCAAGTCCAACATGCGAGCCTCCAACTCATGATCAAACGGTTCCAACCATAAATGTGTGCTAGATAAGAACACCTTTATTTGTGTCGCGATTTGCGAGCAGATGAAGCAGAATCTCAAAAATATGGGAAATGGGTTCTGTGCATAATGGCCTGAATTACCTGCCTTGCAAGGAAATATCCAAACAAAGGTACAGTATGATATATACAGCTGGTTCTCTAAACATGTAATTCATAGATTTGTTGTAACGTCCCCCATTTTGACCCTTGTAATATTTTGGGTTATAATGTAAATATTCCTAGCGTGGAGCTCAAGGCCAAGGCCCCGCTAGTGAACACTCGACCTGGATGAGGAAAGTATTAGATATTATGCTACCCATGTGCTAGTGAACCATGGAGATTGTAAATATGCATTTTAATATAAATGCCCACAACTAGCTATGCAATGCAACAAGAGATGGGGGCATGATGTTTACAAGAAAATTGGGAGGGAAATATTCAAACCCTTGAGCCAATCAAGTCAAGCCAAGTGTCAATGAGAGAACCCATGAAACCTCAACTACCCATGTTGAATTTTGTGCCCAATCATTAATTTCTCCCAAGAGTTGGTTGAGGTAGTTAATTCCTTGGGGAATGGAGAGGTATGGTTGTCCAAATTCGAGTATGGGAAAACCACCCTTCTTAGAATTTCGTGTTTGGCTTCTTGGGAAAAAAAAGAGCCATGAAATTTCTCCCAAGCCATTAGTCATCCATCTAGTTTTGCTCTCTCACGAGTTTGGAGCTACCTGGGCATTTTGCTCCATTGATTTCCTGTGTGTTCCTTCATTTTCCTAGCTGGGAAGGGCATTTTTGTTGTGGCTAATAGTGGGGAAGAAGGGGAAATGATTTGGGGTTTTATAGAGGTCGTTTTGGCCCACTGAATGCTCATACACCTGTGGGAGAAATCAGTTTTCTTCCCTGTGTTTGATTCCCTCTTCCCACAATCCGTGTTGGGTGTGCAACTACTTGGGGAAAACCCATAGACCCTATTCTGTGAATCCCATGGTTGAATTGTGTATTTATGCCCAGTTTTGAGTTGTTGTGTGTAAAAGAAGGTTGGGGTTGAGATGGGTATCCATTGCTTTGGGTTATGCAGAGCTTGAGAGTCCCTTTTTCCTTGTAGATATCATGCCTAGCTCGGGGGTGGTCTCTGAGTGCTGAAAGAAAATAGGATAGGCAGAGACCTATGGTTGGGTGGAATGTTGCAGCGACATAGCTAGTTGCTTGGGACCATTGCACAGTGAAGATGAGTATATTCTTATGTGTAATTATTTATGAAATGTTTTAACTTGATGATTGTATTGATGTGATTGTCTGCATATGAAATGTGTGTGGACTACTTGTTTATTTCCGCTGTGCATGTTTGTTGAAATTGCATCTGCACACATTGGTTTTGATTTGTATGAATCTAATGAATTGGGATGAGTTTACGTAAAAGCCCAGATTTTACTGCCATGTTCCCTTCCTTGCATTGGATAGAAGGGTGGGTACATTACATTTACAGTTACATCCAGTTTTCAAATTAGCAAATTTGTTGAAATAGATTCGAAGTTGGGAATTCGGTTTCTCATTCTCATGAGAGATTTGTATGTATAAATATGTAATCATTCTCATGTATGAGGGGAGGAGGAGAGCAAGAAATGTTATGCTGTAGAATTTGATCTAGACTATGTTGTAATAATATCATTCTGATAATACATGCTAGCAGTTCCTTGATTCTGGAGTTGCAGACTTTCATTGTGGAGATCCAGCTCTGCTAAGTGGAGGAAGGGCCTTGTTCCCTAAGCAGATGCTGATAGTGCCCTGTTCCCTAAGCAGATGCTGATAGTGTTGATTGTTATTTTGTAGATTTGTTTATTATTTAGTTCATGCTTTCATTAATTAGATTTATCATTGTTGTTTTCATGTTAATTTCTTTTTGATAGATCGTTGGACAACATAGCACTTCTTTTAGATTTATGCAATTAGATCTTGCTTCATAAGAATTGATTTTGTTTGAAGTGTGATTAGATATACAGTTTGGTTTCATGAATAGGTTTTAGGCTTGATTTCTTTTCAAGAAGGTGTGATCTAGTTTACAATGAATTTCGATTTCATACCAATAGATCAATAGTGTTAGGTAGAAATTGCGCTTGCATAGATCTTGCATGATAGCTTTGAAATAAAAGACTTACTTGGGTTGACAATTTATGTTCTAGTAGTATGAGCTGTATAATTAATTAGACAATTAATCCAACCAACACTAATCTTCTAGGTTTCGTTTTTTGACAAGAGGTTGTGTTTGGAAATCCCGAAGCTTACTTGGTGAAGTGTTAGGACAGGGATAGCACCGACACAAATGGCCCTGATAAGCTGAGGTCCATTGTGACCCTTATTCCCTTCATGCGAAATCGATGTGCAGTATGTGTTTAAAATGAAGATGTGGTCTTTAGTGTACTATTTTTTTAATGGTATTTACCATTCAGAGGAACAAGTAGATGAATGTTGAGCCCCTTGGTGTTACTAGGCATACTCTGTTGTTTAGGGATTCGTAGGTACTTTATTGTATGGGAGAAATGTTTCAAGGACCTGTGTAGTTATGTTTTGAAAGCCTGTATAGGCGTTTTTCATTTTAATGAGGACGTTTTGGCTCTTGGCCTGTGCAATCTTCAAATCTTGGAGTTGCTAATGCATTTACTAGTTGAGTAATTTTTGGTCTTTGTTTTAAATAAAAGTAAAGCCTATGTTAATGGCAAGTTGTTTCTATTGGTTGCAAGTTTTAAATGTAAAAGAGTGAGGTCGATTATTTAAAATGTAAAAAAAATGAGTCCTGGGTTTGCTATTTGATGTTTCTCTTTCTTTTAGAGTTAGTGTGGATAATACTAAGGCTGGCGCCATTCTACTTGTGACTAGAATCAATATTGTTCGTTGTTCTGTTTGATACTATGTAAAGGAAAATGTTTAAGCCTGAAAGTTTGGGATGTAATGATTATGTATGACTTGTTGCTATAATTAAATTCCTCCTATCGTTTATCTGCTCTATGAAATGGCTAGCGCAAAATTCTGAGTAAAATGTTTAAATTCATTATCTAGGTACCTATGGTAAATGTAAATGGAATCGACCCCTGGTCTTTAATTTTCCTATTCTAAGACTCTGTTTATTTATAAATGTGGGCGTGAAATTTCCTTATTTAATACTGTAAATCGACTCTTGATAAATGGATCTAGGGTTTATGCAAAACTAAAACCTTTGTCGTTGGTGTTGAGTTTAATACTCCCATGTCGATAACTGGATTTGTATTAATTTATGAGTATTAATCTAGGTTTAAAAGTAGAGCTCTAGCACGAGCTTGCTTTTCTAGACAGATTCAAATAAGAAATCGACTCTGCCATGTGAAGAACAGTTCCAAAAATAAAGTTGATTAAATATTTACATTTAATACTATTGTAAAATATCTAGGATCTGTGATTCCAGTGTTATGATTTTGTGTTGAGCAAACGATGTTTATGACATTGAAATAATTCAACATAAGATTTATAAAATGAGTATTCATTATGTGTTGATTCCTGTAGATGTATGTAGAGTTTGAAATGTAACTGTTTAGGTTTTGAAAGTTTCGTATAAGTATGGAAAGTTCATTTTCTAGATTAGAAAAGGAAGAAAGGACTACCCTATGTTAGTATAACAATAGATAAAACTATAAATGTTAACTATCCATAGTAAAATTATTTAAATAAACCCAGGGCTCCATGACTAAATACTTCTGTCAATGGACAATGAAAATAGATATTTTAACTGAAGTTCATAAAAAATTTGTAGCTTAAAATGGGAATTTCAATGACTGTAAAACTCAACCCTTAATTCTATTAAAGTACCAAAACATTAACTGATGTAAGGAAAGTATAGACGTCTTAACTAAGGTTGAGCTGCTTGCAATAACTCTATAATCCTCCACACTTCAAACACCAATTAATAGGAAGTAGTCTTATCTGAGGTGTGGAGTGGTAAACGAATAACCTCAGAACTGCCATGTTCCTCCCAACCTTTGACCCATAACCGTTCCTCGTTCTTATTCGGATCACCCCCGAGCCAGTTCAAACATGCAAGAAAATATAGAACACCTAAGGAAGAGGTTGCTGGTATCTTGGAGCTAATCTCTGTATCTTCTAAGTACAAGATTTGGGATTCTCTCCAATCCTATATAGAAATAATGATAAGATCAGATGCCCATTCTTGGCTCTTTCCCTTATATTTATAGGTTTCTTTGGAATGTGGTCCTTTTGTTATCTTGAGTTAACATTAATATTTTTAATATCTTCTTGAATTTAACTCTTAGTTTGAAATATATCTAATATATTGAGAAGATCATTTTTAAATTATAATTTGTGATAACTTGAGCTTCTTAAATTGTTTCCATTTTGAGTTTAGAAAAAGAAATTTGGTTTATTTATTTAGTTTATAAAATAACATATATATATAATATATATATACATATTTACTTATATATATATATATATAGGCTTCACTTATTTAATTTACTTATCTTTTATTATTCAAATAACTTCACATATATAATATTTTCATATATATGTATATAGACTTCACTTATTTAATTTATTGATATTTTATTATTCATGCACATCATATAGCACAATTGTATATTCGATGGTTCCTTAATTTATGTCAAATCTTTAACAAAGCCTCTTGTGGGGTTTGGATGGTCAAGTAAGATAGGTAGCCCTAGATTCTGTTGCATACTCGATTACCTCGTATTCGTGGCACTATCTTTCAGTCATTTATGAGAAATAGATAATGATTCAATTGATCAATTTGAATAAGTATGATGAACGTTGGTTCTATTCATAGTTTTTCAAGCTCAACACCCTTAAGTGAGGTAACCCCTAGTGCTATTCAGAACTTATGCTCAACACTCTCAAATGGGCATTACACTATTGCAATTCAAGACTGTGCTCCACGACTTATGCCCAACATTCAATCATTTATCAGTTGGGGTTACCTATGTGGTCGAGAGCTTACGCTCAACATATCATAGAAGTCAATCATGTATTACCAGAACTTATGCATGGTATATAACAAAGGCCATCTCAGTATATTAGTGCTTGTGCCCACCACATAATGAAAATCAACCAAGTACATCCGGGCTTATGCCCAGTACATAAAAATAATCCGTGTCCATCAAGGCTTATGCTCAATATACATAAAAAAAATTAAATCATGTGCATTGGGGCTTACACTGAGTATATGTAACAAAAGTAAAACATGTGCATTGGGGTTTACGCCCACTATCTATATAATAAAAATAAATAATGTGCATTGGAGCTTACGCCCAATATATAATATAATCATAGTCAAAGTTTCGAGATATTACAACAACATTTTTTTTAAATACTGTGATAGCAAATACGTTTCTGAGCTTCCCCTCTCCATCGTAGCTGCACATCAAATGAATATGGGAAAGAAAAAAATAAATATGCATTGAAGAAACCCTAATGAAACACAAGGAGCTTGTCTTCTTGTCCTTTGTGAGAGAAGGCCAAAGCTCCGCTCCTAAATAATAGATGTTCGTTTCAATAAGGGTAAGGGGGGTATTTTTCGAGCAAGTGATTTAGGCAACACCTTTCAATTTAACATTCACTTAACACTATACCAATCTTCTTTTTCACTAACCGAAATAGGAAACACCTTTGAATTTAACACTATACCAAGCTTCTCTTTCACCTACCGAAAGATGTTCGAAGTTATTTTTTAATGGAATTTTTCTCTTCTTTCCTTGATAGACTTATTGGGCTAGGAGCATTGATTCTTTGATACACACTCTAGAGGAAAGGACTTGCTCTAAAACAAAGGGTACAAAATTCAAAACCCAAAACCATATAAATAAATTTAAATTTGTCTTGAATATAGTCAGAATCAAGAGCCACTTGGTAGTTTACCTTCCCCCTAACTTCGAACTATGATATACATATCCCTCTTTTACCCCCTTTCTATTCTTTGTAGGTGTAAATGTTATTGTACTTGTTTGCTAGTGAGGAGCTCAAGGACAAGGCCCCACCAGTAAACGTTGTAAGCTAAGTAATTTAAATTGTGAATGGTAGACGTAGGAGACTCAGCTCATATTGCAACCTAACGTTGACGGCGCAAATCCTCTCAGGAGGAAGAGGTGAATGGATTGGAAGCCATGACTTGATGACATATGTTATCTTGTTGTCGCAAGCACTTGAGTGAATGGTAACGTTCACCAAAGGATACTGAGTACTATATTTATGAATTATTTTTTATTAAGTTTCTAAAGAAACAGTTTATTATTATATTAGTTTATCTCTTTATTAAATGTATGTGCGATATACTTCTTGGTAGAAAATATTATTTACTAGCATGAAATTACTTCTTCTTTAGGGTAGTAAGAGATTAAGTTTTTAAAGAAATGGTTTATTATTATATTAGTTTCTCTCTTTATTAAATGTATGTGTGTTATACTTCTTGCTAGAAAATACTATTTTCTAGCATGTAATTACTTTTTCTTTAGGGTTTAGTGGAGAATATTATTTGTTAGCTAGTAATTACTTCGTCTTTATGACTTCCTCAAGAGTAATTTATTAATTACGGCTGGTACTTACTTCTTCTTTTATGGCTGACTTAGGCATGCCTTAGGCATGAAGGAGGGGAGTTTTTTTCTCAGAGTCTTTAATGCCCCTAGGTTTCCATTTGGAGAGCATGCCCAGATGCTTGAAGGAGTTATTTAATTTCTGATTTTGTATGTTATTGTTAATTTCTGATTTTGCATGTTATTGCTTGCTCATTTGGAGAGCATGCGTAGAGGCTTGGAGGAGGTATTTAATTTCTGATTTTGTATATTATTGCTTGCTTATTTGGAGAGCATGCGCAGAGGCTTAGAGGAGGTATTTAAGTTCTAGTTTTGTATGTGATTTTGTATGTTATTGCTTGCTCCTTTGGAGAGCATGCGCAGAGGCTTGAAGGGAGGTATTTAATTTCTAATTTTATATATATTATTTGCTTGCTCATTTGGAGAGCATGCCGAGATGCTTGAAGAGGGTGGTTCTGTTTTCTTTAGGCATTACCTTGATTTCCATTCTAGGCTATGCATCTACATGAGTACCTACGTTTTTACTCCCTGGTAGTAATGGTAGTAATGTGCAGAGTTGATACAATTTTTTTGAGTGGTAATTATATATGGGATTGCATGCTGAAGCTTATGTTTGTGTGCATGCCTGGTGTGAACTTGTTTTCATAAGATATATATATATATATATATACACAGAAATGAATTAGTATATATATATATATATATACTAATTTATATATATATATATATATAGAAATAAATTAGTATATATATATATATATATACTAATTCATTTCTGAATGCTTGTGTATATGATTTAAGTAGAAATCGTGGGCTTGCTATAGCAGGCATGATTGTATTTTAAAATAATCGTTTAATTTATGATCCCTGTGCGTTTGCTATTTGTTTTGCATATATATTTGTTGGGCAGTGATTGAGGTTGTTCCATGTGCTCTATTAAATAGATTATATATAATTGCATATTAGTGGATGGATGGCACAAACGCCTTGGATTAGATCCTAGTATACATTTTCCTTTGGGAGTATATATGAAGAGATTGTAGGATAGTTTATTCCTATGTTTTTATTATTTATTGTTGGAATTCCCTCGGTATTAATGTGCATATTTTTCGAGAGGGAAGAATTTTATTTTCGAAAACCCTATACATGCACTAATTATGATATGCTTTCGGGAAGGGAAGGCTTGAAAGCTCGATCCCAAAGCTTAGTTCTTCTTATGAGTATGGAAAGTCTATTAATGTATATATTTATGTTGAGTGTATCCTTTGCAAAAGGTTCAAAGCCTACGGGGCAAGGATCCCCGTTGGTTATATTATATATGCTAAATTTCATAATATAAATGCTGATGTACATATTGCGCACGGATTGAAGGATCCATGTTCACCTTCCAAACTCTTATGTTACATATTAGCTTACTGATTCGTTGATTGAATGAATGCACATGGGTAGGAGATTGACCCCTTCCCTCTTTTATTTCATTAATATAATAGAATACCATTGAAGGTTTGCGTAGGGACTGGGAAATCGATCCATGTCCTCTTTTATTTCATTGATTGAGTTTGCAATTTGGTTTCCATTTGGGTTTTTGCACAGAGATTGGGGATATCTACTATCTAGTTATGCTCCACCGATGTTATGATTACCAATAGATTTGCATTATTTTTCTAATTGCAGGCATTGGGAGGTTTCTCCCTGTATGACATTGGTTTCATATTTTAATATCGCAAGCATGTTTCCAAGTGCATATTCCACAGATGTTTGGGGAAAGGACGACTAGTAAAACACCATCCGTGTTCCCTCTTTCAGGGCATAAACTTATGCTTATGCAGGTTCAGGATCTGTTAGTGTAATGCTCTTTATATTATGCAAGTTAGAGAATCCCTACAATGCCTTTGAGATAGATGGCTAATTGTTTTGGAAAGTGCTCTTGGTGAGAGGCTTGAGAAAGTAGAAAATATTGCACACACTGTGTCGCAGATTGTACTCTTCTATTTGTGATGAATAAATATGTGACATTTCCTTGGTGGACGTAGACCAAAGAGTTGGGTGAACTAGATATACAGGTCTCCTTCTCATGTGTACTTGATGTGTTTTAATTTACTTTAGAATTTTGATTTAAATTGATAAGTTGTTTTATCTAAATGCATGCTATATGTCTATTTCGTAAGTTAAATGCGATGGGTTACTCGTGGTGGTTTTAATGGCATAATGATCATAAGAATTATTCAGGGTTTACCCTCTTGTATTGTTATGTACTAATTTATTAAGACTCGAATAATGATGATGTTTAGATGAATATGGCTAATATTGCTTAATGTGTAAAGTGTTATGGAATGAGGTAAATGCAATGATTGAACAAGTGTTATATGCAATACTAATTATGAATGGAGTACATATATGACCTCGTATATAAAATGACTAATACCTTGATTGTTGATATCGAGGAAAAATTTTACACCTCGTTCCTTACAAGAGAAAGCGATGATATGGGTATGTTACAAAGTGGTATTAGAGCTGAAGTTTCAGCACTAGGGCCTATGTGGGCTCAGCATGAGGTATGGAAATATAAAGTAAGCTAACACTACCATGTTTCATTCTTCATTATACTAGTAAAATGTACTCTGATATAGTGCTAAAAGAGTAGCATTCTCCTATTAAGATTGTACGGCCTCTTGGATAAATGATAGAGATACAATCGCACACTTAATTGAAAGGAATTTATGGAATGCATGATAAAGTTGTGCTATCCTAAAGTAGTAATTTTTTTTTGTTATTATGTATTTTGTCAAGATAGTAGACTGTGAATCCTTTTTTTTTTGCATATTTATCATATGTAGGGAAAAGTTTTTTTTAAGAGTATGCTTATCTTGGATGACTAATAAATTGGTTGATTGTATCAAGATCAAGATAAATGTTTCGGTCCATCTTTCTTGTATAAATGAAAATATGGAATTACATGGTGAGGTACGTTATCACCTTGACCAACAAATTTGTGGATTAAAGCTGGGTGATGTTTTGGTATTATGTACTATGTGGATGCATAAGAAATGGAATTTCGATTATGATTTAACCCTTGATACATTCAAGAAGGAATGAAAAATTTATCTAGAATCTCTTTGATATATATATATAGAGAGAGAGATGTTTATCTGCAGAAATTGTTTTACAATAATCTTGTAAATGTATAAAGACGCAAGTTGAAAGCAGTGGAATGGTGATAGAATGACCATTTAAATTATTGAAGAGGTTGTAGACTTATTAGGGGGATAAGCTACTATACCTCATAATAAATCAAAGTTAATGAAAAGAGAACAATCAATGTTGTGCTAACATTGCAGCTTATGATCGCAATATTGTCGTTATATACAGGACTTGTTGAAACACAAAAGGCATGATGCATATTCTGCATAAATTATGGTTAGCATAGTGAAGGACTCACAGGGATATATACTGAGAGCTTGAGTAAGATAAGTAAATAGGTAAACCTATTATTTATCCAATTATGTCGCATATTGTGGCGACTCATGGAATTTTGAGATAAAGTTGCAAAGAACTATGATTTGTTATGTCATACAAAAATATTATTGTGTTTTTGTGATTGACACTTGAACTCCATGAGGATTTAGCTAATATACCTATTTGGTTGATGTGTGCGAGGAATTGATCGCATGAATTAAGGGATTGGCATTCTAGAACCAAGTTAATCAATGGCAAGAGGATCGCTAAAACCAAAGGGATTTCCAAAAAGGCACTGAGAGAGTGTGAAAAGAGAAGTGAAGATCTTGAGAGCATCAAGAGCAATTAAAAGATAACTCTACACATAATAAAAAAACCTCATCCTAATAAGATAAGTTGGAGGGGGAGGGAGGTTCCCTGCAAATTAAAATAAAGCTAACATAAAATAAAGCTAAATTAAATAAAAATCTAACCAATGAAAAGGAACGAAGAAGAGAAGGTTAAGTTTGGATCACAGACTTGAATCATAACAACCATAGCTGTATATGGATTGAACACGAGAAGTGTTCTGGTAGGATTACTACCAATTTATTGAAGGAGGAATTGGACACGAGAAGTGTTATGGTAGGAGCACTACCATTTGCATGCAATTCCTTGTGAGGTAATGAAACATGAGATGGTTTTAGGTAGGAGTACTACCAGAATGCAGGAGCACTGCGATACCCTATGAGGGTGTGTAAATGTTGATTCTAGGATTAAGAGAGTTAAAAGTCCCTTGGCCACTCTAGGAAACTCACGGATGCTAAGGGAGTGTTGGGGTTGTTCGCTGTAATTATAAGTTTTCCTGGACTCAAGCGAGAAGGCTTGAGGGGAAAACGATTTCCTGGACATAAGCGATAGGCTTGAGGGGAATAAGAAATTTCTTGGATTGAAGCAAGAGGCTTGAGGGGAAAAAGAAATTTCCTGGACACAAGTGAGAGGCTTGAAAGGAAAAAGAAATTTTCTGGACTGAAGCGAGAAGGCTTGAGGGGCAAACGATTTAGTGGGCTCAAGCGAGAGGCTTAAGGGGAAAAATAAATTTCCTGGACTCAAGCGAGAGGCTTGAGGGGGAAAAAAAAATTTGTGGACACAAGAGAGAGGCTTGAGGGGAAAGAAAAATTTCCTGGACTCAAGCAAGAAGGCTTGAGGAGAATGAGAAAATAGTTCCTGGTCTCATGCGAGAAGGCTTGAGGGGAACGAGAAAATAGTTCATGGTCTCAAGCAAGAAGGCTTGAGGGGAACGAGAAAAGAGTTCGTGGTCTCAAGCGAGAAGGCTTGAGGGGAATAGGAAAAGAGTTCTTGGTCTCAAGCGAGAGGGCTTAAGGGGGGGAACCATTTTTCCTAAAGCACGTAAACTATTGTGTGATGTGTTGAGATGGCGCACCGGGAAGTGTTTCCTACTATGCATGCACGAGTTATGCACACATTCTTATGTTATGAACTTGTATACTTAAATTATTCAAAATTATGTTGAAATATGCATGTGTTATGTATGTCTTGGGCATTAATAATATTCTTTAGAAGAAAAATCAAGTAGATGAAGACTAAAGGTACATAAAAGAAGTGCCATGACTAGAACTTGAGAAATATTATCTTAGATCAGGATTTTAATCTATGACTCACAAATCTGCAGGGGCAAGAAATTACCAAGAAGATATTAGTAAGAAAACCAAACTCTGAAAATGGTTTCCAGGAAAAGGCCACAAAATGGAAAATGATTACTTATGTTCTAATTGATTTTTGGCAAAATTACCTGTATGCATATATTTACAATAAGATGATGGAAAAACAACTTGTGTTGTCTGTAAAAAGTACAAGCTATGAACGACATCAACTTGACGAGATCATGAAAAGTTTAAAGGCAAGCAAAAGATGACAAAAGAATATTGTACAAATGAACCCAAGAGTTGGAAACCATTGGTTGGACCACATGAAGACCGAGGACAGTGTTTTCCTTAAGGGGAGGAGGATGTAATATCCCTCTTTTACCCCCTTTCTATTCTTTGTAGGTGTAAATGTTATTGTACTTGTTTTTTGGTGAAGAGCTCAAGGCCAAGGCCCCACCAGTAAACGTTGTAAGCTAAGTAATTTAAAGTGTGAATGGTAGACGTAGGAGACTCAGCTCATATTCCAACCTAACGTTGATGGTACAAATCCTCTCAGGAGGAAGAGGTGAATGGCTTGGAAGCCATGACTTGATGACATATGTTATCTTGTTGTCACAAGCACTTGAGTGAATGGTAACGTTCACCGAAGGTTACTGAGTTGTTCGGGTTTCGGTTAGTCTTTGAAGGGGATGTCGAAGTTACCCTTAACTATCGAGAGGCAGTAAAAGTATCCTAAGACCTAAAACTTAACACTAAGTTAATCTATGCTAAAAGATGTTAAGTAAAACTAAGAAAATCCTACAGATGTCCTTGAAATTCTAGTCCGAGCAGAGGACGTCAAGGGTTTTCTTCATAGAAACCCACTACCTAACTATTTAGTATAAGTGAAGCTATTTTGATAATTATTATTAGTTATAATAATAATTGGTAATTATATACACTAATACATTGAAATGCAAAGAAAAACTATATATATATATATATAGAAACTCTTGCATGTGAGTTTTATCACTTGGATAAATATTATTAGTTGTAATAATATTTTGTAATGCAAAGAGAAACATTGCATATATATATGAAATATTATTTATGATAATTATTCTTATAAGCAAGACATAAATATATTAAGGGGAATGTAATTACAAACATTACCTTGTAATATAATGGTAATGCCATTTGACTATATAGAAATGTCCATATAGCTTGGTAATCATAAAGAAAGGAAAAAGGTTTTTAAGTGGTAATTGAGAGAAGAAATAAATAACTATAATTATGGGAAGTATGATTTAAAGATCATTAACGATCATCATTTACTAATTACATTACTATTTGTAATTATGTATATAAACAACACACGCTAAGGAGATACTTTTTTGTAAATTATATTATTGCTTTGTAATCATATTTATGAAGTGCTATATTTATGAATTATTTTTTATAATATAGGTGTATATAGAATGAAATACCTTTATAGTGGAGAAAAGTTAGCCATATACAAACGGTTTATTATTATATTAGTTTATCTCTTTATTAAATGTATGTGCGTTATATTTTTGGGTAGAAAATATTATTTACTAGTATGTAATTACTTCTTCTTTAGGGTTTACTGGAGAATATTATTTGCTAGCTCATAATTACTTCTTCTTTATGGTTTCCTCGAGAGTAATTTATTAATTATTAGGTGGTAATTACTTCTTCTTTTATGGCTGCCTTGCGCAAAAAGGAGTTATTTAATTTCTGATTTTGTATGTTATTGCTTGCTCATTTGGAGAGCATGCACAGAGGATTGGAGGAGGTATTTAATTTCTGATTTTGTATGTTATTGCTTGCTCATTTGGAGAGCACGCTTAGAGGCTTGGAGCCTTACTTATTAGCACCATTCCCTAGGTACAATACTTTAGAATATAAAATATCCCCATGTTCTCGTTTGGTCGGGACATATTTCCAAAATATCCTCATTGCACATTTTGCCCGCTCCGCTCCTCATTTGGATGGGTTCGATAAATTCCAACATATCATTGAGCATATATGAACTAGCACTTTATACTATTAGCTTTGTCCATGCACTAAGTTCCATATAGTTTGTGGTTCAAGCCTTGCTAATAATTTCTGATTGATTTTGTATGTTATTGCTTGCTCATTTGGAGAACATGCACAGAGGTTTGGAGGAGGTATTTAATTTCTAATTTTGTATGTTATTGCTTGCTCATTTGGAGAGCATGCGTAGAGGCTTGGAGGAGGTATTTAATTTCTGATTTTATATATATTATTTGCTTGCTCATTTGGAGGGCATGCCAAGATGCTTGAAGAAGGTGGTTCTCTTTTCTTTAGGAATTACCTTGATTTCCATTCTAGGTTATGCATCTCCATGAGTACCTACGTTTTTACTCCCTGGTAGTAATGGTAGTAATGTGCAGAGTTGATACAATTTTCTGAGTGGTAATTATATATGGGATTGGATGCTGAAGCTTATGTTTGTGTGCATGCCCTGTTTGAACTTGTTTTCATAAGCTAGCTATATATATATATATATATTCTATGCTAATTCATTTTGGAATGCTTGTGTATACTATTTAGGAAGAAATCGTGGGCTTGCTGTACTAGGCATGATTGTATTTTAAATTCATCATTTAATTTATAAATGTTAGATTATATTGACGCCATTTCTTGTTGATTGAATGTACTATGGGAGAATATCCATGTGCATGTATTATATATATATATATATATATATATATATATATATATATATATATATTGTAGGGAGAATATCCCTACACGTTTGCTATTTTTTTGCATATATATTTCGAGAATCTCTTTGATACATATATATCGAGAGAGATGTTTATATGCAGAAATTGTTTTACAATAAACTTGTAAATGTATAAAGACGCAAGTTGAAAGCAGTGGAATGGTGATAGAATGACCGTTTAAATTATTGAAGAGGTTGTAGACTTATCAGGGGATAAGATACTATACCTCATAATAAATCAAATTTAATGAAAATAGAACAATCAATGTTGTGCTAACATTGCAGCTTATGATCGCAAAATTGTTGTTATCTTCAGGACTTGTTGAAAGACAAAAGGCATGATGCATATTTTGCATAAATTATTGTTAGCATAGTGAAGGACTCACAAGGATATATACTGAGAGCCTGAGTAAGATAAGTAAATAGGTAAACCTATTATTTATCCAATTATGTCGCATATTGTGGCCACTCACGGAATTTTCAGATAAAGTTGCAAAGAACTATGATTTGTTATGTGATACAAAAATATTATTGTGTTTTTGTGATTGACACTTGAACTCCATGAGGATTTAGCTAATATACCTATTTGTTTGATGTGTGCGAGGAATTGATGCCACGAAATAAGGGATTGGCATTCAAGAACCAAGTTAATCAATGGCGAGAGGATCGCTAAAACCAAAGGGATTTCGAAAAAGGCACTAAGAGAGTGTGACAAGAGAAGTGAAGATCTTGAGAGCATCAAGAGAAATTAAAAGATAACTCTACACATAATAAAAAAAAACCCTCATCCTAATAAGATAAGCAAGAGGGGGAGGGAGGCGCCCTACAAATTAAATTAAAGCTAACTTAAATAAAAATCGAAACAATGAAAAGGAACGAAGAAGAGAAGGCTAAGTTTGGAGCACACACTTGAATCATACATAACAACCACAACCGAATATGGATTGAACACGAGAAGTGTTTTTGCAAGAGTACTACCAATTTATTGAAGGAGGAATTGGACATGAGAAGTGTTATTGTAGGTACACTACCATTCGCTTGCAATGCCCTCTTAGGTAGTGAAACACAAGATGTGTTTAGGTAGGAGTACTACCAGATTGCAAGAGCACTGCAATACCCTATGAGGGTGTGTAAAGGTTGATTCCGGGATTAAGAGACTTAAAAGTTCCTTGGCCACTCCAGGAAACTCACGGATGGTCATTGAGTGTTGGGGTTGTTTGCTGTGATCATAAGTTTTCCTGGACTCAAGCGAGAAGGTTTGAGTGGAAAACAATTTCCTGGACTCAAGTGATAGGCTTTAGCGGAAAAAAATTTCCTGGACTCAAGGGAGAGGCTTGAGGGGAAAAATAAATTTCCTGGACACAAGCAAGAGGCTTAAGGGGAAAAAGAAATTTCCTGGACTCAAGTGAGAAGGCTTGAGGGGAAAACGATTTCCTAGACTCAAGCGAGAGGCTTGAGGGGAAAAATAAATTTCGTGGACTCAAGCGAGAGGCTTGAGGGTAAAAAGAAATTTCCTGGACACAAGAGAGAGGCTTGAGGGGAAAAAGAAATTTCGTGGACTCAAGCCAGAAGGCTTGAGGAGAACGAGAAAAGAGTTCGTGTTTATGACCGACATAATATTTACCACCTAATCCTAAGCTCTAAAGTCTCTAGTTTAGGTCTCATATTTACATTTTACTTTGTATTATTCTTTCTTGTTTTCTTTGTATTATTTTGTTAATCTCCCTCTCGACACAATTATTAACATTGTCATATCTCATTTTATTTAGTATTGTAAATCAAATTAATATCTCTCCTTACTCCAAAAAGATAATTTTGTTTATATATAGATTTAAATTGTTAAATTTTGTATATATTTTTTTGGTTATAATCATATATAGATTATTCTAAACTAATTAGAGAATATTAGTATTTTAATGACATTATAAGAATGGGTTTTGCTCCTCACAAACAATATTTTTTAGCAGGAGCATTATTTTTTAATATTTTTAATATATTCTTTTGTTTTCCAAAATGTACTTTCATTACAAAGTTTGATATTAACAACATATGAAACATTTATAAAATAATGTTATTTCTACTAATTGTCCTCTTGGTCATGGTATTAGCCGCATTTGTAATGCTGAGAAATTAATGGTATATATATTAGTTATAGTCTTCATCATGATATTAACAACCTATATGTAATGTCCAAAAAATCATTGTGTATCAACTAGTTCTTCCATTAATCTCTTTAATGAAAGAGAACCTATATGTAATGTCCAAAAAATAATAATTGTGTATTAACTAGTTCTTCCATTAATATGTTTAATGAAAGAGATCTAGTTCAATTGGTGATCATAATTAGGAAGTTATGGAGGAGGATTCGATACTAGCATGTTCCAACCATGCAAATTCATAGTTACAGAATGTGACATTATCAAATAAATTAAGAAATGAAAATGTAGAGAAGTATTTTATTTTATTTTAATTTTTTTATTGAACGGTAGAAAAGAAAAGCAATAATCATTCCCCGTACAATGTATTGATAATCCTTCATTCATTATTCATTTCATCCTTCACAAACAACACCATAAATCACTGAGGATTGTACAACCTAAAATATCTCTCTTTTTATGATGGGTAATTATGAGGGAAAGATGGGTAATTATCACGAGGCATTCATTGGCTAGACAAAAATGTATGTAAACCTATTTGGCTAGCCACCCTCACCCTCCCATTGTTTCCCATAATTACCTAAGCGGAGTTTAGATTTTAGGTTCTAAAAATAATCATGTTTTTTTGAAATTTGTTGGCATTGCACATTTGTCATTGATCAACAAGAGGCATTGCTACAAAGTCATTGTGCATTTTTAAGCCTTCAAAAATATCTCATTATGTGCCATTGTTTTTCTTTCAACATTTTTCAATCTCATGTTGTATAGGTAAACAATTTTTGAATTACTTTATTGGATGCTAGTTTTTTTTCTTCTGCACAATCACCCCAAAATTGGTGATCTCCAACTTTTGGATTCAACTTCAATGTGTCCTCTAGCCAGATTCTAGAAGTAGTGTGGAATGCCATTTCTTGGCTTCTTCATTTCTTGGAAGCATTAAACATCATGGAAAAGCATATCCATTTCCTAAATGATGATGGTTTGGAACAAGTGGCTTTCTTGAGAGAGCTCACACTCTCCTAGCCTATCAATGCTTTGAGGTCATTATGTTCTTGTAATTTTTTTGTGTGGACCATTGTTACCGAACTTTGATTTTTTTTGTTAGAGCTTACTAATAACCACTTGATTATTGCACTTGAAAACTATTGGACATTCCTTGTTGCTACTACCAAATATATGATTGGATGACAAAAATATGGAAATTTCTTGATTTCATATCCAACTTTGTAAAACAATTTACACCCTTGAAACTATATGTAACATACCTCAAAATTCAAGTTAATAAAAACTGTTCAACTTAAGAACATCACCTCCTAGTTTACCTTCATGGAAAATTATGATGAAATGGTAGTCAATACACTTCATTATGAATACAGGAAAATTATGATGAAATGGTAGTCAACACCACTAAGATTCTCTTCCTTGAGTTTAGTATATAATTGGACACAATTATTCTTAATACTTGTGAGTTCTTTCTTCACTATATTATATAGATACAAAACCAATTCTCATTGATATCAACCCTTATGCTTCTTTAAACAACACATTATTCTTTTTGATATCAAAAACTTTTACATTATTCTATTTGATAACAAAGACCCCTATCTCTTTAAACAACACATCATTCCCCTATCTCTTTAAACAACACATCATTCTCTTTGATGTCATACACTTTTGCTTCTTTAATAACATAATATTCTCATTAATATCAAACACTTTTAGATGCTAAGACGAATCACAAGAATTAAGCATCTAAAACATAATATTCTCATTAATATCAAACACTTTTACATGCTAAGAGGAACGATAAGAATTAAGCATCTAGATCCATCCGGAAAGATATCAAACAAAGGCACCATCAAAATTTCACATACCAAAGACACATCAAAATTACACAGGCAAAAAATGACATAAAAAGTACACATACAAAAAAACAGATATACAAGTGGTTCACCCGAACTTTACGGGCTACATCCACCAAGGATATTCCATCTTTATTTATAGGTATCAATACGGTTTACAACTTACAACATTTCAATTCTTCCTTCACAAGCTTATTCCTCTAAACTACTACTTAGCTTGAACCGTCATGGAGGTTTATCAAAGTCAGATGTGGTGTTCATGTGGTACTCAGCCACTTGTACTAAATAAGTATAATTTTATTCAACCTTAGTGTAACAACAAAGTTATGGATAATATATTTGAATTTTCCCTTTATGTTATTACTCATGGCAATTTCCCTACATACAAATTTATAGATTAATATATAATTACGGATCCTCTCTATCGTCTTCACCTTAAGACCTTCCATGAGAGGATAATGACACAAATTAGAGTGAAGTTGTCGATCTTTTAAAGGTAACCTATAAGTAGTGATAATGTTTCTAAAAGGGGCCACGGACAAAACCTATGAGATAAAAGCAATGACATTTTTTGAAATAGTAAATAAGTCCCTCAAAACTTGGTCAATACTTTACTTAACATTTTCAAAGCAGCAAGGAGACCTCAACGGAAAACAACCCTACGGCACATACCAAAAAAAAATAGCAAGAACTCAACCGAAACATAATCGATTTCCAAGTTATTTCTCTATTTAACATACGACAGACCCTAACCAAGAAGGCGATTTCAGCAATAAAACAAAACATCTAGAAAAATAGATCTACGATCACAGCCTAACTATAATCATCTGGAAGTAATACGATGTCAACATAACAATGATCTGGAAAGAGATCTACTGTCTTAGCCTAACAATAATCCTCCGGAAAGGAAAGGCGATTTCAGCATAAACAATCTGGAAGCCAAAGAAAACGCATTCATCAATGCAGCACTTACTGTCTGGAAGCAAACATGCAATTGGCCATTACAGTAATAATATCTGGAAGACAAAAACGCATTCATCAGTAAGCTAACCTTCTCTAAACAAGGTTTGAACTCTACAATAGCATATTGCAGATCGGTTATCTCTTAACGCAGAGATCCTGGTGTTTATGCGGAGGTCAACCAAGTTAGCTCGATCTAAGCCATTCTTTACCAGGTATAAGCTTCTAATTTAGAAAACTCGCTAAACTTCATACTCGAAAGAAAATGGATAGGCATGCAGTACTGGTCTATCGAGCAGTTACTCGAAAGGCCGCATAATCCGCGGTGCCAAAACCTAAAGGGATTAATTATTAAGCATAGCGTGAATAGGTATTCTATCCAAGGTATCTCGACAGGATATAAAAAATCATTTCTAACTACACCATTCCAAACCATAAGCAGGGATCGCTCCCATCAATTATTACAGAGCTCTCGCCATTTCGAATACCACCCACCAAATCCAAGCAGAGGTTACAATGACATAAGGTATATACAGATCTATTGCAATTGTCAATTTTAACACATAAAATACAGCAAAATTAATGCGATCGGGATCTGTGTCTTAAGATGTATCCGCCGATGATTCTCATTACACTGTCAATTAACACACAATATAATACATAAGATTACTGCGTTTTCAATTGACATATAAGGTATAAGTGGAACATATATATAGATAGATAAAATTAATTGATCTATCGGCCGACCTTAAAACTTAACATCTCATGCCATGGACTTCTCTCCCTTCCCTAAAGGGTTAAGTACTTATTGATGGCAGGAAAGGAAAATCATGTTCTTAGTAATATTTAGCCAAATGATATAACAATACACTTATGTATCATTAATGGGGCCTTGGCCTTGAGCTCCTCACCAGACTATTTACATATTTACATTCTATATTTACAAAAATAATAATAATAATTGTAATGAGGGTCAAATTGAAAGGGTGTTACAGTATATATTCAAGAAGACCATCTATTTATTTATTGGATACTAATTCTCGATCATCATTTTGTTCAATGCTTTATAATCAATGTACATATACAATAAACCATTTTTTTCTTTAGTGTGACTAAAATCAATATTGTTGCATGTTGACCAACTCCACCTAATGTCTCTCATATCCAAGATTTTTGAAATTTACTCATTACTTCATCAATCTATAAACCTTTAATCACTACTTCATTGATCGATAGAGATAAAATCAGAGCTGATATGAACTAGGCTTTCGTTTCTAGTGCCACTCAAGGGGACATGACCTTCCATTAACCACCATGACCTTCCAAATGATTGACCACCCAAATTCATGGTAATTACAAGCAAGTGTGCCAAGAGATGGAGACCAACCCACATAGATCCCAAGAAATATTTAAATGAAAGAAATTCATAACTACAAATGAAATAAATTCCAAACCACATGGAGGAAATCCAAGGAATATTTAAAAAATAATTTAAAACTAAAGGAGCATAAATTCATCATAAAAGCTGATATATTTGAAGGTTCTAGGTTGTAAGCATCTAGCCACTGTGGGTGCAAAAGTATTAAGAAAAAGAAACAAGAACTTAAACAAGTGTAATTATGTTTCCTATTTTTAAAATCAAAACCATATTTACATCCAATAAAAACTTAAACAAGTGTAAATATAATAGTTCTACATGTAAATAATCATACAAAAATATTTACAACTTTTCATAACCAACATAAATAAAATATTTAAAAATTTTCATAACAAACATAAATCTTAAGAAATATAAATGAAATAAATTCATAACCATTAATAAAAAAAATTCCAAACCACATGAAAGATAATATCCAACAAGAATATTTTAAAAACTTCTTAACAAACATAGATCCAAACTTCCGAAACAAACATAAATCCAAACATAGATTCCAGGAATTATAAATCCAAACATAAATTCCATGAATTATAAATCCAAACATAGATCCCAGGAATTATAAATCCAAGCTTCCCAAACAAACATAGCTTCCAGGAATTATAAATCCAAACATTAATCCCAACATAGATTCAGAGAGTTATAAATCCAAACATAGATACCGGGAATTATAAATCCAAACTTCCCAAACCAACATAAATTCCAGGAATTATAAATCCAAACATAGATCCAGGGAATCATAAATCCAGACATAGATCAAGATATTTATAAAGGCATAGATCTTATTTATAAATCTCCAGAAAAAATTCAGAACCACAAACTAAAAAAATTCAGAAGCACATGAAGGAAGTCCAACATGAACAAGAACCTTGAAACAAAACTCAACATTATGCTTCAGTTCACCACTGGATTAGAGTCCATACGTGCAGATCCACACCCGAGTGAGAGGAAGGTTATCATGATTCCTGTTTCAAACAATAATAATGTTTTTCAGTTTAGTTGTATTTCTCAGAAATCTGATCTAAATAATAGATATATAATACTAAATAATATTTTCTTTTGTAATAATATAATTCCCACATAGCTTTAAAAAAAATAAAAATAGACTGAGGAAATATTGAAATAATCCACAGTTGTCCCATTTTTTTCTTTGAAGCAAGAAAACAATCAAACTGTTAGTTTAACTATAGATATTCAAATAATATGCTTATCAAATCAATGAACCAGCTACGAGAGAAGAGAGAGGGTTCCCTTACCCTATGGATATCCTTTCCAAATGTAGTCTGGGTGGGTGTTGGCCCCAGGCACGGGTTTTAGCAGGACACAGTCGGGCGAGTACCTGAGACTTGGATATTCCATCAACATCGTATTCTCCGGCATAGAATCTGGATTTGAATTTGGAATTACAACATCTTGTATGGTACTGGAACTTGGATTTGAAGTTGGAATTGCAGAATTCTCCATCTCTACCGTCAGAGAATCTGGATTTGAAGTTGGTATTGCAGCATCTTGTATAGGGTCGGCCGGAGTACTGAACTCATGTCGAGGCCCATGCTCGAAAGAGGAAAATGCATTAACACTATCTGCTGCGGCTGGCATATAACTCCTCGACTGCCCATGCTGAATCTGCTGATTATTAGTATTATTCATACTCACTTCTTGGTAATCAGGTATTTGTGTTGGTAGTTGCTGTGCACTAGTGGCTGGCAATGCAAGATCGTTCTTCTCTGGACTCAAGAGCGGACCTAATTGGTGTGCACCCTCCCACGCTACAACCCTAATGTTCGCGTCAGATAAGTCTAAAGAAGAACAACCTTTCAGTACGTTTTTGATATCAGAAGAGTACTGTGGAAAGTTCAAACGAGGAATCGATGCGTCTCCCCTCAAGAATAATGTAGATGTGTCGTACGCAATTGCAGCCATTTCTGCTGTCGGAAACGTTCCAAGATAGACCCGGTTTTTATTAGAAAGCGCCGCAACCCACTTGCTACCACTAATCGACACACCTATGTATTTCTTCAATCCTCCTTCCCTAATTTCGTCATTATGATCTCCAACACCTGTCTGACTAGCCGCTTGTTGGGCTTGTGCACTAACAGGTCTCAAACCACCATCATCAGACATAGGGTTTGCTGGCTCTTCAGTGTAATTTGAGGGTTCAATAGAAAAACCTCCAGCAATATCACTACGCGGTATATCTCCAGCTCCACCGCCAATGTTAGAATAGCTGTGCCGCGACATATCTCCAGACGCAATGTTCAACTCGCCGTATATAAAACCCAAAGTATATAAAACCTGTGAAACAAAAGAAAATCGGGTAGACGAAGTGCAAGCTAACTCGCTTCCCTGTGAAACAGAATGGTTGAGAATAGAGACTTGAAGAGAAGGAATGTATGAGTAAAGGCTGTCTTACCTGTGCTTATATATAGAAGGGTTTGCGACCAGGTTATTTTTTTCCGTTGGTTTTGGTCAGAGTTCCGTATAAAATGGACGACCTTAACGGGCACTTTAATTTCGTTGGGCTCTCGAATCTCGAGTTCTAACTTATTACGATACGACATAGGGGAACTATTGGGCTTCGATGGGCATATACGATTATTTTAATTTTTTTTTTCCATAAAATGTGGAAGGTTAAAATTTCTTAAATGTGCTTTTGGAATAAAGGATGTTTAAGTCATCTGCAAAATTGAAAGATTTATTATTAAATTAATATTAATGTAGATAGTGGGCTCTCGTGTATGTTTATTTATTTTAAAGTGTTCCTATTATATGGTTAATGTTTGGGATAAGTAAAGATTAAGTAATGGGTAATAAGTATTGTCAATGTGGATTTTAAAAAATACCTTTTTTAACATTTTTTTATAAAGTTAAAAGTGGACAAATTTGTTTTTCGATAAGTTAAATTTGAAAGCCGATTCATTAACTTTTTTGAAATTCAAATAATATGATCTTTTTAAAATGGACAAAAAGTCGTAAAGGTAAACGTTTATGGTTAAATTTTTTATTAATAAAGTAAAATTATAACTTTTAATAAAATTCTATTAAATTTGGAAAAAAAATGGAGACAATAATGGTTGCTTAAGTTTGTCCACTTTTACGTTTCAAAATTCTTTTTTCTTCATTAATAAAAATATTTTAATTAAACATTGATAAAAGTGGCGAAAAATCTAGGGTTTTGAGTTTGGGACAAACTAGGGTTTGTTGAGCAAATTCAATGGAAGTGGCGGGAGGAGGGAGCTCGACTCCCTAGTCCTTACACCCAATTAAGTAATGATATCTTTTTGGTCGGATTTCTCAAATGACCAACTCCCTAACCAAGCTTTTGTATTTTTATTTCAATTTAATAAAATAATTTGGTTGAAAAAAAACAAAGATTTTAATTAAAAAGTAATTATTATTAATATGGTTAATAGTTAACATTGTTCAAATTTTAAATAATAAATTAAATATATAAAAAAATGTAGTTATTATGTATGGTCATTTAAATGATTCAAAATTATCAATGAGATTGGATCCTTAGCAACGTAGAATGAAAAAGAGTTTAAGATAATTGGCGTATAATAAGATAAATTCAAAAAATGTTAAACCAAATTTAAATTATCATGTATAAGAAGAGTGCTTATAGCAATTGGCTTATGATTATTTACACCTAAACAAATAAAGGGAAAAGTAGAAAGTAGTTTGATTCATATCATTCACAATTAGAATCGTGCAAAGTAGAACATTTTACAATGGCTACAATAATATGTTGTCTTCTTTAATGGTCATGGAATGGTCATGGATGAGGGTTTAAAGAATCTATGAGGTATTATATACTTTGATTATGTGTAGGAGTTATATTAAATGAATTATATTGTAATGTCCTTAAATTTGGTCATGGACCACACTTGCCTAGTTACTTAGACTTGTTCATGTGTATTTACCTAGGTGGTGATTTGGGTTGGTTATTTGTTAAGCCTAATGTCCAAAGTTAGGAATAATACAACATGGGAACAAGTTGGATAAGGAATATGCATAAAGGATATGGTGGGCCTTAGTTGACTCATCAATTAAGATAAGTCTTCTTGTGGATTGAAATTAATGATAAAATCCTAAGGTTGGCATTCATAAGTTTGGGAAAGATAATTGGTGGAAAAGTCCAAGGAAGTGCAACTCCGAGCAATGTGGACTGGGATATTATTGATGCAAGTTCATTAATGGGTCAAAAAAGTGGAGATGAGCCAATTAAATTATTCTTTTCCCAAAAATCGTATTCATGCAAATTCTTTTTTAAATGGTTGCAAGTCCATGTAATAATTGGGTCAAAACCACTAAGGAGAATCAATAAATGAGCCAAATGACCCACCCTATCATAAACAATAATGATTAATATTTTATTTAAGATAATATGAGAGAAGTTTGACCAATTTGTGGCACCAAGGAAGTTGGTGGGATATTTTAAATGTGGACAAACTCAATCCGCCATTTAAGGAGGTGGAGTAAAAATGTGGACAACTAATCAAGGAAGTGGTAAAACCTCATCTTTGACTTGGTGGGTGTTCCTTTAAGTAACGAAAGAGATTGGAAGGGCGAATTAGTCGAGCAATAAGTCTTATTGGAAACAATTTATTAGCTGGAATATGGTTTTTGGTGTTCCCTAGTATTTCCCACTAGTATTGACTAAGTGGACAAACTAGTCTTTCCCGTGGTTTTCATTATTCCATGGTATTGGAGCTTAGTATTGGAGATATATCAATAATAAATGGAGAAGTAAGGTACACTCATACAGGTTGTTGATGAAATTTTATTGTACTGGAGTTCCTTAGGGTTCTCTTCATTTGGGTGATGCTCCCCTTGCAAACCAGGAGGTTGATGGGACCCTCACAAATTGTGTAAGCAGTTGAAAAGGTTGGCCAATTCAATTGATGAGGATTTGGACATGTTATTCAACTCATTATGCATAATTATACACGCATTCATTGTAGTTTTAAGGTTCTCTCTAATTCAGATAATTTGGTTCCAATTCTATGTAGTTTCATTCATTCTATTGTAGTGGTTTTGTAGTCAATCTTGATGTAATTCGAGAATGATGTATGTATTTCCGTCTATGAGCCATGGTATCTATGTATGATGTATGCAAACAAAATATGAAGACCTATTCTTTATGAAATAAAAGGAGTTCTGCAAATTGTATGTCTTCCTTCCATCTGTCTTTCTACCTATACTCAATGTGTTGGAAATTTTGACTAGTTTTATTGTTTATGCCATATCATCACTTTTGTAAGTCTAAATATGATTTTGTAAGTTGCTGAAGTAGGTAAGACGTAATAGGACCCATTACAACCTCCATATAAAAAAATTATTTTGGTTTTGATTCCATTTGGAGATATTTGGAAATCACCTTACTACATAGTTCTCAATTGTCAAACTTTTCCCAAATCCATCCAAACCACAAAATAACCTTCAAATATCTGAACCAAGTGTCTACTACTGCATATAGGACTTTAAAAATTCTAGATACATCCGATAAAGCACCAAGAGTGTTTGGTTTCCACATAAGTTCTGGGGACTAAGACAATGTGGTTTTTGGACAATCCTGCGTGTGACGTACCCAAAGAATTTTCCCACCACAGTATGTATGGATTCTAAAACACTATAATCATTTTTTTTCATACCTATATATTCCCTCTACAAACCATATCCTCGTGTTTGTTCGGATCCAATTGAACTACTCTATTTCCTAGTCTAGGATTCATGATTGTCTCTTGGATTCAAATTGCCAATTTTGAGCTACTTATAGTGTGGGTCAAGGTTTCATGTAAAGTGTTTGACCAAAGTACTAAATCAGAACTTCATAAATTAGAGGTCCAATCCTTCAGAACAGATCTGAACTTTGACTTCCAATCATTCCTCTTAAGTTGCACTCTCTCCCAAACTGTCTTTGAGTGTTTTGAGTGAAGTAAATCACCTAGTTTTAAGAATTTCGATTCTCTAAAGCCGTGGGTGAGTTGATATCTATGATTTTCCAAATTAGGGATACTATAGTGGTATCATAGCATGTTCCTCTGCACCCATGGAATATAATCTCTTATTTGAAGAAGATTTGCAGACATGTCTTGGTATGAAGATGAAGACTACGAATGGTATGAAAAGGAAGACTCCTTTTCTGATTATGAAGAGATAGAAACCTATTCATATGATGATGTGATATATGTTGATAGTTGACTACATCTGGTGCATGAGAATGGCATGTGTCATGCTATATATAGATATGTTAGATTGCATGATCCACCTAGTCTTAAGAAGATAGAAAGTTGCTACTAGGAGTATCTCGCTTTGAGAAGGGATATTCATGTGAACCTCTCTTTGAAATAATATTTGGTCAATAATTTGTGCAAAAAAGTGGAGTGAAAATTGCAATTAGATGTAGCATGTTCCATAGTGAGATATCATCCTTTGGAGGAGCATGAAAGGAGTAAAAATTAGCCTACTTATGAAAAGAGAAACACAATATCTGAAGATTCATTAGATGCATGTGCTCCTTACCTGATGAGAAGATTCGTATATTCTTCAAATAGAGGCTCCAAAGATCTTTATCCTAGGGAAACGAAGGGGCATGATGCATCAACTCACTTGAAGGAGCACAAACAAAGTACCATTCAACCATCAAAGGAGAAGAGAAGAAATCTTTCAAACGAAGAACCATGTGGTACCTCTAGTGAATGCATTGAGCTGAAAGAAGAAAAAATCAACTTAGGGTTTGAAGGTAAATCTGATTTTTGTAGTAGAAATGTTTTCCTAAATCAATCTAAAGAATTC
Source organism: Larix kaempferi (assembly GCA_027924585.1). NCBI lineage: Eukaryota > Viridiplantae > Streptophyta > Pinopsida > Pinales > Pinaceae > Larix > Larix kaempferi. The sequence continues at coordinate 23,131,441 of BSBM01001023.1, forward strand.
CCCATCTCATGTGAAGAAAATGATAACATAGATTTTTCTAATGCTAATGTGGATGTTAAGGATGAATGTGATGGTGTGGATGCACACCACAAGCAATTTGATAATGTCATGCATCCCTTTGAGCATGATGAACATCCCACATTACAAGAGATTGTTAACAATGTGGAGAGTGAATCCACTCATGGACACCCAAACTTCTATGTTGGTGAGTTTGAGATCACTACAAAGGATATGGAAGATGGGATTGATGGTGGAAAGACATCTTTTGGATCATATCCAAAAGAAGAACAAGGATAAGCTTCCCATTCACCACTTGAGGTTCATCATGAAGTTGATCCAATGCATTAGGAACCCATGTCAGCCCTTCTCTTTACTTTCTTAGTATATTGTTGTTGGGCGCATATGCTTTGTAAGTTATCCCGTAGTATTATATGTTGATCCATAGTTTGTATTAGCCCGTAGTATTGATCCATAGTATTGGACGCATATGCTTTGTAAGTCATCCCGTAGTATTATATGTTCCATGGTATCGACGCCTAGACTTAGTATATAAGTTTGTGTTGAGGCCAATGAAGGAACCATGAAGTTATTTGTATTGAGCTTGCTCAAAGGAGGTTTCCCCCTCAAAGTGGCCCGCGATCAATAAAAATATTCTGTGATATAATATATCGTGCATTTTATCAATTAATTGTTGCAGGTTCTTCAGATTTGGTATGAGAGCACTTTTTTGGGCTCCTTGGGTAGAATTTCTGCCAAATTTTTTTTCACCTCTTTATTGCAGGATCGGATCCGAGAAACCCAAAGTAGCTTTCCCATTGAGAGGAGCTGCCATGGAAAAGGGAAACGAACATTACCTGATTGAATAGTTCCCACTCGTGAGGTAAATCAAGAGCTATCGTTTGTGGCAAAGCGGTTATCAGTTTTACCTGAGCCGTGGAGTGAGGGGTACTACCCCAATACGTAAGTCATCAAACATCATTGGTGGCCAAGTGAATCCTGTAAACCGTTAAGAAGCCGAACATACTTGGAGTCCATATCGATTGCTAGCTGATAAATTTCATATTACATATGTCCACAGGTGTTGCAGATCAATTTTGAGCCATTTCAAATCCCGTCATTTTAGATCCATTCTGATCCATTTCAGATCCATTCCGAGCCATTTCATATCCCTCCGTTTCAGATTCATTCCGAAGGCCATTTCAAATCCATTCTAAAAAAAAAATCTATTTTTCACCATATCTCCTTTGTTTTAATTATGTTTCCCTTGAAACTTCATTGAAACCCTTGCAATCCCATTGTACATATTTCATTCCTAAGGACCCTATCCCAAATTCCACTTCCCGAAGCCCAAAATCCACTATTTTTCTATTTTTAGGGTTTGCCATAACGTCTTCAATTTTCACCCAATCCACTTCAAATTTTGTGACACTGTTCATTTCCTATTTCTTCTTCTTTGTCCCTCTCTGACAAATTTTCTCATTCTTTCACCGTGCTTCTGAAATCCCCATTTTTTGCTTCCCTATCCATCAGAAAGTGTCCAAAACCTAGTCAAACCCCAGTTAACCATCAAAGTTTTTCCCAAATCCAAATTTTCCTTTACTAAAGAAGCTTCTGTTTTTTCTTTTCTACCCATTCACAAAAAAAAAACTTGTGGTTATGGTTGTCACCCTCGTAGGAGCACAAACCATGGATGAAGAACTTGCAGCCCTCAAAACAAAACTTGAAAATCTGGATGAAAAGTTTCTCTGCCTCCATCTTCAGCATTCAGCCATGAACAATAAACGATAACCATAATATTTTGCAACCACTGGGTTCTCTTCTTCCATCAATTTTCGTGGGTCGAAGCTTGGTTTTCCTCACTTCAATGGTACTGATCTGACAAGATGGATATACTGGGTGGAATAATATTTCAGTATGCATAATACATTTGATGTCCACAAAGTTCCACTTGCATCCTTTCATTTGGAACTGGAAGCCCTTCAATGGTACCGTTGGTACATCAAAGCTCATGACGAGCCACACTGGACATATTTTGTCCAACTCCTTTTGCAAAAATTTGGTCATAGTGCTTTTGATGACTTCACAGGAGCACTCACTAAAATTTGACAAATTGTCACTGTGAGAGAGTATTAGATGGAATTTGAGAAACCGACCAATCACACAGAAGGATTGTCTGATGAATCCTACAGTAATTTTTTTATCAGTTGTCTCAAGGATGAAATCCGCTCAGAGGTTAAAATGTTCTGTCCCAACACAATGATGGATTTCCTAGGGTTGGCCAAGTTGGAGGAGGACAAGATCACAACCCAACAACGCTCCAAATCCACTTTTGTTCCATTCCAAAATATGGTCTCCCAATGGCCTCCCATCATACCAGCTCCCTGACCAACTCCTATCAAGCATTTATCTGAAGTAGAAATGCGGGCACGTAGAGAAAAAGGACTTTTTATAATTGTGATTCACTTGGGGACATAGATGTGCTGAGCAACAACTCTATCTCCTGGATGTGGATTCTCTGCCAGCCTCTAAACTTGGTGAAGAAGCTCCAAATACCATAGATGATCAAGTCGACATTCAGCAGTCGCCTGTTGACCCTCCATCTCTGGACGACCACCCAGAGATATCTCTCCATGCTTTAACTGGAGTCACCACCCCACAAACAATATGGGTAAGAGGTTACTTCAAGAATCTCTCTGTTACAATGCTCATTGATTCTGGTAGCACTCATAACTTCATTGACCCTCGGATCACCAAATAGGCTGATTGATTTGTCTATTCTTGCTCCAACTTTGAATTCATGATTTCCAATGTGGGCACCTTACCTTGCAAGGGGAAGTGTCACAATGTGTGTATATTTATGGAATATTATACCATGCGCTCTAACATGTTTTCCTTGTCCTTAGGCTGATGTGATGTGGTTTTGGGTGCTCAATGGTTATGCACACTTGTCCCCATCTTATGGGATTTTGCTGAACTTTGGATGCAGTTTTCACTCAATGGGAAACGACACACATTAACGGGATTACAACTAGGGTCTCTCCGCATCATCAGTTCACATCGCCTGGAAAAGATCCTTAAGAAGAATTCACATGGTGTCATCGCTCAGCTCCATTCCATTCAGATGCACTCATCATCGGTCTCCACTACTTCCTTGGATCTACCACACATTTTAGATAGATATGCAGGTGTCTTTGCTGAACCAGTGGGATTGCCGCCTTCCAGCGATCCTTCCGGTATGAATTTAGCCACCTCTACATATAAGAAGGAAATGATGGCTAGTTTGCATGCAATATAGAAGTGGCAGCCATACCTATTAGGGTATTATTTTTGCATCTAGACTCCTTACCAGAGTATGAAATATTTCGTGGAACAATGGGTCTCCTCCCCAACACAACTGAAATGGGTTAGCCAAATCATGGGTTATGCCTATGAGGTCACTTGCACGAAGGGTAAGGACAATTTGGTGGCAGATGCTCTTTATCGCATAATTGATGACCAAGTTTCTCTTTCAACTATTTCTATGCATGTTCCAAATTTGTTGCAATCTATTCAACATGGATATGTCAATGACTCCTCCTTATCTCAACTCATCCAACGGTTGGACATCAACTCTTCTACTGTACCTCATTACTCTTGGGATGGTACTTCCCTGAGATACAAGGGTCATCTCGTCCTTCCCCAGAGCACAGATCTTAAATAGGTTGTCTTCTCTGAAATCCATGCTTCTCCATTGGCAGGGCACTCTGGGTTCCTCAAAACATATGACCGAGCATAACATAACTTCTTTTGACAGGGAATGAAAAGGTCAATTCAACATATGGTGGTTGAATGTGATACTTTCAAGCTCCTTTCAGGATTGCTTGAACCCTTTCCCATCCCTACATGTAGTTGGACAGATATTTCTATGGAATTCATTGAACGGATCCCTAAATTTGGAGGGAAGAATGAAATTCCCAATAAATGTTTGGTAACTTATCTTCATTGCTTCACCTCTGAACAACAACCTCAGTGGGCGGAGTCGGTCCCTCTCGCTGAATGGTGGTACAATACTACATCTAAAATGACTCCATTAGAAGCAATATTTGGCAAGGAACTGCCATTTGTTCTTCCATACACCCTCAGCAGTACATCAGTTCATGAAATTAACACGGTTCTTCGAAACCACGATCAGATTCTTTACATTTTGTAGGACAATCTTCACATGGCCATAATTCGAATGAAACAACAAGTCGATCAACACTGTTCTGAGTGCACTTTTCATGCAGTTGATATGGTTTTTCTACGTCTACATCCTTCCAAGCAAACCTACTTGAAACTCAAAGGGCATCCGCTTCTCTCTCGATCTATCATAGAGGTATTAATTCAGTGGAACGACATGCAACCAAAGGATGCTACATGGGCACCACTCCTTCAGATTCAACATCAATTTCCATATTTAAATCTTTGAGGACAAAGCTTTTTATAAGGGAGAAGGGACGTTAGGAACCCATGTCAACCCTTCTCTTTACTTTATTAGTATATTGTTGTCAGATGCATATGCTTTGTAAGTCGTAACGTAGTATTATATGTTGATCCATAGTATTGTACGCATATGTTTTGTAATTCATCTCGTAGTATTATATGTTCCATGGTATTGGCGCATAGACTTAGTATATAAGTTTGTTTTGAGGTCAATGAAGGCACTGTGAAGTTATTTGTGTTGATCTTGCTCAAAGGAGGATGCCCCCTTGAAATGGGCCACGATCAATAAAAATATTGTGTGATCTAATATATATCATGCATTTTATCAATTAATTGTTGCAAGTTCCTCACACAATGAAGGAAGAAGAGGATGTTTTTCCTCAAGAGCCACACTTTCTTGTAGGGCCCTTGAAGATGAGAAAAATTAATATCCATGAGGCCTTGAGAATTCTACATGACACTACTACATTGGTTTCACATTGCTGTTGGAGAATGGAGCAAAAATATTCCATTGAAGACTTGGAGAAAATTCATAAGGAAATGACAAACACCAAAGATAATTTTTTCCATTTTCTTTCTGATATAGATCAATTGTTTGAGCTTGTGGGGATGTATCATGGTGCATCTTTGAGGGATGCAGAAGAGATTGAAAATCTCACTCTTGAGTTGGATTCCACCCATGATTCTTTGAAGCGTACTCATAGTGAAATTCAAGAATCCAAGCATCAAATTGAGAAGCTTCATGATCATTTGGAAGGATCATATTCCCCCTCCTACACTCCAGACTGTCATTCTCATATGGTTGATTGCATTTATGTACCTTTGGATGATCCTCATGTGATGGTGGTACATGAGGAAAATTTTGATTTGCATATGCTTGAGGAGGAGAAAGCATTTGAGTTTCCTCTAGGAGGGTGCCACACACTTGTGGAAGAAAGAAACGAGATCACTTTGTTTGAACTAGCCATTGGAGATGGACATGCATCCACAAGTTGGTTGATGGGAGTTGTAGATAGTTAAGGTTGGTTCACTATCCTTCATCCCAGACACCCCTATCATCCATAGAACATGGGAATAAATATTGGGTAAAGGGGTTGTTCTTGTTGGTGCCACATGAGGAGCAGGAGGCTCCCAAATTCGATATTGTTGATTTGATGGTCAAGCCATGTTGTCTGACAAGAACACCAATCCTTTTCAAACCATAGTAGATGCATCCACTTTCATTCTTGGATGCGTTCATCATGTGTAGCAATGCATGGGATTTCCACTTGATCCATTTAAGTGCAACCAGTGTTAGAGAGTTGAGCCATTGGGTTAGTGCAAATGTACAAGCTTTCCATTTGGACCATCTAGTTGGATTGTTTATTGAACCATTGATTGGGTGAATATACACATGTCGGAGATGGGTACCCCAAGGGGTAAGTTTCCTAATTGCCTCAATGATTCAGTGGAGAGACACTTGAAACACCACATATATTTGGTGGGATGTTGAATGGGAATCTATGGCTACTAGATGATGCCTTCAGTATACACGATAGGACATGGGAGTCTTTCCTCTGTCACTTGGATGAGATGGATAGAAGCATGATGAGTCTCATTGTTGGTGTGCACATGGCACATGAGGAGATTCATGCTTTGATAGAGAGACTCAATATGATTCAATCCCACATTGAGGAGTCCCATGCTTGGTGGGAGAGTCTCACGGATGTTCATTTTTGCATTGGAAGTGATCAAATTTCAGTGTAGTGGTGTGAGACTAACATCTTTCCAGATGATAGATTCCTCCAGCTGATTGTGGTATTTTGGAGGATGTGGTTGAGATAGTGGGATCGTGGAATTCCTTGGAATGTCATATTGTCACATGAGACATGTCACAATGTTGTGAGACTCAATACTATCATGCACATTGCATATGAGGAATCTCATACTTTGATGAAGGGTTTCAATGAAATGATGCACTTGGTTACGAGTGATGCACTTCCAAAATGGTTTTGGGATCTTGGTATCTTTCATGATGACAAATCATTCTATATGACAGTGACATTGTATGGGTTGAAGCGGAAATAGTGGGATCCAGGGATTCCTTGGCATCTTGGATTGTATTGGATAAAATGGGTGATTTGTGGATGGAAGTGTAAGCAATGGGATATTGGAATCGCTTGGCTCGAGCTCAATTAGAGCAGAAATTCAAATGTTGGCTTGAGAAATCGTCATGTGCATGAGATTATCTATGTATAGTAGTGTTCCAGTTTCTTGTATGGGAGATTGTTTGAGAGATGTAACCATTATTCTCATGTTTGGGGGACTTGGATTATTCATGAGGCTCCCTATGCAGACACTTTTTGTTATCGAACCATCCACTCGAGCGGATGCGAGCCAGATCTCCCTAGCTCAAAGTGATTCTAGAACAAATAGAACAAACTACCAATGCATTTCATAGATCTACTTAAGGATCGAGTACTAGATGTCTTACCTTTTCACTACGCAGTATTTTTTCCTTAATGTTGCTCCATGTCTCACGGTCATCATATCCAAGCTGCAAGACCTGTCAAGACAAGAAACAAGAGAAACCAGTAAAAGACATCTATACAAGAAGAGATCTAAGTAAACAGTTAAGCATGTAAACTACTCAATATCATTACACACATGAACAACATTGGTGGAAAGCATTTGTATTATTGCAAATAGAGAAGTACATGATAGAGATATAGAACCACAACCAAGGCTTAACACTGTAACCCTTCTTCGACAAAGATGATTTCCATATCCTTCCAAGGAAGTATGACTTCTCTAATAGGTGAGTGGAGATGTTCTAAGAGTGATTTCACCAACATGTAGATAACATAGTCTTCCTCCCTTTGGGATGGGAGTGAGCTTCATTTATATAGGACTAAATGGATAGGGTATGGATATGATAGGTTGAGAGATGGTAGGAGAGGCTTAAGGGATCTCTCCAAAGGTCTAGGAACCAAGTGCAAACTCTTCCAAGAGGTCAAGGATAGGGTCCCAAGTCAGCAAGCTTCGATATGGACCTCAAAGAAGTTATTTTTCCCATTTAAATAACTTCATCGCACCCTATAATGGAGCAAAGTGCAACATCGGATGTTGCTAGTGTGCAACCTGCGACGACCCTTCAAAACTTAGCACAATTGGGTACAAATCCTCCCAGGATGATTACTTAGTCCAGGTATCTTCAACGGTGTGTATACTAAATCTTATAATGAGTAGATTTTAGGTGTAACAGAATGTCCCCCAAAGCATGAAACTGTTGAAGATAGACAGGTGAACTAATTTGATAGAAGTAATTGCAATAGACTCGTTGGACAAAGGACACTACTGCAATACAACTAACTCTGAAATGACAATCTCATATGAAGTACAACAGGGCTGCCGACCAATACATTGCAGATCCATGGTAGCAATGACTGACTAAACACAATCATGGCTACTAGACACAAGCGTAGATCCATGATGAGATGATAACACAACCACGACCAACACAAAAGTGGATCCATGTCATATAACTCAATACAAACTCCATCGCAACCTAGGTAAAACATGACTCCGTAGGGTCTTCAAGCTAAACCCGCAATGATATGAATCTATCCATGTGATTACAAATGTCTTGACGTCGAACATGGTAGAAACCACTTAATTACCAGCCATTGATGTAAACCGTTAACAAGTGTGGGGGAGATCATCATTGATGTCGATGTTTCCCAAGGTATCACAGTACATATCATCAAGCGTCAATAAATGAGTTGAAGTCGAACGCAAGATAAAATCTTTCAATCAAGAGTCAATGATGTAAACTCATGATGAAAGCGAGGTAACCTACCATTGAGGCATGCAGGGCCAAGGTACTTGATTGGTTTCTAGATTCTATCCTCGAATGATGAGTTGAAGTTGACAAGGATGAATCCGTTGAAGGAGGGCCATAATGAATCCCCCATCAATTGACACGAAACATGAAAAAAGATGTGTAGAGTGGATCAGATAGTACAACAACATGTGAGACTGACACAAAGTACACCGATATGGTGACGGGTGTACTGACTGTAGATGACAAATCATAGATGTGTTCTTGAACATGGGCATGGCATGACTTGGTAGAATTGACACATTGCGTATGACACAAACTTCTAATGCAATTGATGATGGGAGCTTTCTTTGAATGACTCAAAGGAGTAACAGGACTCAGAAAGTAAGCGGGGACTCATAGACAAATGGATGACCCAAGTATTGTATGCAAATGTAGATGAGTGCCATGTTCAAGAATGACTACATACTGCCACTAATAAGGTATGTAACACAAACACTTTCCTTTTTCCCCATCATGAATGATGAGTGCCTCATATGTTTTTTACAATCTTGATGAGGGTAACTAGATGCTTTGTATAGCTCATCTCATAGATGAGTCCAATCCCAAATGTTTTCCGAACCTGAGATAGGAGGGGTTCATCCCATGATGGTCCCTTCAATGTGAAAATTTTAACGAGTCCATAGAAGGTAAACTTGGTCTAACAAGAACTAAAGAAGACTCCAACGGTCCTTTTTTGTAAAGTTAGCCTCATCGTCCGAAAAAGGGTAAAACAATGCGGGAGAGAACTCTTCTAGTGATGATTGGATGGAGTGTTCATTTTTCGTAATTAGTGCCTCCTGATCTGAAAAAGAGGTAAACTATCACCAGGAAGATGACCGTTCAAATACTTTAACAAGCGTGAACGCGACAACTTCGCTTGGAAATCTTTTCATTTTTCAAGAGCCTGGAAAGAGCTTAACGGTAGACTCTGGGGGGTGTCCTTTTCCATTGAAATTTAATGAGCCCGAAAAAGTGATAAATCATAACTCGGTAATTGTTCCCATGGTTCCATGAGTACGAGAGCAAACGAAGAGTAAACTCATCATCACACAATAATTACAGACTAACCATTGCAAAAATAGCGACAAAACGTTCAAGGGAGTGTTCATACCTGTGATGACCGTTGTGATAGGAGAAATGGCACAAAAGACCACTTACAACTCTTGCACACTAGAAAAGTGTCAAATAGACTCAAATATGACAAAAATGGTCAAAAACTATGATAAATCGCCCAAGAGAATCAAAATATTTGAAAAGGAATATTCCATTCTATTTATAAATAGAAAAATGGGCCAAAATAGATTTCATTGTTTCATTTGCCAATTTGGGAGGAGAAGTACCAATTTGGAGCCAAAACTTCCTCTGCCGATTCCGGGAGCTATGATCCACCATTTCACCCACCGCTAGGAGCAGGTAAGACTAAACTTCATCTAGCCACTTTCCACTGGATTAGATTTTGTTCAGGTTCAATTTTTGGGTTTTTTGATGGATTCATGGAGGGCTACTACACTCTTGGCTCGTCGCAGTCGGCCCTTTCAGGAACTGCAATGAGACCTACTTGGGGCAAGTCCCAAATGGATGAAGTGCAATGACATCGCACTGTACGCAAACGTACAGTGCGACGACGGAGTTGCACTTTCCAACCATCAAATTTAATCCAAAAAATGAACTTGCAGAGGTTGAAGTAGGACCTAACAGTGTTTAAATGCCTTTCTTGGTAGGTTGTTTGCTAGCCAACATGGTTTTAGAGTGGCGATAACGCGAACACAAAGTAGAAGATGAACAAGCTGCCAATGATTCACAATGTGTGGATCCCTTGAGGAACTATGGGTTGCTCAAGTTCTTTGAGATTCAGGGGATGAGATCCCAAATACCATTGCTATCACACATGCTCCAGAGTTGGGATGCGGCCCAACAGTATTTCGTGATTAGTGAGCACATACTCACAATAGATGTTGAGGAAATCTATTTTCTCATAGGTCTGTCCTGCAGAGGAGAACCTGTACATCTTACTAGAACACGGGCCAGTGACCGCACAGATGATGACATGGTGTCACAGCATTGTATCACTACTTCTCGACCTTCCAGTGGGAAGATTCTTATCAGGGATGTGGTGAGCCACCCACTGCGTACCATATTGCTTACTATTACTATAGCGGTGGGTAGCCAAACCCCACACATGGCTACTCGGACCCAAATGCTTCATGAGGAGGACTGCATGTCCCCCCTAGTTTTCAACTGGTGCGAGGGTCTCCTTGCAAACCTCCGAGCTCCGTTGACCAAGTGTCGGTGGGGAGAGCTCAAGCAGTTTGGTTATGGGTCGATCATGGTATCGTTCCTCTTAGATCAGATCCCTCTCTTGCGCCCACAGGTGGTATTAGATGATAGGGAGCCTAGAGATCCCCACATGCTCAGATGGACTGAGGTCATGACTCGTCATGGTGGAGGACCTATCATCAGCTTTGCTCTTGAGTTCTTCAACTGGCTCGAGGGACAGTTACTTATGGTTGAGGACTTCCCATACAGTGGTACGGATTTTAGAGAGGATCCTCACTTTGTGCTGCCCGAGGGTGCAGCATGGGGTGACATAAGTGAGAACAAAACCCTTGTACTTTTAATTTTGTATATTTATCATTTTTTCTTGATGCAGTGCTAACAAGTACATAACATGTGTGTGTAGATGTGGGGCTTGTATGGCCGGTAGGACTTTCTCTCATGGTAAGGAGAGATAAAGGTGGGGAAGCAGTTGTGCCCCCAGGTGCTCATGCTGCCATCAAGGAGATGAAGGAGGTATACAGGAACTTGTCCTAGTTGACAGTGGAGGTTCCTGAACCGGCGATAGATGACCTACTGAGACATATGCAAAGGTTTGGGGTTCGAGCGTCCGTACACTTCAATGCCCTACTCCGCAAGGTGGCGAGGATCGTGGATTGCTTCCACACTCAGCGACAGCATGTTGTCCGTGCTAGGGGTAGTGTATGGGTAAGGCATCAGGCATGATGACACTATTATACTTATACTGAGAGATTAGTGGCCTCAGATTTTGTACTACTAAAAGGTATGATGCTTCAAATTTTTGTAGAGACTCACTGAAAGCCATCGTGCTTCAGATTTTGTACCAACACTACTTTTTGAGTGATATATATATAGATACAGACATTATCAACGATTTATACATTATGTGTTTTAAAATGATGAGTGATGTGATCTTATTTACATGCTTGTTTTTATACATTACATTATTTACATGTTGTGAATGCTTTTACATATTACAAATATTATTTGTGTGTGATGTACCAATCCAAAATGAAGTTGGTCATCTAGTCAGCAACTCCATATAACTCTTGTGGAATGTATAGGTTTTGAACGGATTCAAATGACCTTTCCACGATACGTACTCATCTAAAGAGATGGAGAAAGGTGGAATCATGGATGGCGTAAACCAAGTTAAGATGGGAAACCACTAATTGAGAATCCATGTGGATGACAATGTGGTTCATACCCAAGGAAATGGCGTTAGCTAGGGTTCCAGTTACAGCCTGATACTTTGCGGCATTGTTGATCACAAACCCTAGAAAACTTCCTCCTGAGCTAATGAGCTCACCTGTTGATGAATATAGTACCCAGGCTGCTGAAGCAAGGTTACGGGTATGCCGGCTGGCACCGTCCACGAATCCATAGAACGTTGCCATCTGCACGGACAGACAGAACATGGTATAAGGAGCAGAAAAAAGATCTAAAGACACTCAAAAAATAAAAGCATCAAAGCACACACAAAAACATAAAAAACACGCCATGTACAGTATATACAAGAAAGTCTAAGCATGACAAGTTTAGGCGTAATATCTCTTCAGGTAAAGCCCATTACAGGATTCACCCAAAGAGATTCTGTTGTAGTCTTCAAGCTCAGAACCTCCCTTCTCCAAAACATGTTTGACAATGTAAGGTCCATGCCACATGGATTCAAACTTTCCTGCTCCTAGTTTATCGTGCTTCTGGTCATAAGTGAGGACCAGGTCACCCTCGTTAAAGATACGGGGTTCAATTGACTTGTCCTATTGGTCTTTGATGCATTTCTTTTGTGCTTCATTAGCAAGAGCGACATCTCAATGGGACTCGTTAAGTTTTGCTAAGTGCAAGAGACGTTCTTCATCGGCAGTAGTGTTAGGAAGAAGTTCGACAACGAGTTGTAGAGACATAATTTCGCACTCTATAGGTAGGACATCCTCCAATCCATAGACCAATTGGAAGGGAGTGAAGCCTGTGGCGGTTTTGATGGAAGTTTGACAGGCCCATAATGCTGAGAAGAGCATGTTGTGCCAATTGGACTTATGCATACCTACCATCATTTGGACCATAGTTTTCAAGACCTTGTTAATGGCCTCGGCCTGTCCATTGGACTACGGGTAGTAGGGTGCTGAATTTTCATGGCGAAAACCCAACCTGTCGCTCAGTTCATCAACCATATGGTTCTAAAAATGGGAACCATGATCAGTAACAATTGCCTAAGGAACTCTGAACCGCGCTATTACATGATTGAACATGAAGAGTGCGGCAGTTTTTTCGTCGTTCTGGTATGTAGGCATAGCTTTGGCCCACTTTGTAAAGTAGTCCACAGCTACAATGATGTAACTATGCCCCCCAGTCAAGGTAGGCTTACGATGCATAAAGTCAATTCCCCATTTTGCGAAGGGGCCCCCGGCAATAACCGGGTGTAACGGGGCGGGATGGGTGTGCTTCTTCCTGTGGAAGTGTTGGCAAGGAGGACATTTTTTTATGGCCTCAATACAATCTTTGAAGATAGTAGGCCAAAAATATCCTGCGCGCAAAATCTTTTGGGCTATAGCCATCCCAGAGAGGTGACCGCCACATGCCCCAGCTTGATAGTCAATGAGAACACGTTTAGCCTCATCATGAGTGAGACAACATCGGAGAATTGAATCAACACCACAGCGATACAAAGTATCATTGATGATTAAATAATACTTCGCATGGTGATGTATCTTATGACGGTCATCGCGAGAGAGTTGAGGGTTGAAGCATTGGGTTTGAAGATGCAATAAGATATCTCCATACCATGGGTCAATTGTACTGATGAGAAACAATGATTCATCCGAAAAAGAGTCACTGTGCTCAACTTTTGCATCAGGATGGGGAAGGTCGCAAATTAGATTGGTAAACACCAAAGAATTCTTAGACTTAGCTTTCTCGAAAAGAAGATCAAATTCTTGCAGTATCACAATCCAGCATGAATACTTGCCTCCAAGCACCTGACGTGTCAGTACGTGGTACATGGGGTTCGAGTCGGCGATGATAGTGGTGGTGTGGAGCAAGATATAGTGCCGGAACATCTGGATGGCGATGACCGCCACGAATGCAAGTTTTTTGACATGTGAATATCTAGTTTCAGTGTCAGCCAGACCCTTACTTGCATAGTATATTACATGTTCCTGGGCATTTTGATCCTCCTATAGCAAAACCATGGCGATAGAGGTAACAGAAGCGGCGAGATATAAGTTATAATCTCGATAATAATTGGGTAGTTGGAGCATGGGGGCATGTGTGATGGCATGCTTGATACTGTCGAAGGATTTTTGAGCTTGGTTGTCCCAAATGAATGGGACGTCCTTCTTGAGCAGTATCATGTACCCCTGAGTCTTTTCCGCGAAATTGCAAACAAAACATCTTAAATAAGTCGCCTTCCCTTGGAGACTTTGAAGTTACGTCACATCAGTCGGGGGTGGTAGGTTGATGATGGCCTACACCTTTAAGGGATCAATGCAGATCCCATCCTTTGAAACAATAAATCCTAAGAGGCATCCGGACTCAACGCAAAAGATACACTTATCAAGATCCAGATGGATATTGTACCATCTGCATCTGAGGAAAATGGCCATCAGATGATCAATGTGGAACTCACGCTGCTTTGAATGAGCAGGGAGATTGTCCAAGTAAGGTTCCACAGAATCCTTAATGTCACGAAAGGCAGACGACATATCCCACTGAAACGTGGCACCAACATTTTTAGGGCCAAACGAGAATTTGCGGTATGCAAACGTTCCCCACGGGAAGATGAAATCCGTCTTATGTTGGTTGACTGGGTTGATCTCAATTTGGTTGTAACCAGAAAAACCATCCATAAATGAGAAGATGACGCTTTCGGCACAACTGTCGATAATCTAGTCGATGAAGGGGGTCGTGTAGTTGTCTTTTGGACAAGCCCAGTTAAGATCTCGATAATCAACATAGATGCAAATGGTACCCTACTTTTTGCTCACAGGGAAGACATTTGAGACCCAATCCGTCAATGGGACAGGATAAATAAAACCAGCCTTTAAGAGTTTTTCAATTTCTGCCTTAATTGCCACAGTCTTCCAGGGTTGCACCAGTCGCAACTTTTGGTGTACAGGTTCGATGTCGGGATATGTTTTTATTTTGTGAGAAACAATTGTGGGGTCTATCCTAGGCATCTCCTCATACGACCAAGCAAATACGTCTCGAAATTGCTTAAATACGGTCCTGCCAACAGCTATTTCTTCAGGGGAACACTTCTAGCCTATGCGAATGTGTTTCACTATACCAGGTTTCACCGAGATGTCGACCAGGATGGTTGGCTCAATATTGGCCAAGTTGCCCTCTGTTTCCGTAAGACATGTAAGAATGGGGGAATGAGGGAATGAGTAGATATCTGGTGAAAAAAGGGTATGGATGTTGTCCTCTATGTACTCCAAAGGAGGAAAAAAATATGACCTATGGTGGAGATCATCCCACGGACCGTCATCAACATTCATAACTTCCATGATGGACTCATTTGAATGAAAAGTCCGAAGTAGGAGATTAGGTAGAGATGACGTCCGTCGTAGAGAACAGGATGGAGAGGCCACGGTTAAATGGTCCTTTGATGCTGATTGGACAGCCTCGTAAATACGTTCAGCGGGTGAAAGAGGCATTATATCTCCAAGCAGGTGTGTTGTGGCTTCATCCGGTACAAACCAAGCATCGGTAGAGTGAGATAAAATCTCTATGGAGATCATGTTCACCGTAGCAACATGATTAAGGGGGTCCGCGGCTGGAAAAACGCCCATGAGAGATGAATCTTTGAAAAGGCCAACCCCTATACTCTCATACTGTTTTGACATCTGTCCAATGGAAGGAACATGGTAACCAGGATGAGTAGTAGCATCTGGTGTACAAAAATCTAATTCGTTGATAGTGACAATTCATCCTTGGTGGGGGAATTGTACTATGTGGAAGACTGAAGAAGCTACCACCTGCATGATGTAAAACCAATTGCGACCAAGCAAGAGATTATAATCTAACGGGGCCGAGACCACTTCCACATTAACGGTTACGGTCTTTCCGTCCAACTCAACTGCAAGAGCTTGTAAGAGCCCTTGAGGTTGAAAGCCACAACCATCAAATTCTTTCAACGTGGTAGGAGAATGATTCAATTCAGGGGAGCCAATGGCTCTCCAACAGGCGATCAACATGACAGAAGTGGAGGCGCCTTCGTCCAAAAGGGTACGATGGTCAATCTTCCTAGCAATGTTCACGGAAACTCAGAATGTGAGTTGGTGTGAGAGCCTCGACTTAAAGTGGTCAAGTCGGAACATGATGGTATTCGAGGAATCCGGGTCAACTACACCAATGGCTGCAAGGAGATTTTTGCATTGATTTAGACAATTCTGCAAAACTTCCAGTGTAGACATGGTGCAAGGAGCTTGTGCCAAGTCTTCTACGATATTGTAATTTTGTGCCGCCCGAGCGTTGGGATTGAAAATAACTTTTCGAATCGTACTCTTGGGCTATCGCAATATCGAGTCTAAGGAGGGCTTCTCAATGGTGAGAGAAGTTGAAGGTACAGTGACATCAGTTAAGGATTCAGAATCTTTTTCAGCATTACTTCTAGTGGATTCCTTCGAAGGGACCGGTTTGTAAGATCACGATTGAGTGTTCAAATTGATCGTCTTGTTATGCAGCATGAGAACATGCACAGTTGGATGGTTCCCCCTGGGCTGGGGGGTTTGAGCAATCATCTGCTGGTTCTGAGTAGGAAATGGATCATTGAGGACTACGGGAGTTGGTTTACACCTAAGAAACTTTTGTACTTCGTCTCTATGGGGACATTCTTTGGAGAAATGGTCATCTCCACACAGTAAACAAGGATACTTTAGTTTCCGTTTCTGCTTGGTATCATCAGGAGTGCTCTTTTGTTCCTACTGGGTGGAACAATTTTTGGGTTTTCCCTTGTTCTTATTTTTACCGCCAGACTTATGGGATGAAGCTAATTGGACAGAATTCACCTCTTCAGTTACAGCAGGAGTGGTGGACTTGGTGGTGGTGCGGCTAGCCGAGTCGGGTTGGATGATCCAACAGTTTTAGCAGTAGGCTGGGTGTTAAGGGAACCAATGATTCCATCAGTTTGGAGTCCCTTATGTGGTTTTGTAGGGTCATTAACGTCACAGGGTGCATTAGGCAGAATATCAAACAATGTGTCGGATTGAGTGTAGACTAGGTCTAGAACATGGGCACTTGAGATGGCTTGTTCTTCGGTGATGGCACCTAGCATAGCAATGTCTCTTGCTATGGTAGGGATGAGGGATTTTTTGAACTAGTATGCTAGGAGCTGATCTGGAATAGGAGCTTTAATGAGACATTGTCTCCTTCGCCATTCATGGATATGATCTGAAATATGAGTGGTGGTATTCTGACGGAGCGAGGTTAAAAGCTCGGTACTAGTTTCATACCATATGGGCAGCTGGAAATGTGTCAAAAAGTTCATGGCAAGAGAACCAAAATCAGGAAAACAGTAGCATGGAAACTCAATGTACCACTTGGCAGCCGAATTGGTGAGAGTCCTTTGAAACAATCTAAGATGAATTGAATCGTCCATTAAGGAATTAGATGAACACCATAATCGGTATGTCATCACATGGTTTTTAGGGTCTTCACCCGGCTTGCCATCAAATTTGGGGATATCAGACAAACGTTTCACCAGAATTGGTGGCCAATTAGATCCATGGTAAATAGGATCGTTGGTTAAACGGGATAGGTCAGGCAGGTCCAAAGTAGCCAGGAAGAGAAGTTGTGGATTAGGCTGCATGTATTGATAATACGGATAAGGCATGTAAGGACCAAAATGACCGTAAAGTGTACCAGGAGGAAACTGGCCATAGGGGGCTGTGCCACCTGGACCGTAAGGGGGTCCACCACCATAAGGTGGTCCATTCCAATAAGGTGGGGGCCCACCTCCACCACCGAGAGGGGGTGGAGGCCCGCTGCCACCACCGGTAGGAGGTGGGGGTCCATAACCGTAATGAGGTGGCCCACCACCCCGTCTGCCTGGAGGTGATGGTGGACCTCCACCGCCAAACGGATAGGGGCCCACCTCCACCACCACTGCCACCACCATAGTAATTAGGTCCTCCACCGCCACCCGAAGGGAAATGTCCTCCTCCGCCATGATAGGGTGGTCCCTAGCCGCCTCCGCCAGGAGGGGGTGGTGGACCTTTCCCGCCATCGCCGAAAGGGCGAGGGATGTTGTTGGTAAAATGAGGGATAGTTGGTTGGGGTCTGTGTTGCAACATAGGTTGTTTCCCCCATAGAGTGTATGGATTCCCGGGATAAGGTATCCCGTATGGTGCATTTCCGGGATTACATTGGTCCAATGCAGGGTTAACAGAACCTGGATACGCTTGACTCCATCAGGGTTGAGTTACATTGGATGGCCCCCCAACATGAGATAACCCCGTGGTGGATGGTCTAGTGGGTTGGGAAGGTCCAACGGAAGGTCCATTGGGGATTCCACCGCCTATGTTCTAGTTAGGAAATGGGGTTTTCCCCCCAGCCACAACAGGTGGACCAATATTCATAGGTTAAACCAATGTAGGTTTTTTTAGTAGCTACCATAGTAATAACATTACCAATAAGATAATCCATGGAAATGGAATACCCTCCCCTTGAATTCTGAGGTGGGGGAGGAACTTGTAAAGTAACCGTGGTAGTGACGGGTGTGTTGGACTGTTGACCTTCCATAGGTTGGTTCACTTGAGGTGCAGGACTGGACTCTTGTGAGGGTTGACCAGTCTTATTAGTGGTCTCATGGTGGCAATTTTGTTATGGTGATACAAAAGATATTGGATGAACCGGTATGTCTCTGTCGTCAAATCTTATTTGAAAGTTCTGATTTCGAAACACTTCAGAGCATCGCTCGAGACTCTGTCTTCGAAGGTCATCACCCCTAAGATGCAATTGTTCCACATGTTCGCGGATAGGGCCAAAAATATTAGCGGGGTCAGACCTGTAATAAGGTCTAGAGAGCTTTGGAGTAGTCCAGTTAGGTGGGGATGAGATGGCAAAATAAGCCACTGGGTGGTCCATAGAAGATGTCCAATAAGCTGCTGAAGCACCAACAGCTGCTGTAGGGTCATCCTGGGGCCGGTTTATCCATTCCAACGATCTAGGTTCTCCCGGGATGACGGGAGAAAGGTCTTGTGAAATAGGGGTTTGTGCTTTTTCATCTTGCGGGGGATGAGAGGCAGGTGAATCTAGAGGAGTTTGTGGAAGCAAAAGTCCTCCAACATTCAAAGTGGGGTTTTCCACTTCAGTAACTACGATCGCATTACGTTGATCCATTCTTACCCTCAAAATAATATCCGAATTAAGGGGATATTCGGGTGATAAGTTTAAGATCTTATGAGACCTTCTCTAGGGAAAATCCACCAGAGTGTCACGATGATCAGCAAGGATGGCTGAAACAGCGTTTCTCCTAAGGGTATGCTAAAAGAAAAGCAGTCCAAAAAAACCTACTCAAACTAAGGCAACAAGCAAACTTATGTGATAAAGTGGATTCAAAAGTCTGGAACCTCATGGGATTATCAACGCATTGCAAACTGTGATATACTATAGGGTCCAACAATATGATGTGACAAGGAGGATTGGGACTATACCCTTGCCTGTATACCCGATTACCTGGACAATACGTGCGTGCTAATATCCCCGAGTGTTGTTCTCGATGTATTGCTTTGCCAAGACGGCCAAATGGTTAACTCAGTTGGTTTTAAGAATCCTAGTGGTGTCTCTCGATATATGCAAGGTATGTGGGAGCTCAAATCCGTAGTGGTTCTATCTAATGCACAACTATTTGGCAAGAGACCTTCCGATATACTATCGAGTACGTGATACACCCTTCGATATATGCCAAGTACGGATTATGGTACTTGGTGGGTACGTGAAGGAGATCGATATACCAATAAGTACATGGAATACTACAATACCCCCGGGATACCGTGCTGGAAAATAACGATAGCTGCCACACTTAATGATGTCGAAACACGTCTCTAACTTACACACAAGTTGCTAAAAATTTTACTTAGTTCTACCGTTAATTTTATCCTGGACGGTTAGGTGAATGCATGAAGTGAGTACATAATCGGAAGCATAATGCAAGCCCTGGATACATGCACAAAATATTCTTTTCTTTCAATGAATTCTAGCTATGGGAAGGAGAAAGTTTTTTCCAATAGTATTGCCAAAACAAACTCAATGCAACACAATCCCAATTCAAACAAAGCTTGACTATGAAAGTACTCTTTTCCTTTTCGACGAAACACAAAAAATCACAACACTACTATGCAAATCAAAGCATTTTTCTTTTTCTTTTTCTTTTCAAATCAAAATGACACTAGGTGATGAAAAGAGAGGATTCTGAAATGGACTATGCAAGTTTTTCAATTTAACTTTCAATGGTCTAAAAGCAAAAAAAATTAAAAATCCATCTATCTTTCCTTAGCATGGAATCAATTTTGCAAAAATCGAAGCATTCTTTGAGCTTTTCAAGAAAATGAGTGATTCAAAATTCGAGAATACACAATAGATCATACATTCATTCAACTTTTCCAAAACACAAATGAGAATTTTCCAATGCACAACAATTTTCTTCAATAATGTTCGAGAAATGATGGGAAAGAAGCACTTTTTAATTTTTCAATGGATGCATCAAAGAATAAACTTGATAACAACTGATCTTTCAGATCTAAATGACTGAAAAGAAAGCACTACTTGTAGCATTAGTACACTCAGAAAACTCAAGAAAAGATGAGCACTCAACCAAGCAGCAGCAAGCAAGCTAAGCAAGCAAAGCTCAAACAAAATGAGAACGAGGTCTGGAAGCTGATCTAATGTAATAATCAGATCAAGGATGGAAGGAAGGGAATGCAAGGGTGAACAGATGAAGGTGGAGGAGACAAGAGTATCCACCATTGTCGGTCTTCAAGCTTGTCCAAAATGGAACCCAAAATCAATCCAAACAAAACCAAACACTCAAAACACAACTCATAGGAGGGATCCTTGGCTGGATCTTGCAGCATAGAGAGAGTTCATATAGCAAAACAAAGTCCAGACTGTCAAATAGAGAAGAGATGGCTGCATGCCAAAATTTGACAAATCGACGCACTCTGTTCTTGTACACAGTGCGACGTCACAGTTTGCATACACGGGAAGTGCGACGATGTCGCAGTTTGCAGATGCAAGGGATACGACGAGTAGTTAACAAGTAAAGAATAGATACCCAGAATGACACAGTGTCACTCTGTTCCCAATACCTAGGTGCGACGGGCGAAGTCTAGATTAAAAAATGAATTAGATCTCTCAGCAATGAATTATGGACTGGTTTGGGAATGAGTTGTATAAACTCAGAGGAAGTAGATCAGAGTCTTCAATACGAAGATCTCATAGTGAAATCAACTCCAAGAAGTAAATGTTAAAAATTAAAAGGCTTGTGTGAAGCAATCAACTGAAAATGACTCTCATTTTGACAACTACTAACCAAATTCTATGCCTCCCCAGTATGGTCGCCAGATTTGTTATCGGCCAATCCACTCGGGCAAACGCAATCCAGATCTCCCTAGCTCAAAGTGAGTCTAGAACAAATAGAACAGACTACCAATGCATTTCCTAGATCTACTTAAGGATCGAGTACTAGATGTCTTACATTTTCACTATGCAATATTTTCTCCTAAATGTTGCTCCACGTCTCACGGTCGTCAGATCCAAGCTGCAAGACCTGTCAAGACAAGAAACAAGAGAAACCAGTAAAAGACATCTATACAATAAGAGATCTAAGTAAATTGTTAAGCAGGTAAACTACTCAATATCATTACACACATGAACAGCATTGGTGGAAAGCATTTGTATTACTACAAATAGAGAAGTACATGATAGAGATATAGAACTAGAACCAAGGCTTAACATTGTATCCCTTCTCCGACAAAGCCGATTGCCATATCCTTCCAAGGAAGTATGAGTTCTCTAATAGGTGAGTGGAGATGTTCTAAGAGTGATTTCACCAGCATGTAGATACCATAGTCTTCCTTGCTTTGGGATGGGAGTGAGCTTCATTTATATAGGACTAAATCGATAGGGTATGGATAGGATAGGTTGAGAGATGGTAGGAGAGGCTTAAGGGATCTCTCCAAAGGTATAGGAACCGAGTCCTAACTCTTCCAAGAGGTCAGCGATAGGATCCCAAGTCAGCAAGCTTCGAGATCGACCTCAAAGAAGCTATTTTTGCCATTTAACTGACTTCATCGCACCCTCTAATGGAGCAAAGTGCGATGTTGCATGCTGCAAGTGTGCAACTTGCGATGACCCTTCAAAACTTAGCACAATTGGGTACAAATCCTCCCAAGATGATTACTTAGTCCAGGTATCTTCAGGGGTGTATACACTGAATCTTATAATGAGTAGATTTTAGGTGTAACACTTTCCAGTGCAATGGTGGATGCACCATACACCTTGATTTCTCATGTTCATTTGGGACCCTAGGAGCATTTTGGGACTTAGTTGTTTAGACTAGGTTAGAGGTAGGATAGTTGTTTGGATGGATTTTTTCATTTGGGCGATGGTTATGATCAAAGTGGTGTAGCAGCAGCATGATGGACCTTTTGGGATTTGCTTGGAATTGATCATTCCAATGCTAGATAGTTCAAAAATAGATATGGATGGTGAGAAGTCATTGATTGGATTGACATTTTCTATGGATTTGATGTCATTGCTTAAGGAAAAACAATATTGGGAGGGGAGGACTTGTAATGTCCCCAAATTTTGTTGTGTACCACAACTTCCTAAGTCACCTAGACTTGTTCATGCTTATTCACCTAGGTGGTGATTTGGGTTGATTATTTGTTAAGCATAATGTCCAAAGTTAGGAATAATGCAACAGGGGAACAAGTTGGACAAGGAATATGGATAGAGGAGATTGTGGACATTAGTTGACTCATCAATTAAGCGAAGTCTCCTTGTGGTTCAAAATTATTGAGAAAATACTAAGGTTGGGAAAGATAATTGGTGGAAAAGTCCAAGGAAGTGCAACTCCTAGCAATGTGGACAAGGATATTTTTGTTGCAGGTTCATTAGTGCGACAAGAAGTGAATATGAGCCGCATAAATTATTATTTACCCCGAATTAATATTCATGCACATCCAAATCGAATGGTTGCAAGGCCATGTAATAATGGGCTCAAAACCACTAACGAAGATCAATAAATGAGCCAAATGACTCACCCTCTCATAAACAATTAATTATTAATATTTTATTTAAGATAATATCAGAGAATTTTAACCAATTGGTGATTCCAAGGAAGTTGGTGGCATATTTTAAATGTGGAAAAACTCAATCCCCCAATTTAAGGAGGTGGAGTAAAAATGTGGACAATTAATCAAGGAAGTGGTAAAAACTCATCTTTGACTTGGTGGGGGTTCTTGAAAGTAAGGAAAGAGGTCGGAAGGGTGCATTGGTGGAGAAAGAAGACTTATTGGACACCATTTATTAGCTAGAACATGATTTTTGGTGTTGCATGGTGTTTTCCGCTAGTATTGACTAAGTGGAAAAACTAGTATTGCACGTGGTTTTCATCATTCCATGGTATTGGAGCCTAGTATTGAATATCTATCAAGATTAAAAGGAGCACTAAGATGGAATAGCACATGTTTTTTGAAATTTTACTATATTGAGTCGCTTAGGCTTCTCTTTGCTTAGATGATGTGCCCCTTGCAAACCAAGAGGGTGATGGGCCCCTCACAGATTGTGTAACTAGTTGGAAAGGTTGTAAAATTCTATTGGTGATGATTCAGACACCCTATTCAACTCATCGTAAAAAATTCTACATACATTCACTGCAATTTTCTACTTCTCTCTACTTCAAATAATTCTGCTCCAATTCTATGTAGTTTCATTTATTCTCTTGCACAGGCTTGTTGCCAATTTTGATGTATGTATTTATCTATATGATCCATGGTATCTTTATCTGATGTCTATAAAAAAATTTGCAGACTTTCACTTTGTGAAATAAAAGGAGTGAACTGAAGAGTGTGATGATGACTAGATCTCAAACAACAAACCCTCTTATGCATTGCATAGTGGAGCTTGTCAACGAAAGAATGATAAACCCTTCCTAAAAATCCTCACCATGGATGTTGATGGCCTAACTCTAACAATCCATCAGAATTAGTAACACTGTAGATTGAATGTGCTAAGCTCAAGGATGAGCTGGGATGAGGTCGATCCTCATACCCTCGAACGTCAATACACAAATGATATTTGAAAGGTCTTGATGTAATTGAGATACATGAGAAGGGAGCTCGTATAGGATTATTTAATGGAACTTACAGTACAAATTCCATGTGGAGATGAGATATCATGTAGGTCCACCTTTCCAGTTGGTTGACAGCTAGTGCAATTAAATGTACCAGGTTCTCATTACACCATACCTTGATTAATATTTCCATGATAATGCTATAAGTGTTTCACCTTATAATTAATACAATTCATGACATTAGGATGGCTCTTCATCCACACCTGTGCATGAAAGGTATGTTATCCTTGGCTAGTAATCCTCACAACCATTCATTGGCCACATCTGCTAAGTAGAGGATCACATTAATATTCTCAAATATAACATCATTTTTATACTAACTCAAACATGACCGTAAGGGTTTTTAACCATGGCCCTTTTATACTATAATTTTTTTTATCTCTCCATGCTTTTCGAGTGTCGAGTAGCCCGGTCACATGCTAGTGAGGGTTAGAGTTTGTGGTTAGTATATAGTTTTATTTAATTTGTTCTTATATATTTAAACAAGGAGTGGCATAATAAATGTTATTATAAAATAATAATATTTATGTGTTAGGATTAAAAGAATTATCAACTATGAATAAATTGGAATTGATTATATGTGATACAATGAATAAGTTGTAATTACAGTTCAATGAAATATTAAGAATACTAGAAGAATATCCAATGAGTCCATCCTATTTATTTATGGATGTAAAATTATCATATTAGGTCATATAATAAATGATGAAATTGGACTAATGGTGAAACTATAGTTTCATTGCATGAACATGCCAGAACTTCGGAAACTATCTTGTACTTATTCTAGTAAATGTCATCTAGCGACGATACAAAAATAATAAATAATAAATAAATAAGTGGATTGTTTGGAGGTATGTTACAATTGGTATCCGATCGAGGCTTCAAAGACTTTGCGGCTTATGGTATTGTCAATAAAACCACTATGAAAATTGAAACTAATAAACGTCTTGTTTCTACACATCAAAATTTACAAATTTCAAAGATACATAACACTACCACAACAAAGTCATCCAAATATTCCCAAGGAATTCCAAAATAACAATTTAGTAACTTCACAACTCTTTAATTTTATGTTAAATATAGTTAGAACTAGATCTGAGTTTGAAAGGGCTTGGGAAGCCTTAGCTCAGCAAGAAGAACTCATAGACCACATTAGAAATCCAAGACAACATAATAGTTTTCTAAAAATAACCATTATTAGAATTTAGATTGCAAAACAATCACAACACTAGATTTTGATACATGTGACAATACAACCTAGATCTAGATAGCAAAAATAGTCTCACTTAGAATTATTGGTACAAAGAGATAGAAAGAATAGAGAGGCAATATTGAACATAACACTAGAGGAAAATCAGTCCAATAATTTTGAATTCCACTCTGATATTATTCATTAACATGAGTACAATATATTGATACTCTCAAGATACAAAATTGAGAGGCTTAGTGGCAAGTTGAGTAGCTCACAATAATGAGGCTTAGATTGGACCAATTCATCTATCATTGACATGAGGCCAAGGGTAACACATAGATTGGGCCATAATGAGGTTCAATGAACATAGATGGACCATTAGGATGTTAGGCTAGTCAAAATAGTGTGAAAGGTACCATTATGAGGGCGCATGGGTGAGTAGTTAGCAAAGTACTGGCCATTAATGCACAAGTTCACCAAATCCTCAAGATGACGCACTCCATCTCCTTAAAATAGGGAAATGCAATAAATCCCACATAAATGCAAGTTAGTGGGGTGCATTGAATCCTAAAATATTGTAAATGAGTGGATAAGTTGACAAACAAGGCTTCATGGATATATCACTAATATAAGGTGGTCAAATGTGGACAAAATATGATCCAAGACACTAGACTAAGCAATAGAAGGCCAAATAAAACTAGGTAGAACAACATAAAGGTCCATGGCATGTATATGATGGTGATATTGTTCTAACACACCCACTTAAGCCAAAATGGTAGTGATCATGATAAATAGGGACCAAGCAACAAAAGTTGATGGTCACCCTTTACATTATTAATCCATATAAAATAAGAAAAGAGGAAAAAACACTTGGGGAAAATACTCCCTCAAAAATGCACATGAAAGAGAAACCAAAAACTGAATACTCCCAAACTAGATGAATATGTCTAGACAAATATTCTTCTTAGGAAGTAGTGGAATGTTCTCAAATAGATGAGAAGAATACACGTATAACTACATGATGGAAACTGAAACCATGTAGAACAATTGAAACATATTTATACTAGAGCAAATGCATGTGCTCTTCAGACTTGAACTTCGAGCCAACCAGGGTATCGGGTCCAAAAGAGACTTGAGATGTATGAGAATAAGTGACCCCAAGCGAATCATAAGGATCCTAGAGCATCAAATTTGAATCAAGAAAGTTGTAATAAGATCCAAGAAGGTGGAACAAGAGTCCCAAGCGTGCTAATGTGATGGCTAAGGATTCTCCATGTTCTATGCAACTCTGAAAATCAGTTCTAGCAGCCATATAGGAATACATATGAAGCATGCATCCAAGGAGGGTGAATGCTACAAATCCAAGCTTTGATCCTTCTCCCATAACATCCAAGGGATCACTCTTTCACACACTAACATAATCAATAGAAGAATTGAAGAAAAATGATGAGAGATGGAAAGAATTATCTTCAACAATATTGATGGAAGGAGCTCGTATCTTATCTTCATGAAAAACAACTTCATGGAAAACATAGGAAGAAAGTTGAACTGGATCATTTTTTTATTCTTCTACCATTTCTTCATGTAGCTGCAAACAACACTCTCTGAAATGAAATTATGGAAATTTTTTTGCATAAGAGTATCTCTGATACCATATTAGAATTTAGATTTCCCAATGATCACAACACTAGGTTCTGATACATGTGACAATCCAACCTAGATCTAGATAACAAAAAAAAACTCACTTAGAATTATTTGCACAAAGAGATAGCAAGAATAGTGAAGAAATATTGAACATAACACTATAGGAAAATCACTCCATTGGGAAGAATTCCACTTTGATATTATTCATTAACATGATTACAATATATAGATGTTATCAAGAGACAAAATCAAGAGGCTTAGTGGAAAGGTGAGTAGTTCACAATAATGCGGCTAAGATTGGAACAATTAACCCATCAATGACATGAGGCCAAGTGTAACTCATAGATTGGGCCATAATGAGGTTCAATGAATATAGATGGACCATGAGGAGGTTAGGCTAGTCAAAATAGTTTGAAAGGTACCGTTATGAAGGTACATGGGTGATTAGTTGGATAAGTAGTGGCTAGTAATGCACAAGTTGACCAAATCCTCAAGAGGGCGCACTCTATTGTTGATGTATATGTAACTTCGAAATGTATTTCATCTATGTATTTCATATATATTTATTGTACCCTTATAAGAGATGTGTTATTCCTCTATAAGGAAGTGTCATCACGTGTATTGACAAGTGTCGCAAGTGTGTGTACTTGGCGATGGGTTATTAGACCACCATGTGTGGGGTCGGCCCTGAAATATATATTATATGGTTGATGTACATAGCTAGACAAGTCGGCCCCATAGTGTAACGAGGCAAATAGATTAGTATAAATAGAGATCGGGAGATCTCTATTTGGATCACTCGGAAACTCAAACTTCTCTCACTCAGAAAGTGGTGAACTAGTGAGGAGGAGGATCATCTGCTACTAGGAGACTACCTCAGTGTATTTAGGTTGTGCTTTGGTTGAGCCATTGCTCTCTCTATCTCTGAGGAAGTTGTGGGGTTTTTCACCTTAGGGTTTTCCCCACAGAAACTCCGTGTCTCTTGTCTCTCATGCTTTTGATTCTTGTGATGCTTGTCATACTTATTGTGATTGTTGTGCATTGATATACTGTATATGTTATTCTCTCAGTGAAGATCCTAGAGTATTGTGAATTAATGCTCAAAATTTAACATCTATCACCTTAAAACAGGGAAATGCAATAAATCCAACATAAATGCAAGTTAGCGGGGTGCATTGACTCCTAAAATGATGTAAATGAGCGGATAAGTGGACAAAAAAGGACTCATGGATATATCGATAGTATAAGGTGGTCAAATGTGGAAAAACTATGGTCCAAGACACTAGACTAGGAACTAAAAGGCCAAATAACACTAGGTAGAACAACATAAAAGTACATGGCATGTATATGATGGTGATATTGTTCTAACAGGACTAGTATATGATTATTTAATGGAACTTATAGTACAAATTCTCGGTGGAGACATGATAACATGTAGGCCCACCTTTCAGGTTGGTTGACAGCTAATGCAATTAAATGTACCACGTTCCCATCACACCATACCTTGGTTAATATTTCCAAGATAACACTATAAGTCTTTCACGTTATAATTAATACAATTCGTGACATTAGGATAGCTCTTCACCCACACCTATGCACGAAAGGTATGTTAGCCTTAGCGAGTAAGCCTCACGACCATCCATGGGCCACATCCTCTAAGTATAGGATTACATTAATATTCTCAAATATAACATCTTTTTTGTACTAAGTCAAGCATGACCGTAAGAGTGTTTAACCATGGACTTAGTAATATAATAATTGTTATCTCTCCATGTTTTCCGAGTGTCGAGTAGCTTGGTCACATGCTAGTAAGGGTTAGAGTTAGTGGTTAGTATATAGTTTTCTTTATTTGTTATGATATATTTAAACAAGGAATAGCATAACAAATGCTATTATAAAATAACAAGATTGATGTGTTAGGATTAAAATAATTATCAACTTTGAATAAATGGAAATGGATTATATGTAATACAATGAATAAGCTATAATTATAGTTCGATGAAATATTTAAAATAATAGAAGAATATCCAAGGATTCTGTCATAGTTCTCTATGGTTGTAAATGTATCATATTAGGTTATAATAAATGATGAAATTGGATTAATGGTGAAACTGTAGTTGCATCACATGTACATGACAGAACTTGGGAAACTATCTTGTACTTATTCTAATAAATGTCATCTAGGGATGATAAAAAATGAAAAATAAAAAATGAATAAGTGGATTGTTTGGAGGTATGTTACAATGGTATCAAGGCCAATATTCAAACACTTTGCGTCCTATGGGATTGTTAAGAAAACCACCGTGAAAATTAAAACTAATAAACATCTTGTTTATGCACATCAAATTTTACAAATTTCAAAGATACATGACACTACCACAATAAAGTCATCCAAATATTCCCAACGAATTCCAAAATCAAAATTTTGTATCTTCATGACTCTTTAATTTGATATTAAATATAGTTATAACTAGAGCTGAGTTGGAAAGGGCTTGGGAAGCCTTAACTCAGTACGAAGAACTCATAGACCACATCATAAATCCAAGACAACAAAATTAGTTTTCTAAAAATAATCGTGAGTGCTAAAAGGCTTCCTCCAAACACATAAATCTTAACTCACCACATCATGCAGAAGAAGTTTTCACTGAATTAAATGACATTCAAAGAACATTTTACCCTTATAGATTAATCAAAATGATACAAAGTATAAAGAAAAATTTCAGAGTTTTCAGGATGATAATACTAAGGGAAGAAAAGGACAAGAAGAAACAAATACGGTTTTACAAAAAATACTAACAGAACTCGAGAATAATCAGCAGCACACTCATACATATAGTAATGCATTCGAGTGACTAATGAGGAGAAAATAATTAAAAGCCAATAATTTAACTATATGGTTGAATCTATGACTGATTCACGCTCAATTTTAGAAGAGATATCAAACTATAACAGTAGCGCTTAAGACACTTCCATGTCCTCTCCACGTAGAAAGAAACACAAAACTTCCAACAATGAAGGACTACACAGTGAATTCAAAAAGATTAAATCCCCAACTTTTGATGGATATTTTGATTTAGAGGAGAAAGCTAAAGATTGGTTTATGTGTATTTCTAAGTACTCCAGGGTACATGACTATCCCAACAATATGAAGGCACATTGTCCATTTATAACTTGAACAGAAAGACTTACCAATGGTGGAAAGAACTGAAAGTCACTAAATATCTAAAAGATGAAAAATTAAATGGAAAAGTTTTAATAAATTGGTGCAAGACAAGTACATGTATGAGCACTTATTTGATAAAAATATCAAGGAATTTCATGATTTAAAAATTGTCTATCTGACAATGGACAAATTAATTAACATATTTTTGACACAGCGACTATCAACAGGGGTTCACTGCACACTGTCATCAACAAACACCAACCCAAACTCCCTTACGCACTGGCCCATAAATGTGCTAACCCTTCCAGCAAGGCTCGCAAAGCGAATGAAATCTCACTCGAGATGCACAAGGGGGATGTAGGAACGAAGTTTCCACATTGGAGTTGAGGACATGCGTCGAACACACTTCGCATCCACAAAAACCAAATATTATGCCATTCGCACTATGCTAACATTTCACTATTCGCAGATTCATCAACCGGAACATCAACACATTACAAATATTCGAATTAACATGATCTGATTACTTAATAGCATAAACAATGATTACTAAACCCATAAAGCATTAAACATCCCATCAGACATTCGCATCCATCACTCAACAGAAACAAAGACAAAGATAAAACCATAATCGAACATCTTCATGCGTTCATTAAAACCTGCGGAATGACCTTCGTAGAAATAGTCAATCGATCATATTGCGGATACAAAATTTACCAAAACACACCATGTCGATAGCTTTATTCATCAACAGATCTTCAATTTCATCTGAGGCCCTTAGGCTTACAATAATTCTGCTATTTATGCAAAACTAGGTGGTTAAAAAATGGTCCACATGACCCTTTTCTAACTAATTAATTACTTTCGCGTTTTCGCATTATTTGTGAATGAACCTTTCTTCCATGGATTCTTCCTTTTGCAGCTGTCGGCTTCTGCACTTCTTGCGGACTAATATCATGCCAATAGGCCCCCAACAAAAACTTGTGGCTCGCCCTCGAGCCACCTTAGCTGGACACCGCTGGTTCTGATCTTGTCTGTCACTGTGGTTAACTTCTGAAGATGTTCTTGGCGTCTGGAGCTCACTATCATTTACTTCTCAAACTCATCCTCCAGTCTCTTGCAACCTTGGTCATCTACCTCGAACTCATCCTCCATTCGCTTGAAACCTTGATAATCTACCTTGTCTGCGCTTGCTCGGGTACTTCAGGCGTGCTGTGACCTAGGGACAAGTTCCTTGTTGTTTCCAAATTGTGAAACAGGCTAGCTTCTCTGGTACATCTGTTTCACACATTTGACAGTCCACTGCTGGAGCTAGTGGGCCTCCACCCCTGGTGTTCTGGTACTAGTCATGGAAACCCCATTCCTTCTAACTACTACCACATTCTTAGACATCTCGGGTGAGACCTCATCTTTGTTCCTTCCAAGTGTCCTTATTTCCTCCTTCGCTGGTTGTTCATGCACCATCGTCATTCTGTCTCTTAGCGCACCTAGGGTGCTTTCGCTTGAAATGAAGTGCACCATTGCAAATATCTCACTACCCTTTTCCACAGCTTCCTTGGGACTTCCTACTGAAATTCCTAATGTGGCACATATAACTTACAGACTCGCATCAGACAACACACTATTACCCTTCTTGGATTTCTTATACTTCGATGTGTGTTCTTTCAACCCTAACACCGGTATTTATGCTTACTTCTTGATACTTGCTCCTCATCTGCAAAATATTATCCACAACCTAGTCGAATCTGTCATCATACCCTTCTGCCGTCTTCAGGTGATGTCGATCCACAGTAATCATATTCGGATTTGACTCTCGCGTGCTAAACCGTGCGAAGCATCGGCAAGCGACCTGGCTGGCCATGCTTCCCACATGCTTCCCACTTTTTGGCACTATTGGTTTTTTTTTTCATTCCGTGTTTCTCAACCGCTATGTGCCTGATCATGGTGATAGGGTTTCAACTGATTCCCGTTTACCAGCTTAGGCATAAACATGCCATCTAATCTCTTCAGCTACACCGCACCTCCGTCAATAACGAAATCAATAGCATAGGGACCTAACCAATGCATCTGTAACTTACCTGGATGCTTAGAAAACTTACTGTCATATAGAAGAACTATATTCCCGTGCTGAAAGTGATTTTGATTAATATGGTTATCATGCCAAGCCTTTTGTCAGTCCTTTACCACCTTCCGATGAAATCCTGCGATGAACCTTTCCTCATCGAGCTGGACCAATTGGGCCAATCCTTCCTCCAGGGCTCCATCCTTTCTCATGCCGGTGACAACTGCAATCTGCAGACTGGGGACAATGCACTCCATTGACATTACGGCTTCCTTCCCGTAGATGAGTTTGAACGCTGTCTGGCTAGTTAGATGTTTGTAAGTTGTCCGATACGCCCACAGTATTGCAAGGATCTTCAAATCCCAATCATCCTGATTCGTGTTGCATAACTTTGTGAGCACATGCTCCAGTATTTTGTTAGATGCTTCCACTATTCCATTTGCTTGCGGATGGTAAGGGGTGCTCTTTCTGTGTTGTATATGAAATTCCTTTTTCATTGCTGCGATTGTTTGATTAACAAAATGGGTCCCTTTGTCACTCATCAGTATTTTGGGGCACCCAAACCTGGTGACTACATCATCGAAGAGGAATCTGGCTGCTATCGCAGCAGAACAATTCTTTACTGGCACAGCTTTGGCCCATCGAATCAAGTAGTCCATTGTTGTAATTATGTAGTGAAACCCTGTTTGTTTTCCTAGTGGGTTTATGGATCCCATGAAATCAACTACCCACTTATCGAAAGCCTACAACGTCAATTGAGGTACTAGTGACATTTCATCCCTTCTTGATGGCTTCCTAGTTCATTGACATACGTCGCAACTTTTAGCATAGTCAGAAGCATCTCATGCATCATCGACCACCATAGTCATGCTCGCAAAATATTCCTCACAGTGGCACGTCCTTCGTAGTGGCCCCCACTGATCCCATCATGAGATTCTGCAAGAATTCACTCCTGTTCATGCAGAAGGACATATAGTCGCAGTATCTTGTCTGGCCCCATTTTATACAATTGCCTGCAATCAACTGAAAATTGACAGCCCTTACGACTAACTGCTTCTTTTGGTTGGTCGTAAAGCCTGCCGGTGCCTCCCTGGTTTCCAAAAATTGAATGAATTGTTCATAATGGTTGTCGACCATGTCAACCCTGAATAACTGAGCATCTGGAAATCCTTCATAAATGCTCCTTGGCTCTTCCCCTGACTCAATTCGTGAAAAATGATCTGGTCCTGCATTCAGTGATCCTGGCTTTACAATTATTTCAAAATCAATTTCCTGGAATAGCAGCAACCAACGACCAATCTTCCCCCCCAACACAGGCTTATTCACCAGGTATTTCAATGCTGAGTGATCGGTGAACATTTTAAAGTGGCCCCCGAGTAGGTAGTGCCAGAATTTCTATAGGGCATAGACCATTGCCAACCCTTCTCACTCTGCGGTGGTATAATTCTTCTCCGCAGTAGACAAGTTCCTACATGCGAAGGCTATCGGATGGTCGATGTCACCTTCTCTTGGCTAGACCAAGATGACTCCTAATGCGACCGATGACGCATTGATGTGGATGTGTAACTCCTACCTGTGTGTCAGATATTCGCTCTTTTAGGATTGGAATGATATTATGGGAAGTTCATTGAGAACTTCTCCTCGATTGCATATCCTATGACATCCTTGCAGAAAAAGGGATTCAAATTTTAATTGGATAAAAAATGTGAGGGAATTTTCCAACAGTTGAAACACTTATTAAAACCAATCTACCTATTCTAAATATAGTTGATCGTCACAGAGATTTTGTTGTTTGCACCAATAGTATTAAATAAGGGCTAGTTGGAGTCCTTATAAAAAATGAGAAGAACTATGGAACACGTTATCTAGAGTTGGATTCCATTATCCTGCAAATCCCAGAAGCTAAAAGTACATGAGAAGAACTATGGAACACATGATCTACAGTTGGATGCCATTATCTATGCTCTGAAAATGCGGAGGAAATATCTAATGGGAAAAATATTTACCGTGAAAACAAACAATATGGGATTACAATATATTTTTTAAAAGTAGGATTTAAATTTTACACAATCATTAGAGGAAATTTGAGGTCTAAAATGGGCCTTATAAGCGAGTCGTCATATAAGAAAAAGAGACAACCATAATTGCTTGATGAGTTGGAATTCAAGAACCAATATAATTTCAATAAAATGAGTCAACCATAATGGTTGACTTGAGATACTTGTTATAAAAAAACTATTTTTTCTGTTCGTATTTTCAACATATCTCCCTATTTTTTTACTCTAATTTCGAGCGGGATCACTCGTTGGATGTGGAATTAAATTCCACATCCAACAAGTACCCAAGTTGCATACTTTTGATGGACCCTGCTTCCCCAAACACAAGAAATACCTGAAAAAAAGTGATGATGAAATGTCATCATCACATTTTTTCATGTATTTTTTGTTTTAAGGTAGAGGGGTCTATCAAAAGTATGCAATGTGGGTACTCATTGGATGCATAATTTAATTCCGCATCCAACGAGTTCTCCCACTCGAAATTTGAGTAAAAACACAGGGAGATATGTTGAAAATACAAACAAAAAAGTAGTTTTTTTCTTTCTTCCTCCAAAATTAATAAATATTATTTTATTATTCTAACAATTATTTCATTATTTTAACTATTATTTTATTATTTTCCTTAGTAGGCCCATTTTAGACCTCAAATTTCCTCTAATTCTAGATGGTTAGCCTTTCTAAGTGAATATAATTTTGAGGTCAAACACATAAAAGAGAATGAAAAATAAAGTTGTTGACGTGTTAAGTTGTAGAATTCACCTATTATATGAGTTAACAGTTAGTCAAACCATTTCTAATTTGTATGATAGAATTAGGTCAACAACTAAAAATGACATATTTTATGCATAAATCCGTAAGAAAATTCAAGAAAACGGGTTTGGACATCAACATAAAGACTACAAAATTGATGACATAGTTTTATTATGTTTTAAAAATAGGCTTTTGTACCATACATAACTAATATTAGATCTCATTTTTTAGTAGAATTTCACAAATATCCTTTTTCAAGAACCCCTTATTACCAAAACTTGATTGTCCCCGTTAAGAAACACTATTTTTGGCCAAAATTAAGAATTGATATAGATCTTTTTAGCCAAAAGCCAAGAATATCAACTTGTTAAGACTCGACATCAGCATAAAGTTGGATTAATTCAGCCTTTACCAATCCTAGAATGGAAATGGGAAGTGATAAGTATGGATTTTATCACTTGTCGAAAATAAGGAAGCAAAATGATTCTATCATGGTTTTAGTTGATAAGCTTTCCAAGGATGCACATTTTATTCTTGTTAAATCTACATATAAGGCCACACACATTGCAGATGTTTTCTTAAGATAAATTTTTAGACTGCATGACATACGAACAATTATTGTTTCAGACAGGGATGCAGGGATGCAAAGTTCATAGGAAATTTCCTGAAATCCTTGTTTTCTGGGCTAGATACACAATATAATTTCATCATTGCTTATCATCCACAAACAGATGGACAAGAAAAACATAGTAATCATATATTGGAGGATATTCTACAGATTTATGTCATGCACAACCCATCCCATTGGGAAGATTACTTACACCTTGAAGAGTTTCAATATAATAACGACTACCAAACATCAACGAAAATGAGTGTGTTTGAAATATTATATTGCAGAAAATGTAGAACACTAGTAACTTGGGATGGTCCGATGGATAGGGTTATGTTAGGACCTGGTTTGCTAAAATAATTAGAGCATCTAGTAACTAAGGTACAACAAAACTCAAAAGAATCACAAGATAGGAAAAATATTTACGCAGAGAAAAACATAAGAGATAAAGAGTATTAGGTTGGAGAACATGTTTCCTTGAAGGTCAATGAAAAAACAAGTTCATTGAATTTGGGAAAGTGTATAAATATAGATCCTAGATACTGTGGATGTAACATCCCAAAGATCGCAAAATTAAAAAAAAAAAAATCGATATAGCCTATTTTATAAGATAAATGTTATCGACGGAATGATAATTAATTAAATAATAGATGATAACTACTTCATAAATTTGTCGTAATTATTTTTAAACATAAACAGGTACATGGTTGTAAATGAGATGTGAGAGAACAATGTTTATTTCGTTATGTGTAAAGATTTGGTAACAATACTGATGAATTTGTTTGCATACTTCTGAAGGGGTTCCTACCGGGTTCCCTTGGGTTTACTTAGCTTTGAAAGCTAAAGCATTGGATTCTTTCTTTTGTAGATCTGCAGGTAAGGTTATAGAGTAATTCAAGTTTTTACAAGACAAGTTATAAGCTTCACCTTATCGTCTTTATGTTTAAGATAATTGTATAATCTGCGGTGCATGAAGATGTTGATTGTATGTAACTTCGGTTTAACTTCGTCAACTTGTATCGTCTTTATGGTAATATTTGTATGTGTCACTAGCAATGTTATACACTATACTCGTTGTATCAGTTGGTAGGATCAGTGGTATTGCAACCTAGTTTATCAGTCTTAAAATGTGACAAGTTTAGTCTTGAGAAGATAGTGTCATCATTATAATTAAGTGAATCTCCTGGAAAAGACAGCTGCAATGTAATAAGTCTTGGAATGCTATACTGATGATGTTTGTGTTGTGTCATCTCCTAAACAAGATACTATTAGACATAATTGCATGCGACATATAGGGTTGGTGTCAAACCCTAGCTATTAAAATCATAATGCATATTTATTTGAATACATGAGTTTGAATGTTAAACTTTGTGGTAGCTCCTATAATACTATAGTATTGTATTGATTTTCCAATACATGCTTGATATATAAATTATTTCGATTTATTTGATTTGATAACATATGCAAACTATGATAATAGCATTTTTGAAATTCTATATCTAAACCCTATGGTTCGAATGTGCAATGTATAAATGCTATGTGGACTTAGAATATGACTTATACTTATAACGTGAATGCAATGTCGTGATACTACCTTAGGAATAGAACTATGCATCGTTGTGTTATGGTATTGATATATATATATATATCCTATGGTTGATAACTTATATCGTGGTTGTATACAATTGTATGGAAGTGATACTATCCCGAGAATCTCGCTATCACCACAACTCGGTTTTGATATGAATTAAATGTCGTTGCAGTCGAGGGTCTGGAAGATTTCTCTATGAGATCTTAGCATTAAGTTTGATTTTGTGTGATGTTAGTTGTTGCTACGCTGGCACTTATGTGTTCTAGATCCACGTGATATTAGTTGTAAGAATTGGTGATGATTCACCGAGCTGTAAGCTCAGCCCTGGTTGATATCGCATCCAACTGTGTTGTTAATAAATGAGGTTATTGATTTCGTTTGGTCGTATATCTACCTTGGTACTATTGTGGCTATTGTGGCTCATTCTTGATCGTTGATTTCATTGTCCCGATCATTGAGATGTGTAAAACCGTAAGTCAATCTTTCCATAGCGTTAATCTTTCCTTCACGCATTCATTTTGGTGTTTTTTGTTTGGAGAAGAGGTCGATAGGCCACTGGTTTGCAGGGCTCGACCCTGGGCGGTTGTGGATGGAACAATGCCTCCATTCTCTGTAGTTTTATTGTGAAAATACTGTATAAGTCCTTGAGTTTGCTGAATGAGTAGCGTTGAAGCCCTATGGCTTTCGTTCGGTGACAATTTAGGTTAGTGGTGAGGTTTGACTCCGAGCTTGGTTGTGGTTCAGTTGCATGTCATCTTCGTTGCATTGGATGAAGGATTTGGAAGCCATAAGAATTCCAATCAATTGTTGAATGCAAGGTAAGCGATCTCGTTTCAATGTTATGTAGTATGTTTTTTTGATTTGTCAACATTCATTTGAAATCATTGCTAACTCCTCGCAGTTCATGTGGTAGGTACTGCCATCATTCTGTATTCACAGTGCTGGGTTGATGGCAATGGAGAGCACATGTATTAAATTGGTAAGCCCTGGTGGCAAACCCTCATAGGTTCTCGTGGCAGATTTGTGGCAAACGTTGTAACAACTATTCTGGAAATCATGGTTGAAAATATGCATTTTTTTTTGTTACGCCTGTGTTAAGTTGCTTCTTAGTTTGCAGAGTCGATGTAATAGTTTATTTGTTAATGTATAGGATTTGGGTTCTGGGTTTTGAACTTGGCAACATTCCTTTGTTTAAGTAGGGTTTCAGTCTCTGTTGAGATGATAATATAAAAGATCTTTTTGCAAACTATGTGGCCATGACTGTTTTGTGTTTGTAGTTTTGGGGCTTGGCCCGTGAATGAAAACTGTAACTCGTTGCTTTATGAAGTGAAATAATTCATGTTTAAACAGCCTCTCTGTTCAAATTTAATATAAAAATGGCAGTGTTTGTGCAACTAGGTTTTACATGCTTGTTGCTATCGTTTTTCTTTCTAGACTATAAGTTCACGAAATGTTTAAATGATGGGAAAGAAAATCGTAAACAATATGTGTATAATGAAAAACGTTGTTACTATTATTTAATCAATGGTTATGTAATGTAATATGTGATGGCTTCAGCCTAAATGCCTCATCGTTGATTTGTATGAAACGTTTGTGCTTTTGATTTAAAAGCTTGTCAGAGGTTAGGGTTTGGCTATGCCTAGATGCTAATGTGCTTGTTGATATGTTTCGGCATCAACTAGTGCTGTGATTTTGTTGACTCTGCTCCTACAGGCATTGTAATGTCTTAAACCTTTGAGATGATATTTGAAATTAATCTATTCGACCTACAGTAATGATTTGATCAAATATGTATGGTTTGTCTATTGTTAGTAAAAAAATAATGAAATGATAGAGAGTTTATTTAACTAGCTCAACTCTATAGAAAATTTGCACTTGTGTGTTTTAATTTATGGCTATGGGAAACATGTGAAATATGTAACCCTAGGTTTGTGATAAGAGACTTTTGTTTGCTTATCTGTTCTGTGTGTGCAATAATGGAAATAACAGTAGTTACAGTAAACTTGAGAAGAAAATAAATGGAAAACTACAAACCCTAACTTGAAACTCAAAATGACATATCAGTTCTGTTACGATGAGATTAAGCAATCATTTATAAATTATGTTTTCAACAATGATCTCAATAATAATTATAAAGAACAGTGATAATCTTTTTAAGACAATAAATTTCTATTTGATGAAGTAAAATATGGAAATAAAAATAGTAATGTAAAGGAATTCATAAATAATACTAACTGTTATCAGTAGATAAATTAACTAAATATACAGAATGGTACTTCTATCATCTTGGCAATTTTGCCTATCAAATCTATCTACCTTAATCTATCTCTGTACTAGAGTACGATGTAGTTCCTTTTTGCATGGAGAAAAATGTAAAGACTATTTTATTCAATCAGTTTGATTCTATACAGAATTATTAAATTAAACAGGAAACTGAAATAAACTCATAAAAATAAACAGTGAAAGTTAAATAAACAACATAACTGTAAATATACAAAATAGAAAAGACAATAGAACCTATAACTAATGATAGGGCCGACAAACACCCAAGGAGGCCTGTTCCTCCCAACCTGGTTCAGAAGAAGCATCTCAATTGCTGACTTCTAGTGAACCCTCGAGCCTGATTACTGATCCAGTAAGTCGGTGGAATTTGTGTAGAAGCAAGGCACTCAAAAATACCTTCTCCACTCATTATCAACCTCCTTAAATAAAATGCCTTCTCCACTCAACATCAACCTCCTGAACTCAATAAGAGTTTGGCAGACTCACAACATGATCAACAATATAGCATATCCCCTCATCAAATCTCTTGGGTGCAAACACAGCAAAACCCCAAGGTAAATTTCCTTGTTACGAAAAGTGATGAACCTCAGTTCAATATTTGATTGCTATTATATAGACTGCCTAGGTCTTTTAGTGGTCAGTTTGGAATAAATGATCCTCAAGCTCCAGTCCCATCTTTCAGTGCACTATGACCACATTTCAAGGGAGTTTTCCCATACCAACAGCTAGTTAGTTGCATCATGATGCTGCCACTTGTCCATTTCCTTCTACCCCAGATTCCATTCCACCTAGTGGATCAGTAACCACTCTTTCAATAGTCCTCTTAGGTGTTTGTCTCATATTTTATTTATTTAATAATAATATATTGTGCAAATTCAAGTCATCCTTGGACACCTCTCCGACATGAAACTTTACAATAAAAGTTATAATAATGTTTGCTAACACAAAAGGTTTTCCAGCTAAAAGGGTATGTTACAAACACTCCCTCTTAAGCTCAACATCGTCCTCGATGTTGCCTATTCATCATCAAGTTCCTCATGGAACAGAACTGGATATGCTGCCTGCATATTACTTTCCAGTTCCCAAGTAGCTTCATCAAGGTTAATGTGCTTCCATTGCACCTTTACCTACCTTATGGTGCGATTCCGAAGCATAATTTGCCTCCGGTCGAGAATACAGTACGATTCCACCTGAAAATCTCCTTTAGGTTCCACCTGTATGTCATTCCAATTCAGCACATCAGTAGCATCATGTACACACTTCTTTAAAACAAAAACGTGAAAAACATTGTGGATTTTTAAATTGTATGGCAATGCCAATTGATATACAACAGCTCCTATCCTTGATAGGATTTTGAATGGTCCACAATACCTTGGTGCTAATTTAGCACAACTCCCAAGCTTCAAAGAAATTTTCTTGGGCTTTACCTTTATAAAAACATGGTCTCCTACCTGAAATTCTCTTTCTGTGCGTTTCAAATCAGCATAGCTTTTCTGCCGATCTTGGGCAATTTTTAAGTTACCTTGAACCTGTTTCACGGTTACCTCCATTTCTTTCAATAAATCTAGTCCTAACATCAATCTGTCTACATGATTGTCCCAAGAAATTGGAG
Organism: Larix kaempferi; assembly: GCA_027924585.1. Lineage (NCBI taxonomy): Eukaryota > Viridiplantae > Streptophyta > Pinopsida > Pinales > Pinaceae > Larix > Larix kaempferi. Next base: position 23,172,380 of record BSBM01001023.1, read on the forward strand.
TACAACATTTTTTTCCATACAAAATTTCAAATGGACTTAACTTGGCAGATGCTTGATAATTATTATTGTAGGCAAATTCTGCTAAGTACAAGTAATCTTCCCACTTAGATGGCTGATCTTTAACATACAATCTTAACATGTTTTCCAAAATCTGATTTACTCTTTCTATTTGACCATCAGTTTGTGTGTGGAAAAAAGTGCTGAAATTTAATTTAGTACTTAATCCATTAAACAGTGCTGCCCAAAAGTTACCGGTGAACTTAGAGTTTCAGTTTAAAATAATTACCTTTGGAAGTCCATGCAAGTGAAAAATTTGCTTCATGAAAATATCTGCAATGTTAGAAGCCTTGAAAGTTGTTTGAATAGGAATAAAATGAATAGCTTTACTAAGTTTATCAACAACAACTGTAATTGAGTCATTCTGCTTCTAATTTTTAGGCAAACCTATAATAAAGTCAATGCTTACAATTTTCCATTTCCATTCTGGAATTTGTAAGGGCTGCAATAGCCCATTTGGATGTTGATGTTCATCTTTTATAGTCTGACAGTCAAAGCATCTAGCTATATATTCAGCAACTTCACTCTTCATGTTCGGCCAAAATAACTTCTTTCTTAACATAGTTATCATTTTCTGATAACCAGGATGCCCTGAAGAAGGACTCTTGTGAACTTCATCTAAAATCAGCAACTTAACCTTCAAAAAATTAGGCACATAAATTTTGTTTTTGTAAGTTAAGAAGCCTTTTTCATTAATACTGTGATCTATTATAACATTTTCAGATGAATTTTCAGCCACTTTATCATGTAATTTTTGGTAATTTTTGTCTTGCTTAATCCCTTCTTCAATCTGATTTTCCAGATCATTTTTAAAAGTCTTGATTGCTGCCACAAAACTCAATTTGTCATTTATGCTCAATGCATTAGCAACCTTATTTTCCTTTCCATTAATGTGATGGATCTCAAAATCATACTCGCTAAGGAAAGCTAACCACCTAGCTTGCCTTGCGTTAAGATTTGTTTGATCCAATAAATACTTTAAACCCTTATTATCAGTCATTAAAATGAATTTTCTTCCGATCAAGTCATGGTGCCACATTTTTAAAGCATGTATCACGGCTTCCAACTCAAGATCATACGTTGCATAATTCTTTTCATTTATTTTTAACTTCCTTGACTCAAAAGCAATTGCATGACCTTCTTGACTTAAGACCCCTCCAAGTCCTTCATTGCATGCATCCGTGCGTATGATGAAATCCTTATTAGGATCTGCAATTTTTAAGAGGGGTGTAGTAGTTAACAATTCTTTTAACTTATTAAAGTTGTCTTGACACTTTTGATCCCATATGAATTTCTTCCCTTTCTTTTGCAAAGAAGTTGTGGTGTTAGCAATTCTAGAGAACCCTTCAATAAACTTTCTATAGTAACCCGTTATTCCCATGAATGACCGTACATCAGTTACATCTTTTGGGACAGGCCTTTCATTTATTGCTTTTATCTTATCAGGATCAACAGAAATACCATCTCTAGAAATTATATGACCCAAATACTGAATTTTATCTTTATAGAAATCACACTTACTAAACTTAGCGTAAAGCTGATGATCTCTAAGTACTTGTAAAATGATTTTTAAATGTTCGTCATGCTGTTCTTTAGTTTTTGAGTAAATCATAATATCATCAATGAATACCACTACGAACTTATCCAAATATTTATGCAGAACATTGTTCATTAAAGACATGAACATTGTCAGTGCTTTGGTTAGCCCAAAATGCATAACTACGAAATCATAGTGTCCATAATGCATTTTGAATGCAATTTTGAATATGTCCTCGTCTTTTATTTGGACTTGATGATAACCTGACCTTAGATCAATTTTAGTGAAAATCTCTGCTCCGTGTACTTGATCAAATAGATCATCTATGTGGGGTAAGGGATACCAGTTCTTAATTGTCATTTTATTAAGATGATGGTAGTCAATGCACAAACGCATGGTACCGTCCTTCTTTTTAGCAAATATTACTGGTGCTCCCCAAGGGGACACACCGCGCCTTATGTAGTTTTATCTATTAATTCTTTTAGCTAATATTTTAACTCATTTAACTCAAGAATATTCATCCTATAAGGGGCCTTCGAATTTGGTACCGCACCGGGTACTAACTCAATGGTGAAATCAAGTTCTCTTTTCGGAGGTAATCTTCGAATTTCTTCGAGGAATACATCAGAAAAGTCCCTAAGGATGGATATATCCTCTAGTTTTAATTTGTCTTCTTTAGATGTATGATCATCATTAACAACATTAACAGCAAACAATTTACAACCTTTTCTAGCAGCCCTCTTTACTTGTAAGGCAGAAATCTGCCTTACTAAAATCTGCCTATGAATTCCTTTTACTGTTTCTGAATTACCTTTATTATTTATACATGTAAAATATTTATCATAACAATTCAGTATAACTCTATGTTGTTCAATCCAATCTATGCCTATCAACAAATCATATGACCCTAAGGGTAAAACATTCAGATTAACTTGTGTTTTCAGTTGATTTAAAAATACTTCACAATTCTTGACATAATCTGTAACCTTTCTTTTAGTTCCTGTTGCAAGCTGAACTAACCATGCATTATCAAATTTCTCTGTTTTTTACTTGAAATGGTTTACTAAAGTAGGTGAAATATAACTTAGATTTGCACCTTGATGTATTAAAATAGAAATAGACTCGTTTTGTATCATACCTTCAATTTCGACCATGGATGTTTGATGGTCCGCTTGACGGTTCTCCAATGCTGCATTTATCCTGGGCATTTCTCTTGCGATATCACCAACTGTAGGTTCTGCTAGCATAGTATGAATGTTGTTGGTTGTCCTCTTGTTGCGTGGGAAATCTGCTCTTTTATGTGGTCCACCACATTCATAGCACTTTCTGAGTCCTTTCTGTTCAGCATACCAGTTGTTATTGTTATTGTTATTGCTGTGATTATTATTAGGTACATTTCTTGCAGCACTAGAGTTCTGAGATGTATTATTCCGATAATTATTCAGAAAATTTCTGTTATTAAAATTTTTCTTAAAACCTCCAGCATTCTGATTAAAATTGTTCTTTTTATAATCATACTGACTAGTCTTACTCTTCTTCCAGCCAGTTGTTCCTTCTCTTTTTCTATTTTGGTCAAAACAAAAATTTTCCTTCCTCATGGCCTCTTCCAAAGTGGAAGGATTATCATACTCAATACGATCTTTTATATTAAAAGGTAAACAACTGAGAAACCTTTGCACTTTAGGCTTTTCCTCAACCATGTAGGCTACGTACCTTAGCAAGCTAAGGAACTTGCTACACAATTCTTTCATGTTCATTGTACCCAACTTTAAATCGTAAAACTCTTTTGACTTATCTTCAAAGTACTGTTCTGACAAAAACTTCTTTTTAAACAAACTTTTAAACATAGTCCAAGTTCTTTTTCTTTTATGCTCTTGATTCTTTTAAGATCCTGCCACCAGATATCTGACTTTCCAGTCAGATTGTAAATAGTCATCTTGGCTTTCAGTTGAGAAGAGTAATCATAAATAATAAAGTACGTTTTCATTCCAGACAACCAAGCTTCTGCTGTCTCACCCTTCTCACTTCCGCCATTAAAAGTAGGTGGCTTAATCTTTTTAAATTCCCCAGGAATCTGTTCATGATGCTTATGTTTTCTCTTTTCAGAGCAACATTCACTATTATTGCTGGCATAATTCATATCTTCATTACTTGAATCAGATTTAGAGGATGAGTAACTGTTCCTTTTATCATTTCTTGTTTTTTTATGCTTATGTTGGTGGGACATTATTTCAGAATCAACCTTAAATTCCGATCTTCTGCCTCTTTCAACACTATGCCAGTTTCCTTTTAAATTATGTTGTAACTCTTCCTGTACCTTAAGGATTCGTTCATTTTCTTCTTTAATAGCTTTTAACTCAGATTTTAAATCCTGTACAGTGCGTAAAATTTCAGAAGACTGGTTGTTTAACTCAACATAAATTCCTTCAGTGTTATTATGATTAATACGTTAATTACAAGGAGATCTGTTCTTTGCTGATTCATCTGGTATTTCCATACCTGCAATTAAAGGTCAATCTGTTTCGTGCAAAAATAAAATTAAATTACAAAAGTTAGAAACATAAACTTTCCGATTTATTTTTCTATTTGTGTGCATGAAGCTCAATCGGGCCTAGAGTTTGAACTTGTGCTCTGATACCACATGTAACATCCCAAAAATCGCAAAATAAAAAAAATTTGATATAGCCTATTTTATAAGATAAATTCTATCTCCGGAATGATAATTAATTAACTAATAGATGATAACGGCTTCATAAATTTGTCGTAATTATTTTTAAACATAAAAAGGTACTTGGTTGTAAATGAGATGCAACAGAACAATGCTTATTTCGTTATGTGTAAAGATCTGGTAACAATACTGACGAATTTGTTTGCATACTTTTGAAGGGGTTCCTACCGATTGCCCTTGGGTTTACTTAGCTTTGAAAGCTAAAGCATTAGATTCTTTCTTTCACAGATCTGCAGGTAAGTTTATAGAGTAATTCAAGTTTTTACAAGACAAGTTATAAGCTTCACCTTGTCAACTCTATGTATAAGATAATTGTATAATTTGTCGTGCATGAAGATGTTGATGGTATGTAACTTTGGTTTAACTTCGTCAACTTGTATCATCTTTATGGTAATATTTGTATGTGTCGCTAGCAATGTTATACACTATACTCGTTGTATCAATTGGTAGGATCAGTGGTATTACAACCTATTTTATCAGTATGAAAAGGCGACAAGTTTAGTCTTAAGAAGATAGTGTCATCATTATAATTAAGTGAATCTCCTGGAAATGACAGCTGCAATGTAATAAGTCTTGGAATGCTATAGTGATGATGTTTGTGTTGTGTCATCTCCTAAACACGATACTATTAGACATAATAGCATGCGACATATAGAGTTGGTGTCAAACCCTAGCTATTAAAATCATAATGCATATTTATTTAAATACTTGAGTTTGAATGTTAAAATTTGTGGTCGCTCCTATAATACTAGAGCATTGTATTGATTTTCTAATACATGCTTGATATATAGATTATATAGATTTATTTGATTTGATAACATCTGCAAACTATGCTAATGGAATTGTTGAAATACTATATGTAAACCCTATGGTTCGAATGTGCAATGTATAAATGCTATGTGGACTTAGAATATGACTTATACTTATAACGTGAATGCAATGTCGTGATACTACCTTAGGAATAGAACTATGCATCGTTGTGTTATGGTATTGATATATATATCATATGGTTGATAACTTATATCGTGGTTGTATACAGTTGTATGGAAGTGATACTATCCCGAGAATTTCACTGTCACCATAACTCGGTTCTGATATGAATTAAATTTCATTGCAGTCGAGGGTCTGGTAGATTTCTTCGTGAGATCTCAGCATTAAGTTTGATCTTGTGTGATGTTAGTTGTTGCTACGTTCGCACTTACATGTTCTCGCTCCATGTGATATTAGTTGTATGAATTGGTGATGCTTCACCAAGCTATAAGCTCAGCCTTGGTTGATATGGAATCCGACTGTGCTATTAATAAATGAGGTTATTGATTTGGTTTGGTCATATATCTGCCTTGGTACTATCGTGGCTATGCTGGCTCATTCTTGATCATTGATTTCATTGTCTCGATCGTTGATATGTGTAAAACCCTAAGTCAATCTTTCCATAGTGTTAATCTTTCCTTCAAGCATTCATTTTGGTGTTTTTCATTTGGAGAAGACGCCGACAAGCCACTGGTTTGTAGGGCTCAACCCTGGGAAGTTGTGGATGGCACAGTGCCTCCATTCTCTGTATTTTTATTGTGAAAATACTGTATAAGTGCTTTAGTTTGCTGAATGAGTGGCGTTGAAGCCTTGTGGCTTCCATCCGGTGACAATTTAGGTTAGCGGTGAGGTTTGACTCTGAGCTAGGTTTTGGTTCAGTTGCATGATATATTCGTTGCGTTGGATGAAGGATTTGGAAACCAGAAGCATTCCAATCGATTGTTGAATGCAAGGTAAGTCATCTCATTTCCAAGTTATGTAATATGGTTTTTTTATTTGTCACCATTCATTTGAAATCGTTGCTAACTCCTCGCAATTCATGTGGCAGGTACTGCCATCATTCTGTATTCACAGTGCAGGTTTGATGGCAATGGAGAGCACACGTATTAAATTGGTAAGCCCCGGTGGAAAACACTCGTAGGTTCTCCTCGCAGATTCGTGGCAAACATTGTAACAACTGTTCTTGAAATCGTGGTTGAAAATATGGGTTGTTTCTTCTTACTCCTGTTTTAGGTTGCTTCTTAGTGTGTAGAGTCGATGTAATAGTTGATTTGTTAATGTACACGGTTTGGGTTCTGGGTTTTGAACTTGGTAACGTTTCTTCATTTAAGTAGGGTTTCAGACTCTGTTGAGATGATAATATAAAAGATCTTTTTCCAATCTATGTGGCCATGACTATTTTGTGTTTGTAGTTTTGGGGTTTGACCCGTGAATGAAACCTGTAACTCGTTGGTTTATGAAGTGAAATAATTTGTGTTTAGAAAACCTTTGTGTTCGAATTTCATATAAAAATGGCAGTGTTTGTGCAACTAGGTTTTACATGCTTGTTGCTATCGTTTTTCTTTTTCGACTGTAAGCTCACAAAATGTTTAAATGATGGGAAAGGAAATTGTAAACAATGTGTCTATAATGAAAAACATTGTTACTGTTATTTAATCAATGGTTATGTAATGTAATATGTGATGGCTTCGGCCTAAATGCCCCGTCGTTGATTTGTATGAAATGTTTATGCTTTTGATTTAAAAACTTGTCAGAGGTTAGGGTTTGGCTATGCCTAGATGTTGATGTGCTCGTTGATATGTTTCGGCATTAACTAGTGTTGTGATTTTGTTGACTCTACTGCTACACACATTGTAATGTCTTAAATATTCAAGATGATATTTAAAATTAATCTATCCGACCTACAATAATGATTTTGATAAAATATGTATGGTTTGTCTATTGTTAGTAAAAAAAAAAAATGACCGAGAGCTTATTTAACTAGCTCGACTCTATAGAAAATATGCACTTGTGTGTTCTAATTTATGGCTATGGGAAACATGTGAAATATGTAACCCTAGGTTTGTGATAAGAGACTTTTGTTTGATTATCTGTTCTGTGTGTGCAATAATGGAAATAACAATAGTTATAGTAAACTTGAGAAGAAAATGAATGGAAAACTATAAACCCTAACTTAAAACTCGAAATGATATATCAGTTCTGTTACGATGAGATTAAGCAATCATTTATAGATTATGTTTTCAACAATGATCTTAATAATAATTATAAAGAACAGTGATAATCTTTTTAAGACAATGAATTCCTATTTGATGAAGTAAAATATGGAAATAAAAAAAGTAATGTAAAGGAATGCAGAAATAATACTAACTATTATCAGTAGATAAATTAACTAAATATACAGAATGGTACTTCTATCATCTTGGCAATTTTTCCTATAGAATCTATCTACCTTAATTTGTCTCTATACTATAGTATGATGCAGTTCCTTTTTGCATGGGGAAAAATGCAGAGACTATTTTATTCAATCAGTTCGATTCTATACAGAATTATTAAATTAAATAGGAAACTAAAATAAACTCATATAAATAAACAGTGAAAGTTAAATAAACAACAGAACTTAAAATATATAAAATAGATAAGACAATAGAACCTGTAACTGACGATAGGGCCGACAAACACTCAAGGAGGCCTATTCCTCCCAACCTGCTTCAAAAGAAGCAGCTCAACTGCTGACTTCTACTGAACCCCCAAGCTTGATTACTGATCCAGTAACTGGGTGGAATCTGTGTAGAAGCAAGGAACTCAAAAATACCTTCTCCACTCACCATCAACCTCCTGAACTCAATAAGAGTTTGGCAGACTCACAACATGATCAACAACATAGCATATCCCCGCATCAAATCTTTTGGGTGCAACCACAGCAAAACCCCAAGGTAAATTTCCTCGTTAGGAAAAGTGATGAACCTCAGTTCAATATTTCATGGATATTATATAGACTACCTAGGTCTCTTAGTGGTCAGTTTGGAATAAATGAGCCTCAAGCTCCAGTCCCATCTTTCAGGGCACTATGACCACATTTCAAGGGAGTTGTCCTATACCAACAGCTAGTTAGTTGCATCATGATGCTTCCACTTATCCATTGCATTCTTCCCGAGATTCCATTCTACCTAGTGGATCAGTAACCACTCTTTCAACAGTCCTCTTAGGTGTTTGTCTCCTATTTTATTTATTTAATAATAATATATTGTGCAAATTACAGTCACCCTTGGACACCTGTTCGACACGAAACTTTACAATAAAAGTTATAATAATGTTTGCTAACACAAAATGTTTTCCAGCTAAAAGGGTATGTAACAAAAATCCCCTCTTAAGCTCAACATCATCCTTGATGTTGCTTATTCATCATCAAATTCCTCCTTTAATAGAACTAGATATGCTACCCGCATATTACTTTCCAATTCCCAAGTAGCTTTATCAGGGCTAAGGTGCTTCCATTGCACCTTTACCTGCCCTATAGTGCGTTTCCGAAGCATAATTTTCCTCCGATCGAGAATAAAGTCCGGTTCCACCTGAAAATCTCTTTCGGGTTCCACCTGTATGTCATTCCAATTCAGCACATGAGTAGTATCGTGTACATACTTCTTTAAAACATAAACGTGAAAAACATTGTGGATTTTTAAATTGTATGGTAATGCCAATTGATATGTAACAACTCCTATCCTTGATAGGATTTCGAATGGTCCACAATACCTTGGTGGTAATTTAGCACAACTCCCAAGCTTCAAAGAACTTTTCTTTGGATTTACCTTTATAAAAACATGGTCTCCTACCTGAAATTCTCTTTCTGTGCGTTTAAAATCAGCATAGCTTCTCTGCCGATCTTAGGCAACTTTTAAGTTACCTTGAACCTGTTTCACGGTTAGCTCCATTTCTTTCAATAAATATAGTCCTAACATCTATCTGTCTACATGATTATCCCAACAAATTAGACTACAACATTTTCTTCCATACAAAATTTCAAATGGACTTAACTTAGCAGATGCTTGATAATTATTATTGTAGGCAAATTCTGCTAAGCGCAAGTAATCTTCCCATTTAGATGGCTAATATTTAACATACAATCTTAATATGTTTTCCAAAATTTGATTTACTCTTTCTGTTTGACCATCAGTTTATGGGTGGAAAGAAGTGCTGGAATTTAATTTAGTATTTAATCCTTTAAACAGTGTTGCCCAAAAGTTACCGGTGAACTTAGAGTCTCGGTCTGAAATAATTACTTTTAGAATTCCATGCAAGCGAAAAATTTGCTTCATGAAAATATCTGCAATGTTAGAAGCCTTGAAAGTAGTTTTAACAGAAATAAAATGAGTAGCTTTAGTAAGTTTATCAACAACAACCATAATTGAGTCATTCTGCTTCTGATTTTTAGGCAAACCTATAATAAAGTCAATGCTTATAATTTCCCATTTCCATTCTGGAATTGGTAAGGGCTGCAATAGCCCGGTTGGATGTTGATGTTCACCTTTAATAGTCTGACAGTCAAACATCTAGCTATATATTCAGCAACTTCACTCTTCATGTTGGGCCAAAAATACTCATTTCTTAACATAGTTATCATTTTCTAATAACTAGGATGCCCTGAATAAGGGCTCTTGTGAACTTCATCTAAAATCAACAACTTAACCTTCGAAAAATTAGGCACATAAATTCTATTTTTGTAAGTCAAGAATCCTTTTTCATTAATACTCTAATCTGTTATAACATTTTCAGATGAATTTTCAGCTACTTTATCATGTAATTTTTGGTAATTTTCATCTTGTTTAATCCCTTCGTCGATCTGATTTTCTAGATTAGTTTTAAAAGTACTGATTGCTGCCACAAAACTCAATCTAGCATGTCTGCTCAATGCATCGGCAACCTTATTTTCCTTTCCATTAATGTGATGGATCTCAAAATCGTACTCGCTAAGAAAAGCTAACCCCCTAGCTTACCTTGCGTTAAGATTTCTTTCATCCAATAAATACTTTAAACCCTTATTATCAGTCATTAAAATGAATTTTCTTCCGATCAAGTCATGGCGCCACATTTTTAAAGCATATATCACGGCTGCCAACTCAAGATCATACATTTCATAATTCTTTTCGTGTATTTTTAACTTCCTTGACTCAAAAGCAATTGCATGACCTTCTTGACTTAAGACCCCTCCATGTCCTTCGTTGCATGCATCTGTGCATACGACGAAATCCTTATTAGGATTTGCAATTTTTAAGATGGGTGCAGTAGTTAACAATTCTTTTAACTTATTAAAGCTATCTTCACACTTTTGATCCCATATGAATTTCTTCCCTTTCTTCTGCAAAGAAATGATGGGGTTAGCAATTCTAGAGAACCCTTCAATAAACTTTCTATAGTAACCTGTTATTCCCATGAATGACCGTACATCAGTAACATCTTTTGGGATAGGCCATTCATTTATTTCTTTTATCTTATCAGGATCAACAAAAATACCATCTCTAGAAATTATATGACCCAAATACTGAATTTTATCTTTATATAAATCACACTTACTGAACTTAGCGTAAAGTTGATGATCTCTAGGTACTTGTAAACTGATTTTTAAATGTTCATCATGCTCTTCTTTAGTTTTTTAGTAAATCGGAATATCAGCAATGAATATCACTACGAACTTATCCAAATATTTATGCAGAACATTGTTCATTAAACACATGAACATTGCCGGTGCGATGATTAGCCCAAAAGGCATAACTACGAACTTGTAGTGTCCATAACGCGTTCTGAATGCAGTTTTGAATATGTTCTCGTCTTTTATCCGGACTTGATGATAACCCAACCTTAGATCAATTTTAGTGAATATCTCTGCTCCGCGTACTTGATCAAATAGATCATCTATGTGGGGTAAGGGATATTGGTTCTTAATTGTCATTTTATTAAGCTGACGGTAATCAATGCACAAATGCATGCTACCATCCTTCCTTTTAACAAATATTACTGGTGCTCCCGAAGGGGACACACTGGGCCTTATGTAGTTTTTATCTATTAAGTCTTTGAGCTGATATTTTAACTCATTTAACTCCAGAATATTCATCCTACAAGGGGCCTTCGAGTTGTGTACCGCACCGGGTACTAACTCAATGGTGAAATCAAGTTCTCTTTTCAGAGGTAGTCCTAGAATTTCTTCCAGGAATACATCAGAAAATTTCATAATGATGGGAATATCCTTTAGTTTTAACTTGTCTTCTTTAGATGTATGCTCATCATTAACAACATTAACAACAAAAAATTTACAACATTTTTTGGCAGCTCTCTTTACTTGTAAGGCACAAATCTTCCTTACTGAAATCTGCCTATGAATTCCTTTTACTGTTTCTGAATTACCTTCATTATTTATACATGTAAAAGATTTATCATAACAATTCAGTATAAATCTATGTTGTTCAAGCCAATCCATGCCTATCAACAAATCATATGATCCTAAGGGTAAAACATTCAGATTAACTTCCGTTTTTAGCTGATTTAAAAATACTTCACAATTCTTGACATAATCTGTAACCTTTATTTTAGTTCCCGTTGCAAACTAAACTAACCATGCATTATCAAATTTCTTTGTTTTTAACTTGCAACACTTTACTAAAGTAGGTGAAATATAACTTAGATTTGCACCTGGATCTATTAAAATATAAATAGACTCATTTTGTATCATACCTTCAATTTCGATCATAGATGTTTGATGGTTCGCTTGACAGTTCTCCAATGTTGCATTTATCCTGGGCATTTCTCTTGCAATATCACCAACTGTAGGTTCTGCTTGCATAGTATGAATGTTGTTGGTTGTCCTCTTGTTGCGTGGGCAATCTGCTCTCTTATGTGGTCCGCCACATTCACAGCAGTTTCTGGGTCCTTTCTGTTCAACATACCTGTTGTTATTGTTATTATTATTGTTATTGTTATTGGTGTGATTATTATTAGGTACATTTCTTGCAGCACTAGAGTTCTGAGATGTATTATTCCGATAATTAATAGGAAAATTTCTGTTATTAAATTTTTTCTTAAAACCTCTAGCATTCTGATTAAAATTCTTCTTTTTATAATCATACTCATTAGTATTATTGTTCTTCTAGCCAGTTGTTCCTTATCTTTTTCTATTTTGGTAAAAACAAAAATTTGCCTTCCTCATGGCCTCTTCCAAAGTGGAAGGATTATCATACTTAATACGATCTTTTATATTAAAAGGTAAACAACTGAAAAACCTTTGCACTTTAGGATTTTCCTCAACCATGTAGGGTACGTACCTCAGCAAACTAAGGAACTTGCTGCACAGTTCTTTCATGTTCATTGTACCCAACTTTAAATCATAAAACACTTTTAACTTATCTTCAAAGTACTGTATCGACAAAAAATTCTTTTTAAACAAACTTTTAAACATAGTCCAAGTTACTTCTTTTTCTTTTATGCTCTTGATTCTTTTAAGATCCTGCCACCAGATATCTGACTTTTCGGTCAGATTGTAAATAGCCATCTTGGCTTTCAGTTGAGAAGAGTAATCATAAATATTAAAGTACTTTTTCATTCCAGACAACCAAGCTTATGTTGTCTCACCCTTCTCACTTTCGCCATTAAAAGTAGGTGGCTTAATCTTTTTACATTCCCCAGTAATTTGTTCATGATGTTTATGTTTTCTCTTTTTAGAGCAACATTCATTGTTACTGCTGTCATAATTCATATCTTCATTACTTGAATAAAATTTAGAGGATGAGTAATTGATCCTTTTATCATTTCTTGTTTTCTTATGCTTATGTTGGTGGGACATTATTTCAGAATCAGCCTTAAATTCTGATTTTCTGCCTGTTTCATCACTATGACAGTTTCCTTTTAAATTATGATGTAACTCTTCCTGTACCTTAAGGATTCATTCATTTTCTTCTTTAACAGCTTTTAACTCAGATTTTAAATCCTGTACAGTGCGTAAAATTTTAGATGACTGGTTGTTTAACTCAACATAAATTCCTTTAGTGTTATTATGATTAATACGTTCATTACGAGGAGATCTGTACTCTACTCATTCCTCTGGTATTCCCATACCTACAATTAAAGGTCAATCTGTTCTGTGCAAAAATAAAATTAAATTACAAAATTTAGTAACATAAACCTTCTTATTTATTTTTCTGTTTGCGCGCATGAGCCTCAATCAGGCCTAGAGTTTGAACTTGCACTCTGATACCACATGTAACATCCCAAAAATCGCAAAATAAATAAAAAAATTGATATAGTCTATTTTATAAGATAAATGCTATCCGCAGAATGATAATTAATTAACTAATAGATGATAACTGCTTCACAAATTTGTCGTAATTATTTTCAAATATAAAAAGGTACTTGGTTGTAAATGAGATGCGACAGAACAATGTTTATTTCATTATGTGTAAAGATGTGGTAACAATACTGATGAATTTGTTTGCATACTTCTGAAGGGGTTCCTACCGGGTGCCCTTGGGTTTACTTAGCTTTGAAAGCTAAAGCATTGGATTCTTTTTTTCGCAGATCTGCAGGTAAGGTTATAGAGTAATTCCAGTTTTTACAAGAAAAGTTATAAGCTTCAACTTGTCGTCTCTGTGTTTAAGATAATTGTATAATCTGGCGTGCATGAAGATGTTGATGGTATGTTACTTTGGTTTAACTTTGTCAACTTGTATCGTATTTATGGTAATATTTGTATGCGTCACTAGCAATGTTATACACTATACTCGTTGTATGAGTTCGTAGGATTAGTGGTATTACAACATAGTTTATCAGTTTGAAAATGCAACAAGTTTAGTCTTGAGAAGATAGTGTCATCATTATAATTAAGTGAATCTCCTGGAAATGGCAGCTGCAATGTAATAAGTCTTGGAATGCTATAGTGATGATTTTTGTGTTGTGTCATCTCCTAAACAAGATACTATTAGACATAATAGCATGCGACATATAGGGTTGGTGTCAAACCCTAGCTATTAAAATCATAATGCATATTTATTTATATACATGAGTTTGAATGTTAAACTTTGTGGTAGCTCCTATAATACTATAGCATTGTATTGATTTTCTAATACATGCGTGATATATAAATTATATCGATTTATTTGATTTTATAACATATGCAAGCTATGCTAATAGCATTGTTGAAATACTATATGTAAACCCTATGGTTCGAATGTGCAATGTATAAATGCTATGTGGACTTAGAATATGACTTATACTTATAACGTGCATGCAATGTCATGATACTACCTTAGGAATAGAACTATGCATTGTTGTGTTATGGTATTGATATATATATATATCCTATGGTTGATAACTTATATCGTGGTTGTATACAGTTGTATGGAAGTCATACTATCCCGAGAATTTTGCTGTCACCATAACTCAGTTCTGATATGAATTAAATGTTGTTGCAGTCAAGGGTCTGGCAAATTTCTCCGTGAGATATCATCATTAAATTTTATCCTATGTGATGTTAGTGGTTTCTATGCTGCCACTTACGTGTTCTGGCTCCACGTGATATTAGTGGTAAGAATTGGTGATGCTTCACCGAGCTATAGGCTCAGCCCTGGTTGATATGGCATTCGACTGTGCTGTTAATAAATGAGGTTATTGATTTGGTTTGGTCGTATGGCTATGCTGGCTCATTCGTGATCGTTGATTTTATTGTCTCGATCATTGAGATGTGTAAAGCCATAATTCAATCTTGCCATAGCGTTAATCTTTCCTTCACGCATTCATTTTGGTGTTTTTGGTTTAGAGAAGAGGCCGACAGGCCGCTGGTTTGCATAGCTCGACCCTGGGCAGTTGTGGATGGAGCAGTGCCTCCATTCTCTGTAGTTTTATTGTGAAAATAATGTATAAGTGCTCAAGTTTGCTGAATGAATGGCGTTGAAGCCCTGTGGCTTTCGTCCAGTGACAATTTAGGTTAGTGGTGAGGTTTGACTACGAGCTTGGTTGTGGTTTAGTTGCATGTCATATTTTCTGCGTTGGATGAAGGATTTGGAAGCCAGAAGCATTCCAATCAATTGTTGAATTCAAGGTAAGTCATCTCGTTTCGAAGTTATTTAATATGTTTTTTTTATTTGTCAACATTCATTTGAAATCGTGGCTAACTCCTCACAGTTCATGTGGCAGGTACTGCCATTGTTCTGTATTCATAGTGTTGGGTTGATGGCAATGGAGAGCACAAGTATTAAATTGGTAATCCCCGGTGGAAAACCCTCTTAGGTTCTCCTGGAAGATTAGTGGCAAATGTTGTAACAACTGTTCTGGAAATCGTGGTTGAAAATCTGCATTGTTTCTTGTTACGGCTGTGTTTGGTTGCTTCTTAGTTTGTAGAGTCGATGTAATAGTTGATTTGTTAATGTACAGGGTTTGGGTTGTGGGTTTTGAACTTGGCAACGTTCCTTCATTTAAGTAGGGTTTTGAGACTCTCTTGAGATGATAATATAAAAGATCTTTTTGCAAACTATGTGGCCATGATTTTTTTGTGTTTGTAGTTTTGGGGCTTAGCCCGTGAATGAATCCTATAACTCGTTGGTTTATGAACTGAAATAATTCATGTTTAAACCGCCTCTGTGTTAAAATTTAGTATATAAATGGTAGTGTTTGTGCAACTAGGTTTTACACGCTTGTCGCTATCATTTTTCTTTCTGGACTGTAAGCTCACGAAATGTTTAAATGGTGGGTAAGGATATCGTAAACAATGTGTGTATAATGAAAAACGTTGTTACTGTTATTTAATCAATGGTTATGTAAAGTAATATGTGATGGCTTTGGCCTAAATGCCTCATCGTTGATTTGTATGAAACATTTGCGCTTTTGATTTAAAAACTTGTCAGAGGTTAGGGTTTGGCTATGCCTAGATGTTGATGTGCTCATTGATATGTTTCGGCATCAACTAGTGTTGTGATTTTGTTGACTCTGATCCTACACACATTCTAATGTCTTAAACCTTCAAGATGATATTTTAAATTAATCCATCTGACCTACAGTAATTATGTTCATAAAGTATGAATGGTTTGTCTATTGTTAGTAAAAAAATAATGAAATGACAGAGAGCTTATTTAACTAGCTCGACTCTATAGAAAATTTGCACTTGTGTGTTTTAATTTATGGCTATGAGAAACATGTGAAATATGTAACCCTAGGCTTGTGATAAGAGACTTTTGTTTGCTTATCTGTTCTATGTGTGCAATAATGGAAATAACAGTAGTTACAGTAAACTTGAGAAGAAAATAAATGGAAAACTATAAACCCTAACTTGAAACTCGAAATGATATATCAGTTCTGTTACGATGAGATTAAGCAATCATTTATAAATTCTATTTTCAACAATGATATCAATAATAATTATAAAGAACAATGATAATCTTTTTAAGACAATGAATTTCTATTTGATGAAGTAAAATATGGAAATAAAAACAGCAATGTAAAGGAATGCAGAAATAATACTAACTGTTATTAGTAGATAAATTAACTAAATATACAGAATGGTACTTTTATCATCTTGGCAATTTTGCCTATCAAGTCTATCTACCTTAATCTGTCTATGTACTAGAGTATGATGCAGTTCCTTTTTGCATGGGGAAAAATGCAGAGACTATTTTATTCAATCAATTCAATTCTATATAGAATTATTAAATTAAACAGGAAACTGAAATAAACTCATAAAAATAAACTGTGAAAGTTAAATAAACAACAGAACTATAAATATACAAAATAGATAAGACAATAGAACCTGTAACTGACGATAGGGCTGACAAACACCCAAGGAGGCTTGTTCCTCCCAACCTGCTTCAGAAGAAGCAGCTCAACTGCTGACTTCTAGTGAACCCCCGAGCCTGATTACTGATCTAGTAAGTGGGTTGAATCTATGTAGAAGCAAGGGACTCAAAAATACCTTCTCCACTCGGTATCAACCTCCTGAAATAAAATGCCTTCTCCACTCAGCATCAACCTCCTGAACTCAATAAGATTTTGGCAGGCTCACAACATGATCAACAACATAGCATATCCCCTCATCAAATCTTTTGGGTGTAACCACAGCAAAACCCCAAGGTAAATTTCCTCGTTAGGAAAAGTGATGAACCTGAGTTCAATACTTTATGGCTATTATATAGACTACCTAGGTCTTTTAGTGGTCAGTTTGGAATAAATGAGCCTCAAGCTCCAGTCCCATCTTTCAGGGCACTATGACAACATTTCAAGGGAGTTGTCCCATACCAACAACTAGTTAGTTGCATCATGATGCTGCCACTTGTCCATTGCCTTCTACCCCATATTCCATTCCCCCTAGTGGATGAGTAACCACACTTTCAACAGTCCTCTTAGGTGTTTGTCTCTTATTTTATTTATTTAATAATAATATATAGTGCAAATTAGAGTCATCCTTGGACACCTATCCAACATGAAACTTTACAATAAAAGTTATAATAATGTTTGCTAACACAAAATGTTTTCCAGCTAAAAGGGTATGTTACAGTGGACCTTTTGAAATATTGGCCAAGAAAGGCCGAGTGGCTTATGAAGTTGCATTACCTTCTCATGTTAAGGTTTACAATGTTTTTCATGTATCCTTGCTTAAAAAGTATGTTTATGACTCTGAGCATGTGATCGATTGGGATTTCTTGCACGTATAACTTGAAGGGGATTTTAAGCGATAACCCCTTTGTATTTTAGATAAGAAAGCAGTGAATCTATGGAAGTAGACCATTGGAAATCTTATAGTGCAATGGAGGCACTACAGACCTAAAGGGGCCTCATGGGAAAATGATGATGCCACAAGAGAGGCATATCCTTTTATATTTCAAAATGGAAGTTAAACTGTGTTAACACCGATACCAGTGTTGTTTTTACAGGGGGTGGGATGTAATATCCCCATGTTTTAACCATTTCTAATAAAGTCTTAGGAAAGAAAAAATAATCTTTGATTTGATATTGAGTCGAGAGACTTTGGAGCATCAACACTATTTACATTGTTTTTGTTGATTTGACAAGTCAAGAGACACTCGAGTATCAATATTGTTTATGTTGATTTGATGTTGAGTTGAAGCACTCTAGATCATCAAGACTATTTAGATTGTTTATGTTGACTAATGTTGATTCGAGAGACTCTATAGCATTAATATTGTTTATGTTGATTTGATATTGATTCAAAGCACTCTGGAATTTATGATGACTTGATGTTGAGTTGAGAAACTCTAGATCATCAAGGGAAATGAGAGACATTATTATTTTTATATTACTTATCTACTTTAATACTCCTTATTGTTGGGGAAAATCCACTCACAGAGGAACCAAGCATTCTAGGAGGGGGAATGAATTTTAATTAATACATAAGAAAATTAATGAAGAGTTAGAACAATGTGAGGATAAATACATATTAAATAAATTAAAAAAAAAAAGAAATGGAGATAACTGAAAACCTAACTACTTCTTGAATAGGATAATGTTAATAAAATGAAAGAATTAGAACAAAAAGGGAGACACTTATCCCTAATCAAGAGAGAGAAGTATGAATGAAAACATAGACTCTTCCTAAAAATGAAAAAGTTGCAGAGAGTGGACATTAGAGGGGGTAATGGTCCTTAGTACACTGGAAGGTTTAGTTGTATTTCATTAAGCTGTTCGTATGCCATGGATAGTATATGGATATTCTAAGAAGCACTATGTTAAGGGGATCAATTATTGGATTTACATAGAGCTCGTAAAACACCTTGTAGCTACTCTCAAATTAATTTAGTAACAAATATAGAGAACAAAACCCTATGTCTTCCTATTCTAGTGTGCTCGGTCTAGCTTGGGGGTGACCCATGGAATGAACAAAGAACTATTCAAGGTCTAAGGGTGGGAGGAACATGGAAGCTCACCAAAAATTTGGAAGATTAAAGGATGATAAGTTATTTTATCTCTACGTATTATTCTTTTATTGAATATTTCACGGTTGTACTTGTAAATAGACTATTTAAATGATTATGGGAAAAATTCTACCATTTACAATGATTATTCTAGCCCCGAATCTATGTCTTTTAATTGTTTTGAAATCTTATTTCTATGTCTTCAATGTTTATAATATTCTTGAATATTATTCTATGCTTATTTCCTCAAACACAATCAATTTATTCAATAGCATCTATGTTTTCTTACTTGTCATTAAATGTAAATTCTAGGCCTTCATTATTTACATTATTCCCGTAAATATTCTTCTCCATTTAATTCCTTATTTCCAAGGAGTAAAATTAGAAGCTATGCATTTAAAAATAGATAATAATATCATAATCATGGGTTAATGAATCCTAGAGAGAAAGCTCTCATAATACATAAGGTTGGGAGAGGATTCTGGTGTGAATCTAGGGCTAATCCCTTAACCAAACCATATGTTAGGTACAGTAATAATATTATATATGTGGTTTCCATATAATATAATATGATAAATATTTAAACAAAAACAAACAAAACTGATGTATCCTTCTCTAAATTATGCAAAAAAAGTTTAACAAAATCGAAAACAAAACATTACAACATACTTGTTAAACCATCACATGATAACGTTTTAAACCATAAGCTTGAAAATGACCCATAACTTAGCATGATAATGCTTGGGCAAGGAATTGAACCATGATCGAGGCTAAATGTTAAACGTATAAACAAATAAGAAGGGTTCAAGCTTCACGGATTTCCCATTACACAAAACATGTAAATAACTTTCATTTGAATAAGCTAACAAAATTAAGGGTCGATCGAGTAGGCTGCACGTCAGAACCATATAAAGAAATTAACCAAGGGCAGTATGAATATTTTCACACACCAGAGGTCGAATACAATTTATCATGCTCCGCGATGGAAGTAAACTAATAAGTATTGCATACCATTTGGGGTCGGCCACATGGGCTCCGAATTCATTTAATAGATCCATACATAACGTAATAATTTAACTATATTTGCAATTAATTGAAATAAATAATGCATTTCAAATCAGGATTGAGCCTCATAGATACACTTCATGTATAAATATATTTATACGATATATGTCGATGAGATGTGCCTCATGGCCATACCCTATTTTATTCTTTGTAAATAAATTAAACAAACGTAACGATCAAAATGTGTTATATATATTCACTATGTAGGGTTCATATGAACCGAAGCCCAGCCTATTGGCCATGATCTTAAATAACTTAAATAAACATGATACAAATATGAACTATGCATTGGATATACATTTAATATATATTCATGGATTAATAAACAATTACATGGACCCAGCTTCGCAAATCATAAATAATATGTCAACCAGATTTCATATAAAGGATAGAAAGTCTTACACAGACATAAAGTTTAACCTCTGTAACCTTTAATGGTGAGAAACAAAATAATAATGACTACAATAGGGTATAAATTCCCTCTTAAATTAAATACCGATTTTTCATATTAACAGTTGGACAGTATACAAAATGTTAGTCACGATTGGGCTAGGCTCTGGTAAAATCCTAGAAGTTAAACAATATATCATTTATAATCACTCTGTGGACCCTTGAATTTGAGGAGAGTGAGCCATTTATGGCTATGAGCTTACCCGAAGGGCGTGACTTCGTCATGCAAACTTGGAGATAGCGACGACCATGACCATCACCTTTGTTTTACGTGCAAAGACAACATGGTATATTAGGGTTGGACATTATACAATTTACAATGGAAAAATAACATTAAAATTTAAATGAACAACAAATAATATACCTATGAGTGAACCAGAGAGTGTGATGATGGATGGATCCCAAACACCAAACCCTCTTATGCATTACATACTGTAGCTTTTCAATGAAAGGATGATAAACCATTCCTCAAAATGTTGGTCGAACTATAACCCTCCATGGGAATGAGTAACATTCTGGATGCTAAAGAATGTTGGTCAAACTATAACCCTAAATGGGAATGAGTAACATTGTATGTTGAGCATGCCGAGCGTAGGGATAAGCTGGGAGGAGTTCGAGCCTCATACCCTCGACCCTCAATGCAAAAATGATCTTCGAAAGGTCTTGATGAAATTGAGATACATGATAAGGGATATAGTACATGATTCTTTAATGGCACTTATAGTACTAGTTCCAGGTGGAGATAGGATAACATGCAGGCCCATCTTTAGAGCTAGTTCACAGCTAGTGCAATTAAATGTACCACGTTCCCATGACACCATACCTTGGTTAATTTTTCCAGGATAACATTGTAAGTGTTTCAACTTATAATTAATATAATTCGTGATGTTAGGATGGCTCTTCATCCACACTTAATCACATGTTAATTTCACACCTATGAAAGAAAGGTATGTTAGCCTTGGCTAGTAAGCCTCACGGCCATCCATGGGCCACATCCTCTAAGTACACGATCACATTAATATTCTCAAAGATAACATCATTTATATACTAAGTCAAACATGACACTAAGGGTTTTTAACCATGGCCCTTTAATAATATAATAATTGTTATCTATCCACGCTTGGTGGAGTAACATGGTCACATGCTAGTGAGGGTTAGAATTACTCGTTAGTGTATAGTTTTATTTAATTTGTTATTATGTATTTAAACAAATAAATATTTTTTATAAAATAATAAGACTTAAGTGTTAGGATTAAAAGAATTATCAACTTTGAATAAATGGAAATTGATTTTATATGTAATACAATGAATAAGTTGTAGTTACAATTCATCAAAATAGTAAGAATACTAGAAGAATATCGAATGAGTCTGTCCTATGTCCTTAGGGCTATAAAAGTATCATATTAGGTCATAACAAATAGTGAAATTGGATTAATGGTGAAACTATAGCTGCATTGCATGAACATTCCAGAACTTGGGAAACTATCTTGTACTGATACTAATAAATGTCGTTTAGTGATGATACACAAAAATTTAAGTGGATTGTTTAGAGGTATGTTACAAGTAGAACAATGAAAACTTCTATCTTAGGGGAAACAAATAATGGAATAAAATCTAGGATGGGAATCTATTATAAAACTACATTGTATACAAGGACACAACTCTCCTTTTGGTTAAATTAGTAATGCATGGAGTGGTGGGTAGAGGTGCATATTCATCACTTAGATTCCAAGCCTTATTTTAAGGATATGGTTAGACATAAATCATCCACTCCATCCACACTAATTCCTCCCATGCATAATGTATATTTTGTGGGGAAGTAAGAATAAGTTCCATTGTTTGAATTCTAAATACTAGAGTTATGAAAACTAGACTCCATTTTTAAATCAACATTGATCATATGATGATTTACTAGGAACTGGTCTATTTTATCAAATTTGTGCAAGTGGATCCACTCAACCATGACCAATAATTGTTGGATAACTATATGTTCCAATGTTTGTTTTTTCATAAAGTGTTTGAGAATGGTGCTGAGTTTTTGGGAAAGGATGGATTTTTATTATCCCATGGTTTTCATCATTTCACCATAACACCTTGTGAGTCATTAGAATTAAAGGTTGCATATGTATCCAAAATATATCATTAAACATGTTTGGAATTGATCAATTCTCAAGGATATTGGGAATGCTTTGGGAAGTTATATAAAATTATATATTGAGAGAGATGCAGAGGATTTTTTCACATATTCTCATATATGTTCGAGATAGAACTCAATAAGGGTATTACAAATAAGATGATTCTCAAATGGGGTGGATTTAGATGGACTCAAATATTCAATTATGAGAATACAACATTTTGATGTTGGATTTTCCAACAAACATGATATTTAGAATATTACTGACACTAGGTGCAAGCTCGTCCTCCAATGGCCCAATCCCAAAGCAAAAATATGGAAATTTATATAGAAACCAATGACCACAACTGAAGGTGATCAACATGAAGAATTACTATAAAAACTATTTATAATAGTTCAGTAGGTCTATCTAGAATTTTCATATGAGGATACAACTTCCCCAATGGAGACTTAATGGAGACTAAATAGGAAGGACTAAATATAAATATTCTTCCGTGGGTGATAGTAGTAAAGAATAATGCAACAGAAAGAATGAAGAGATCTCAAAAATTTGAAAATTTTAACTTTGATAAGAAGTAGGTTTCTTCATAGATACATGTTTTGAATTAAACATCATCCTTATGGAATGGCCTTCACAAGTGCAATTCTCTCAAGAAGAAGAAATGGTGAAAAATAAAAGGTTGACAATTTCTTACATGAGGAGTTTTTTTGCAAGCCTCCTTTTTCATTTTGTTGTCTCAAAATGAATGGGTGCTTCCATATCTATTCTTATGATAAAGTATGATATGTAGGTAAGGTCATCTTCCTAGATTTTATGGAATCCTCATTTAACATTTTCAAAATGTAACTTTTTCCTTTATTATGAAAAATGACACTTTGCAAAATATCAATAATGTCAAAATATTATTCAATCTAAACTTAAAGAGTTCAAGAAATATTTAGAGGTTTAAAGAATATTAACATGGTATAAAGGTCATTAACCTTAATCTAGAATATCAAAAGTATCTCTTGGTATTAATTAGCTCAAAGAAGAAAATTAATATAGCCTAGATAAGAATGAACTCTCATGAGCTCCATTGTGAAGTAGGGTAGTGGTCAATTCCTAAAACTTCGTGGACGGAAAGGACTCAACATCTTTGTTAGTCTATGAGTGTTGAGGATGAAAATCACTCTCTTAGAGTGTCGTGCTTAAAACTACATGAAATCTTAGTTTCATAATATTTATTGCAATACAAACATTTCTAACTTCCTAACTTGTCAAACCTATAGTGAGCTAGGAAAACTTCAAGCTCTTTGAGCAAAGTGTTAGCACCTAATTATTTGCAACATAAATGCTAAAATATGAAGGGTGGAGTGTTAGAAAGTTACCTGGTGGAAGCCTGAAATCCCCTTCATTATCCATGGCTAGGTGCTAGGGTATAATAAAATTGGTGTGGAGGTGTTAAATATAATAAAGTTGAAGAATTTGCAAAGGGAAGTATTAAAATACAATTTAAATGACCCCAAAACTATAGCCCAAAAGTAAGAAATTGAATCCACTAAGGGTCAGGCCATTTTTCACCATTGATCAGGCCCGCGGGGGAGATCAACGGTCCTTGTTGATCGTCGTGTAGTCGAGGCGCGCAGAGAATAGTTAAAAAGGTGGTCGCAATGGATTCTTTTGTTGAACACATTGCGACAGGAGAGTGCATTGCATGGAGGAAAAATGGTAAGCAAAACCACTGTGGGGATGTGCGATACCACGATGGCGGAGCAGGGTGCTCAGGATCGGTGGATGGGATTCGTTGTCATAGATCTTATGGTGCAGGGCGGGGGTTATTATTCCACTATACGGGATGCAGGTGATAAATGGTTCGGGATGAGAATATATTCAAATCAACGGCTATGCGATGTTGAAGCTATGCGGGAGATAGGTAAGGTGGACCCTGTCAATGAGGAGGTTTAAGGAGTTAAGCATGTGACGAGCCTCCACCATAGATGTGGGACAGAAAGCGATCAACAGTTCATGATGATCGACGCATCGGGAAAAAGGCACGCCCGATAAACGAAATAGTGGTTGCGATGGTCAAAACCATTTGACAAGTGCCAGCGCCATAGTTAGTCGCGAGGGTGGAAGGTGGTATTGGAAACCATTATGGGTTCTCCCGATACCATGAAATGGACATTTGGTGCCAAGATGAATGGTGTGGATGGAATGTAAAGGGATGATCCAATGACAGACAAGGAAAGGTAGTCAAATCTATAATGCCCCTTGAATGACTGTGGAATTTAAGGGCACCTGTTAAGTGAACTAGCTAAACACCTTCGATATACTGGTCTCTTGAGCCTTGTTATGTCTTAATTGTTTGAGGAAAACCTGAAGATGTGAATGATGACTATAATTGATTGAGTACATCTTGCTTAATGATTAGCCTTGATTGATCAAGTCAAAGTGCAGTGGGATAGTTACATTCCTAGCTTTGCGACTTGGGAGGATGCAACTAAGATGCGTCATAGCTTTCCGCATGTATTCTGAACTTCAAGACTAAGTTCTAAATAAGTAGGGTTGTATGTAGTGCCCCTAGACTACTACACACCTTCAGGCACCTATTGAGTGACCCGACTAATTGAAAACATTAATAAAACGACCCCTTGATGTTATATTGAGTATATTCATGACTATGACTGATTGTGAATCAATAAAATAATGATATATGTGTATCTAGATAGTTGATGTAAATGAATGATTACATGTTGTTTAACGATTAACTATGATTATAAAAAATGTACATGTGAATGATGCTTAACGACTAATTGTATGATTGATTATGTGATGAGAATGAAGAAAGTAAATATTGATGAGATGCACTTTTAATTATATGAATGATTAAAGTTATGAGCAAACTATAAATGCTTAACGAAATAGAATATTTATGAATCATATTATTATAATTGAGGACAATACTACTAATATATGTTTGTGAGAAATGTGTGTAGCGGCAGGTGAAACGGTTCACTGACGGACACACAAGGGAATTAAAGGGTCATAGAGTACAGATAAATCACACACAAGGAGAGCGATTGTCGACTTCCGACGGAATACCACGCTGAGGAGATAAGCAGTGACCCGCTTGCTCAAGAGGAAAGCATGAGGGAATACGACGTGGGCCATGATGGAGCTATTCACGTATGAGTTGGGGGGTGCGCAGTGAGAACAGACTCACTCCTCAACGCCATTAGTCCCTAATAACGTGTAGATGGAGGAGGGAATGTAACGGCGCCTAAAATCTCTACATAAACTTCCTGCAAGTCAAAATGAAAGGATGACAATAGAAGAGCATGACGGTGCGGTACCTTGCAAAGAACGGAAACAATGGACGCAAGGACCCAACGATGTGGTACGTTGCCGAGGAATGGAAACTATGGATGACTCGACCCGACGGAGTGGTGCCATGTCAGGGAAATGAAATTAAGGAACTCGGTGGCCAAATGATTGTTAAACTTAACTCCATAAAAACATATAAGTTTGCAACTAGAACATTACATAGAAATGCATTTGAATAGTTTAGGAATTTACACATAAATGATTACTTTGGCATTTAAATAATATTAAGTGTTATTTAGGCATTTTCACATGAAAAGATATTTCTCATTATTTAAAAATACTAAAAATATTTATTTAGGAGCAAAATGGAATCCTAGGCATGGACACCTAGTCAACCCCACCTACACCACATATCTAGGAGTTAAGTAAAATATATGGGGGACAAATATGAGCAAACTTAGGAATGTTGATGCATCTCCTAGAAAAGCTGACATTTGGATGGGTGAGTTGTTTTTATTTAGAATTTAAATAAAATAAATAATTATGCATGAAGTGACATGTATTCCATGAGATTTTCCTTTATAAGGAAGTCCTTGGGAATGGGTAAAGGACCCACACCGTGGATGACTATTGTAATTTTGAGTTATCTCATGACTTGCTGCTATTGAGGGTTTGGCTGGAAATCTTGGTGGGGGGGAATCCCAAGCTGGGTTTCTTGATGATTGTGTGTGAGCTCTACGACCCAAAGCTCGGGGGAGGCTATGCGACTGAAAGCATGAGCCTATGGTTGGGTGGCGAAGCTAACTGTTTCTTCGCCTATGGTTAAACGAGCTTTGCTCGCGGGATCCTACGGAATACATGGATGGCAGTGGACAAGATGGTATCAGAGACAAGTTATGGTTTGTTTTAATTTGCTAAATTATTCATTTATTTAGTTTATTTATCTAGTCATTATGCTTTCTAATCTCTTTTGTATCAAGTGGTTGAGTTCCAGGTTAAGCAAGAAGGACCCTATAGGAAGGGCCCTACATTTGCTATCACAGCCGGTGAGCCTTGAGGGCACTGGACTCATATTTTTTTTTGGTGAGGGGTCTTCGATGAATTGTCAATCAAGGATTGCTGGGCATCTCAACAAACTTACCATCACACCACTGATCGCTGAAAACAGGTCTATCTATCCCGTCTACTATTTTCCTCGTTCCTTATGGTTGAATATATGAATATGTATTGTACAAGTTTATTTAGTGAAGTTTTCATGTATTATACTTGCTGAAGTCGATCCATCTTGATCTGCGTTATTTATATTTTCAGAATGAAATCAGTAATTGTATCATTGAAGGGTTATTTTAATTCGAAATGTGAAGAGATCGGCATTCTCAGACTTACTAGCCATATGAACTCTTTCAGATCTATGTTTACTATACCCTGTTTTCGTTTGGAATAATCGAGATCTAATCGAGATCTATGATTATTATATTTTGCGTTTACAATTATTTAAAACTCTGTCATGAATCATGAGGATAGACTGAAATGTCGGTATCTCTGTTTTTAATTGTTTAAAACTCTATTATGAATCCGAGGGGGGACTAAAATGTATGTATCTCTGTGTTTTAATTATTTTAAACTCTCTGCAAAAATATCTAATTCGAATTTCTGTTAAGATTAATATATCATTACGCCCAGATTGAGATCCGCTATTCGTTGACACTGCTCCCAAATAAAAGTTGTCCATGCTGAATCTCGGTGTAGATCGAGGCCATGAGATCTAGATCAATTGTAGTCCTTTCATCTAAATCTGTAAAGTCTATTTTAAATCTCTGTCTGTGGAAACATTTATTTCCAGATCAGATCTGAGTCTGCACCCATCTATGCTTGTGTAGAAATCATTTCAAATTGAATCCGAGTTTGTCCATCTCTGTCGTGTGAGTATTCTTTTTCAGATCAAATTCGAATTTTTATTCAGCTCTCTTCAGGAATCACGTTTTCACCCGGATTGCTTGGATCTCTGCTATGCGTTTTTATATGCCTTTCAAGAAATCATGCCTTCACGTCTGGTTGTGTTATGTCATTGGGTGTAATATGATTCTTACCTAACTATAATTAATCCTTCAACCCAATGAGTAAATCGATGGAAACGAATGCGTGATCTATCTTGACTGTATTTTTAATAGCGTACAACTGCTCATGTATGTACCTGTTCGATAGTCAGCCTCTGGATCGCCTTAGGTACCAATCTATCTCTAGCGTATCCGTTGATCCTCTGGGTTATGTAACCTTAAGTCAAACTCCGAATAAAATAATCTCGGTCAATCGCCAGAATCAAACAGCACTTTTGCACTACATTCACATTAATGATTGATTATGACGAACCACACTCAGGTGCTCTCAAATTAAGTCTTAGATCAGGCTTTCATTCTAAAGTTGTATTCAACCTTTATGCGTATAAAATTTATTGATTCATGATCATAACCGCATCTCCCTGTACATTGTAGCATCCTGTCGAAATCCAACTAAATTCTTGCTGTGTAATTCGAATCTCATTATGGACTATCCGTAAATATTAGCTTGTATGCGAAATCAGCTACCCATACTACCACAACAACCACTTTAGTTAATGCCTCATTGTATTGATTGAAACTTACGGTTGATGACTGTGTGATCCATATCTTCAGCCGGTAATCACGACCGAGTATCATTACCGAGTTTACCCACGTCTTGTTGATACATTGAAATGAAAGAACACGTGTTGCTGTAGTTTAGGTTGTGGTTTACGCATGTAGATATTTTAGGTTTTCATTTTTTATTTTTTTTGGAAGAATTATATAGTATTTAATTAAAATACATGTGTCTATTAGAACTATGATTATTAATTGATTATAACAATGGGATCAATGTCGTAACAATGTTCAATTCGATTAAAACGATTTTAGAGCCGTAAATGTTTTTAGCTATATGAAAATACTCACATATAGTGAATTAGTAGAATGGAAAAGGTGAATCTCTATTATTAAAGGATCAACTCCTTTTAGAATTGCATGTATTTTTGTAGGAAAAGATTTGGAGGAAATCTTTTGAATGATACACTGATAGGGAATCTGGAGGTTGAAAGAGTAGAAATCGAAACTATATGCATATATTCAATCCTATAAAAAAAACATCTAGAAGGACGAACCTTACATGAGTTCAGTTTGCATTTAATTAAATTCACAAATTCGATTCAGTGTAAATGCGGTGTGACTCGAACTGAAGTTAATCGTTGTTCGATGTTTAATTAGAACAATTTTGAGACAGTATCTCAATTAACCCAAATCAAGATTTAATTATAGGTTATAAGTTAATTGCAGAAGAATAACTCACAAATGCAATTCGGAACAATCGTTGGATGTTAATTATTTGTGAATGTAAGAGTTACATGTTACAATTTATTTGCACAAGAGTAACTTACGAATGCACTATTGTGAATTTGAAAATTCTAGGTTATAATTATATTGCAGAAAAGCACTTTACGAATGCACCTTAGAATAAATGATAGATGTCAACTAATTATGGATTAAAGAATTATATGGAAAAGTTTCTTACGGATGCATTTTGAGGATTAGTGCTAGATGTAAAATACTAGTGAAATTAAAGGATTATATGGTGTAATCTAAGTGTAGGAAAGTTCCCTATAAATGCACATTTGGAACGTAATGTTAGGATTTAAAATAGTTGGGAAACTTTAAAGCATTATAGGCTATTCATTATGATTGCAACGTGTTCATAAGGATTTATATATTTATAATATTGAATTATTACATATTTGTCCAGCTCCTTTCAAGTTGAGTAAGATTGCATAGTATTCTATATGCTTCTTGGAAAGAAGGATGTAAAGTAAAGTATAAGGAATTATATATTTATGATGTTTGAATTTTATAATAGTAATGTTCTATATGTTTCTTTGGAAAGAATGATGTAAATTAAAACCTAAAGATTTGTAGATGTACATGACATTCAATTTATTGTGTAAAATGCTAATTATGTCTCTAGCCAAATTGTAAGGATTTTATGATATAACTATATGTGTCTTTTGTTTCAGAAAACAGATGTACATTAAATCTAAGGAATTATATACGTATGTGGCACTTCAATTATGGAGGAATAGTATGTGTCTAGTATGTTGGAATTTTAGGATATATGTATATCCAAGAGTAAGTGGTACTTAATATTATAGAAGGGAGTAATATATATAGTGAGTCTTATCATAGTTATATGAAGTATAGTGAAATAAAAGGATGTTTGCATATAATTATTCTTGTAGATTAGTTGGGAGGTAGAAATGAACATTTAGGTAATTCAAGTACTAGCAAGACCCTCTCCTACATGCATTCGAATTATAAATTGCTTAAATTATTCTTAAAAAAAAATATGTAAAGCCTCAAAGAATGTGTAGGAATGTTAGATTATTTAAATTGGTACCGTCCTAGCTTTTATAACTATGTGATAATGCAAAATATTGGGTCACATGATTATTAGATTAATAGTGGTTTATTTTAGGATTTATAATAAATTATAGTAATTATGTTTGGTAGCAAATTATATGTTGATGAAATCATGTTTGAAGTAGTCAAACGTTTGAATTGTATGCAACTATATAGACACGATTATAGTCATAACTATAAGGGACTAGGTGATAGTGCAACCCACTAGGAACTTTCGATCGTTGAATTTAGTATATACATTTGAAATTAATAACATCTAGGATTTCCATATTGATAAATTAAAAGTGGATATAATTACCTAGTAAACACCTGTGTCAAAGAAAAAAAAACTTTACTCAAGGAATAGTCGAGGGAGCGAAACGAACTTAAAATTTCAAAATGAGATATCAATGTGATCCGTATGATGACCTGAACTCAACGACATGCATTTTGCATTATGACAAAACCATTTACGAAAAATCAAAACTGCGAACTTGAAATTTAACCATAGTATCGTAATGGTCAAATGAAGACAATGTTTCATAAAAAGAAGTATGCAGATGATTAGCGTAATAAACCAAACACAATGAAGCTAACCTTGGGTCATAATCAAACTTGATGAAACGACAACTAGCCCTCGAGATGGAACTCGATGGGGTTAAGAAAACACACATTGTACGAATTGATGAAACTAACGAAGTGGTCTTCTGACAACATGAATGATGAAATGAGGTAAGCATGTGATAATCTCGTTAACCTTGAGTAATGTTATTGATGAAAGGACTAAGAGATAAATGTTAATATGTTCGACTAAACCGTTAAGTTCCAACCCTGGGAATCCTATCGAATTGAGAACCGACATTTGGAGATTTTGAAGCAGTCTTATGGAATTTGGATTTGGGACAATTTGAGGGTCTCTCCTCATATGTTAAAAATGTGATTATATCTTACCACATATTTTATGATGTTTACCTTCTCGTCTTGGAGGGAGGATAACCAATTAGATTTAAATACTTTCTCAGATTTGTTATGCTTTGATAAAATTTTGGGTGGCTATTGACGCAATGCAGCTTGTAGATAATTTGGACATTGTAAATCTTCATAGATGACTAGAAGGTATAGAAAATCTGATTTGGTGCTGACAGTTATGAAGGAATTATTGGATTTGTATTACGCAAAGATACGATTAAGTCCTGAAGGTGTATTGGAACCATTCTAAATGAGAAAGAAACTAATGATTAGAACCACTATTGCTTATGGCCATGATTGTTTGAGAAAAATAGAAGAGAATGACAAGAAGACAAAAATAGGAAATTAAGTAAAGCCTAATATCGAAAGTACCAAAACAAATTTAACTTCGGGACGAAGTTCTATATAAGAAGGAGTGTATGTAATGCCCCTTGAATGATTGTGGAATTTAAGGGCACTTGTTAAGTGAACCAGCTGAACAACTTCGATATAGTGGTCTCTTGAGCCTTGTTATGTCTTAATTGTTTGAGGAAAACCTGAAGATGTGAATGACAACAATAATTGATTGATTACATCTTGCTTAATGATTAGCCTTGATTAATCAAGTCAAAGTGCAGTGGGAAAGTTACATTCCTAGTTCTGGGACTTGGGAGGACACAACTGAGATGCGTCATAGCTTTCCGCATTTATTCTGAACTTCAGGAGGAAGTTCTAAATAAGTAAGGGTGTATGTATTTCGACTAGACTACTACATACCTTGAGGCACCTATTGAGTGACCCGACTAATTGAAAACATTAATAAAATGACCCCTTGATGTTATATTGAGTATATTCACAACTAAAACTGATTGTGAATCAATAAAATAATGATATATGTGTATCTGGATAGTTGATGTAAACGAATGATTACATGTTGTTTAATGATTAACTATGATTATAAAAAACTGTACATGTGAATGATGCTTAACGACTAGTTGTATGATTGATTATGTGATGAGAACGAAGAAAGTAAATATTGATGAGATGCACTTCTGATTAGATGAGTGAGTAAAGTTATGAGTAAACTATAAATGCTTAACGAAATAGAAGATTTATGAATCATATTATGATAATTGAGGACAATACTACTAATATATGTTTGTGAAAAATGTGTGTAGCGGCAGGTGAAACGTTTCACCGATGGACATATAAGGGAATTGAAGGGTCGTAGAGTATAGATAAATCAAACACAGGGAGAGCAACGACGATGTCGACTTTCAACGGAATACCACACTGAGCAGATAAGCACTGATCCACTTGCTCAAGAGGAAAGCATGAGGGTGTATGAGGTGGGCCACGATGGCCCAACGACACAGCACCGAGATCCTAATGAAAATGATTGTTAAACTTAACTACACAAAAACATATAAGTTTGCACCTAGAACATTACTTAGAAATGCATTTGAGTACTTTAAGAATTTGCATCTAAATGATTACTTTGGCATTTAAATAAGATTAAGTGTTATTTAGGCATTTGCACATGAAAGGATATTTATGATTATTTAAAAATATTAAAAATATTTATTTAGGAGCAAAATGGAATCCTAGGCATGGACACCTAGTCAACCCCACCTACACCACATATCTAGGAGTTAAGTGAAATATATGGGGACAACTATGAGCAAACTTAGGAATGTTGGTGCATCTCCTAGAAAAGCTCACACTTGGATGGGTGAGTAGTTTTTATTTAGAATTTAAATAAAATAAATAATTATGCATGAAGCGACATGTGTCGCATGAGATTTTCCTTTATAAGGAAGGCATTGGGAATGGTTAAAGGACCCAGACTCTGGATGACTATCATAATTTTGAGTTACCTCATGACTTGCTGCTATTGAGGGTTTGGATGGAAATCTTGGTGGGGGGGAATCCTAAGCTGGGTTTCTTGATGAGTGTGTGTGAGCTCTAGGACCCAAAGCTCGGGGGAGGCCATGCGATTGAAAGCATGAGCCTATGGTTGGGTGGTGAAGCTAACCGTTGCTTCGCCTATGGCTAAACGAGCTTTGCTGGAGGGATCCTACGGAAGACGCAGACGACAATGGACATGATGGTATCAGAGACAGGTTATGGTTTGTTTTAATTTGCTAAGTTATTCATTTATTTAGTGTACTTATCTAGTCATTGTGCTTTCTAATCTATTTTGTATCAAGTGGTTGAGTTTCAGGTTAAGCAGGAAGGACCCTATAGGACGGGCCCTACATTGATACCAAATGTAGGGCCCCTCCTATAGGGTCCTTCCTGCTTAACCTGAAACTCAACCACTTGATACAAAAGATATTAGAAAGCATAATGACTAGATAAATAAACAAAATAAATGAATAATCAATGTAGGGACCCTCCTGTAGGGTGCTTCCTGCTTAACCTGAAACTCAACCACTTGATACAAAAGAGATTAGAAAGCATAATAATTAGATAAATAAACTAAATATGAATAACTTAACAAATTAAAACAAACCATAACATGTCTCTGATACCATCTTGTCCACTGTCCTCCGCGTCTTCCATAGGATCCCTCTAGCAAATCTCGTTTAACCATAGGTGAAGCAACCGTTAGCTTCACCACCCAACCATAGGCTCATGCTTTTAGTCGCATGGCCTCCCCTGAGCTTTGGGTCGTAGAGCTCACACACAATCATCAAGAAACCCAGCTTGGGATTCCCCCCCACCAAGATTTCTAGCCAAACCCTCAATAGTAGCAAGTCATGAGGTAACTCAAAATTACGATAGTCATCCAGGGTCTGGGTTCTTTACTCATTCCCAATGCTTTCCTTATAAAGGAAAATCTCATGTGACACATGTCGCTTCATGCATAATTATTTATTTTATTTAAATTCTAAATAAAAACAACTCACCCATCCAAGTGTCATCTTTTCTAGGAGATTCACCAACATTCCTAAGTTTGCTCATATTTTTCCCGCATATATTTCACTTAACTCCTAGATATGTGGTGTAGGTGGGGTTGACTAGGTGTCCATGCCTAGGATTCCATTTTGCTCCTAAATAAATATTTTTAAATAATCAGAAATATCCTTTCATGTGCAAATGCCTAAATAACACTTAATAATATTTAAATGCCAAAGTAATCATTTATGTGCAAATGCCTAAAGTACTTAAATGCATTTCTAAGTAATGTTCTTGGTGCAAACTTATATGTTTTTATGCAGTTAAGTTTAACAATCATTTTCGCTAGGATCTCGGTGCTGCAATGTTGGGCCGCCCCATTCCTTAATTTCATTTCCCCGACATGGAAACACTCCGTCCGGTCGAGTCATCCATAGTTTCCATTCCTTGGCAAGATACCACATCGTTGGGTCCTTGCATCCACTCTTTCCCTTCTTTGCAGGGTATCGCACCGTCATGCCCTTCTGTCATCATCCTTTCGTTTTGACTTGCGGGAGCTTCATGTAGGGAGTTTAGGCGCCGTTACCTTCCATCCTCCATCTACACGCTATTAGGGACTAATGGCATTGAGGAGTGAGTCCGTTCTCATTGCGTGCCCCCCAATTCGTACGTGACTAGTTCTGTCATGGCCCACCTCATATGCCCTCACGCTCTCCTCTTAAGCAAGCGGATCAGTGCTTATCTGCTCAACGTGGTATTGTGTCGGAAGTTGACATCGTCGTCGCTCTCACTGTGTGTGATTTATCCATACTCTATGACCCTTTAATTCCCTTGTGTGTCCGTCGGTGAACCGTTTAACCTGGCGCTACACACATTTCTCACAAACATATATTAGTAGTATTGTCCTCAATTATCATAATATGATTCATAAATCTTCTATTTCGTTAAGCATTTTGTAGTTTACTCATAACTTTACTCATTCATCTAATCAGAAGTGCATCTCGTCAATATTTACTTTCTTCGTTCTCATCACATAATCAATCATACAGCTAGTCGTTAAGCATCATTCACATGTACATTTTTTATAATCATAGATAATTGTTAAACAACATGTAATCATTCGTTTACATCAAATATCCAGATACACATATATCATTATTTTATTGATTCACAATTAGTCGTAGTCGTGAATATACTCAATATAACATCAAGGGGTCGTTTTATTAATGTTTTCAATTAGTTGGGTCACTCAATAGGTGCCTCAAGGTATGCAGTAGTCTAGGGTCACTACAAAATCAATGGTTAAGTGGGGGTCAGATCTAACGGTGGAGATCAACGTGTGAAAGATCATCGAAGCGAAAGGAGATATAGCTGGCAAAGAAGGATGAGGTTTAAAGAAAAATGTTTATATATACAAGACTCAGCGTGGGAAGTTGACAGTTGTTCTCAAACCTGTCAAAGTCAAAAGATTCTTGGCGTGTGGGAGACGACGAAGGCGACAGGGCTTTCGACAACGCATGTGCAGAGCTTGCAGGTGACAGGTAGGTCCTTCCAGCTAAATTATTCCGTAATATAAGTGTATTTACCATAGGAAAATGGAGGGATATGCGAGTGTAAATACTGTAAGGGTTAGGAATGCGCTGGAAGATATAGAATTCGACATTTTTGACACAGACATTCAACTTCCTGTCACTGAAATTAAGAGAAGGTTGAAGCTTTTGCGTGCTCAGGGCATAGATGTGCATAGGGTGTTTCAATCCTCTTTTATTTTGTTTTTCCCTGATCAAATTATGTTGTTTCATGAGTTTGTGTCCCAGTGTGCGTCAAACTATGAGGGAACCCAGAAGGTTATCATGAATGCCCAGAAGAGTAGAATCATTTGTTCAATAGAGCCGTCTATTGTAAATACTTCCTTTGAAATCCCCAAGTTGCAAACCCCTGATTTTGAGGGATTTTCTAAGCGATCAATCGTAACCCTGTATCGTCAAATTTCCATGGAAAATCGGCAAGAATTTTTTACTGCTTGCCTTAAACCTGACCTGGAGATTGAAGGCACTCCATACCCTTTAGATGTCGATCTTTTCAATGATAACACCTAGTTAGCTATTTCATTACTTGCCCAATATTTAGGTCTATATACTGATACAGTGGTAATTGAGTTGCAGTTGAGTCTGTTGTTTAGGATAAGTGTTGGTATGCCCGGGGTTGAGTATGAGTCAGTACCGAGTCTTGGATTTGAAGAATTCGTAGCAGAAGCCATTCATTCTCAGTTGGTCGTTTTTCCCAATATGAGATGTTTCAGGTTTCAAGCCCATTTGATGAAGATGGTCATGGTTAGTATCCAAGAGGAGTTACATTTTGCCCCTGAGGTTTATGCAGGCACTTTTGATGATAATATGTTCAATTACATGAATTCCATTTTAGCTGAGTAGTACAAATTTTTTTTTGGAGAAGAGTTTCCGAGGGTCTTACCTAAAATGAAGACCTTGATGCAGTTGAAGAAGGAGGTAGCCGTGGGAGACTGGTTTTTATTGAAGGATTCCACAGTCATTAGGTTGTACGGTTTCATACATGAACCTTACATATTGCCTGCCTTCCTAACCTTGAGAATTTTTACTTTGGATTTTGTTAGGAAAAAGTTGGTTTAGAAGATGAAAACATTTTGAAGTTCAAGAAGGGAGTTGATTTGAAGTATCCCTGGACAATAGGCCCTTTTATTGTGAAAAGAAGGAAGCCATTCCAGATGTACAGAGATTGCTGGAAGTCATCGAATTCAAGAAAGATATAGCGATGGACTACGATCCTTTCCATATTATTTATGAAAGGAGGAAAATGAATAACCTTAAGGGTTTTGAACACATAGAAGTGAAAGGGTCATTAGGGGAAAGAAATTTGTTACAGTTTGAGCAGGAGGCAGGGACAATGTCAAACCTATAGGGGGAAGATCTTAGTTTGATAGAGGCAACAATAGAGGTTGATGTTGTACCAAAGGTTGCAGAAGTTGGGGGGAAAAGGAGTCTACAGGAAATAATAGACGAGCATGATGAGGAAAGAGAGGGAGAAAGGAGATCTAAGGTTGAAACGCATGAATTTGTCGGGACACACCCAGATTCGATAGTTTTGATAAATAATGAAGTTGGTAAGGGGGGAGAAATTTCGATCCCGGATGTACACATATAGGAGTATACTTTTCAAAAAGCTAGATAAAGTGGAGACACAAATAGGTTCACATCAAGAGATGAAATGTTTGAACAATATGGTCGGAATAAGAAAAATTCTACTCAATTTGTTTATAGTTTCTTTCCCAAAGTCAGGGACTTATCGAATTCAGATGTTACTCTCGTGACTAGCCGGAGCATCAAAGATAACACTTTGAAGCTGGCGGTAGCTACTCCAGATCAATTCACTGAGATGAAATTCAACTTGAAGAAGATATCGGCACCAGATAAAATTCAGTTGCACAAGCAGATTGGAGAAGTTATCTATGAGGATTTTATACAGGCAATTTTGAAGGTTGAAAAATTAGAAGGAATTGTAAGCAAAATGGATAGCCAGCTAAAACAAGAGAGACTAGAAAATAAAGCGTAACAACAGAAAGTCAATAAATTACTATCTGACGTGATCTCAAATGATGGAGGGGGAAAATCTAGCTAGAAATTGTTGACAGAAAAGGAAAATTTGATGATTCAAACATTGCAGAAGAAAATGAAAGCCCAAATACTCAATTAATTTAGGCTCTTGAGGAGTCAAATATAGAGTAGGAGAAAGAATCCTTAGCCAAAGAAGTCAGTGAAACCAAATCAGAGTTATTGAAGTTGATTGAGAAGAAGGCAAAGTGGGAAAGGGACAAGATGAGTTTGGAGAAACAGATTGATGAGTTAAAGAGTAACTTGCCCAATTTGGGATGCGACAGTCAAATGTGAGTTAGAATGCAGATGAAAGTGGTGTTGATAGCCTTTCGTAGGCTATGTCCTAGGCCAGCTTGAAAGATGTGGAAATCAAAGAGTTGAAAGAAAGGGCTCAGGAATTGGAGGAGCAAAACCAAAAAAAGGATGGAGAGATAAAAGAACTAACGACCAAAAATAAAGGATTGGTGGATACTAATCAAAGTTTTATTCCCCAGGTGATTGGACAAATCCCAATGGAAGGTTGCAAGCATTTAATTTGGGATAATAATATTAAGACAACCACTAATCTGAGGCCTTGTTTAATGTCCATAAGAGAAAGAGAGAAAGCAATAAAGGAATCTTTGAAAAGCTGTGCAACAAGAAGGGGAATTCTAAGTAGAAGGCCAAAGGATACAACTTAGAATGCTATAGATTTTCTAAGAGGCTTATCAAAAGATGAATTGAGTACATTGGATATCAAGAATAGATTTTCAACGATTGATTGGGCCAGAAGGACAATGGGAAAGTACACTCATGTGGAAAGTATTGAAGCCCACTGTGCAGGGATGAACGAACAAGTTACTAAGGTCAAGGAAATGTTTATAAAGGTTTTCCGAAAAGGACTACCTTCCTTTTGGAATGAGGATGATGAGCTAATTCTTCACAATGATTACAAAAATTTGTTGTTCACGATAAGAATGGATCATGAAAAGTTCCATAATCTAACACATGTTCTTACAGGTAAGATATTATTAGAAAAGATGGCGAGAGATTTCGAGATCATGAACCTGCAGAAGAACCTGAGCGAAGAGGTCCCTACTATGTCAAGTGAAGAAAATGTGGACCTAAAAGTCTTGGTGGAGGAAATGGTATTGCACGAGAGCATCATGACGGACCAATGGAGTTACGTGGAGAAATATGGGAGAACAAAGTATTCACTTCATGCTCTGCAATAGTTATTGTTTTTTATTTCAAGTCAAAGACTTTTCATTTTAAAGAGATTTGTAATATTTTTTGAGGTGGCTAAGGGAAATAGCCAGTTGGAACAGTTACTTCACTATCTTTTGTCTTTTACTTAAAGTAAATGTCATTTAGTAAATGTACTAGTGGATGTAAAAAGCAGTTAGGCCAGTTCTACCTATTTTCTGTTTGGTAATGATACTGGCAAATGAATCCTGATTAGGTGTCATTTTATTGTTACCATTTTTTGGTTCGAATGAGTCGAGCATGAGACTCAAGACACCTATAAATTTAGTGTAGTCGATGAGTAAAGGGTTGAAAACTTTTTGGAAACATATATGTTGCTCTGCGTAAGACACTTTTGAGCAGTTTTTGAATGAAATTGACAGAGTCGAGTAGGTGTTTTATTAGGGATTCCTGTGTTATTGGTATTGTAGTTTGTTCTTTCCTTTCCTATGTGAATTGTGTTTCTCTCATTGCTAATTCATTCTATAAATGATTTTTCATGTTTGGTTCAGTGAAGTATCTGGATAGAATTCATAGAGATTATGCTCCATTTTGATCATACAAAGCATTCCACAATTATTTTATACTAAAGTCAATATAGAATTCATGTTTCCATGCTTTATATTGATGGATTGCTCATTTCTCCTCTAACTCACCAACTAAAAGCTCTTTGACTGTGAGCTGGTGGCTACCTTTCCCCTGTGTGAATGTATTTGCAAAGCACTTGTCAATGATGTTCATGTCTTTTTTTATTTGAATCCATTCCCTAATAAAGATCCATGTTGTTTTCCAACCAACAATTTATAAAAATAAGTTGTCCTAATGGAAGTCTGACCTTTTGAGAATGTGTTTGATTGAATATTTTGAGTAATGAAGGGTGGTGGGTTTGTTCATTGCTAACAACTTTGAGTATTTCCAGTTTTTCATAAGTTTAAGAGAGAGCCCTCTCAGACTGTGCTCGGTTAGTAGCATAAGTCCAAAGTGGTTAGTGGTTACCCCGATTCTGCCCTTTCACAACCTTGGGGTACATTTTGGGTGTTAAAAAATTGGCGGCATTGCCGGGGAAAGAGTATTCTATTATCCCTGGGAGAACGACAAAGAAGTTTGAGTTTCAGAGAAGTAGAAATTTCTGTGGGCAAACAAAGATTTCCAGATTTTCGAGAAGGTTGTATATTTTTTCCCTAGTGACTCCACTCGTTGAGATTTGTATTCAAGGATGACTCCACTGAGGAAGACCAGCAAGCCAAAGTCCATTTCTAAAGAAGTCTCAAAAGGCATCCTAGCCCCTAGAAAGATCCATACCAGAGGTAACGCTTTACCCAAAATTCTGCAAGGAGTAGATAATCCAGAAATTTTGCTTAGGCATAAGACTGGGAAAGATAAGGCTAGTGCTTCTAGTAGTGAAAGAATTGTGTCTAAAGAAGAATCATCTGTTTTCAATGAATTGAATATAGAAATAGACATTGGAAGGCCTCTGCTAAGGACAAAATATGAGTCATATCTAAACCTAGGTGAAAGGAGTTTGAATACTCTTGAGTCATATCTATTAGATCCTATATGGTGTGGGTTGTAGAATAGCGCCAAAGTTGAAAGAACTAGGCCTTTTTTTCAGATCCCTCAGTCCCATACCATAAGCCCTGCAAATACCCTTGCTCAGAATATCCTCAAGAATATTCGACTCCTCTCACAAAATCCACCTATACCAATGGCTGCCAGATTTGCCCCTTTGGCACTACCCGCTGTCCTACATGACCTTCCTTAGAAGTATTCCCAGACGATCATCTCCTATGATGGAAAAGGGGGATTTTTGGCCAAACAACATGTAGATAGATTTGAGGATTTTGCAGATCTGGAGGAAGTAGATTATGATGATGCAAAGATGAGGCTGTTTTCCTAGAGTTTGTTTGGAGAACTTGCAAAGATGAGGCTGTTTTCACTAACTTCGCATTAGTGAGAGAGAGGAGGTTGCACACAAGTGCAGGAGGAGCATGTTGTTGAAGACATATATCTCTTGGGTTTGATCATGGTGATCCTTGTATTGATGCTTATTCTATCTCTGAGGAAGTTGCGCGGCTTTTCACCTTCTTGGTTTTCCCCGGTGAAATGTTTTGTGTCTCTTGTCTCTTGTCTCTTATGCTTGATATGCTGTAAATGTTGTTCTTTCAGTTAAGATCATAGATATATTGAATTAAATGATGAAAATATTACATGGTATCAGAGCTATCCTGAAGGAAGGCATGCTATGGCATTTATGAGACTTATTGCACTTGCGACAAATCGGAAGCTAGGGCTTCATATAGAAAAAACCAGTTATCGTAGCACTTTTGCTATAAATCCATTTTGGGAAAGGATCAATATCTAAAACGTTTACAAGTCATAGATAACATCCCCATGTACCTTCTATCTGAAGTACAATATCTGATTAGTTGTACTTTGTTATTTATGATTTGTACAAGTTAGGGTTTCTACCTCTTCCAGATCTCAGTCATAAACATGTGACCTAGGAAAAAAGGTCATAACTTGGGCTAGGAAGATCCAAATGAAATTCTGTAAAAAGTGACCATAAGAAAATGGACTATAGTTTCTAACGTAAGTTTTTCAGAGGCCGAAATTGAACTAGTGACACGTGGCACGCCGTACAAGTTTGCTCTCCTGTTTTATCCCATAAACAGGTCACGTTGCGACACTTGGCATAACTCTCTCTCAGAGAATCCAATTGAGGTCAGAACTATGGGGTTGGAAATATGATAGGTCAAGATACCATAGGACAACGTTTTAGACCCTGTTGATTCATAATTTCATAGATGTACTAGAAACAATAAGAAACATATTTCTGTCAAAACAAAATTGGATTCTGAGCACCTTCATTCTTGGTTTGTCACTACTGCAGGGATTTAGGGCTCCGAAGAAAGTTGGAATTTTTTGAATCAGAGACCACGGCTGAATCATCCTCATCAAAATAGAAATTTATAGACCAAGATCGAATATTTTGGTTGGGCAGAAGGCCGGGCTTGGTCAAACCCTAGTTCAAGATTTTGATCGGAAAGATGGAAAATTAGGGCTTCTACAAAAGTTGGAATTTTTTAAGCCTGTGACCA
Source organism: Larix kaempferi (assembly GCA_027924585.1). NCBI lineage: Eukaryota > Viridiplantae > Streptophyta > Pinopsida > Pinales > Pinaceae > Larix > Larix kaempferi. The sequence goes on from BSBM01001023.1 coordinate 23,214,620, forward strand.
TGGCTGGAAGCTCCTCAGAAATATCAAAGTTTAGATATTTTGATCAACCCTTTTGGTTGGGAAGAAGGGTGGGCTTTATCAAACCCTAGTTGGGGGTCCTGTCTAGTGAATCCAGAAGTTTCAAAGGCAATTTTGAGGGGTCAAATTTTGTAGTTTGCAAAATTGAAGTATACCATCTTGATCAGTTCAACAAGCCACATCTTTCCATCCATTCAGAAGTTTGAAATTCGAAGTTTGAATTTTTAGGGTTTCTCTAACAAACCCTAATCCAACTCCAGATCTAGTTTCAGCAAATCAAAGTAGATTGGGTTAATCCTAGAAAAGAATGAATTGGACACCTACTTAAGTGTAGAAGTTCCAGTTCCAGAGGGAGATGAGGCTAAGGATTTACATGAGAAGGCTACAATTAATCCCGACATGTATGACTTGAAGAGATACAAGTATGTTTTGAAATATGTTCATGATTAAGTTTATGATATGTTTGTCTTCATATTATTAAGGTTAGTACAATCTTAATTAATTTTAGACTTGTCTTATCACGCTAGTAAAAGTATGAATGCATGTGAATGATAGAAGGCATTCATTGATTAGGGTTATATGATTGAGAGGGAGTCCACCCAAACAAAGATAAGTATTTGAATTGTCATTTCTTGTATATATGATTACTTAAATAATGTTGTTCATTCATGTACATACTTATGTTCCTAGATTTAGGATGTACATTATGCATTTTAGAAAAGTTGCATTAATGAACAAGATTCTAATAATATAGTAATGGGTAAGTGGCCTATGGTACTGTACAACATTCCATTGCTACTTATCTAGAATGAAACCTCTTTGCTAACATGTTGGGAGTTGTGCACACTCTTAACAATGTTTTGGTAGAGATGGAAGTCATCTAGAAAGTTACGGAATCTAGATAAATGTTGTATTGAAGCATTGGCTAAGATATTTGCATGATTGTATGACATATGTCTTTATGCATAAGAATGTGTTTTTGAAAAACTATGAGAAGTTTCTAATCATGCAATTGAATTTGAATTGTAGGAAAGACTGTGTATAATCACCTACAAAAGAAGGACTACAACATTTGTTCCAGCAACAAAGTTCAAAGAAAATTATCTATTGAAGATATTGAAGAATCTGAAAGTTCCCAGGATCTGGGATACAATAATGGAAGAATGCCATGATCGAGGAATACCAGTCGATCATGAAGAATGATGTTTGGGATGTGGTCCCAAGACCTAAAGGGAATTCTATTATGACTTCCAAGTGGATCTATAAGATCAAGCATGTTGCATATGGTAGCACAGAGAAATACAAGGAGAGGTTTGTGGCTCGTGGCTTCTCCCAGAAAGAGGGATATATTATGAAGAGACTTTTGCACCTATAGCCAGATACACTTCCATTAGAATAGTACTTGCTCTGGCTGCAGTGATGAAGTGGAAGATACACCAGATGGATGTCAAGACAACTTTCTTGAATGGTGTAGTCGAAGAGGAAGTATATGTGGAGCAGCCACTTGGTTTTGAGACACATGACAGGGAGTCATATGTGTGCAGGTTGAAGAAATCCTTGTATGGCTTGAAGCAAGCTCCTAGGACGTGGTATGGTAGGATAGACAACTTTCTATCCAGTTTGAGAATTACTAAGAGTAAAGTAGATTCCAAGTTTTACTAGAAGGTTGAGGAAGGAAATCTAGTGATACTACTATTGTATGTGGATGACTTGTTTGTGACAGGTGAGGAAATTTTGATTGCCGATACGAAGAGGAAGCTTGCTATCGAGTTCGAGATGAAGGACTTGGGGATGATGCACTACTTTCTAGGCATTGAGGTGTGGCAGAGTGCAGATGCAATATTCCTTGGACAAGGCAAGTATGTAGTAGAGATCTTAAAGCGGTTCAAGATGATAAACTACAAGGCCATGGCCACACCCATGGCATCGAACCTGAAGCTTCTGTGTGATGATTCATCTGATACGGTTGATGTCACGATGTATCGTCAGATGATTGGGTCCTTGGTGTACTTGATGAATACAAGACCAGATATCTACTTTGCGGTGAACACCTTGAGCCAATACTTGACAGATCCGAGACATGTTCACCTGATAGTTGCAAAGCATATTCTGAGGTACCTGAAGGGTACAATTGACTATGGGCTCAAGTATGATGTGAATCAAAAGTTTAACCTGGAGGGTTATGTTGATTTGGATTGGGTAGGAAGTTCCATTAATCGGAAGAGCACTTCGGAGTGTTGCTTCAGTATGAGATCCAGTATGATCTCTTGGTTTAGCAGGAAGCAGTCCTATGTGGCACTTAGTATAGCCGAAGCAGAGTATGTCGCAGCTTGTTCAGCTAGTTGTGAGGTAGTATGGCTTAGGAAGCTGCTGGCTAATTTGTTTGATCTCCAGCTGAGTGCTACTTGTATATATTACAACAACCAGAGTTGTGTGAAGTTGTCGGAGAACCCAGTGTTCCATGACAATTCGAAGCACATTGAGATCAAGTTCCACTATATCAGGGATATGGTGCAGAGAGGAGCAGTGAAGCTCCTGTATGTTGCGAGGGACGAGCAGATAGCTGATGTTCTAACTAAGCCACTGGACATAGTGAAGTTTGAATACTTTAGAGAGAGGCTTGGTGTAGTTAAGATCGAGATTCCTTCCAAGGGGAAGTGATGAGTCCGGAGACACAGATGCACATGAGCCATTCTCACATGGTGGTAGTTGTGTCCTCCCATGGTGCAGATGTAAGGGTTGGGGCCATTCCGACATGGTTGAAGTGTGTCTTCCCATGGTCATTGATGTAAGAGTTGTGACATTCGAGCATGGTTGAAGTGTGTCTTCCCATGGCCGCGATATAAGTGTTGTGACATTCCTAGCATGGTTGAAGTGTGTCTTCCCATGGCTATGTATATAAGTGCTATTCCATTCCTAGCATGGTTGAAGTGTGTCTTCCCATGGCTATCGATATAAGTGCGATGCCATTCTCGCATGGTTGAAGTGTGTCTTCCCATGGAGTAGATATAAGTGTTGAGCCTTTCACGGATGGTTGAGGTGTGTCTTCCCATGTCGGTGAGTGTAAGTGTTGTGTGATGTGCATCTGGGTTGTGCTCCATGGACTATGAGGTGATCTGAAGATGATGATGTGACAGTAGGGTACATAGGTTTTGCAAAGGCATATAATCAGTCCTGAGATGCTCTTGCAGGTTTTGCGGTGGCACATGATCAGTCCTAAGAGATCTTGTAGGTTTTGTAGAGGCAGTGTAATTAGTCCTGAGTTGTACCTAATTGATGGCTTGCTCGCAGAGATGATGAAGACCTACATGGAGGCTAGGCCTACATCCATTATGAAAAAGGGTTGGCTCTGCAGAACTTCCTATGATGAGTAGATTGGAGATTGATTGAGATAGAAGCAATAGTGACGATGATGCTCCATGATCAAGTGATGATGATCCAGCTCCAGAATTGAAGACTTGTACCTATATGTATTGAAGACTTGTGCTTATATGTATTGATGACCTGTGTCAAGAGAATACCTTCCTGCTTAACAAGGAGTGTTGATGTATTTGTAACTTCAGAAGATATTTACTTGTATATTGTATTTGTACTTTATTGTATCCCCAACAGAGATGTATTATTCCTCCGATTGGAAGTGTCATCATGTGTACTTGCAAGTGTCACAAGTTATATTGTAAGTGTCCTAACTTATACTTGATGGGTTATTAGACCACCTTGATGGGGTCGGCCCTGTATGAGTCTTTTGGGTCAAAGGGTTATTAGACCACCCTAGAGGGGTCGGCCCAGTCAGCATTATGTTAAGAGGTTAAGTTGGGGCCGACCTAGTTGAGTAAAGGTCAAGTGAAAGTTAGTGTATAAATATAGAGCATGTCTCTCTCATTTTACACATTCTATTATTCACTCACTTCGCATTAGTGAGAGATAGGAGGGTGTGCAAAAGTGAAGGAGGAGCATGCTGCTAAAGACATCTATCTCTTGGGTTTGATCATGGTGATCCTTGTATTGATGCTTATTCTATCTTTGAGGAAGTTACGGGGTTTTTCACCTTCTCGGTTTTCCCCGGTGAAATGTTTTTTGTCTCTTGTCTCTTGTCTCTTATGCTTGATATGCTGTACATGTTGTTCTTTCAGTTAAGATCCTAGATCTATTGAATTAAATGATGAAAAACAAACACTAGCAACGCTGTCAAAGACCAGAAGTTAGGCACTAAAGAAGAGCCTCGAATAGTGAAGCTGTCTAAGAAGTTGCAGGCTAAGAAAAAGGAGCGATATGTAGAATTAATGAAGAAATATGATGATGCTTTTGCTTGGAATTATGAGGACTTAAAGGAATATGACATCTCCATAATACAATGTTCTATTCTGATCAAACCAGGAGAGAAACCTTCCAAGCAGAAGCTAAGAAGGATAAATCCAAAACTCGCTCCTGTAATAGAAAAAGAAATCAGAAGATTGTTCAAATCTAAAATCATTGTCACCCTGAAGTTTTCCCAATGGATAGCCAATCTGGTTCTTGTGAGGAAAAAGAATGGTGAGATCAGAATTTACATAGATTTCAGGAACCTTAACAAAGCTTCACTAAAAGATAATTACCCTTTTCCTAAAATGGAACATATCTTACAAAAGGTAGTAGGGGTAGAAAGGATCTCTACCATGGATGGTTTTTCAGGATATAACCAAATCAAGGTATGCCCAGAAGACTAGGAAAAAACAGCCTTTACCACTCCTTGGGGCACCTTCATGTATGTGAAGATGCCTTTCGGGCTAATGAATGCAGGAGCCACTTTCCAACGTGCGATGGACATAATTTTTGCTGAGGATAAAGACAAATTTGTGGTGGTGTACATGGATGATATAACAGTGTATTCTAGATCTGATGAGGAACACTTAAAACACCTGGAGTAGGTTTTCATTAAATGCAGAAAGTATGGTATTTCTCTTAACCCCAAAAATTCTCATTTTGCATTAGAAGAGGCCAAGCTTCTGGGGCATATTTTTTCTAAAGAAGGTTTTAGGATTGACCCTGAGAGGGTTTGTGCTATTCAGAAAGTTGGGGAGCCAAGAAGTAAGAAAGAGGTGCAGTCTTGTTGATGCCTCGAATATCGTTGCATCAATCAGGAAGGGATTCTCCCCAGTAAGCGATCCCAACTAGATCACTGACCGTTTGGAGTGGGGAATCCATCCGATTAACGGTTTCGGCTACCATGGGTTTTAAAGAATTGTTTGTTCTACCGGTTGCGGCCAAATCCACCAGTTATGTATTTTGTATTTAAAATGATATGCAAGTTCCCTATATTAAATGCATGTAGGAAAACAAATCTATGCTAATCTGATTTAATCTAAATTACCTATCCTTATAAGGAGCAGATTTAAAGAATGGGCAATAAACTGGAAAATACACCTAATAATTCCACAGGTAGCTGTTTAAAATTAAAGGAGCATTTACAGCAAAAATAAAGATTATCCAAGATAGCTCAGACAAATATAAGTATTCGATTACCCATTTAACACAGAAATTTTGCAAAAGAATATGAAACCATTCATAGAACAAAATTAATTCATAACAGCCAGGAAAAATCTCATAGGAAATGTATGAAAAGTGCAAAAATAGTTCAGTAGTTAATCAACAAGACTTCGTGCAAAATGTTGTGCTAGCTTCCACAAACCAAAACGATCTTCCATTGATGTAGTCGAAATAGTTCCTTTACAAGACATAAAATAATTTCACCTGCCAAAAGTCCTCACTACCTTTCTCTAATCAACTTTATATAGCTTTACAAAAATGGGCCAAGAGTTGCCACCTATACCCTAATCGTTCATATTCCTCTAATTTCTCTTGTAGTGTCGAATATTACATAAGAGAAATATCTCAAATATTTTGCAACAACGGAAGTTAAACATTACAAGTCATTTAATATTCCAGACGTGTTGGCTGCTTTCTTGGGCAGACCCGGGTTTTAATGAAGCGCAGCAACAAAACCCCTTGGCGCACTGGCCCTCTCGGCAACGAGCTGCGCAGCAGCTCGAGGTCTCACCCGAAGTGGCTATGGGGGGGTTAAGGAATCAGGTTTCCTTAACCTGTGTGACGCGGAGATGGCTCTTCCTTGAATGGTTCCTGCGAAATCGGCGATCGGATCTTCCCGCAGGCCGCTCGGCGCAGCTGCGTGGATTCCTTCCTTGGCAGGCCTACTGCGCAGTTTCTCCTCTCTAACGCAGCAGGCAACTATTCCTTGCGTCGACGCGCTAAATACTTCCTTTCCCTTCACATCCAGCGCAGTAACGCAGTCTGCTCTCGCAGCAGCGACCGTGCGTTACTACTTCTTCGGTACTTAACACTTATAGCTATCAAGGGATCTTTCCAACTCGCTCAAACAGTCACAAAGATAATACAGGAGTCTTGCATACACAAATAATGAACTCTAAATAGTTATCATTCACACAAACATTATAACCAGAAGATATATGTGAAACTCATCTCCTCGAGGAAAACCCCGTCCACGGGAGTTTATATTAACCAGAAAAACCACAGAGTTATACAATATGCTGCGCACACAGCTGCAGCCTTAGATCTTTACAGGAAACTCCACGCACACAGCTGGGAGCCCTTCTCTTCACTCTAGTCTCCTCTCTATAGAGATTACAAAGGCGCAGACGTCACACAGACTGTCTGGCAACTCAGGGATTAGCTCCTCGGCTATCCGATTTCCTCTCTAGTTCTACACACTGGGTAGAAAATACAGTGAAGGATAATCAACACATGATCTATCCTTTAGACTGGCTATCTAACAGTCTAACATCTAACTCTCTCTAACTCTCCAACCGTCTACCCATTACAATTATTCATATATATAGGTGGCCATGACGGTCACACCTTTACAAAAATGTGGGCCTTTCCCAACAGTGATTCCCAAAAACCCTAACCATGCACATGGCTAGGTGTACTGTAGGCGCCGCTTGCAGTCACGTCGCCGCTTCCTGCAGGCTCCATGAATTCCAGCGCAGATTGTGGGTATGGGCGATCGTCCTTTGCCTTCAATGCTCTGGTCCGTTGCTCCTCCTTGATCCGAGCAACCATAACTTCTGTACTGAGCCTTTAAATGAGGGTAGCTGAGCCCTCTACTCCATCGCCTTATTTATTATGGTAGCTGAGCCACCTTCATTCTTCGATGACGTGCGCGCGAGCTCCACAATTTCCGGTCCGTGATCTGCGCTGAGATCATCCATCTGGCACCGTACTGCGCACCGTCTCCTTCTTACCCAAAACTTAGTGCTTGTCCCAAAATTAGCACTTTCCTTCCATACTCGTGCTTTTTCCCAAAATTCGCAGCTTTTACTATAGCTGCGGCCTTGGCCCCAACAGGCCCCCAACACTCACTTGTGGCTCTCCCTCGAGCCACTCGCACTAGCGCGTGGTGGCTTGATTTGCGCATCTGCTTTTGCTTGAATCTCCGCGAATGTTCTCTTCCACTTCGCAATAGCGGAGTCCAATTCCTCAATACACTCATCAGCTGTTTGCACCGTTTCTGCGGTTGCTTCATCTTTAGTGAGGGTATCAATGATCTCCTGAGATTCAGCAATCTCTTTGATTTTTGTCTCAACCTAGCCAACGATTTCAGCATACTCATCCATGAATGGCTGAATGCTGTTGGTGAGCTTCTCATCTTCAGTTCTGAGCTTGTGCAATTGCTGCTGCATTTTGCGCACTTCGCCCATTTTCTTCATCTTTGGCAAGCCTGTTAAGGGCTTAGCTTCTTCATTCAGAACAGTGAGAGATTGTTCTGCAGCTTGCACCTGTTCTGACAGTCCCACTTTAAAAGGGAGGTTCACAAGCTCTGTCCAAGCTTCCATAGCCTGGTTCATCAGGTTCTTGGCTTCCTGTACTCGATCTTTCATCCGTGTGGAAGCTCTGCTCAGTGCTTCAAATTGTACCTGCGCATCATTCGTAAGATGCGCAGCAACGCGAGCTTCTAGCTCAGCGATCTGGGTTCTATGGCCTTCTGCCATAGCAACTATTTCTTGCTCCAGGGTTTTCACCCTTCCTCCAATAATTTGAACTTTTGCAACCAGAGGGAGGTCTGGTTGAATCTCGCAAGCCGGCAGTTCCTGGGCAATCTCTTCTATTGCGTTTCTGATGCCGGTGTCTTGCGCCTCATAGAGTGCAAGCTTCGCAGAGATATTCTTATGACTTTCTTTCAGCTCGATCTCCTGCGATTGCAGTCGTTGGTTTTCCTGGAAAGTAGAGAGCTCTCTAGCTCTCAACTCAAGAGAGACTTTCTCCTGTACAAGCTGTAGAGTTTCTATAGGAATCAAAGACAAATTTATTTCTACAGGTCCAACTGTGCTTACCTGTAGTTCAGCTAGAGGATCTGGAAGTGTCATGCTGGTAGGCGGAATATGCACGACAGTGTGCCTTTCTGTGAGTTCTTCAACTCGCTCATCAGTTGGAATTTCTTGTGGCGCCTGCGAAGTAGATGCTGGCGCATGGGTCTGCGCAATCCTTCCTGCGAGACCTTTCAATTCTACAAACTGTAAGTCTAGAGCACTTCGGATGTGAGCATGCGTGTTCCTCATCTCACGAAATTGCTCTTTCAAGTATTTGTCGATCTCCGAGGGAATGGCCTCAGTGGGATGCGACACTTTCTGCTTCTTGGTGGCTGGTTCTGTTGAGCCTTCATCGCTTCTTTGCTCAGGGGCTTCCTTGCCCTTATCCTTCTCTTGCGCAGCGGTGGGTGGCATCGCAGGTGCGATGTCAGCTGCTGCTCTCCATTCGTCCGACCACGACTTAATGGTTTCTTCGACATCTTCTGTGGTCATCCTGTAAAGACCTAGCGCCCAGTCACCTGGAATGTCGCAAGGCCGAAGGTAAAGTTGATGGATGTCGGCAGTAAAAGCCAACTTTCCTTCATACAATGTGGCTGTCTCCTCGCTCAGCCTTGGCATATCTTATATGGTATCTCGGAGGAGATAGTAGTACTCACAAAAGACAGCGCGATTCATCTTGCGCTTCGCGGGATTAGGGGAATCCCAGAGGTTGATGTAGCGCATGCCGGCAACCTCTCCTGCGCGGCGCGGAAGGAACTGAGTATTCGGGGGCTCCTTCCACCCGACGAGAGCGCATAAAATTAGAAGCCACGAAAAATGGAATGATTGGGCTGCATTGTCCTGCACATTCAGGCAATCAGCCAAAAAAGAATTCAGCAGGAAGAGAGAGCAGTTGTACTGTTCTCCCTCCGCAGCTGCGATAGCGAGCTCCACGACAGCTCCAGTAACTTCTTTTGGTCGGCACTTTGTGAGAAGCCTGCCTGCAAGCAGACTTCCTGTGAAGCGAAGTGCCTCATCTTCTACTGTCGTGAGGTCATAAGCCCGACCTCCTCTTGTCAAGTTATATTTCTGGACCAGCTTTGCAGCCAATTTTCGGTCCTTTTCCTTTCCCACAAAATGGATATTGGGATCCTTACCAACCTTAGATAGACCGGTGATACGGTGTATCAAATCAACATTTAGATCAATTGGCCTCCCGAGCCAAAGGTAACCTCCATGAACGCAGGATAGCAGTGTTTTAACGACTGCGTTCACTTCATTGCTACGCCCAAAGTGCGGTAGCTTCAACAAATTCAAGAGTCCAGGGCGCTCAAGATTTGCTGCAAATCCCTTCGGGATAAACTCGTCAACTTTTCTGGTGGGATTATGCACTATATCCAAATATCGGTCCAACTGGAACTGAGGATATGTCTTATAGTCTCCAAGGTTAAAATCAGAGAATTTAACCAATGGAATGTTTCCCAATAGTTGGCCTTCTACCCGCACACTAGCCGGTAGTGGCGGGTAGCGGAATTGGATACTTTGCATTCTTCGGAATCTGTACATCCGGCGCATCATCTGGACGCGGCGGAATATAGTTCACCATAGACGCGAGCGGCTCTGGAACAGGTTCCTCCGGCTGCTGCTAAGATGCTCTTGTGCCTGGAGATGTTCTGGGATCAGTAGCACCAGGGTGTACATAGGTCGAAGCTGTCACCGGAGTGGCCATGCCGAAATCTAAGCCTCGGCGCAGAAATTGACGAACAACTTCTTCAGTCGATAAATTCTCCGTCGTGAACCAATGTAGATAACAAAACTCTAGACAGCAAATGGCGGACCTGCGTAGGGTATGGACGCTGAAAACAAGGGGAAATACTCTGCACACTCGGCTCTGAAAACAATAATTTGGATCTTCAAACACAACTATGCAACTCGAGACAGTAACCCAAAAATGATACAAGTGTGAGGTATTTATAGCCAGCGGGGATAGTAAATGCAACCAAGTGGGGTAACGTAGCTATAGGCGGCTACAGATGAGTTGAAAACACGCTATCCTCCTTGCCGTAGCGGTGCATTTAGTGTGATTGACGGGTTCTGACAGCCTTCCGGGAGAAGCTAATGCTTTCGGCGCCTGAGTTAAATGCAAATCTTTCGGAGATTAAGCCGAATCCGTCAGAATGGCTAGACTTAAATAGAGGCCTTATCCTTCATTTATTCAAACGCGGCTACATAACTGCTGTAATTCAAAATTTCCGGCGGGTCATTTCAACTTAGGAAACTGTGCCTCTATGGGTCCACAACAAAACTTTTTTTTTTTTTCAAGCGACAAATTATCAAAGGGAACTCCGCAAGAGCGATAGTTCAACGGTTCACAAACAAAACTTCGCCAAAGCGCACCGATAAGCTCTCTTCAAGCAATTTTTATTCAGGATGCGCGGATATTTCAAGGAACTGCGCAGGAAGCTGGAAACTGAGGGTGTGTCGCAGCTTCCGTGTAGACTGAATGCGATGTCTCTTTCAACTACACCGGACATCTGCACTCCTGAGCAATATATTATGTTGACAGGGCGGAGTGGCCGTCGCAATAAAGCTTAAGCCGACTCTCGTTTATCATTGTAGGTAGTAATTCTCCATCCAGCTTCGCAAGCTGAACTGCGCCTCCGTCTGTTACTTTTATCACCTGAAAAGGGCCTAACCAATGCACGCGAAACTTGCCTGGAAACTTGATGAATTTACTATCATAAAGGAGTACCAAGTCTCCTTCTTCAAAGTGCTTATGCTTAATGTGCCTGTCATGCCAAGCTTTCTGTCTTGCCTTCTGTACCTGTTAAAGAAATCCGGCCAAAAGTCTGTCTTCTTCTAAGGCAAGCAGTTGCGAAAGTCTTTCATTCATAGTATCAGGATCTGCCATTTCTGTAATTTGCGCAATTCGGAGACTGGGAACAATGTATTCCATGGGCATAACTGCTTCTTGTCCATACACCAAGCTGAAAGGTGTGTGACCTGTTAGTTTCTTGCAAGTGGTTCTGTAAGCCCATAATACAGCTGTGACTCTAAGGTCCCAATCATCTCTTTGTTGATTACGGATCTTCGTCAGGGCATTCTCAAGGATATTATTGAATGCTTCCACCGTACCATTAGCTTGAGGATGGTAGGGTGTACTCTTATGGTGATTCATTTGGAATTCTTCAGTGAGGGCCTCTATAGTCTCATTGAGGAAATGTGTACCTTGATCACTCATGAGGATCACTGGGCATCCAAACCGAGTGATAATGTTCTCGAAAATGAACTGCGCGGCAGTAGCAGCGTCGCAGTTCTTAACTGGCTTCGCCTCAGCCCATCTGGTGAGGTATTCAGTAGCTGTAATGATATATCTTGCGCCAGTTCTTTTTCCTGGTGGGTTAATAGGTACTACAAAGTCAATGGCCCATTTATCAAAAGCTCGCAGTGTGATCTGGGGTCTTAGCGGCATTTCATCTCTCCTTGAGGGTTTTCCTGTGCGCTGGCACACATCGCAACATTTACAGAATTCCTTAGTATCCTTGTGCAATGTCGGCCACCAAAGACCTGCGGCTAATATCTTTTGCGCAGTCGGATTTCCTGCGAAATGGCCTCCTGCGGTACCTGAATGCGCTTCTGCGATGATAGAGCTCTTTTCATGTGGTAAGATACATCTGCGCAAAATTTCGTCAGGGCCCAACTTATAAAGCTGGCCTGCTATCAAAGTGAAGTCTGCGGCTCTGACAACAAGTTGCTTCTTTTGCTGGATTGTAAACTCAGCCGGCGCTTGTACGGTAGTGAGAAACTCAAGAATATCAGAATAATATTCGTCTGCTGCTTGGATAGAAAACAACTGTGCGTCAGGCAGATTGTCCTCGAGACTTGTAGGTTCCTCTCCTGACTCTATCCTAGATAGATGGTCAGGGCCTGCATTCAATCTGCCTGGTTTTACAATAACCTCAAAATCATATTCCTGAAAGAGCAGTAGCCATCTGCAAATTCTTCCTCCTAATACTGGTTTATTGACCAAATATTTCAAAGCAGAATGATCAGTATACATTTTAAAGTGAGCTCCTAACAGGTAGTGTCTGAATTTCTGTAGGGCATACACCATAGCTAGTCCTTCCCTTTCTGTAGTGGTGTAATTCTTCTCAGCTGTAGATAGCTTTCTGCTGGAGTAAGCAATTGGGTGGTCAATACTTCCTTCTCCAGACTGTGTAAGCACGATTCCTAATGCTATGGAAGAAGCATCAACATGAACATGAAAAGGTTTTCTCCAGTCCGGGAAAACTAGAATAGGCGCTGTGATCATCTTTTCTTTAAGTGTGTCCAAGCTCTATTGGCATTCTTCTGTCCAGTGGAACTTCGAATCCTTCTTCAGCAATCTTTCCATAGGCGCTGTGATCCTTGCATATCCTTTGATGAATTTTCTGTAGTATCCTGTATGTCCCAATGTAGTGCGCAATTGCTTAACTGAGTTGGGCGCCGGTAAATTAGCAATGATGGCAACCTTCGCAGGATCCATCAGAAGTCCTTGTCTGCATACAATATGTCCCAACAAAATACCAAAGGGCGCACAAAATATACATTTTTTCAAGTTAAGGGAAATCTGATGCTGTCTACATTTTTCTAGCATCATGCGCAGATTCGCAATATGGTTCTTTAGTAAACCAAATACAGTCCAGTCATCAAAATAGACTTCTAAAAACTTGTGGATAAATTCTTTAAAAACAACAACAACAACTCTAGAGAAGATAGCAGGTGCGTTTTTAAGACCAAAGGGCATTACCGTATACTGGAATGAGCCCCATTCAGTTGCAAAAGTAGTCTTGTGGCGGTCGTCCGGATGGATTCTAATCTGATGATATCCCGAAAATCCATCAGTGAAAGAGTAAGCCTCTTGTCCTCCAACATTATCAAGTACTTCATCTGTGAAAGGAGTGGGAAATGGATCGTGCGCTGATGCATCATTGAGTTTGCGCAAGTCGACATAAATTCTTATTTCACCTTTCGTTTTCTTTTCTTGGACCACCATACGACTAATCCAATCGCTTTCCTCTACTGGTTCAATAATTCCTGCTGCAAGCATCTTATCAATTTCTTCTTTGACTTTTTCTTTGTAGCGCGGGTTCAACCTGTATGGGCGCTGCTTTACTGGCTTGGCCTCTGGTTTCAGAGGTATGCGCATCACTCCTAAGTCTCCTAGGATGCCTTTCATTTCTGTGAACTTGGTAGGAAAGATATCCTGGTAGTCACGCAATAAATCTGAAACATGCGCAACAGTTTCATCGTCCCAATAATCTCCTATAGAAGCAAACTTTGGGTCAGCTTTTGTACCAATGTTAACTTTCTTGAGCTTGACGTGTTCTGTGATGGCAGGAATATCAAGCTCAGGACCTTCAATATTGCGCGTCCCTTCTGATTCTGGGATATTGATGTTGCGAGGATCGTCCTCCTCATCTTCAGCGGTGAAGTTATAACATTCCAGGGCATGTTCTATCTGGACAGCCCAATCTGGTTGGGAATATTCTGTTACTGGATAGTGTTCAAATACCTTCTTTCTAATACACTTCAAAGCCTGATCAATGCTTGGATATTCTGACTCAAAGCTGAAGGTAAGTTGAAAGCTTTCTATCATAAGAGCCCAAGTAAGAGTGCCTTTGCGCAATTCTGTTTCAGTATACCAATTCCTTGGAATTGTATCCAATGTGTGGATGAATTGGTGAACCCATTCATCTTCCGGAATATCTGACCATTGCTGAATACATGCTTCAATGTGTGACCTGGGGTCACTCTGTCCTTCATATTTGCGTAGCGCTTCGGCTGTGGTGTCCTGAAATCTGCGCAGTATCAATCTGCGACAGTCTTTCCATGTATGAATATTCTCCTTATGCGCAATCCACCATCTTGCGGGTGTAGCGCGCAATGCTACATCCAGTGCCTGTATGCGCTGCTGTTCTGGAAGCTTTTGTTCATATTCCTGTATGAATTTAGTTACTTCAGTTAAGCCATCAAAAGTTGGAGTGTCAGTTAATTCTGTGCCAATCCATCGAATGGATTTAGTCATCATGGCGCAACGTCTTGCAGAAACCTCATGTAGACGATTCTGCCAGTTTTCCAATCCTGCATCTGAGTCTGATGTGCACGAGCTATCACATCACCAGCTGATATGGCCATCTGCCGTGGGGTTGACATAGTCACTGTGGTTAGTGGTCATCTGATACAAGCTTTCCATGTGGCGTGCTTCCTCTTCTGCGCGAATGGGTTCTATATATCTTGGTCCTTGAATAGGATCAAGAGGTGCGATGACCCTGATCTGGTCATCCTCAAAGGTCATCTGTCTTTTCTTCAGGTTAATGACAGCCAAATTATCAAATGCCCAGTCTATTCCTAACAGCGCTGGGTATGGTCTACTATCATCCATAATTTTGATTACTTCAAAATCTGCAGAGCTTCTAACTCCTTCAATATCAATAGGTACATTGGGTAATCTGCCCAATGGAGAGACTCGTTGCTGATTTGCGAGTCTTAGCTGGATAGGGGATTTCGTAAGCTGAGGGCTTCCCATCTGTTCCCATGTCTGCATAGTGAGAACATTGGCTTCGGAGCCCAAATCTAACATGACTTCATCCATTTCAAATGCTCCAATCTGCGCTGTAAGCCTCATCTCTTTTCCAGTTCTAATGTGACTCCTAATCTGGTGAACAGCACGCTGTGGTGTGTTCGTCGAAGCAGAGTGTTGGCACTGATCCAACAGGTGTTGGAGTTCTAGAGTTTCCTTTTCATTGCGCAACAATTTTAAACATTGTCGCAGGAACGCATGAACACTGCCTAGTGCATGCTCGTCGTCAGGCCTTCCAGCTGTAGTGGCCTGTTCTTGTACCAGGTTGTCTTCTCTTAGCACTTGCGATCTACTAATGTTCTGCGGAATTGCGGCAGAACTTGAAGCTCTCGGATCTGAGAAATACTCTTGAGCTTGCTTAAATGCTTCTTTTTGCTTCTGCAGGTTAAGTGGGGCTGGTTTAATGTTAGCGCGGCGCACCCATTGCGTCGCTTGCTTTCCCGTTCCCATCTCTTGCGCACCAGTGGTTGCTCCACTGCGTGTCACTATATTAACTGTAGGGTCTGGTTCTCTTTTTTCTGCTCCAATCAACTGAATATTCTGATTGACCTGTGGTGTCTTTGCTTGCATCTTAGCCTGTAACTGAGGGCATTCTTCAATGATATGGTCAGAAGATTTACAATACCTGCAGAGGGTTGTAGGATTTTGGCAATCCCTAGCAAAATGACCTTGTGTTCCGCAATTATAACAAGTGATCTGTCCTCTTCCGCGACCAAAATTTGTTGTGCGTCTGCGTCCTCTGTAATTTGCTGCTCGGGCGTCCCGAGTTTGGTCATACGGTGGACCTGCTGTGGGTCCTTGTGTCTCTGCTTGTACCCTATAAACATCATGCTTTCTTTCTATCATAAGATCATATGCTCTACAATTGTTCTCATCATGACCTACTGATTTACAGAAATTACAATATAGATTCTTTGGAGTTTGTACATATTTCTGAAGTAAGTGGCATTCTTGTGGTCTATGACCTCTAGTTCTACAGATTTCACACCAAGGCCCTTGTGCCTGTGGTAAAGGATTAGGTGCTCCAGTTGCAATATAGTCTATGAAAACGGGACAATGGTCCTTTGAATGACCTTGGGCTTTACATTTTGTACACCAAATTTCTTCCTTAATCTCCTTGCCTTTCTTAATATCATGCACTTGCAAGGTTAAGTTTGCTAATTGGTTCTGTAAATGCGCAACATCGTTGCTTGTTCCCGCAATAGGCGAAGCTTCTAGTTTCATAGCCATTTCTAGAGCTTGTTCCTGAGTATTGAGATTCTGTTGCATAAGAGGAAGTCTAATGTGTGGGAGCAGCGCAGCAATGAACCATTCTTTATGTTGCTGTGGTGCAAACTCGAAGCTTACTTGATCTATCAAGGCTTTGAACTTCTGGTCAAAGTCCCATACTGATTCTGTAGGTAACTATTTGATGTCTTTGAGCTCTGTTATACACTGTGATTCTGATTTAGGTTTCTTAAATTCCCGAATCATAGCATTTCTTACCTCAGCAAGCGTCCTATTCTGTGCTGCTGAGTATTTCATGAACCAAGTCAAGGCTCTTTCTCTTAGTGTGGTTGCTAACTGAACCAGTTTAACAGCATCGTCATTAATTTGCTTAATTGTCCAAATGGCTTCACATAAGAACCAGTGCTACTCAGGGTCTTCAATCCCTGTTCCTCTAAAAGTTGGTAGCTTCATGTCATCACCCATCCTTCTTGCGCGGGTTTGAGGTGGAGGTACTGCAGCAGTGCCTCCGGGATGGTTAAACAAAGGTGGTACAGAGGTGCTAGAAGTACCGTGTGGGCTACTAGAAGGTGTTACTGTAGGATTATACTGAGCTCCGTCTGGTTTTTGCGGTGTAAAGGGGTAATAAGGGATATGAACACTCCCTTGTCTTTCTATATGGCTTGCTCTAGGGACTTGGCTATCGTCTGGACTAGACTCAAAAGAATATTGGTCAAGGCCTACTTTATATTGTTTTCCACTACGAGTGCAACCAATAACTTCAGGATTACTATCAGAATCTACGGACATTACTTGTCTATGCTATTCATCAGAAGCAATACATAGCTTTCCTTTTTCATACAGAAGCATTTTAATCCATAAGTTCAGAGAATTTAAGAACTTACCTCTGTGTACTTGGAAGAAACTCCTCTCAGCTTCACTGAAACTCTTTCTTGTATCGACTGCAAATTCGGTAATGAAACCTTCCAGTAGACTATTCAACCAAAAGTCTACTGCGCGGGAAACAGAATTGTCGATCCGCTTCACAATACTGACTAGCTCAGGCGTCCACGTGACGGGTCGATCAACATGCAGCGTAGGTCTAGAATCTGCTAACTTGGCTATCCAAGCGTGTAACTCCAATGCAAACGTAACAAAGAAAATTTCGTAAAGGTCAGCATAAATATACTTCTGTAACCAGTCTTCTGTTTGAAACGTAAGGCTTCTATTTTCTTGTTCAGCGAACTCTTTAGCCTTTAAATCAAACCAATCTCCAATTTCTTTAGCTGTAGGATTCCAGTAACACATTTGTTAACTGAGCAACGGAACCATTTGTTGGCTCAATCAACAGGGTTCAAAGCCATGGAAGTGATGTGATCAAAAAGTCATGAGGCAACGGAACCATTTGTTGGCTCCTCTCTTTCTCTAGGTTGCGCGTCAATCTCGCACATCACTGGAATAAGAAGTCTCGCTCACGCGGCAACGGAACCATTTGTTGGCTCCTCAATCTCGCGCGTCTCTGAAATAACAATTCACAGTAATAAGTCACAAGGCAACGGAACCATTTGTTGGCTGCTTTCTTGGGCAGACCCGGGTTTTAATGAAGCGCAGCAACAAAACCCCTTGGCGCACTGGCCCTCTCGGCAACGAGCTGCGCAGCAGCTCGAGGTCTCACCCGAAGTGGCTATGGGGGGGTTAAGGAATCAGGTTTCCTTAACCTGGGTGACGCGGAGATGGCTCTTCCTTGAATGGTTCCTGCGAAATCGGCGGTCGGATCTTCCCGCAGGCCGCTCGGCGCAGCTGCGTGGATTCCTTCCTTGGCAGGCCTACTGCGCAGTTTCTCCTCTCTAATGCAGCAGGCAACTATTCCTTGCGTCGACGCGCTAAATACTTCCTCGCCCTTCACATCCAGCACAGTAACGCAGTCTGCTCTCGCAGCAGCGACCGTGCGTTGCTACTTCTTCGGTACTTAACACTTATAGCTATCAAGGGATCTTTCCAACTCGCTCAAACAGTCACAAAGATAATACAGGAGTCTTGCATACACAAATAATGAACTCTAAATAGTTATCATTCACACAAACATTATAACCAGAAGATATATGTGAAACTCATCTCCTCGAGGAAAACCCCGTCCACGGGAGTTTATATTAACCAGAAAAACCACAGAGTTATACAATATGCTGCGCACACAGCTGCAGCCTTAGATCTTTACAGGAAACTCCATGCACACAGCTGGGATCCCTTCTCTTCACTCTAGTCTCCTCTCTATAGAGATTACAAAGGCGCAGACGTCACACAGACTGTCTGGCAACTCAGGGATTAGCTCCTCGGCTATCCGATTTCCTCTCTAGTTCTACACACTGGGTAGAAAATACAGTGAAGGATAATCAACACATGATCTATCCTTTAGACTGGCTATCTAACAGTCTAACATCTAACTCTCTCTAACTCTCCAACCGTCTACCCATTACAATTATTCATATATATAGGTGGCCATGATGGTCACACCTTTACAAAACTGTGGGCCTTTCCCAACAGTGATTCCCAAAAACCCTAACCACGCACATGGCTAGGTGTACTGTAGGCGCCGCTTGCAGTCACGTCGCCGCTTCCTGCAGGCTCCATGAATTCCGGCGCAGATTGTGGGTATGGGCGATCGTCCTTCACCTTCAATGCTCTGGTCCGTTGCTCCTCCTTGATCCGAGCAACCATAACTTCTGTACTGAGCCTTTAAATGAGGGTAGCTGAGCCCTCTACTCCATCGCCTTATTTATTATGGTAGTTGAGCCACCTTCATTCTTCGATGACGTGCGCGCGAGCTCCGTAATTTCCGGTCTGTGATCTGCGCTGAGATCATCCATCTGGCACCGTACTGCGCACCGTCTCCTTCTTACCCAAAACTTAGTGCTTGTCCCAAAATTAGCACTTTCCTTCCATACTCGTGCTTTTTCCCAAAATTCGCAGCTTTTACTATAGCTGTGGCCTTGGCCCCAACAAGACGTATATACAAAAATAAATGTTCATGGGGCACGCTGGTGGATGCAAGCTACCCCTAAGCCAGCACCTTTGGTGACTGAGGCATTTGTGGGATTGCTGGGGTTTCTTCTTGCACTGCTGCAATGGCTAGTCCACTCTCTGATGTGGTAGCTTGGCTGGCTACCAATGCCTTCTCCACTTCTGCTATATGAATTCCCCAATGATTTGTGTCTCTTACAATATTTGCTCCAACTAGGGGACTCATGAATCTGAGAGATATTTCTTGCTTGGCCAGTTCTTCTGCTAAGACGGTTATTTCAACTGTAGTGACCCGAAGGCTTTCTTTTAGGCTGTGTTGATGAACAACAGCTTGGCTGATAAATTGGTGTAGATCTTCTGCTGTCAAGGTGTCCATCTTCTACACATATTCAGTTTCTACCTAGAGCTCTATAATTAGATTAGCTAAATATTGTGCTTTATCTGGGAACTCTTCTATCCTTTGGGGCATGGGTATTTGACATGTTTCCTGTGTGGTCCGGATTTGAGAGTACACAGTCTTGCACTGCTCATAAGTGGTTGAGGCTACGGTGGCCAACTTTACTCTGCAGTCTTTAGAATACTCTAGGGTGCGTATATCTGCCTTGTATTCAACAAAAGACTTAAGGGGAAGGGTTGTTGGGAACCTTGACTTCCCTTCTCTCCATTCGATGTGCTTTTTAATCTCCCCACTGATGCGTGAGTGCTTCCTCCTGATCCTGGTGGCTTCATCATTGATTTCCTTGACTTTGGTCATGAATACTTTTAGTCTGTATAGTTCCTCTACTATGAGTTCTCGGACTCCATAGGTCTCTCTTAGTATTCCACAAGCCTACTCGTGGAAGGGGTTGATATTTCCCATTTTGTTGTTTTCCAACTCCAATTGTTGCTCCAACAATTCATTTTCTCCTTGTAACTTCTCAATGTGCTCCTTCAGGTCATCGACCTCTTGAAGGTTGTCGAATTTATCTGATTCGAGCTTCAAATTATTACCTTTAAGTTCTGCATTTTTTGCTTCTAATATCCTTATTTGTATTGCTAGAGCTCTCCTATCAACCTCCAATTGTTGGAGTGTTTTATTTAATTCTTCCTTTTGAGATGTGAGAGCATTATTCTTCTCGATCATCAGATTTGTGTATTTCTACTCTTTGACTAAAGCTTCCTAAAGCTGTTGTGCCTTCTCCTTTTCTTCATCCAACCTATCTCTCAGTATGTTAACATTGTCTGCGGTTGATGTAACCATGGCTACAGAGATGGATGCTAGGAGCATGGAAGCCTCTTCTGTGTTGTACATGACCGTGGTCTCATGTGTGGTGATGATGTCTAGCCGAAAAGGTCTTTTCAATTTGGAACCTGTCTCTTTGACAAGGGTCTTTCTTTTCTTGTTGTAAGCAAAGTTATGCCAATTAGAAACCGTGTTTCCTTTATAGGGTGTAAAAGGGACGATGGGTAGATCTCCTATGGGGGAACCCATATCTAAGTCTTGTAGATCTGGGCTTTTGGGATCAACATCCTCTTGGGACTTTTTCTCTTCCTCTTCCTTTTTCCGTGCCTCTTCCTCCTGCTCCTTCCTTCTTTTGTCCTCTTCTTTTTGCTTAGCATTATCTTCCAGCCTAATTCTTTCTTCCTCTTCTTCTTTCTTCTTTTCCTCAGCTTCGGCTTCTTGGATTCTCAAATTTTCTTCTTCTCTGCGTTTATCTTCTTGGATTTTTTTTGCTTGTTCCAAGAGCCTTAGTTCTTCTTCCAAGAAAGCCTTGGAGCTCAAGCTGGCCCCTCCTTTTCCCACATGACAAATCTGTAGCTCAGTCATATTGGTGATCCCCCTATATGCTTCCACCTATGGATCATAAAAGTTGTCATATTCACAGGCAGTGGAGAGTTCTTTGCAATGCTGTGCAATTTTTCCCTGTCGATAATTCCTGTGAAAAATCCTTTCTCCGAAATGAAAACTTCTCAATTCTGCAACAAACTCTTTCACAGTTGCAATTCTTGAAAACTTGTAAGACCCAACATAAAAGGGTAAGGGGGGGAAAGTGGCTTTCTTGGCCTTATACAAGGTGTTACCCATCCCATCAATGAATACTTGCCATACCATTTCCTTGTGGACTATGTAATCTGTAGCATACCTTGGGAGAATATATGGGGCTTTGGAACCTCCATACATTCTTATGTAGGCACCTTCTGGAGAGAAATAAAAATCGCCATACTTTTCCAAGGCTTCCATGGAATTTTTAGATAGACAATTGGGTTCTTCATTAAATATCAACTTATAAAGGGGCATTATGAACTCCTCGCAAATGAGCTTGTAATCCCTCTTGTAATTTTGAGCTCAAAAGATCTTGTAGGCTATGAACACCGGGCCCTCTGCCAAGCTCCACATGCATCCCAACTTGGGGAAAATACATTTTCCATGATACAATCTATGAGGTATGAAGCCATATAAAACTTTGCTTTCCTTTCTACAAACCCTTCTTTAGCCACTGTTATTGCTCATGATAGGCTATCCGAAAGAATATCATCCCAATTGAAGATTGTCCCTTTGAAAGCAACATAATGGATGATAGGGACCCACTGTAGCGTAAACATCATCCCGTCAGGCCTCCCGAAGATTCTACTTAGCATGAGAGTGATCAATCCGAAGGGAGGCCTTAGATTTTGGACTTTGTATTCTTCACTGTCTTTTCTTCTAAATTTCTTGCCTAAAATTAACAACCTTCTTGCCATGTCTAGATTATCCATCTGGATCTCTTGCAGCCACACATCATCGAGTCGCTGCTATGCTTTGGGAAGCCTATAGGCTGTGGAGATGTAAGATGGGTGAAATGATGCAAAGGACTTTCTCGTGCTATCTGCTATGACCCTAGTTTCAATGTTGGCATGCTGCAGCACCCATCCGATTACCTCTGAGCATGGGAAGAGTTATGGATGTGTGGCTGCTTTGGATATATAGGAGTTCTAGATATTTTGATATAAACATTCTTCTTCAAGGAGAGCTTCAGGAAAGTCTTGATCTCTTATCATACGGTAGACATCACCCTCGTTTACTTTCGGAGGCACGTTTGTAGTGCATTTGGTGTCTTGGAACGTTGTCTCCAGTCTGGTGCTTTCATCGACTGCCTTCATTCTCCTCTTGCCACCTTTAGCCATTATGGGAATCCTGTTCAACAATTAACGTGAATAAGCATGCATGACATAATGTTGGCAATCCAACTAATGTCTGTTAGATAATCTATTTATTTCAACCAAAATTCCTGAAAATGTTCCCTTCACATATCAGTTTAAACTTGTGAGAACACTAATTAAGTTACCTTTGCGGTGGCTGTGGTGATTAGGGATTATGACAACATACAGATAAATGCTGGTGTAGGTACTTAAGTCCTTGGAAACAAACATTGACTGGTGCGCAAGCACAGAAGGTGTAAATTTTGCAAAAACGGAGACATCCACGATTAGGTACGAGAAAGGGGCAGGCAAGGTCTAGCGGGTGATGGGTATGTGCATCATTTTTCTAATCACTCTAATGCTATTAATGGTAGAAGAGACCTACCGCAAATAATGTAACAACCTTTGATGATTAAAAGGCCCTAGGCTTAACTGCGGCTAAGAGGAAAAAGACTTGGTAGGATAGCATTCTGAGTTGGGTGTATTACGGGTTGATGCTAGGCATGACTGTTCTGGAAAACACTGTAGCTAGAATAAAAATACGGATCAAACCACTTTTAGGTAGGAACAAAAATCATAGCCAGGACTGTGAATGTACTTACCTGGAAAAGAATGGAGTGGTGCCAACGATTGTCGAAGGGTCTATGAGTCTACTCCTTCAACGATGACGAATGCACTTCGCAGCTCAAACAGAATGGAATACACACCGGTCGATGAAACAAAATGAAATGCCAAGGGGGTTTACCCCTATATATTCAAACTGGTACATGCGAAAGCTTAATGTGGTGGTTGCATTGCATTAAACTGGTTTTAAGCCTGCATACAGTCGGGTCACATCCAAACCTTTTTCAATAAATGCGACCATCAAAAGAGGGAGGGTTATGTTAACGCTTGCGACCCACGCAGGAAGAAAAGCTGAAAATGGTCCATCGTCGCAGAGAAGTTGTTCAAATGCTTCCACGAATAAGTCATGTATCGTGGCAGACTTAAGCGAACTTTTCCGCTTTCGCAGGAAATTTGTCCAAGTTCTTCTGAAAATATGCCAAGGTTTGCGGGGTGGTAGAAAAAGACGAGTCTCTCCGAAAAAATTTATTGATGCATTTCCGGCATTTGCAGAAGGGTTAGATGAAAGCTTCCACCATAGTGGAAGGATTTGATGAGTTTGTTCCACCACGAGCTCGTTTGAGTAAACGTTTCGCCTTTTCGAAGACTTTGTGAAAACTTTTCCACCGTGGTTTGACTTGGCTTTTTTCTTCCGTGGTTTCGGAAGACTTGGGCCAGCTCTTCCACTGTTGCGGCGAAGTTAGCTCAGTGTTTCTGCTGTTGAGGGCCAAAAGATTGAGTTTTGCTTGGGTAAAAGACGAAACTCAAAAATTCTAAGGCAAGTTAAGATCAAAAGAGACTAATTCGCTGGATGCCAAGATGTTGCAAAACTTTTTTAAGGCAAACATACTCAAAAATGAGGAGGGGCCCCAATAGTTTTTCAAAAATAAAAAGGGGGGGGGGGTGTTGTACGAACAACAAATGGTGATTCGCTGGTGAACACAGATCTCTGAAGCAAAAATCATCTGAAAGCCAAGAAACTTTCAAAGTGTTGATTACATATGTACCCAGATGTCTCCGCCGTTCAGTTTTGAAGAATGCATTGATCACTCTTATCGTGATGGTGATAAAGGGAGAAATGTAGCATTGATTTAGTTTTCTTTAAAACTCTCTAATGGCTGAATTGTGGGATTAAAAGAAAACTTTCCTTCAGAAGTTAAATGGTATAGGACTCCACAGGATCGTGACAAAATCTCACAGGGACATTCATTTGTTCCTCATTCCCATGCTTTTATATCCTTTTAGATGTTCCTTTAATTTCCGACTTTTAGCTATTTTGAGCCTTCTAGAAATAAGTTTCTCCTGCTTTATATGTTTCGATATTAGTTCTTGAATCCAAAATGTCCTTTTGTGTGAACAAAAGATTAAATTTCATGATTCACGGACGGAGAAGAAATTTTGCTGGGCTGATTTATTAGATAGCTCCCTTCAGATTTCTTGAGCTCACTTTAAGTTTTCGACCATGCTTTAATTGAGGTGAGAATTTATGGAAACCAGACTCTTTAAGATATGCCTTTTGGCTTTATTTGCAGCATGGGATCATTTAAATACCATGTATCTGTGAGGCATGCTTCCTTCCATGAGTCCTGCCACATTTAATTTCTTGAGGCAGCCGTTGATGTTTAAATGAATGGGCCCTAAGATAGTTAAAAGGAAATACAGGATCATAGCTATTTGACCAGGGTTATTTTGACCAAAAAGAAAGAGGATCACTACATTCTAGGAGACTGATCGTTGAGGACAGAGTTACAAATATGCATATCTTTATTGATGGGCTTCTTATGACTATCCTCCTGACTTCTCTAGAGACCTTTTATTCAGCTACACCATAATTGGAGTTTGGATTTATTTCAAGTGACGAACCTAACAGACTTAATCAAAACAAAGCAAAACATAAAAGAAAAATGGGTCAAACTGACTAGTAAACCAGGCTAATCGAAGCAAAAGAAAAGAAAAGAAAAATCAAAATAAAGAAGAAAAGCTTTATTTATATACAAGAACCTTTCAAAAATCATGCAAAGTATTGCTTTAGGGCGAGACCATTGAGATGGAGGTTCAGTTCCTCTCCTTGTAAGTCTTTCGCCTTATAATTTGATGGACCAATTTTTTCAGAAATTTGATAAGGGACAAGCCATAAGTGCTAGAACTTTGTGTGCATTCCTTTACCATCATGTTGGTGGTCCCATTTGAGGACCAAATCTCCTACTTCGAAAGCTCTCTTCCTGGATTTTCTTTTATCAAACCATCATTTGACTATGTCTTCATGATGATGAAACCATTCCTTAGCCTTTTCCTATGACTCTTCTAGTTTCAGTAGGGTATCAATCCTGGACTATAAGGCTTGACTGCTAGTACCTCGGTAGGATTGGGCCATCTTCAATGATGGGAATAGTATATTTGGAAGGAGAATGTCTTCTTTTCCATAGACAAGGTTGAAAGGAGAGGCTCCTAAGGTGTTTTTAGGCATTACCTTATCCACCCATAGGGAATTAAGGAGGGTTGTGTGCCAGCTCCTTTGGTTTTCTATCACGGTCTCTTTTAGGATGCGGATAAGATTTTTATTGGTTGATTGAGCTAAACCGTTTCCATGACGGTAGTAATTGGCCAAATAATGTAATTTAATTCCTCTTTCATATGTGAATTCATTAATCTTTATTGATGAAAAATATGGAGCATTATCGAAAACAAGAGAAATTGGAACCCCAAACCTGGTTATGATGTTCTCTTCAAAGAAGTTGATGACCATATCCTCGTTAGCTTTTCGTAGGGGAATAGCTTCTGCCCATCTTGTAAAATAATCTGTAGTGGTTAGAATGTACCGGTGCTGCAGTGAAGAGTTGGGGTTTATTTCCCCAATTATATCTATGCCCCATTGCTCGAATGGTTCAGTAATGATAACTGGAT
Organism: Larix kaempferi; assembly: GCA_027924585.1. Classification (NCBI taxonomy): domain Eukaryota; kingdom Viridiplantae; phylum Streptophyta; class Pinopsida; order Pinales; family Pinaceae; genus Larix; species Larix kaempferi. Next base: position 23,240,453 of record BSBM01001023.1, read on the forward strand.
GCAAAGGGCCTACTACTTTAGGTAGCTTTCTAGTGCTTCTTTGGCATACATCACAATTTTTGACATAGGCATGGGAATCTCTGAAGAGAGTAGGCCAATAATACCTTGCTCTGAGAATTTTGTGGGCTGTAGTGTCCCCAGAATAATGTCTTCCAACAGGTCTGTCATGTAGTTCTTTGACCACGTTAATAGCATCTTCCTTTTCTAAACATCTGAGATAAATTTCATCATAATTCTTTCTGAAGAGTACTCCTTCAATGATATGATAAGCTGCTGATTTAAGATGGAGGGCTCTCCTTTGCTTCGAAATCCAATGCTTTGGTAAGTAACCTGACTGTAAGTAATGTACTAGGTCTCTGTACCAAGACTCTGGGGCTGTAAAAATTGGACATACGTCTATCACATTCATCTCGGATTCATTCCCCCAATCAAGCTCTTAGTCAGTTTGGCTTTGAGTGAATAGCTTGCATAGGCCTTGACCTTTAATAATGCTAGTTGGCTTGAATTCTAAGTCGTACTCCTAGAGAGCAGTGACCCAATTTTCTCTTCTTTCTCCCAATTCCTTTTGAACGAAAAGGGACCTGACAGCGGGGTGAGGGACTATGACCTTAGTCCTATTTTTCAGAATATACGGCCTGGACTATTTTACTACTTTGAAAACTGCATATGCTTGCTTATCTACCACAGGATAGTTCAGTTTAGTGCCTTGCAGACCAATGCTCATAAAAGAAATTGGTATTCATCTCCTGATTCCGTCTTCTGAGTAAGCACAGCTGCAAGAGAGTCATCAGAAGCAAATGTATACATTATAAAATCTTTATCAAAATCTGGACTCCTTAAAGAAGGTTCCTTGGCTATAGCGGCTTTGATATCTTTGAATGCGACCTTTTCCAAGTCTATCCATTTAAATTGTACATTCTGCTTAACCATTTGTTGCAATGGTTTAACGATCTAGGCGAAGTCTGGCATGAACCTTCGCACAAAGTTTATGGTGACCATAAATGATTGCATAGACTTCTTGTTGTGGGGCATGGGAATCTTATTGATAACATGAACCCTTTCTTGATCTATTGATATTCCCTCCTTGGAAATGATATGACTGAGAAGCTTTCCCTCAAGAACAACAAAAATACTTTTTTTAGGATTTAGAGAGATGTTGTACTTCCTACAGTGATCAAGGATTTGCTTTAGGTGAGAAACATGGTATTCTCTCTTCTTTGAAAAGACTATTACATCATATAAGTATATCACTACACATTGACCATCCAGTCCTCAGAAATCAATGTCCATGGCTCGCTGAAAAGTAGCTCCTGCATTAATTAATCAAAAAGGCATTCTTCGATAGGCTAAGGTCCCCCACTTTGTGCGAAAAGTGGTTTTGAGTTGGTATTCCTCCGCTACTAGCACTTGGTCATAACTAGAAAAACCATCTAGTAAAGAAAAGAGTTCTGATCCTAACACCATCTACAATATCTGTTCCACTGGGGGCACCGGATAATTGTCTTTATCGGAAGCTCTCTTCAAGTTCCAGAAATCTACGCACAACCTGATTTCTCCTGATTTCTTCCGTACAGGGACTAGATTAGCCACCCATTCAGAATGTCTAACTTTGAAAATGATTTTGGCTTCCAACAATTTTTTTAGTTCTTTCTGAATTAGAGGCTCAAGCGTTGGATTCATTCTCCTTAGCTGTTGTTGAAAAGGTTTGACTCCTTCCGTCATAGGTATTACATGTTGAATGATATGGGTATCATATGTCTTCAAATCGTCATAGGTCCAAGCGAACACATCTTTATATTGCTAAAAAAGTTTAATGAATCTATTTCGTTCTACCGGCGTACAAAATTTTCCCAAATTGACATACTTCGGTTCAGCTTCTATGCCCAAATTTATCAACTCGTATTGCAGGGCCGAGCTGGGGGTTTTAGCATTCACAGGTCTTCTGAATTTGCTTTGCAGATCGAAGAGGGCCTCTACCATTCTCACTCCTTTGGGCATAAAGTTACCTTTCGTTGTGTCTTTATTTTGTAGATTTGTGTCATGCTCTTCTTCCTCTATGATGGCTTCTTGAAAAGCATCTTCATTGGTTAAGAAACTAATGATTTGTTCATCGTCGTCAAATAATCTGAAATTTGTGATGTTGTCTGGCACAGAAGCCTTGAAAATTAATTCAATAGAAAATTTATTATTAGTGGGTATGAATCTGGAAAAGGAAGTAGCTAACAGATCAGCTGCAGCGTTTTGTAATCTTGGGACATAATTAATGTTAAAAGCATCAAAACACGAGATTAAATTCCATATTTCTGCTTGATATCCTTTTAAATGTAGCGAAAGAAATTGAATCGTATTTCTTATTTTCCTAAGAACAATTTCAGAATCACCAAAGACTTTCAAAAACTTAACATTAAGGCTAATGGCTTTCTTCAAACCTTGAATGAGAGATTCGTATTCTATGGTATTGTTAGTACATTCAAACTCTAACCTACATGATAAAAAATATCTATTTCTATCAGGATCAACTAAAATGCAACCAGCTCCAGATCCTTCCCGTGTCTTGGAGCCATCGAAGTAAAGGATCCAAAAGATGTTTTCTTTTCTAGCTAAGTTAGTTTGATTTTTGTCTAAATTAGTGACTAAGTCTACTATATTACAGTCAATATCATCAGCCTATGAAAACTGAAGGAGATCACGCTGTCTATCTGAAAAATGGCTAACTTCTTCTGACTTGTAGTTTCTAGGTTCAATTTCCAAAAAGTAATTTCCTAAAAATGAGGACGAAAAGGCCACTGCTTCATTTTTTCCATCCAGCTGAGTAACATTTTGTTTCATATGTGGCTCCCTCAATATCTTAATCTGATTCTGACAATTTTGAAGTGACAGCCACAGATGAGACCAATCTATTTCAAAATAGCCATTAAGTTTCGCAGACCAGTCCCTACTTAATATTAGAACATATGCCTCGGGGATATCGACCACCATTATATCAATGAATTGACACACTCTGGGATCGGATGACAATCTAATGCGTACATCTTTTTATTCACCAATAAATTTAACAGCAGTCCTATCTAGTTGGATGATTTGAGATGGGGATGGGATAGGATGTCCATTAATCCTCTTGCAAATTGACAAAGGCATGACATTTGAACTAGCACCCAAGTCTACTAAACAATTGTGCACATTGTGATTAAAAATCTCAAAGGTTAAGAGGAAAGGAAGAGTTTGAGATTTCGATTTTCCGTGGATACTTGCTTCGTTAATTTCTAGGTTTTCCTCAGTGCTTTCTACTGGGACAGCTATTTGCGGATCTAAGGCTTCCATCAACTTCTTCCTTTGCTATGGTAAGCTACGCATATCGAAAATGGAAATGTTAGCTTTTGTTTTTTTATATCCTCGATTATATCATAGTTCATGTCACATCCTTTCATAGTCGTAGATTGATTTTCCTCTTTGTTTAAAGGAGCTTGGGACTGTTTAGTTTTTTCCGAGTTCAGTTCTTTAGTCACCGTAGGGGCAACCAGTGGGCTTGTTTTGGGTTGGGGAGGAATAACAGTTATATGCCATCTTGGTATTTGGTTAGACCTAGATTTAGGTGGTTCTACTGCTGGTTCGATCATTGGGCCCTTACTCCTGGTGGTTATGTTAACAAATGTTGTTTGTACTTCGTCTGCAAACTCTTCACAAGACAGTTCTTGAGTAGGGGTCCAATCCCAAAGAATCATTATAGTATCGGGAGTTGGTTCTTCACTGTCAAGAGTTTGTTCTTATTGAGGGTTCATTTGCTCGGGCACTTGTGCATATAACATTTGGTTCATTACTAAGATCATCGAATTGATCGACTGTGGGCAGCTTTTTTCTGAGTGTTGTTCTTGGCGAAAAGTGCAGAAGTGGTCCATCCCTATTTAATTCAGATTTAATACACCAAAATTATTGACTGGTGGAATTGGTTGTCCATTGTCTTCTTTCCTTTTATAGAAAGGTTTAAAAGGTGGCCTTGAAGAACTTGTTGCTTTATCGTTTTCTAGATCTACAATCTTATTGGAGAGTTTCTGCATCATTTTGATGACATTTTCTAAATTTGGTGTAGGTTCTTGTTTATCCCTAGTTAACAAGAAAGGTTTCTTAACAGCTGCCAGTTTACCCTCTATATCTAAAGCATGTTTTGAGATGCTGTCATGTTTTTCTTCTACCTTTTTAGCTTCTTCAAAATTTTCTGTCAAGGTTAGTTTTTTGTTCTCTTGACGAACATTGCAAGCGGGGATTTAAGAGCTGTTGTATAATATTCTACGAAGAATTCCTCAACGGGCTTTGTTGCATCACTAAAATTATTTAACAATGTTGTGAATATTTGGTTAAACTCTTGAACTTTCTCATTCTTTTCCATTCTCATAGATAATAATACTTTCATGAGAGTAGCTACAATTTTCTGATTGCCATATTTTTTAAGAAAGCATTTCTCAAAATCTTCCCAACTTGTTATCGAACCGACTTGCAAACTAAAGTACCAGGAAGATACTTTGGGCTCAAAAGTATAAGGAAAGAGATGATAGACCACGTCCTCATGCTCCACATTTAAAAGATTTAGAGCTAGATAAAAACTTTTAAAGTGGTCGTGAGCCGAAATTCCCTTACTAGGGTCATACTTAGGCAAAACCTTTTCTGGGTTCTTGGGCAAATCATGGAATGGTCCGACTACGTTCAATGCCCCTCTGGCTCTCCATGCTGGTAAGAACATGACTCTAGGGGGAGAGCATGGTGGTGAGTGCGGTGGTGAGTTAAGAGGAGTATCCCTTGGAGCGTGCTACTCTAGGCCTGTAGGGGTCTCTAGTCTAACTTCGTTGAAAGGTTCAATGATCTCTTCTAGAGATAAATCTAACATTTCTTCTAGACTTTGAACAAGAATGGAATCTCTTGTGAACTGAGGATTTTTTCGAGGAGCTCTGGTTCTGGGTAATAAATGAACTATGGTTAATCTTCCAAGACTTCTCACATATGAGCGAGTATGTCTCTTGAATTGATTTACTTCTTCAAAAGGGACATCATACACTACTTTCGACTGTTCTGTTTTAGGGTTAGGATCTTGTTGATTTCTTAATTCCAGATCTGGAATTTCTGGAAAGACTGTTGCGGATGGGTTTTTAGTGAAAAATTTTCTAACAAAAGAATCTTTTCCGCTAGCCATGCACTGGTGGCCCTCCTTCTAGTGCCAAAAATTGTTGATGCCTCGAATATCGCTGCATCAATAAGCAAGGGATTCTCCCCAGTAATCGATCCCAACTAGATCACTCACAGTTTGGAGTGGAGAATCCGTCCGGTTAATTGTTCCGGCTATTGTGGGTTTTAAATATTTGTTTGTTCTACTAGTTGCGGCCTGATCCACCGCTTATGTATTTTGTATTTAAAATGATATGCAAGTGCCCTATATTAAATGCATGCGGGAAAACAAATCTATCCTAATCTAATTTAATCTAAATTACCTATCCTTATAAGGAGCAAATTTAAAGAATGGGAAATAAACTGGAAAATACACCTAATAATCCCACAGATAGTTGTTTAAAACTAAAAGAGCATTTATAGCAGAAATAAAGATTATCCAAGATATCTCAAACAAATATAAGTATTCGATTACCCATTTAACAAAGAAATTTGGCAAAAGAATATGAAACCATTCATAGAACAGAATTAATTCATAACACCCAGGAAATATCTCACAGGAAATGTATGAAAAGTGCTGAAATAGTTCAGCAGTTAATCAACAAGAATCCATGCAAAATGTTGTTCCAGCTTCCACAAGCCAAAACAATTTTCCATTGATGTAGTAGAAATAGTTCCTTTACAAGACAGAAAAGAATTTCACCTGCCAAAAGTCCTAACTACCTTGCTCTAATCATCTTTATATATCTTTACAAAAATGGGCCAAGAGTTGCCACCTATACCCTAACCGTTTATATTCCTCTAATTTGTCTTGTAGTGTCGAATATTACATAAGAGAAATATCTCAAATATTTTGAAACAATGAGAGTTAAACATTACAAGTCGTTTAATATTCCAAAGGTATATACAAAAATAAATGTTCATGGGGCACGCTGGTGGACGCAAGCTATCCCTGAGCCGGCTCCTATGGCGACTGAGGTGTTTGTGGGATCACTGGGGTTTCTTCTTGCACTGTTGCAATGGCTGGGCCGCTCTCTGATGTCATAGCTTGGCTGGCTTCCGATGCCTTCTCCACTTCTGCTATATGAATTCCCAGTGATTTGTGTCTCTTACAATATTTGTTCAAACTAGGGGACTCATGAATCTGAGAGATATTTCTTTCTTGGCCAGTTCTTCTGCTAAGATGGTTATTTCAGCTGTAGTGACCCGGAGGATTTCTTCTAGGCTCTGTTGATGAACAGTAGCTTGGCTAATAAATTGGCATAGATCTTCTATTGTCAAGGTGTCCAGCTTCTGCACATATTCACTTTCTTCCTGGAGCTCTATACTTAGATTAGCCAAATACTGTGCTTTATCCTAGAACTCTTCTATCCTTTGGGGCATGGCTATTCAGTAGCTTTCCTGTGTGGTCTAGATTTGAGAGTACACAGTCTCGCACTGCTCATAAGTGGCTAAGGCTACAGTGGCCAACTTTACTCCACAGTCTTTAAAATACTCTAGGGTGCATATATCTACCGTGTATTCAACAACATACTTAACGGGAGGGGTTGTTAGGAACCCTGACTTCCCTTCTCTCCATTTGATGTGCTTTTTAATCTCCCCACTGATGCGTGAGTGCTTCCTCCTGATCCTGGTGGCTTCATCATCGATTTCCATGACTTTGGTCATGACTGCTATTAGTTTGTATACTTCCTCTGCTATGAGTTCTCAGACTCCATAGGTCTCTCTTAGTATTCCACAAGCCTGCTCATGGAAGGGGCTGATGTTTCCCATTTTGTTGTTTGCAACCTCCAATTGTTGCTCCAACGATTCATTTTCTCCTTGTAACTTCTCAATGTGCTCCTTCAGGTCATCCACCTCTTGAAGGTTGTCGAATTTATCTGATTCGAGCTTCAAATTCTTAGCCTTAAGTTCTGTATTTTCTGCTTCTAATATCCTTATTTTTATTTCCAGAGCTCTCATATCAACCTCCAATTGTTGGAGTGTTTTATTTAATTCTTCCTTTTTAGATGTGAGAGCATTATTCTTCTTGATCATCAGATTTTGTGTAGTTCTGCTGTTTCACTAAAGCTTCCTGAAGCTACTGCACCTTCTCCTTTTCTTCATCCAACCTATCTCTTAGTATGTTTACATTGTCTGCGGTTGTTGTAACCGTGGCTACGGAGATGGATGCTAGGAGCCCGGAAGCCTCTTTTTTGTTCGGCATGACTGTGGTCTCATGTGTGGTGATGATGTCTGGCCGAAAAGGTCTTTTAAATTTGGAACCTGTCTCTTTGACAATGGTCTTTCTTTTCTTGTTGTAAGCAAAGTTCTGCCAATTAGAAACTATGCTGCCTTTATGGGGTGTAAAAGGGACAATGGGTAGATCTCCTATGGGGGAACCCATATCTAAGTCTTGCAGGTTTGGGCTTTTGGGATCAACATCCTCTGGGGACTTTTTCTCTTCCTCTTCCTTTTTCCATGCCTCTTCCTCCTGCTCCTTCCTTCTTTTGTCCTCTTCTTCATGCTTAACATTATCTTCCAACCTAATTCTTTCTTCCTCTTCTTCTTTCTTCTTTGCCTCATCTTTGGCTTCTTGTATTCTCAAATTTTCTTCTTCTCTGCGTTTATCTTCTTGGATTTTCTTGGCATGTTCCAAGAGCCTTAGTTTTTCTTCTGAGAAATCCTTGGAGCTCGAGCTAGCCCCTCCTTTTCCCTCCTGACAAATCTATAGCTCAGTCATATTCCTTATCCCCCTATATGCTTCCTTGTGTGGATCGTAAAAGGTGGCATATTCACAGGGAGTGGAGAGTTCTTTGCAATGCTGTGCAATTTTTCCTTGTCAATCATTCCTGTGAAAAATCCTTTCTCCAAAATGAAAACTTCTCAATTCTGCAACAAACTCTTTCACAGTTGCAATTCCTGAAAAGTTGTAAGACCCAAAATAAAAGGGTAAGGGGGGAAAAGTCTCTTTCTTGGCCTTATACAAGGTGTTACCCATCCCATCAATGAATACTTGCCTTACCATTTCCTTGTGGACTATGTAATCTGTAGCATATCTTGGGAGAATATATGGGGCTTTGGAACCTCCGTACATTCTTATGTAGGTACCTTCTGGAGAGAAATAAAAATCGCCATACTTTTCCAAGGCTTCCATGGCATTTTCAGATAGACAATTGGGTTCTTCATTAAATATCAACTTATAAAGGGACATTATGAACTCCTTGCAAATGAGCTTGTAATCCCTCTGGTAATTTTGAGCCCAAAAGATCTTGTAGGCTATGAACACCAGGCCCTCTGCCGAGCTCCACATGCATCCCAACTTGGGGAAAATACATTTTTCCACGATACAATCTATGAGGTACGAAGCCATATAAAACTTTGCTTTCTTTTCTACAAACCCTTCTTTAGCCACTGTTATTGCTCATGATAGGCTATCCGAAAGAATATCAGCCCAATTGAAGATCGTCCCTTTGAAATCAACATAATGGATGATAGGGACCCAGTACAGCATAAACATCATCCCATCAGGCCTCCCGAAGATTCTGCTTAGCATTAGAGCGATTAGTCTGAAGGGAGGCCTCAGATTTTGGACTTCGTATTCTTCACTGTCTTTTCTTCTAAATTGCTTGCCTAAAATTAACAACCTTCTTGCCATGTCTAGATTATCCATTTGGATCTTTTGCAGCCACGCATCATCGAGCCGCTGCTGTGCTTTGGGTAGCCTGTAGGCTGTGGAGATGTAAGACGGGTGAAATGATGCAAAGGCCTTTCTCGTGCTATCTACTATGACTCTAGTTTCGATGTTGGCATGCTGCAGCACCCATCCGATTACCTCTGACCATGGGAAGAGTTATGGACGTGTGGCTACTTTGGATATACAGGAGTTCCATATATTTTGATATAAGCATTCTTCTTCAAGGAGAGCTTCAGAAAAGTCTTGATCTCTTATCATGCGATAGACATCACCCCAGTTTACTTTCGAAGGCACATTTGTAGTGCATTTGGTGTCTTGGAACGTTGCCTCTAGTTTGGTGCTTTCATCGACTGCCTTCATTCTCCTCTTGCTACCTTTATCCATAATGGCAATCCCATTCAACAATTAATGTGAATAAGCATGCATGACATAATGTTGGCAATCCAACTTGTTTGTGTCAGAAATTGTTACTAAGGCTAGGGTAACAAGCCAACACAATCTCAAAAATAAAATCAATCCAAACTAGGTTTTTAGGGTTTTGTTTTGTAGGTTTTGGTTAGAAACTTCAAGAGCATAAGGGAATACATTCAGCAGATAAATAAAAACTAATTCATACACATATATCCATGAAGATGCATATATATCTCAGGAATCCAACAAAAGATTGCAATGAAGTTCATACAATAAAAGACAAGCATCACTGGAAATTACACATAAGACCAGAAATGAATTTGTCAATCAAGAAACTATATAAGTTCAAAATGAAGCCAATACATATCAGAAGTGAGATAAGGAGTCATATATTCATAGTTTCATCAAAAATGCATATGAGAGTTTGCAATACTTAGCAGTGAACAAGTCTGGAAGAATCAACAGCTTGCAGACCTCCTAAAGCTCTCCAAAAATTCGAACCTTTACAATGTCTTTCCTCCCTCTCTAAATAGTTTTTCTTCTCAAAAACAGTTAGGGTATTTCCTACTAATTCTCCATCGAATGACTAGACTAGGTAAAGTAACAATTACATTTTTACAAAATTACATCTTTGCTAAAAATAGCAAATTCTTTAACAAAATGTCTTAAATGAACCTAACTGCCTTAGATTTCTTTCGATGCCTCCACAAGCAAAGATATGCCATCTGGACTTGAGGATCTTTTCTTCATTCTTTTGTGCTTTTGCTCCAGCTCAGCTATCCTTTTCTGTAGGTGTTCATTTTCATGCTGCAAGGTTTCAACAGTCTTTTCTAATTCTGAGCAGTGCTTATCCGCAACCCTTTTTCTTCTGAGTACTTCCTTTGCATCAATCACTAACACCTGAAAATTATCATGAGTATCTTGAAGATCTTCTCTTAATCTTCTATTTGCCATCATTAGACCATCATTAACTTCCTGCATATAATTCATTTGATGTTTATACTGTTTGACAGTCTTCTTCAAATTCTCCTTGTCAGAATTAACCAGTTTTTCTATTGCAGCATCTTGCTCCTCATTAGGTTTGCAAAACATGTCAAACTTCTTAAATATTGCTTCTTCTGTCAATAGCTTCTCAGCAGTATCTTCAATGGTGGGGCTTGGATCATCTGTGGCCTGTACTGACTTAATCTCTTCTGTCAACAATTTTCCAGGAATGTCTTCAATGATGGACTTGGAGTTTCCTTCACCTGCTACCTTTTCTGACCTAATTTCTTCCTTTTTACCTGGCTGCAATTCATCTTTATTTGATTTCTCCTCCTCCATGGGTTCTTCATCAGAGATAGTCACCTTATCAGCCTTCAATTTTGGATTTAAAAGCTTTTTCATATTTAACCTTAATTTGTTTTTCGACCTAGTTTTAGGTCTCCAGAAAGTAGCTTCTTCTCCCATCATTTTTAATTTCTTCCCTTGGTACCGAATAGATGCTAACTCTACCACTTCCAGCTTTTTGACTTTCTTAGGCTTTGTGGTTTTGTCCTCTATAGTTTGATTTTCTTTAATCTCAGTTTTAACCTTGATCTCAGGAATAAACTGCTCTTCTTCTAACATATAGCCCTCATCATCTGAGAGGACTGTGATGGGGCTTCTTGGATGATTATGAACTTCTTCCTTAGCTACAGGAATCACTTTGATGTCAATTTTCTTCTCTTCTTGAAAATCTGCTGTAGGTGATGACTTCTTTTCAAGAAATTCTTCTTCCTTTTTATCATCAAATAATGAGAACTTGACCTTATTGTGCTCTGGAAATTCCTGAGGCTGACTGTCATTCTGTCCTTCATCTGCTACCTGCCTTGTTTTCTTTTTATCTTTAATGTCATGTTTCTTTGCAGGTTTAACTGAATGCCCTAACTTTTGTATCATTACTTTTCCCTTGTCAGTTTGTCTTTTGGGTTGTTGGTGTTCTCCTTTAGGATGAACTCCTGACCAAAACAAAAAGAAGTCCCAAGTTTTTTCCTCATGCTGCAACACTGTAGAGATGATTAGCTTAATGAGACCATGATGAAACAGTGATTGAGAAGTATGATCATCATGCTGTTTTATTTTGCTTGACATTTTCTGCAGGCTTTTAAAGAAAAAGAATGGCAAATTCATTTTAGAAACCCCTGCCATGTGCTGTAGGAACCTGAGATGATATTTGAACACTAATGAATACCTCCCTTCACAAGTCACATAACTCTGAAGAATCCTTATAGGTTCAATCCATTCCCTCCTGAAATTATGTATGAGAATACCTTTGTTCCAGTCAGGAATAACATTGGGCAATAAGTATCTTTGAGGATCAAACTCAAAAGGAGACTTCTTGAACCAGTGCTCACCCTCATTACTAATCTCAGTGGCTTCTGATATTAATTCCACAGTCAATTTGAATCTCAAAGGATCCATTATAATCATCTCATTCTTAAGTCCTTTGGCAAAATTGCAGGACACTTGAGCATTAAAACCATCTATTTTCTTGAAAAATTTCAACCATCCTGCCTGCTGGAAAAGCTCTGCACAATCTGGAAGTTTCTGAATCCATGTCAAATCTGTGGGCTCAGCCCTGTTAACCTTGCCACTTTTACTGCTTTTTCCCATATCTTTCTTTTCAGGGAACAGGAATAGTCTAGTTTTAGGTTTCAGAAATGTTTTATAAGCTGTTTTCTGAGCAACTAATTCTGCAGGTTATAACAATTTCAGTGATATTTCAATCACCTGCACAAATTAACAGACCTTTCTGTGTAACACCTGTATCAAGCTAGCAGACTCCCTTCTGTGTAAAAACTGAGTTCTACAGCTAATTCTGTGAGTCTTTTCGACGCCCTATTCTGTATATTCTGATGTTTAAAACATTAGGTCATGAGAGAAACATTCATGCAAATTCCTCCTAACTGGCTTCAGGTGACTATTTCTGTGGTGAATTCCTCATCTTACGATCTATTACATCCTCCGCAGCAACCAATTTTTTCAGAAAAATCGTGCAGCAGCAAAAACCCAAATTTTCCAATTATACGGGTTATAACATAATACCTGTCAATTACTCGTCCAATGTGGCTTAATGTCTTCAATTTGAGGTGTCAATGATGTCCTCCTTCGAGCACAGGTGTCCTCATATCGATTTTTTAGCCCCAGGTGAATGAATTCGAAAGCCCTAATTTTCGCTGGCGCCTGAACACACCTGTCTCCTTTCCACAGCGACACAATCCACCATTTAACAGTGAACACTCCTGCACAAACACTGCCTCCTCTGTGATGATGCGTGTGACAAGAGAAAATTGACAGCTAAACCCGGAATTGGCTGATCTCTGTGCAACTGAACCCGCATAACATGTAATGATGCCCTTGTTTTCTCTTCGTGATTAACAACCAACTAACATCATGCTCAAAATGCTACAAACACGTGTTAAACACTCACATAATGCGATTAGATACTCTCACTCTGCATCATGATTGAAATCAGATCGAAAATTTACAAAAATTTCATGCCACGATATTGCTGTAGCGCGCTTTGTGTTAAACTTTGGTGTAGCGCTACAAGAATATCTTTTAACCAAAATTTAGCAATTTTCTAACTTTTTGCCAATTTGTCAGAGATTTTGGCAGCTATTTGGTTTAGGACATAAGTTCAACCATTCTCTAAAGTCATTGATGATTCTTCCTTTGAACATATGACTCCTTTTCAATATAAAAATTCACCAAAATAAAATGAAATCTGAAAGGACTAGGTTCAAAATTTATTCAATCACTCATAAGGTTCTTAAGAAGACAAAAACCAAAACTGAAAACCAAAAATTAACTAAGGTAGACTCAAAAAATCAAACCAAAAATGGGGAGAAAAACTAAAAATGCAGAAAAATTTACTGACTTAACATCTGGCTCCAGCTGCGGGATGAAGTCCTCCCTGTGAGGCTTCAAGAACTTGTAGACTAGTGCCTTCAGTCTTCCATTGGGCTATGGAGTCTTTATTTAATCTCACTCACACCGGTATATACAATGAAAAGTGACCATGATCTTCATTTAACTATAGAAATGCTTGAGGAATCGCCCATTAACAGGGCTGAGCAATTCCTCTCCTTCCAAGGACTGCAATATGAAAGTATTATTTTCCAAAACCTTAGCTATCAGAAAAGGGACAAACCATAAATTATCAAATTTTCCATGTTTCCCCTTCTGTTCCTTTCTTGCATCCCATCTTAAAACCATCTCACCTTCTGAAAAAATGTGATCTTTGATATTTCTGTCAAACCTGGTTTTCATTTTAGCTCTATACAGCTGGGCTTCTTTGTCTACCTTCTCCCTGTTCTGCTGTAACTCAATCATTTCAAAAATTCTCCTTTGTAAATCATCTGGTTCCTCTTGAGAATTTTGGAGGAACTTCATTACTGGGATTCCCAATTGTACTGGAAATACTGCTTCTGTTCCATAAACCAGTTGAAAGGGTGAAGTACTAATGGCTTGTTTTACAGTAATCCTATCTGCCCATAATGCATATTTCAACATTGAATCCCAGGATTTTTTATTTTGTTTGAGCAATTTCTTGATGCATTGAATGATATTTTTATTAGATGATTCTGCCTGACCATTTCCCTGAGGATAATAAGGAGTTGAGTGTTTAAGTTCAATGCCATTTTTCTCACAAAAAACCACCATTGCCTTGGATTTAAATGCTTTGGCATTATCAGTGATCAATCTTTGTGGACAACCAAACCTGCTAAGAATATTATTTTCAATAAAATCCATAATCACCTTATCTGTAGCATTCCTTGTCGGGATAGCTTCCACCCATTTTGTAAAGAAATCTGTGGCAGTCAAAATCCAATGATGTTGGCCTGAAGATGCTGGATTAATTTCTCCAATAAAATCCAGACCCCACTGCTGAAAAGGGGCATTGACTACAATAGGCTTCAAAGGTAAAGACAGCAACTTCTGTTTACCTGCAAACTTTTGACATGGTATGCAAGCTCTCACATGGTGATAAACATCTGAGAAAAGTGAAGGCCAATAGTAACCAGCTCTTAAAATTTTATAGGCTGTTGTTTTCCAGTATTTATGTCCTCCACAAGCTCCTTCATGAGATTCTGAAATCACTTCTTTTATTTCAGCTTGATCTAGACACCTTAATAAGATTCCTGCTGGATCTTTCCAAAACAATTGACCTTCTATCAGACAGTATTTGGTAGTTTTCAATTTCAGGGACCTGGCAGCTTTTCTGTCTAAATGTTCTGGACATTGCAAAAATAACAGAAAATGGACAATGTCAGCATACCAATCTGAAGATGAATAAGAATCCATGATTCTTTCTTTTTCCAAGATTATTTGATTTTCTTCAGGTGCTGATTCTTCTGTCATAGCATGTAATCCTAATGCCTGACAATTTGAGTCAGCCAGCAGTTTGGCCAATCCTTGTCCTTTGACCAGCTTAGTAGGTCTAATTTCCACTTCATATTCCATAATTTTGGCAATCCACCTTCCCCTCTTTCCTTCAATATCAGGTTGTGTCAAAACATCCTTCACTGCAGCATTTGGAACAAAGGAAACAACCTTGGAGTGTAAAATATAAATTCTGAGGAATTTTAAAGCCTTTACCAGAGCATAGGCTTGTTTCTCCAAGATACTGTATTTCAGCTCTGAATCTCTAAGTGTTTTGCTGAAAAAGGCAATTGGTTGTTCCAATCCCTCCTCATTCTTCTGAAGTAGGACAGCAGCAATGGTGTCTTCTGAAGCAAAAGAAAATGTAAGAAATTCTTTGTCAAAATTTGGACTCACCAGAACAGGTGCTTCAGTCAAAGCCACTTTAATCTTCTCAAAAGCTGCCTTTGCTTCAACAGTTGACCTGACTTCTTGGTCCTTTTTTAACATGGCTATAATTTGCTTAATTGTTTCAGCAAAATTAGGAATAAACCATCGCAGAAAATTGATTTTGCCAATAAATGATTGCACATCCTTTTTACTCCTGGGAAAGCTAATCTTCAGTATTGCTTTGACTCTCTCAGGGTCAATTCTGATACCATCAGCTGATACCAAGTGGCCAAGCAACTTACCTTCTTGCACAACAAAATGTGATTTTTAAGGGTTTAAAGATAAACCAAATTTCCTGCATTTTATGAAGGTTTGTTCTAAATGCTTCAAATGTTCATCATCAGACTTTGAGAAGACAGTGATATCATCCAGATAGATAACTACAAACTTATCTTTTTCACCCATGAATGCAATGTCCATAGCTCTCTGAAAGGTTGCTCCAGCATTCATCAAACCAAAAGGCATTTTGTCATACATAAATGTCCCCTAGGGGGTTGTAAAAGCTGTCTTTTCTTTGTCATCAGGATGCATGGCAATCTGATTGTATCCTGAGAAACCATCTAGCATAGAAATCCTTTGAGCTCCAACCACCTGCTGCAAAACCTGTTCAATCTTGGGGAGAGGGTAATTGTCTTTTAATGATGATCGATTCAAATTTCTGAAGTCAACACATAATCGAATCTCTCCATTCTTCTTTCTAACAGGAACCAAATTGGCCACCCAAGAAGAATACCTAAGAGGCACTATTATTTTTGCATCCAACAACTTCTTTAATTCTTTTTCAATTACAGGGAACAAGGCTGGATTGATTCTTCTTAGTTTCTGCCTGAAAGGTTTGACATTAGGTTTCAAAGGAACTTTGTGCTGGATAACTGCTGTATCATAGGTTTTTAGTTCCTTGTAAGACCAAGCAAATGCATCTATATATTTTTTCAACAGCCTGATATATCTACTTCTTTGCTCAGTTGTTAGGTTTTTAGACAGTTTTACCATTCTGGGATGTTCTGCTAAACCAATATTGTACTCCTCTACATTGTCTTCTGAAGATTGCATTACTGGTCTGGAAGGTGTATCATCTTTAGTGAATATTCTTTCTAAAGGTACTAGACCTTTTGGAATGAAATTGCTCTTCAATTCAATAATCTTATGCCCAGCTATCTCTTCTGCAGCAAATTCATCTAACTGTTCATCCCTTTCATCTATTTCTTGATCAATTTGATTGTTTGAAAATTCATCTACAAGCTCAAGAAATTTTTTTATTTCAATGTCATCTTCAAAAACCCTCCAATGTCTCACATTATCTGGAACACATGGTCTATATCTCACCTCTATTGGATACCTTAATTGAGTGGTTTTTGGAATTCTAAAGTGTGTGGCAGCCAGGGCTAAAGAATCTGCAGTTTCATTATGATTTCTGGGAATATGAGTGATATTAAATGCTATAAAATAGTTCTCAAGCATATCCCATACCTCATTTCGATATACTTTCAGCAAACCCTGCTTTACTTGATATTTTTTCTTCACTTGTTGAACAACTAGTTCGGAGTCGCCAAATGCAGAAATTTGCTGAATTCCCAAATCTTTAGCAGCCTTCAATCCCAGTAGCAGGGCCTCATACTCAGCAGTGTTGTTGGTGGTAGCAAATTCTAACTTATACATAAGTTTCACCATTTCACCCCCGGGAGAAATCAATAAAATTCCAGCTCCAGCACCTTCTTTACATGAAGACCCATCAAAATACAACTGCCACAATACATCCTGCTCTTCTTGACTGTGTTTTACAGGATGATCTTTTTGTACTTGTAACAGACCAGCAGAATTCTCTTCCTCACTAAACTGTAGTATGCATGAACCAAGGCCTTTATCCACAGAATACATTGGGTGATTTGTAGGGTTTTTCTCATATGTGACTATGTAAGCCAACTGTAGCTCTCTATAAGGTCTCCTGTTTTCTCCACCAAAAACAGGAATAGTTGCATAAGAGAGGTCCATCTGTAATGTTCCCCCAACTTTCTTAGCCCATGACCGAGACAAAAGTAAACCAAATTTTGGTGTGATGTCAGCTACCACAACATCCATTATTACACTTTTCATGGGTAACTGAGTAAGATTGACAACCATATGTTTTATCACTCCTAGACATTTTACAGCTCGGGAGTCAAAAGCATATAGATCATGGTAAGGCTTAGTGACATTAAGGCCCAGGGCTTCCATCACAGATTTTGGCATCAAATTATGGGATGCTCCTGAATCTAACAGACAGTTATGAATCATCTGCTCATGCACAGTCAGAGTTATATAGAAAGGAGGAGAAGCACCAGCTTCGTTTTCAGTCTTCTCAGCCAAAGCTGATCCAATAAAAATTTTAGGATTTTCTTCCTGGAGATTCACTGTATTTGAAACTGGCTGATTATTTGGCATATTCATTACTTTCAAAACTGTATTCTTGTATGATGGATTTTTTATAAGCTCAGAAAATGGCACAGGAATTTTAAGTTTTCCTAACTCATTTTCCAAACTGAAATTTTGACCTGACCTATTTACCTCTTCAATTTCTGTATTCTTCTTAGGTTTTTCTACAGGTTGCTTCTTTTCTGCTACAGGATCAGCAGTTGGTTTATTAGGAATAACTGGAGCAGGAACAGCAGCTTTCTTCTTAGGAGCTTGAACTACTTGTTTCGGTCCAGTTCTGAGATTAATGATTTTCTTAATTCCATTCTGATTAGTGGCAGCATTTACAGCAGTTTTTTCAAACTCCAATTCATCTTCAACCTCATATAAATCAACATCATAATATTCAGAATTTAGAAAATCTTCTTCAGTAACAAAGCCTGTAAACATTTTATCTCCAATGTGGTTCATGTCCTGATCAGTCTCAGTTTCTTCAAAAAGCAGCTGCTGATCAATTTCTTCCTCATCAACCAAATTATTTTGAAAAGGTGGGGGCACTTTTTCATCTTCATTTTCTCTCCTTTCTTGCTGGATGTCATTATTTCTTCGCTCCCTTGGCATGAATCTAGGTGCAAATTGTCTTCTAAATTGATTTTGGTTATTTGGATTCCTCTGAGCGTCTGGAGCAGGTTTAGCAGAATTCTTTTCAAGCTCAAGTTTATTCAACTTTGCAGTAAGGACCTTAACCATTTTGGCCATCTCATCTATCTTGGCCTCAGCAGATTGAGAAGTAGAGCCTGCTGTGACAGCTTCTTTCTTTCCCTTTCTTTCATACAGCTGCTGAGATGTTTCATTCTTAAGTCTATTTGAAGCTAACAAATTAGACTCTACCTCTAGGGATGCATCTTGCATGTTCAGCAGGGTGATAGGTCTTCTTTCTCTGAGTAATAAAGAAAATTCATGATCAAAAGCATTGGCATAGGTCAACTTGGCTGATGTTTCAGTGGGTTTAATTTCTGCTGGAATTCTACTGTACATCTTATTAAACCTCTTGGAAAAATCTGCAACAGTTTCATCTTTCTTTCTTCTGAGAGCTCCAAATTCAGTTATATAGTATGTGTGATCTTTCGTATCTCCCCATTGTCTTATGAAAAGCTCATGGAGTTCTTCAATAATAGTAATGGAGTTAGCAGGCAAGTCTCTAAACCATTTTCTTACATCTCCATCTAGACTCTGAACAAATACCCTCATCCACACATCTTTAATTTCAATATTCTGATTGTCAGCATAACTCATGAAAGCCTCCCAATGTTCCTCAGCAGTGATTTCCCCTTGTCCATTGAATCTAGGCATATATTTCTGGTAATCACCTCCAGGCAATGCATGTAGAGGCTGAGGTAGAACTAATGGTGCATACCTAGCTGCTACCATTCTATCCATCATATCCATAGGTGGATTTTGGGCCGCCATTGTGGACTGAGGTTTAGACTGAGATCTTGAGGAGGAAGATATTTCACTAAAACTTTTTTGAAAAGGATTTCTTCCTACCTTCAACTGAAAGATTGGTATTTTATCAGGGGAAGAGGTTTTAGCTTTCAAAAAACTTTGAGGATTAGTGAAAACCTGAAAAGTGTTCTCAGAAAGGATAGGTTTTATACAGGGTGAAATTTCAGCTGGGTCTAATGATTCACCCAACTGGTGAGAGTCACAGGAAGCTGGCAAAGATCGAGATTTTCTGAGTTTGTTTGCTGTTTTCAAAATATGCTCAGGGTCTGTCACACCCAGTTTTAATGGAGAAACAGGCTTATTCCTGGTCCCAATCCCTTTAGAAGCCAGTGTGACTTCTTTTTGGTGAAAATAGCCTTCAAAAACTGCTGGTTCAAGTCCACCTCTTAAACAAGAAAAATGATGAGTATCCCAGAGAAGATATGCTTCAGCTTCGTCCCTGGCAACGGCGCCAAAGATGTTTGTGTCAGAAATTGTTACTAAGGCTAGGGTAACAAGCCAACACAATCTCAAAAATAAAATCAATCCAAACTAGGTTTTTAGGGTTTTGTTTTGTAGGTTTTGGTTAGAAACTTCAAGAGCATAAGGGAATACATTCAGCAGATAAATAAAAACTAATTCATACACATATATCCATGAAGATGCATATATATCTCAGGAATCCAACAAAAGATTGCAATGAAGTTCATACAATAAAAGACAAGCATCATTGGAAATTACACATAAGACCAGAAATGAATTTGTCAATCAAGAAACTATATAAGTTCAAAATGAAGCCAATACATATCAGAAGTGAGATAAGGAGTCATATATTCATAGTTTCATCAAAAATGCATATGAGAGTGTGCAATACTTAGCAGTGAACAAGTCTGGAAGAATCAACAGCTTGCAGACCTCCTAAAGCTCTCCAAAAATTCGAACCTTTACAATGTCTTTCCTCCCTCTCTAAATAGTTTTTCTTCTCAAAAACAGTTAGGGTATTTCCTACTAATTCTCCATCGAATGACTAGACTAGGTAAAGTAACAATTACATTTTTACAAAATTACATCTTTGCTAAAAATAGCAAATTCTTTAACAAAATGTCTTAAATGAACCTAACTGCCTTAGATTTCTTTCGATGCCTCCACAAGCAAAGATATGCCATCTGGACTTGAGGATCTTTTCTTCATTCTTTTGTGCTTTTGCTCCAGCTCAGCTATCCTTTTCTGTAGGTGTTCATTTTCATGCTGCAAGGTTTCAACAGTCTTTTCTAATTCTGAGCAGTGCTTATCAGCAACCCTTTTTCTTCTGAGTACTTCCTTTGCATCAATCACTAACTCCTGAAAATTATCATGAGTATCTTGAAGATCTTCTCTTAATCTTCTATTTTCCATCATTAGACCATCATTAACTTCCTGCATATAATTCTTTTGATGTTTATACTGTTTGACAGTCTTCTTCAAATTCTCCTTGTCAGAATTAACCAGTTTTTCTATTGCAGCATCTTGCTCCTCATTAGGTTTGCAAAACATGTCAAACTTCTTAAATATTGCTTCTTCTGTCAATAGCTTCTCAGCAGTATCTTCAATGGTGGGGCTTGGATGATCTGTGGCCTGTACTGACTTAATCTCTTCTGTCAACAATTTTCCAGGAATGTCTTCAATGATGGACTTGGAGTTTCCTTCACCTGCTACCTTTTCTGACCTAATTTCTTCCTTTTTACCTGGCTGCAATTCATCTTTCTTTGATTTCTCCTCCTCCATGGGTTCTTCATCAGAGATAGTCACCTTATCAGCCTTCAATTTTGGATTTAAAAGCTTTTTCATATTTAACCTTAATTTGTTTTTCGACCTAGTTTTAGGTCTCCAGAAAGTAGCTGCTTCTCCCATCATTTTTAATTTCTTCCCTTGGTACCGAATAGATGCTAACTCTACCACTTCCAGCTTTTTGACTTTCTTAGGCTTTGTGGTTTTGTCCTCTATAGTTTGATTTTCTTTAATCTCAGTTTTAACCTTGATCTCAGGAATAAACTGCTCTTCTTCTAACATATAGCCCTCATCATCTGAGAGGACTGTGATGGGGCTTCTTGGCTGATTATGAACTTCTTCCTTAGCTACAGGAATCACTTTGATGTCAATTTTCTTCTCTTCTTGAAAATCTGCTGTAGGTGATGACTTCTTTTCAAGAAATTCTTCTTCCTTTTTATCATCAAATAATGAGAACTTGACCTTATTGTGCTCTGGAAATTCCTGAGGCTGACTGTCATTCTGTCCTTCATCTGCTACCTGCCTTGTTTTCTTTTTATCTTTAATGTCATGTTTCTTTGCAGGTTTAACTGAATGCCCTAACTTTTGTATCATTACTTTTCCCTTGTCAGTTTGTCTTTTGGGTTGTTGGTCTTCTCCTTTAGGATGAACTCCTGACCAAAACAAAAAGAAGTCCCAAGTTTTTTCCTCATGCTGCAACACTGTAGAGATGATTAGCTTAATGAGACCATGATGAAACAGTGATTGAGAAGTATGATCATCATGCTGTTTTATTTTGCTTGACATTTTCTGTAGGATTTTAAAGAAAAAGAATGGCAAATTCATTTTAGAAACCCCTGCCATGTGCTGTAGGAACCTGAGATGATATTTGAACACTAATGAATACCTCCCTTCACAAGTCACATAACTCTGAAGAATCCTTATAGGCTCAATCCATTCCCTCCTGAAATTATGTATGAGAATACCTTTGTTCCAGTCAGGAATAACATTGGGCAATAAGTATCTTTGAGGATCAAACTCAAAAGGAGACTTCTTGAACCAGTGCTCACCCTCATTACTAATCTCAGTGGCTTCTGATATTATCTCCACAGTCAATTTGAATCTCAAAGGATTCATTATAATCATCTCATTCTTAAGTCCTTTGGCAAAATTGCAGGACACTTGAGCATTAAAACCATCTATTTTCTTGAAAAATTTCAACCATCCTGCCTGCTGGAAAAGCTCTGCACAATCTGGATGTTTCTGAATCCATGTCAAATATGTGGGCTCAGCCCTGTTAACCTTGCCACTTTTACTGCTTTTTCCCATATCTTTCTTTTCAGGGAACAGGAACAGTCTAGTTTTAGGTTTCAGAAATGTTTTATAAGCTGTTTTCTGAGCAACTAATTCTACAGGTTATAACAATTTCAGTGATATTTCAATCACCTGCACAAATTAACAGACCTTTCTGTGTAACACCTGTATCAAGCTAGCAGACTCCCTTCTGTGTAAAAACTGAGTTCTACAGCTAATTCTGTGAGTCTTTTCGACGCCCTATTCTGTATATTCTGATGTTTAAAACATTAGGTCATGAGAGAAACATTCATGCAAATTCCTCCTAACTGGCTTCAGGTGACTATTTCTGTGGTGAATTCCTCATCTTACGATCTATTACATCCTCCTCAGCAACCAATTTTTTCAGAAAAATCGTGCAGCAGCAAAAACCCAAATTTTCCAATTATACGGGTTATAACATAATACCTGTCAATTACTCGTCCAATGTGGCTTAATGTCTTCAATTTGAGGTGTTAATGATGTCCTCCTTCGAGCACAGGTGTCCTCATATCGATTTTTTAGCCCCAGGTGAATGAATTCGAAAGCCCTAATTTTCGCTGGCGCCTGAACACACCTGTCTCCTTTCCACAACGACATAATCCACCGTTTAACAGTGAACACTCCTGCACAAACACTGCCTCCTCTGTGATGATGCGTGTGACAAGAGAAAATTGACAGCTAAACCCGGAATTGGCTGGTCTCTGTGCAACTGAACCCGCATAACATGTAATGATGCCCTTGTTTTCTCTTCGTGATTAACAACCAACTAACATCATGCTCAAAATGCTGCAAACACGTGTTAAACACTCACATAATGCGATTAGATACTCTCACTCTGCATCATGATTGAAATCAGATCGAAAATTTACAAAAATTTCATGCCACGATATTCCTGTAGCGCGCTTTGTGTTAAACTTTGGTGTAGCGCTACAAGAATATCTTTTAACCAAAATTTAGCAATTTTCTAACTTTTTGCCAATTTGTCAGAGATTTTGGCAGCTATTTGGTTTAGGACATAAGTTCAACCATTCTCTAAAGTCATTGATGATTCTTCCTTTGAACATATGACTCCTTTTCAATATAAAAATTCACCAAAATAAAATGAAATCTGAAAGGACTAGGTTCAAAATTTATTCAATCACTCATAAGGTTCTTAAGAAGACAAAAACCAAAACTGAAAACCAAAAATTAACTAAGGTAGACTCAAAAAATCAAACCAAAAATGGGGAGAAAAACTAAAAATGCAGAAAAATTTACTGACTTAACACAACTAATGTCTGTTAGATAATCTATTTATTTCAACCAAAATTCCTGAAAATGTTCCCTTCACATATCAGTTTAAAGTTGTGAGAACACTAATTAAGTTACCTTTGCGGTGGCTATGGTGATTAGGGATTATGACAGCAGACAGATAAAGGTTGGTCCAAGTACCTAAGTCCTTGGAAACAAACATTGACTAGTGCGCAAGCACAGAAGGTGTAAATTTTGCAATGACGGAGACGTCCACGATTAGGTACGAGAAAGGGGCAGGCAAGGTCTAGCGGGTGACGGGTATGTGCGTCATTTTTCTAATCACTCTAACGCTATTAATGGTAGAAGAGACCCACCGCAAATAACAGAACGACCTTGGATGATTAAAAGGCCCTAGGCTTAACTGCGGCTAAGAGGAAAAAGACTTGGCAGGATAGTATTCTGAGTTGGGTGTATTACTGGTCGATGCTAGGCGTGACTATTCTGGAAAACACCATAGCTAGAATAAAAATACGAATCAGATGACTTTTAGGTAGGAACAAAAAATCATAATCAGGCCTGCAAATGTACTTACCTGGAAAAGAATGGAGTGGTGCCGATGATTGTCGAAAGGTCTATGAGTCTGCACCTCCAACGATGACAAATGCGCTTCGTGGCTCAAACGGAACGGAATACACTTTGGTCAACGAAACAAAATGAAATGCCAACGGGGTTTACCCCTATATATTCAAACTAGTACCTGCGAAACCTTAATGCGGTGGTTGCATGCCATTAAATGGGTTTTAAGCCTGCATATGGCCTGGTCACGTCGAAAACTTTTTCAATAAATGCGACCGTCAAAAGCGGGAGGGTTATGTTAATGATTCCGACCCACGTGGGAAGAAAAGTTTAAAATGGTCTACCATTGTGGAGAAGTTGTGCGAATGCTTCCACGAATAAGTCATGTATCGCGACGGACATAAGCAAACTTTTCCACTTTCACGGGAAAGTTGGCCAAGTTCTTTCGAAAATATGCCAAGGTTTGCGGGGCAGAAGAAAAGGACGAGTCTCTCCAAAAAACATTGTTGATGCATTTCTAGCGTTTACAGAAGGGTTAGATGAAAGCTTCCGCCGTAGCATAAGGATTTGACGAGTTTGCTCTACCGCGAGCTCGTTTGAGTAAACGTTTCGCCTTTTCAGAGACTTTGTGATAACGTTTCCACTGTGGTTTTACTTGGCTTTTTTCTTCTGTGGTTTCGGAAGACTTGGGCCAACTCTTCCGCTGTTGCGGTGAAGTTAGCTCAGTGTTTCTGCCATTGCGGGCCAAAAGACTGAGTTTTGCTTGGGTAAAATATGAAACTCAAAATTTCTAAGGCATGTTAAGATCAAACGAGACTAAGTCGCTGGATGCCAAGATGTTGCAAAACTTTTTTAAGGAAAACATACTCAAAAAAGAGGAGGGCCCCAATATTTTTTCAAAAATAAAAAGGGGGGGTGTTGTACCAACAACAGGTCCTTCATTGGGAAAGTGGGTTTCCTAAGGAGGTTTATTCCATGTTTTGTAGAGATAATGAGAAATATCACCAATATGTTAAAGAGGGAAAATCAGATAAAATGGACCGAGGAAGCCAGGGATTCATTCAAGGGGATTAAGAAAGCTATCATCGAGGCCCCAGTATTAGCAAGCCCAGATTTTTTCAAGGATTTCTTGATTTTTTCCTATGCATCTGAGCATACAATAGCATGAGTGCTATTGCAAAAGAACACTCAGAATGCTGAGCAGCCAATTTCATTTTTCAGCATGGTGCTGAGGGATGGAGAACTAAAATATGATATCATGGAAAAGTAGGCATATGCCCTGATTAAGTCTCTAAAATATTTCAGGGTCTACATCCTCCATTCACACATTATCACACATGTCCCAAACAATGCTATAAAGAGTATCCTCACCCAAGCTGATCTCGAGGGAAGAAGGGCCAAGTGGATTGCTGTACTACTGGAATATGACGTGGAAATAAATCCTACCAAACTGATAAAGGGGCAGGGTTTGGAAAAATTGATGACTAAAGCCAACTATGATTCTTTACTGCTAAATTTCTTAAAAGACTACCCAGATCAAGAGGACACGGGAGTACAGGTAAGGCAAGCATTCTCTGCATCCGCCAGGTATGCTGACATTGTTTATACATTGCAGAATTTACAAGCTCCTGCAGGTTTGAGCAAAACCAAGGCCAGGTCTGTGAGGCTGAAAGCCGTAAAATATTGTATTATGAATCATTTTTTGTATTGGAAGGACCCAGGGGGCGTGCTGCTGAAGTTCTTATTAAAAGATGAGGCTCAACATACCAAGAAGTAATTCCACAAAGGGGATTGTGGTGGAAATCATTCCTGGAAAGTGACAGTCAACAAGATCTTAAGGGCGGGGTTCTAATGGCCTACCATGTTTGCTGATGTTGACAAGGAGACCATTACCTGTCACCAATGCCAGATCTTTGAAGGCAAGAGGAAGGTTGTTTCACTTCCCTTACACCCAATCATAGTAGAGGATCCTTTTCAGCAATGGGGGCTAGATTTTATTAGAGAAATAAACCCTAACTCCTCCAGCCATCATAGGTGGATTTTGATAGCCACCGATTATTTCACCAAATGGATTGAAGCCATCCACACTAGGAATGCAACTGAGGGTGTCATCATGGATTTTATAGAAGATAACATCCTATCTAGATTTAGTTGTCCCAAGAGGATAGTGACAGACAATGCACCAGCATTTAAGTCCAAAAAGATGATAAACTTCTGTCATAAGTACCATATCAGTCTGAACTACTCCACAACATACTACCCTCAAGGAAATGGACTAGCAGAGTCCTCTAACAAAAGCCTGGTAAGGATCATAAAAACGTTATTGGAGGAAAATAAGAGGGCTTGGCACACAAAACTAAAATATGGTCTGTGGGTGGATAGAATCAGTACAAAGAGAGCCATTGGAATGTCTCCTTTTCAACTAGTATATAGAGCTGAGGTGGTGTTTCTGGTATCCTTGGTATTACCAGTTATGAGGTTATTACAGGGAATGGAAGAAGAGCCAAATCACATGAAGAGGAGGGTGAATCAAATAGTTGAACTGAAGTAGCTGAGAAATAGGGCCTATGATAAGGTACAATTGCACCAAGAAAAGATGAAGGACACCTCTGACAGGAAGGTGAAATAGGAGCAGTTGTAAGTGAATGATTTGGTCTTAAAATGGGATGCCCCTAAGGAAGATAAGCATGCAAAATTTTACCATATGTGGATTGGGCCTTATTTTATTGCAGCGAACCGAGGGGTGAATTCGTTCATCCTGGAGCATTAGGATGGATCTCCCTGGATAGGAGGTGCAGTAAATGGGAGGTTTTTGAAGCATTATCTATTCTAGAGAAGGCATGTAACCTTTGTACCATAACCTATATAGATTTCATTTTGCACTTGTTTTTAAGTATTGATGGCGAGCCTAAAAATTTGAAGCCCGAAGTGAAGGCCCTAAGGTCTAGGGTGGTAGCCAAGGTTTTTGTTTTATTTGCATGTTCAGCTCAGATTTGTAGCATGTACAGTTGTGATTTTCAGACTAAAGTTTTTGGTTTAGAGTTTGGAGGGTTTCCCAATGGATCAGGCACTTGGTCTATGAGTTTCTTTGCTACCTCACAGGGAGGATAGCATCCCCTGTTGGAGCCAGTTGTTAGCACCTAATTATTTGCAACATAAATGCTAAAATATGAAGGGTGGAGTGTTAGAAAGTTACCTGGTGGAAGCCTGAAATCCCCTTCATTCTCCATGGCTAGGTGCTAGGGTATAAGAAAATTGGTGTGGAGCTATTAAATATAATAAAGTTGAAGAATTTGCAAAGGGAAGTATTAAAATGAAATTTCAATGACTCCAAAACTATAGCCCGAAAGTAAGAAATTGAATCCACTAAGGGTCGGGCCAGTTTTCACCATTTATCGGGCGCGCGGGGGAGATCAAGGGTACTTGTTGATCGTTGCGCAGCTGAGGCATGCGGAGAATAGTAAAAAAGGTGGTCGCAAAGGTTTCTACCGTCGAACAGATGGCGGTAGGAGAGTGCATCGCATGGAGGAAAAATGGTAAGCAAAACCACCGCGGGGATGTGCGATGCCATGATCGTGGGGCAGGGCACTCGGGATAGGTGGCTGGGATTCGTTGTCATAGATCTGATGATGTGGGGTTGGGGTTATTATTCCACTATACGAGTTGCAGGTGATAAATGGTTTGGTATGAGAAGATAGTCAAATCAACGGCGATGCGATGTTGAAGTTGCGTGGGAGATAGGTAAGGTGGATGCCATCGGTGAGGAGGTTGAAAGAGTTAAGCATGTGATGAGCCTCCACCATAGATGCGGGGAGGGAAGCGATCAATGGTTCATAATGATTGACACATCGAGAAAAGGCACACTGGATAAACGAAATAGTGGTTGCGATGGAAAAAACCATTTGACAAGTGTCAGCGCCAGAGTTAGTCGCGAGGGTGACAGGTGGCATTAGAAACCATTCTATGGTGCTCCCGATAACATTATGTGGACACGTAGTGCCAAGTTGAACGGTGCAGATGGAATCTAAAGGGATGATCCAACAACAGACAAGCAAAGGTAGTCAAATCAATGGTTAAGTGGGTATCAGATCTAATGGCAAAGATCAACGTGTGAAAGATCATTGGAGGGAAAGGACATACAGCTGGTAAAGAAGGATGAGGCTTAAAGAAAAATGTTTATATATACAAGACTCGGCATGGGAAGTTGAAATTTGTTCTCAAACCTGTCGAAGTCAGAAGCTTCTCGGTGTGTGGGAGACGATGAAGGCGACAGCGCTTTCGACAAGGCATGTGCAGAGCTTGCAGGTGACAAGTAGGTCCTTCCAGCTAAATTCTTCAATAATATAAGTGTATTTATCGTAGGAAAATGGAGGGAGATGCAAGTGTAAATACAGTAAGGGTTAGGAATGCCCTGGAAGATAGAGACTTCGACATTTTTGACACAGACATCCAGCTTCATGTTGTTGAAATCAAGAGAAGGTTGAAGCTTTTGCGTGCCGAGGGCATAGATATGCACAGGGTGTTTCAGTCCTCTTTTATTTTGTTTTTCCCTGATCAAATTATGTCGTTTCCCGAGTTTGTGTACTGGTGTGCATCAAACTATGAGGGAACCCAAAAGGTTATCATGAATGCCCAGAAGAGTACAATTGTTTGTTCAATAGAGCCACCCATTGTAAATACTTCCTTTCAAATCCCCGAGTCATGAACCCTTGAGTCTGAGGGCTTTTCTGAGGAGTCAATCGTAACCCTATATTGTCAAATTTCCCCAGAAAATCGGCAAGCCTTTTTTACCACTTGCCTTAAACCTGAGCTAGAGATTGAAGACACTCCATACCCTTTAGATGTCGGTCTTTTCAATGATAACACCCAGTTAGTTCATTCGTTACTTGCCCAATTTTTAGGTCTAGATACTGATACAGTGGTAACTGAGTTGCAGTTGAGTTTTCTCTTTAGGATAAGTATTGGTATGCACGGGGTTGTGTATGAGTCAATCCTGAGTCTTAGATTTGAAGAATTTGTAGTTGAAAACATTCATTCTCAGTTGGCCATTTTCCCAATACGAGATGTTTCAGGTTTCAAGCCCATTTGATGAAGATGGTCATGGTTAGTAGCTAGGAGGAGTTACATTTTTCCCCTAAGGTTTATGCAGGAACATTTGATGATAATATGTGCAATTACATGAATTCCATGTTAGCTAAGTTGTACAATTTTTTTTTTGGAGAAGAGTTGCCGAGGATCTTACCTGAAATGAAGACCTTGATGCAGTTGAAGAAGGAGGTAGCCATGGGAGACTAGTTTTTGTTGAAAGATTCCACAGTCATTAGATTGTATATTTTTGTGCATGAACCTTACATACTTCCTGCCTTCCTAACCTTGAGAATTTTTACTTTGGATTTTGTTAGGAAAATGTTGGTGCTAGAAGATGAAAACTTTTCGAAGTTCAAGAAGGGAGCTGATTTGAAGTATCCATAGACAATAGGTCCTTTTATTGTGAAAAGTAAGGAATCCATTTTAGATGTACAAAGATTGTTGGAAGTCATGGAATTCAAGAAAGATACAACGATGGACTATGATCCTTTCCATATTATTTCTGAATGGAGGAAAATGAATAACCTTAAGGGTTTTGAGCACATAGAAGTGGAATGGTCATTACGGGAAAGAAATTTGTTGTAGTTTGAACTGGAGGCAGGGATAGTGTCAAACCTACAGAGGGAAGATCTCATTTTGATAGAGGCAGCAATAGAGGTTGATGTTGTACCAAAGGTTGCAGAAATTGGGGGAAAAGGGAGTCTACAGGAAATAATAGATGAGCATGCTGAGGAAAGAGAGGGAGGAAAGAGATCTAAGGTTGAAACGCATGAATTGGTCGGGACACACCCAGATTCACCATTTTTGATAAATAATTAAGTTGGTAAGGGGGGAGAAATTTCGATCCCAGATGTATAGATACAGGAGTATAGTTTTCAGAAAGCTAGAGTAGGTGGAGACACAAAAAGGTTCGCATCAAGAGATGAAATGTTTGAACAATATGGTTGGAATAAGCAAACTTCTGCTCAATTTGTTTATAGTTTGTTACCCAAAGTCGGGGACTTATCGAAGTCATATGTCACTCTGGTGACTAGTCGGAACATCAAAGATAACACTTTGAATCTGGTGGTGGCTACTCTAGATCAATTGACTGAGATGAAATTCAACTTGAAGAAGATATTAGCACCAAATAAGATTCAGTTGCACAAGAAGATGGGAGAAGTTATCTATGAAGATTTTGTACAACCGATTTTGAAGGTTGAAAAATTAGAAGGAATTATAAGCAAAATGGACAGCCAGCTAAAACAAGAGAGACTGGAAAATAAATCCTTCCAATAGAAAGTCAATAAATTACAATCTAGCTTGATCTCAAGTGATGGCGGGGGCAAAGCTAGCCAGAAATTGTTGATAGAAAAGGACAATTTGATTCAAACATTGCAGAAGAAAATGAAAGCCCCAAATACTCAATTAATTCAGGCTCTCGAGGATTCAAAGTTAGAGCAGGAGAAAGAAGCCTTAGCCAAAGAAGTTAGTGAAACCAAACCAGAGTTATTGAAGTTGATTGAGAAGAAGACAGAGTGGGTGTTAACACCCAAATTAACTCCAAAAGGTGTCAAAAAACTGGAATAATCAAAGGTGTCAAAAATGAAAACATACACCAACATTCATCATTCAAGATATTCAATTACAACATACAGAAGATCAGATTTCCGCTGGAACAAAATGGTTTAAACGTCGTTCAGCTGAAACATATTAATCTCTATTTGGACAATGGAGTCACATTAAACAAACCTTCAAAATTATTCACAAAGGAACTATGGATGCATTCACATAGGGGCAAGGTAGTAAGAAGCTAATAGTCAAAGAGATTTTTATTGGTTAGACAGAAGAGAAAAGAACAATCCATTGATGTAAGGCATACAATGATGAATCCTACACCAACTTTAGGAGAGAATAATGGTGAAATACTTGGAATGAGATTAAGAAGAGCATAATTTCTATGAATTCCACTTAAATATTACACTGTACCAAGTATGAAGAAATTTTACAGACATGGAATAACGATGAAAGAAGCACATGTAACATAGGAAAAGGAAAGACATACTATCAGACCAATTACACAAGAATCCCTGAAAAACATAGGCTCGGCTCTGCAAACTTTATTAAACAACTCAAAATGTCTTACAAACTGATTCTCAAATTTCCAAAAGTTTTCCAATAAGATTTTCAACTCTTTTTCATTTGATTACATCACATATATAGATACCCTGACCCTTATGCTCGATCCATCAAAACTGAAAACTGTTGCAACTGAGTGACACCTCATCAGGATTTATTTGTCACTTATCTCTACAAAACAGAAATAGGTAGAACCATTCTAACTGCTTTTCATCTCTAAAGGTATTTTACCACATGATACTTACTTTCAACTACAAAGATAAAGATAATGAAGTAATTGTTCCAGATGACTATTTTCATAGTGGCCTCAAAGCATATTACAAGTTGCATTTTTAAAAATAAAAGTATCTTAGAAGTCTTTGATTCTCAAATAAACAACAACTATTAAAAATCCAATGACTATTGTGGAGGGAAGAGAGTGTATTTCATTTTTCCGTATCTTTCCACGATAGTCCATAGCTCAGCAGAAGGGAGGTCATAATCTGTCATCTCCTTTTCCATAACCCAGATCTCAATGTACTCTACAAGGGAAGCTGGAGGGAGTCTTTCACCAATAGTGACCAACCAGTTCAGGATTTCAAAGCCTTCAAAGAACTTTTCCATCAAAGTTCTGCCTATAAGCAACTGGTCTATATTTTTGAACTCGGTGTGATCCATCTTTATGCTCTAGAGCAAGTTTTTATAACCTGTTTGGGAGACTAACTCTTGATTATTATCCCAGAATGATGGAAACCCCATCTCAACTAGCTTATCAAATGACCCTTTGAAATCTGCTACCTATCTCCTCATCTCCTCTACTCTGGTTTCCACGCCTTCAACCTGTGCATATTTCCCCATAACTCTTCATGCTGCTGCAATAGCCATGATCCGGTTTCCAATATTCAATTTGATCCTTTCCTCCTCTGATAGACTATTCAAAAAAGTAATAGCATTCAATGTTGTTCCTTGGGGATTTCAGATAAGATTTTCTCTCACGGCCACACAACCTTTGAAAACATCACTGATTGTTTTTTCCTTTACTCTTATAAATTCCAAGTATGGCCTGAAACTTTCAGCTTCTTTAATAATTCGATCACAAACTAAATGCTTGCAACCCTGCAAAGCTGCTTGTCCTATAACTTGGCGGGTGAGATTCTTATTGATATCAACTAATTCATTATGCTTATCTCAGAGGGTTTTTGCTTCTTCTTCTTTCTTTTCATTCTCCTCCTCCAACCTCTAAGATTTTTCCTTCATCTCCTTGATTTCCACATCCTTCAGTCTAATGTGAGACATAGCTTGCACAAGGCTGTCAGTACTACTTCTATCCCCATTTTGGTTCATATTGGTAGGCCGCATGTCCAATTTGGACAAGTTAATTTTTAAGTCATCAAGTTCCTTTTCTCGGCTCATTTTCCCTTTTTTTCCAACTATCTTCCTTCGTGCAAATTTTAGCAGCTCTGCTTTACAATCACTTAATTCTTTAGACAAGGATTCTTTTTACATTTCAAAGTTTGTTTCTTCAGGAGCTTCAATTAGACAGATATTAGGAACTTTCTCCTTCTTCTGCAGTTTTAGAATCAGCTTATCTTACTCAGCCAATAGCTTGTTCAAGGTTTTTCCCTAAATTTCCCACACTAGCTTCCAGGTTTTCACCTTTCAATGCCGCTTTTACAAAATCTTCATATATAAAATCCATAATTTGCTTGTGGAACTGGATTTTATCTGGCACCGGTATCTTCTCCCAATTGACCCTCATTTCAACCACTTTGTCTGCTGTCAATACTACCGTGTTCAAAGTGTATTCCCTCATATCTCTGCTGGTCATTAAGGAGTTTCGGTATTAGACAAATTCCTAGCCTCTCGCATCAAATTAAATAGCCTTTCCGCCGAGGCCTGTTTATTCTGTCCATAATGTTTGCACAGGTCGGATTTGGACCGAAACTTATTTACTTCATCGCCCTCTTTGACATCCTAAAAATTATACTATTTAATTTGGACCTCAGGAGTTGAAATCCCCTCATTATCTTCTCTCTCACCATCCATCAGAACAGTCAATTCTTCCTGAGGCACTACAATGGCCAACTCTTCTTTAGTGGGAGAAACAACTGACTCGGCTTGGGTGGTTGCAACAACTACTTCAACTTGTGCTTCCACTTTAAGTCATTTGTCCTCACTTCTTCTTTCAGTATCCATATCTTGAACTTCCTCCAACTCTGTTTTCCGGCCCACTTCCACAGTGTCTAGCATCTGATCTATGTCCATTATAAAATTGGACAACATTAGATCTCCTTCCTATAACTCCATAACCTCCTCCGCCTCGGATTCCTAGTGCAACAAATTATGCCCCTTTAATACCCCTTCTGGATCCTTACGTTCAAAAGCACTTAGATTACAATTTTTTCTTCTCTTGGAAATAATGTGCAAGGGGTCATATTCGACTGCCACATATTTCTTGAACCCCAAAGGTTTCAATAACTCTTCTACCTCCTGCAAACCTTCGTTGTTTTTTACTATAAATGGACCCACCTTCCAAGGGTATTTTACATCGATGCCCTTCTTAAATTTTTGGAACTGCACTTCTTCCAGGATCAGTTTCTGTCTAATCAACTCAAGAGCAAAGATTCGCAATGTCAGGAAAGCGGGAAAAACATAGGGATCCTGTAGAAAATCGTACAGCCTAATGACTGTAGCATCCTTCAATAGAAACCAGTCACTGACAGCTAGTTTGTCCTTCAACTGCATCATTGTTTTCATCTCGAGGAATACCCTAAGAAATTCTTCCCCAAAGATGACTTTGTAAACAGGCGGCAAGACATAGTTTAAATAGTTAAAGACATTGTCTATCAAAGCATCTGCTTCAAGCGGTGGGGAAAAATGCGGGCTTTCCACGCTGCTCCACATAATCATCTTCATAAGTTGTGTCTGGTACCTAAAAAACCTAGCATTTGGGAACTTTCCCAATAGTACATGTATTCTGTTGGCCAAAAATTCATCAAACTTAAGGGATGGGATGAGCCCATTCTTAGACCTTGCCAAACTAATGTTAATTCTAAACAGTAAACTCAACTGGGCCTTGGTTACCCACAGATCTGTGTCAAATCCTAAAAAATGAGCCCCCAAAGATAAAACCAACTAGGAATTGTCATATAAAAGAATGACATTCAAGGGGTATGGATTTTCTACAATTTCTAAGCCAGGTTTTAGGCATGTAGCTAAAAATGCTTGACGGATTTTGGGGCTAACTTAGCGAAACAGGGCAACCACAGACTCTTCAGAAAAACCTTCCGACTCAAGGTTTTGTGACTTGGAGATGAAAAAATAATTCCTAACAACCGACTCATCTATAGCGTAGACAACTCTAGAGTGATGGGCATCCATAATTACCCTCTGGGGTTCTGAGTAATTAGAGGAACACCATGATACAAATTCAGGGAAATATGGTACCTGGTCAAGGCAAAAGGAAACAAAAGACAACCTGAAAACCCCATGTATATCCAGAACTTGTTGAAGTAAGGCCTCCAATCTCATCTCAATCTCTGGGACAGGGAGCCAAATGTATATGTCAAACATGTCGACGTCTCTATCTTCCAAGGAGACCTTAACCTTAGAATTGGTAGAAGCTTTCTCTTCACCCATATTATGACTATAAAAGACTTAAATTTTCAAAGAATGGCAGTTACATGGTCCTACCTGTCACTTCGGAATCCCTGCAAGCACCCTGTCGAAGGTTCTGTCACCTTCTTCGTCTGCCACATGCTGAGAGACTTTTTGACTTCGACAGGCTTCGAAGAAAATGTCAACTTCTAAGGGAGTTCTTATATATATAATCATGTTTCCATAACCTCAGGATTCTTTGGCCAACTGCCCTTTAATCTCAGCCATTGAACTCCCACGTGCCGACTTTTCGTTGTCGGATCTAGCTTCGCTTTACCTACTGATTTTACAACTCTTTTATTTCCACTGTCGGAGCATCTTGCTAGTTCTCATCTGAGTCGTTCATCTCATCTGCATGCATCTATGAGGTAGTATCCCATGCACCCAAAATGGTTTCTTAGATTTCCCTTCCTCCGTGCAACAAGCACTAGAGTTGACACTTGTCTGGTGGGAAAAGTCCATCGCATCTGCCTTGCCACTATCTAGCGTGCTACTTCTTGATGCGACTATCTATGAGAACCCTCTATCTCTTCTCAAGCGCATATCCACACTGAGGCCTCATGCTCCCTTTAACGCTTAGATCATCCATCTGCTGGTGGGATCCATCCTATTATCTTCTGGGTGCTCCTAACCTCCACTAGCCGTTGATGTAGTTCTCCTTGTTATCTGAACCGTCGATCTAGGGGGAAACCACAAAATGGTAAACCACATATGTTGCAAATCATCCGATTTGAGGCGAGGGATTTTCCACTGTAGATTTTCAATGGTCTGTCCCACCATTGCGACATCGCATGGGCTTGAAATGGCCTTTTTTACCACTTTACCTCCTTGCGATGCCTTCCAGTGTTGACATCTGTCCAGTGGGAAAATTCCATCGCATCGGCTTAAGCCTTTTCTCCCTTGCAACTCGACCATGCGACTATCAACATGAGCCATTGATCTTGTGGCTGTTCCCGATCGATGGTGCCTACCTACATGGCACTTAACCTCTCCATTATTTACATGCGGACTATAGGACTTGGGGTCTTTTTTATCCCATTACTTCATTTTACTTGCGTATTAATACCCATACTTCGAAATTATCCCATTTTTAGTGCATTGGGTCCTCCTAGACCTCTTCCTTTCATGTCTTAGCACCTGGCCATCGAGGATGGAGAGTACTTCAAGCTTTCATCAGGTAGTTATCTAACCCTCCACCTTTCACATTCATTTTTTATGCTGCAAAAAATAAATAGGTGATAACAACTGGCTCCAACCAGGGATGCTATCCTCCCAGTGAGGTAGCAAAGAACCCTGTAGACAAAAGTGCCTGATCCATTGGGTGACACTCCAAACCGTGAATTGCAAACTTCTCTACAAACTGAAAATGGAACCGTACCTACCTCATATTTAGGCTGAACATACAAGAATAAAAGCCATGGCTCTCCTTCCAGACCTTAGGGCCTTCACTTCGGGCTTCAAGTCTTTTAGGTTTGCCATTAGAATTTCAAAATAACTATAAAGAATAAAAATATATACAGGATATGGTACATGAGTTACCTACTTTCTGTAGGACAGGTAGTGCTTCAAAAACCTTCCATTGACTGGACCTCCTCACTGGGCAGATCCATCTTGGTGTTCAAGGAAAAAAGAATTTTCTCCCCAGTTTGCTGCAATAATATATGTCCCCATCCACATATGGTCAAATTTCCCATGTTTTTCCTCCCTTGGAGCATCCCACTTCAGAACTAGGTCATTAATATGAAATTTCTCTTCTTTTGTTTTTTTGTCAAAGGCATTCTTTATTTTCTCTTGGTGCCCCTGTACTTTGTCATAGGATTTACTTGTCAGTTCGTTCAATTCAACTATTTGATTCACCCTTCTCTGCATGTGGGTCAGTTCTTCTTCTATCCCCTGCAACAAACTCATAACCGGCAACCCTAAAGATGCCAGAAAAACTACCTCGGCTCCATATACCAGTTGGAAAGGAGACATCCCAATGGCCCCTTTTGTACTTATTCTATCAGCCCATAGAGCATATTTCGGTTTCGTGTTTCAAGCTCTCTTGTTGTCCTCTAACAACTTCTTTATAATTCTTACTATGATTTTGTTAGATGACTCTTCTAGTCCATTCCCCCGAGGGTAGTATGTCGTGGAATGGTTCAGGCTGATATGGTATTTGTGACAAAAATTTATCATTTTCTTAGAACAAAATGCGGGTGTGTTGTCTGTCACTATTCGTTTAGGGCACCCAAATCTTGACAGGATATTATCTTCCAGAAAATCCATGATAACACTTTCTATTGCTTTCCTAGTTGGTATGGCTTCTATCCACTTAGTGAAATAGTCAGTTGCTTTCAATATCCATCTATGCTTCCCTGAGGAGTTAGG
This sequence comes from Larix kaempferi, assembly GCA_027924585.1. Lineage (NCBI taxonomy): Eukaryota > Viridiplantae > Streptophyta > Pinopsida > Pinales > Pinaceae > Larix > Larix kaempferi. Next base: position 23,277,507 of record BSBM01001023.1, read on the forward strand.
ATTTATCTCTCCAATGAAGTCTAAACCCCACTGCTGGAAAGGTGACTCTACTATGATAGGGTGAAAGGGCAGTGAAACCACTTTTCTTTTTCCTTCAAATATCTGACACTGGTGACAAGCAACAGTTTCTTTGTATACATTTGAAAACATGGTAGGCGAGTAGAAACCAGCCCTCAAGATTTTGTTGACTGTTACCTTCTAGGAATGATGTCCACCACAGTCTCCCTTATGGAACTCCTCCTTTGTGTGTTTAGCCTCTTCCTCAAGCAAGCAATTCAGCAACACACCTCTAGGATCCTTCCAATATAAAAACTGATTCATAATACAATACTTCGCAGCCTTTAGTTTTACATCTCTGGCCCTGCTCTTGCTTAACCCTGGAGGAGCTTGTAAGTTTTGTAATACATACACAATGTCAGCATACCAAGGGGATACAGAGAATTCTGGCCTCACCTGTATTACTACATGCAGCTGATTTGAAAAATCTTGTAAGAAGTTGAGTTGCAAAGAATCACAGTTGGCCTTGGTGTTAACACCCAAAATGACCCCCTAGGTTATGCGAGAGGGAAAACTAGCGTAACCACTAACCATTCTTTAGACTTAAGCCACTGAACCAGCTTAGTCTGAGAGGGCTCTCTCTACAAATGTATGAAATAATGGAATAATCAAAGGTGCCAACAATGAAAACATACACCAGCATTCATCATTCAAGATATTCAATTACAACAATACAGAAGATTAGATTTCTGTTGGAACAAAATGGTCTAAACGTAGCTTGGCTGAAACATATGAATCTCTATTTGAACAATGGAGTCACATTTAAACAAACTCTGAAAATTCATTTACAAATGCTTCGCAAGTGCATTAACACAGGGGCAAGATAGTAAACAACGTGTAGCCAAAGTGATTTTAATTTGGTGAAACAGAAGAGAAAGAAACAATCCACTGATCTAAGGCATACAGTGATGAATCCTACATCAGTTTTAGCAAAGAAGTAATGGTGGAATACTTGGAAAAAAGGTAAGTAGAGCATAATTTCTATGAATTCCACTTAGCTATCACACTGCACCAAGTATGAAAGAATGTTACAGACTAGAACTAACAATGAGAGATGCACAATTCACATAGAAAAATAAAGAACAGACTACAAGACCAATTACACAAGAATCCCTAAAAAACATTGGCTCAACTCTGCAAATCTTTATTCAAAATATAGCTCAAAAATGTCTTACAGAACAATACAAAAAAATTTCCATAAAAGTTTTCAACACTTTATCATTCCATTACATTGCATATATAGATGTCGGGATTCCTCTTGCTCGACTCATCTAAACCAATAATAGTTATATCGGAGTGACACCTCATCCAGGTTTATTTGCCACTATTACTACAAAACAGAAACAGGTAGAACCGGCCTAACTGTTTTCTTACAATCCATCGGTGTTATTACTAAGTAACATTTACTTCAAGTAAAAAAGTAAAGATAGTAAAGTAATAGTTCCAGTTCGCTATTTATATCGCCGCCTCAAAAAATATTATAAAATTCTCAATAATAGGAAAGTTTCTTAGAAGTATCTGATTCCAAACAAGCATCAACAACTATAAAAAGTCCAATATCACTGTGGAAGACAAGGATAGTATAGTGATTTGCTATATTTTTCTACATTAGCCCATTGGTCCGCAGGTGGGAGGTCATAGTCCACCATATCCTTTACCATCACTCGCATCTCGATATGCTCTATGTAGGAAAATGGGGGAAGCCTTTCGCCAATGGCGATCAACCTATTCAAGATTTCAAAAGTCCTCTTCGACCATCTCAATTAGAGTCGTGGCTACAAGCAGTTGGTTCAGACGTTTGAACTTTGTATGATCCATCGTTATCGCCGACAGTACGTTTTTATAAGAATTATGGGAGATTAGTTCATGGTCATCCTTCCAGAACGAAGGTAACCCCATTTCAACTAATTTATCAAACAACCCTTTGAACTCTGCCACTTTTCCCTTCATTTCTTCAATTTTAGCTTCCACACTCTCAATCTGTGCATGTTTCCCCAGAACTCTTCATGCCACTACAAGTGTTGTGATCTGGTTCCCAATATTCAGCTTAATCCTTTCTTCTTCGGATAGATCATTAAGGAAAGTGATAACACTTAGTGTTGTTTCTTTAGGTCTTTGGGTTAGGGTCTCCTTTGCAACTCCATCCCTTTCGAGAGAATCACTAATAGTCTTCTCTTTTATTCTTATGAACTCTAAGTAGGGTCTAAAGTTCTCAGCTTCTTTAATCATCCGGTCCCACACCAAATGTCTGCACCCTTGTAAAATTGCATGCCCGGTAACCTGATGAGTGACATTTTTATTGATGTCAATTAATTCTTTGTGCTTCCTTTGGAGGACCTTTGCCTCTTCTTTCTTTTTACTACTCTCTTCTTTCAACCTTTGAACTTTTTCTTTCAGCTCCTTGATTTCCACATCTTTTAGGCTAATGTGAGACATAGCCTACACAAGATTGTCAATACTACTGCTATCCCCATTTTGGTTCATATTGGTAGGCCGCATGTCCAATTTGGACAAGTTACTTTTCAAGTCATCAAGTTGTTTTTCTAAGTTTATTCTGTCTTTTTTCCAGCTATCTTCCTTCTCTGCAAACTTCAACAACTCTGCTTTACATTCACTTGTTTCTTTAGACAAGTCTTCTTTTTGTATTTCAAAGTCTGTCTGTACGGGAGGTTTGATTAGCCGGATATTTGGAACCTTTTCCTTCTTCTGTAGTTTAAGAATCAGCTTATCTTTCTCAGCCAACAGCTTTCTCATGCTTTTACCTCCACTGTCACTTATAACTAGGTCAGATTGAACCTTTTTGACCTGATTTTGAAGATCTCGATTTTCACTTTTCTCCTACTTTAATTGGTTTTCTAAGTTTTTCACGGTAACTAGCATGTTGTCGCTTTTCAATGCTGCTTTCCCAAAATCATCATATACAAGATCACTAACCTTCTTGTGAAACTGGATTTTATCTGGTACTAGTATCTTTTACTAATTGATCTTTGTCTCGGTCACTCCATCTTCCATCAATACTGCTAAGTTTAAGATGTTATCATTTATACCTCTGCTGGTCATCAAGGAAGTCTTAGACAAACCTCTAGGTATAAGCATCAAATCAAACAGCCTATTGGCCGAGGCCCATTTTTTTTTATCATATTGTTTACAGAGGTCGGCCTTGGACTGAAATTTATTACAAACATCTCCCTCCTTAACATCTTGAAACTTATATTATATAACCTGGATCTCAGGAGCCGAAGACTCCTCATCATCTGCCTCTCCACTATCCATTTGGGAAATCAATTCTTCTTGAGCCGCTGCAACAACCAGCTCCTCTTTAGTTGGGGAAGAAATTGACTCAGCTTGAGTAACCGCAACAACTAACTCATCCTGTACTTCTAATTTAGGCTGCTTGTCACCATTACCTTCTTCAGTATCCATATCTTTGACTTCTTCTAAGTCTCTTTCCCAGCCCACCTCCACAGTGTCCGACACTTGATCTAAATCCATTATTAAATCAGATAACATGAGATCTCCTCCCCGTGTCTCTACGGCTTGTCCCACCTCAGGTTCCCAATGCAACAAATTTCACCCCTTCTGGTTCTGTATGCTCAAAAGGGCTGAGATTACATTCTTTCTTTCTCTTGGAAATACTGTGCAAGGGGTCATATTTGATGGCTACATATTTCTTGAACCCTAGTGGCTTAAATAATTCTTCTAGATCTGACAAAGCCTCTTTACTCTTCATGATGAAAGCGCCTACCTTCCAAGGATATTTCACATCAGTGCTCTTCTTATGTTTTAGGAATTGCACTTCTTCTAGGGTCAATTTGTGTCTGATAAATTCAAGAGCAAAGATCCACAATGTTAGAAAAGTGGGTAAAACATAGTGTTAACACCCAAAAAGTGCTCACTACCTCATCTACCCCATTACATGACTCATTTTTCCATATTTCCTACCATATTTGCCTCCAAAAGGCCAAAACACCATTAAAAAAGCCTCCAAAAAGCCAAAAAACCATCTTTTCCCCCCAAAATAATCCAAAATTCCTCTGAAATAGCAAAAGCCCTCTAAAAAGGGAATAAAAAATACAAAAAAGAGGAAAAAGAGGGAAAAAGGAAACAAAAACCCTATACAGCTGACCTAAACCATATGGTGCCCAAAACCATGGGCCAACACTCCACCACTAAAAACCTATAAATAGGTGATGGAGGCTCCTCATTTCATATCCACATTCAACCACACCCTTACTCTGCCAAAATCACTCCTGAAACCTTAGCTCACCCTTGAGCTACTTTCACATTTGAGTGCCCCTTTGGCCCATTTCCAAAACCCTTTGGAGAAAGAGAAATGAGCAAAATTGGAGCTTGGAAGCAACCCTCTTGGACTACTGCAAAGGCTTCACCAACCTTCACAATGGAGGTATAATCATTACAAAAACCATTTTTATTATCTTGTCTTTTCTGTTTATGCACATGCTTAGAGTAGTTTACTGTTTTACTGTACTGTCTTTTATTTACTGTTTTTACTGAACTGCTAATAAGGAGTCCCTTCTCCTTAGTAGGTGCTCATTTGCACACGCTAGGGTGAAAAACCTAGCCACAGTTTTGGCAACTCCCCTTGTGTTCCTTTGAATTTCTGGTTATAGTTTTAAAGTTTTAAACGTTTTTAATTTTCTGCAATAGTTTTCTGTTTTTTCCTTTCGGCTGTCCCTTTCAGCTACCGTAAACCGCGTCTTTTGCCCTGAGCAGTTTCGTTTTGACCACGTCTTTCAGGCATTTACCTGCGATCTGACCGCGGCTCTCAGACTGTTTCCGGTGATCTACTGACGGTTTCTAGTCTGTTACCTGTTACCTACGATCTGACCGCGGCTAAAAGCTTGTTTCATGCGGTCTGACTGTGACTGTTAACCCATTTTTCCGTGGGCTGCCTGTGGCTTTCAGCCATTTTTCTGCAACCCACCTGCGTCTTTCGGCCTTTTCCCCGCGTCCCGCTTGTGGCTTTCAGCCATTTTTCTGCAACCCACTTGCGTCTTTCAGCCCTTTTCATGCGTCGCGCTTGTGGCTTTCAGCCATTTTCATGCAACCTGCCTGTGCATTTCGACCTTTCTCCTGCATCCCTCCTACGGCTTTCAGCCATTTTCCTGTAAAGCGCCTGTGCATTTCGGCCTTTTTCCTGTGTCTCGTCTGCGGCTTTCAACCATTTTCCTGCAACCCGCCTGCGTCCTTTGGACATTTTCCCGCATCCTGCCTGCGGCTTTCAACCCTTTTACCGCGGTCCGCCTGTGTCTTTCGGCCAAATTCCCGCAACCTGTCCGCGACTGTCGACCTGTTTCCTGTGGTCTAACCGCTCAGATTTGCCACAGAACCATGGTCTCTTTTCTGCACTTTTTTCACTATTTTGAACCCAGCACTTTGCTGCAATATTTTCTGCACCTGCATAGCCATCTGTCCTATCTACAACCATACTTCCATACATCCTTTTTTCTCCAGTATTATTTTTGTTCCATTTACAGAATCTATTTTTTAAAATTTCAGCATTTTAATTGAAAAAAGAAAATTTTGCATTTCAAAGTTTAATTTCTGTATTGTTATTTTTTGTTAGAAAGTTGCCCACCCCATGGCACTTTTACTTGGGTTCATCATCTCACACGCACACACTCTGTCACCTAATTCAAGTGAGCCCTAAAATACTACTTAACACAACCAACATTCTAACCCCACTTGGGGAACACATAAGAATCTTGTAGTTAGGTAGGATCGGGGGGATAGGCATCCAAATAACACCCCTCAGTTGCTTACACTTGAGACATAACTGTTGTCCATTAGGGAACCAAAATCCCCTAATATTTTTTGACACAGTTTAAAATCAATTTATTGGGAAGGCCTCTCCCCTAGGAGGGTTGAAGTCGCCAGACTGGTTCCGGAAGCCTGAGTGGAATACCGCAATCCATTCAGTAACCGAAGGATACCTTTCACAGTTCTCAATGTATCACCCATATGGGGATACAGCAACGATAGAACCAAATGGCAGATTCACCCAACCGAACGTGTCATGAAAGGGGTATCTTAGTTTCTTTTCTTCTAAGATTGACTACCCGGTGTCCCTCCCGGTAGGGAGATGTCTTTAGCGACTTTGCTCTACTATCCATATTGTCTGACTTGGATTTCATCCCCTTGCAGAGGATATGTCTAGTTGAGTCAGAATACTATTTAGCTAGGTGTTTGCATGCTGCCTTACCTCCTTTTGGTCTAGCGAGTCCACCATTTTTATTTTATTTTATTTTATTTTCTAGGAAACCTGTTGCTTCTTGGTATTCTGACCATTTCTGTTGATACTCCACTTATTGTAGCACAGCTATTACAGTAAGTGTTTTGAGTTGGTTGTTGGACTGAGTGACATACTTTTTGAGCTCTCCTTTTGCACACTCAGTTGCATTTGGGTTTTTGAGCTATTTTTCACTCAACACAACCCCCAGATACTTGACACCATCTGTGACCATTGAGTCCCCGACACATTCTTGGTGCCTCCGGGGTGATCCCCCACAACACGGTTCAATTGACATCACCCGTCATAGACGTAGATCTTCATCACTTGATACCACTCATCATAGATCTCGAGCTTTGTCACTTGACTCCACTCGTCAATGGCATAGAACTCCGTCACCCAATCTAGACACCCCTTATTTTACCTTTGATTCTGAGGCAGAGTCCGAGAACCTCACTTACACTGCACCAACTCGCCCCATGGTTGGCGTGACTTCCACCTCTTTCTTTGTAGGGACCATTGGTGGAGCATCCACCACCACACCAGTTACCACACCTGCTGTGGGTATGCCCTCAATTCGGCCCACATCTACCATTCCGATCACCATACAAATTCCAGTAGCTGGCATACCTATCTCCACTCCATCAGTGACTCGCACTACCCTTGGCGGTGCAGGACCATCCCATATCACTTTCGTTCCTCCACTTGGGGGCAACATCCCAAACCATGCCCCTCCACTTGGGAACATTGGACCCAACATGGTCACACCCACTAGTATGTCACATCCTTCTACCCACTAGTATGTCTCAACCTTCCTGACCTAGCTAGACTGACTAATGATCCCATCAGACATGACCCTGCATGGCCTCACATGCCCACCAAGATCCCCTTCGACATCCCTAAGTTTGAGGGCAAGGTAGGTGAGGACCCCCAGAACCATATTATGTCCTTCCATCTATGGTGTTCCTCCAACTCCATAGTGGACGACTCTGTCTGCCTCTATCTATTACAGTGCACCATCACTAGATCTGCAGCTAAGTGGTACATCGAGCAGCCCCATGGGACCCATGCCACCTTTCCTTCCCTTGCCTCAAATTTCTTGCAGTTCTTTCAGTTACCTATCCGCTATGACGCGGGAGTTGAGATCCTACTGTCTTGCAGATAGAACATGGCTACCCACATCACTGACCACATTCATGAGTGGCGTAAACGCCGCACCCTCTACAAAATCAAGTTAGATGACCGTATCTTCTTAGATTGGTTTCTAAAATCCCTCCTTCCTGTCATTGCCAAGGATGTTGCATCCGAACGACCCCAGTCCAAAGAAGAGGCCATCCTCAAATCCCAGCAATTTAACCTCATTTATGCCCAGTCAGGTTATCTGTATTCCATCATACCTGACGCCCCTCGTGGCGATTCCTCCCGACATGATGCGCTGGGGGCATCCCATGCCGTAGATGGAATCATTGGCCGTATTGCCTCGCATCCCCAACCCTTTTCTATAGCACGTCCTAGCCATGGCCCCGACCTTTCGCGGGCTACATCACAGTCCGGAGCAGCCAATTCGTATGCTCCTATGGCACATCACCACCATTCCCACACACCCTCATGTCCACGTCAGTGCTTTGGTCATGCATCCTTCGCTTACACCCCCTCGGTCACACCTCAGCCATATTACCACCCATAGGCTGCACCAACTCCTGTGTGCTCTCAAGCCCAACTTGCTTATTACCCACCATAGGCATCCCCTACGGCAAACCCACAACCCATTCTGTAGACATATCAACAACCCCCACAAGGTTCAGCACCTACACCACCTCCACTTACTTATTATCCACCGCAGCGTGCTCCCGCACCTGCACAACCCCAGAATGCACCTCCTGCCCAAGAGAAAGTGTACGCCCAACAGAATCTGCAACAGAACCAAAATAACCAGTGCCAATAGGGCCAGCAAAATAGTGGCAAAAGCCGTAACCGTGGGAACAACCCCCCTCCAGACCAAGCCGATTAGCCTCCCAATCCCCGAAACAACAATAACGCGGCACTTGCCAACCAGAACCCTGATCGACCGCCTAAACAAGCCAAAAAATTCTAATTTGTGAACAAACCATCCTTGTTCTATTTGTGGGGTCTATGGCCACTACACACATGCTTTCCCACATTTGGAACGAGCTCGGCAACTTTGGACCGATGATGCCCATCACCAAGGGCACGTAGCTCCTCAGGAACCGCCCAACCCCCCACCACCTCAACATCAACATTTGGTGCTACAAAACCCCTTACCAACCCAAGGCGTAGTGAACACTCAGCTGTTGGCTCCCCCTCAAGGAAACGCGCCACCACAAAAGTAGATCACTTATGCCACTCCCGATCAACCCATGGTAGACTAAAGTACCCACCATCTGTTAATGATGTCATCCACCGACGTCAACCTCCAAACCCATCGGAACCAATATGGCTCCACCCCTGAAGCATCTCCCACTGACAAAAACACTAATGCTCATCCCACTGATCAGTCGTTACATATACCTCGAGCTCTACTAGATGGTTCCTCCAAAGCACCTTGCTTCCCACTTCGTCACATAAGCAATAATCCCAATGCTCACACTGCATCTAAATACAACATTGTAGATGACTTAGCCCAATCTCCCGCAGCCATGTCTACATTATAAGTCTTTAAAAACTGTCCTTCACAGTGCAAGACTTTACTCTCCACCATTGCTTCTATTGACCCAAATGATTCACGACTGATGGCCTTTGATTTGGACCAGTCCGAACCACGCTTTCCTTCCACTTTAGCGTTCCAAGTTTCTGTTTCTGTTCGGAATCTTTTCATCCATCGATGCATTATCGATGAAGGTGCCTCTACATGTGTTATGTCCACATTCATTTGGTAGAAGTTGGGATCCCCTACACTCCAGCAGTCTCCCACTGCGTTGCAAGCCTACGACGGTCGTTCGGCTCAACCCCAAGGTCTCTTAGCTAATGTCCCCATCCATTTGGTGGGTAAAACCATGCTACTTGACATAGAGGTCATCAATGCCCAACTTGATTACAACCTCTGACTTGGTCGCAGCTACATGTAAGCCATGCGGGCGGTTGCCTCATCTGTTTTTCGTACCATGATGTTCCCCCATGATGGACACGTGGTCAAGGTATATCAACTCACCTATTACGATCCCAATGCCCCTGCTACACCCGAAAATGTTCTCCCCATGCTTGAACAACCTGTTTGTGGTGCAACTACCTCATTTGTTTCCTCCGTGGGACCTAGAGTTTACTCAGATACATCGATGACCTCAACATTCCAATCTATTACACCTGCGTCACCCGCGACTGAAGTATCTGACCTATGTACCCTTTCCCACAATACCCAAACCACCATTGGTGCCTAGTCACATTGGTGTTACACCCATCCACACAATCCCCTTCCTATTCCCTCCCTAGGGCGTAGTAAGCACCCCGGTTATGGCTACTCTCAGCCTCCCCGGGCTAACCTTAGGATTACCCGTGTGGTATATTTCCCCTCTCGTTCCCCCGCCGACACCAAATGCCATCCTACAACCGGTACAACCCATTGCCACTACTAGTCAACCACCCCCTGGTTTCACTACCCCTTTGTCATCTACGAATCCCCCCCCTCTTATCAAGCACACTAGGGGCAGAGGCCCACAACCATACACTGCTATATCCCCGCCCAAAGAAGTTAAACCCCCCCCGTGTTTTGTCCTCCTCCCAAATGCTCGTTGTGTGATGCGTTAGGCCATCTGAATCATCAATGTGCACAATTACCTGCATTACAGGAACATATGAAAATGCTTGACGATGACCCCAATGTCCCGGTTATCGAACTCGATCCAATCCCTAAGCCTCATGATAAATCACTACATACCAACCACCCTTGTGCCATATGTGGTATTTACGGCCATTACTCACACCATTGTCCCGATCTCCCAGATTACTGAGCATCTCTCTATGAGATGAATAATTTGGACCTTGAGACGGCACCTGCCACAATTGAGGAGATCCACCCCCCAGTATCACCCTCATCCGGAGAAATTAACACCATCTATATGATCTCTTCGACTACCACTTCCTCGTCAACTGATTTGACAACTCAAAGTTTCTGCAATGATGAGGAGATTCTAGAGGCCCTCACTGCCCCAGATTATCCCTAGGAAGACATACACCATTGTTCCTATTTCCTCCCAGAAGAGTCCTCCTCCACCACAGCCACCCAATTTGCAGTTGAGTCCAAAGATTTCCTCCCCACCAAAGTCGACTGGTTTAAGGATACCATTCCCACTCTTGATGCCTTTGAGGAAGGTAACATGGCCAATATCTCACCCACAATCCATATTGATATCTCTGCCCCAGGTGGTACCCATGAAATCATTACTTTAGGAGCCTCCTGCACTGAGTACGAGATTGGAGAGTACACGAAACTTTTCCAAGAGTTCTGCGATGTCTTTTCTTGGTCCTACACCAAACTGCCTTGTCTTAACCCCACTATCATAGAGCCCTACATTGACACCTCTGAGTTAGGGGGCATATTAGATTACCTTGACCCTAGGATAGGGGGCATGATCAATCATTTTGAACCATCCCCATCACATCTATCTCAGTGTTTCAATGATCCCATTATTCAAACCAACACATATGTGATCCACAATCATAACCCCATGCAGATAGCATGGGGGCAGGTCATTAACCCTGCTCACTTTTTCACATGCGTGATCTCAACCATTTTTGAGGTCACATACCACTTGTAGATTTTATTTGATTTGATACACCTAGTATTCTCCTGAACCATGACTCCATCCTCAGAACTCGAGGTGCAGGACCGCGTATTCCGACCCAGAACTCACGGTCCCCATCCACATAATCGGCCCTGGAACCCGCGGTCCCCAACCGCGGTTCCACCCCACAAACCCATGGTCCACCCCATGTGGACCGTACAAAAACTCCCATGTGACCCACCCACCCGAACCCAATGAACATGCAGCTATGATTTTATCGGAATACCTGTAACTCTTGGATCTGAAAATGGCCGGTCGGATCGTCCAGAAACACCAACTCAACTTTGGTCCACTCTGATCACTAGTCAAAGTCAACAAGTCCAAATGACACTTGTCATATTGGACCCACTTACTATTTATAGTCCGTTGACTTTTTCTTGTTTTGGTCATTCTGAACCCCTACGGAGTCAATTTTTCAAACCATTTCCACCACTGGAATCAGCACGACAAGATCGTCATGATGGTCAACCTGTTTTCTTATTTTTTCCACATCATGTTTTGAGCATTTTTTAGACACCACTAGTCGCCTCGGTTTGCATGCCACTTCGACTGATCTCCATTTTTGATATACTTTATATCATTGGATTCATTTTTCCAATCCTGTGATGATGCTTGAGATCATTTCTCACTCTCAGCCCCATATTTTTTGGGTATTTTTTCCAAAACGCCCCCTGTCGCCTCGGTTTGCGCGCCACATTGGTCATTATCCATTTTTGACACTTTTTATATCGTCGGATTCAGTTTTCCGAGATCGTGATGATGCTTGAGATCATTTCTCACTCTCACCAGGTACAATTTCACCATTGTGTCATCACACCTTGTTGCCTCGGTTTGCACACCACATCGGTCGCCTTCGGATTGTTCCACAATTTTTACATGAGCCATTCACTCCTTCCATACTACAATTATTTCATTATTTTTCCACCATTCATTATCCCTCAAGGAGGCCTACCAATGTTTCCCCCTACCCTCATTCTTGGTCATCATCAATGTTCCTTGATTGAGCACTTCCTCCTTGCTTGACCATTCCTTTTGTTCGGTATAATTTTATCCCTTTTTTGGGCCGGACAAGTCCTTTATGAAAAAGGCACTTAGGGAGTTTCTGTTAAGCTCTTTTCTGACTCCTAAAACAATGAAAATATTTTCGAGCAATGTTGCTTCCTTTCATGCTCGTTAAAGTACTTGAAAGGGCATTTATCTGGTACAAGTTTAACCATTTTTCAGACCTGGTAGACTAATTACAAAAAAGGAATACTCTAGTCACACTGGCTAGAAGAGTTCTTCATTGCATCGTTTTATGCTTCTTTTGGCCTTGGAGACTAACAGATGAAAAAGCAACCCCCTGGAGTCTTCTTATTGCTTTCAGACTCTCGAAAATTGAAAGCAACCATGAGCATGAACTATCCTAGGCTCGTACAAATCCACACAACAGTACCATTCCATTATTTCAGAGTCTTCTTATCGCTTTCAAACTCCTTAAAATTGAAAGCACTCATGAGCATGAAATATCCTGGGCTCGTATAAATCTACACGACAGTACCATTTTAAACACACATCTTCTTGTTCCTTAACCCATGAAGAAGGCCCCCCGTGCCTCTTGGAACTATGATCGATCATCTCGGCAGCACCCCCAATCAGGTTGCCTTTGTTCAGAGTATTTTGCAGTCTCCTGCCATTTTACACCAACTTGAATATCACTCACCCCAGTCACTATCCTTGATCCATTACAGCTATGATCCCTTTCCCACCAGTCAGTTTCATATGCTACCCGATCATCCCCTCCATCATACTCTAAACAAAGGAAGTTTGAGTCCACCCACTCTACTTGCCTAGTTACCCCCATAGTATGACAGTCCTACCATCAGTACTCCCCCACTTAGGTTCTCCACCTCACGCTCCTGCGAAGGAAACATCATTGCCTTGCTAGTTGCAGGTCTCCCTCTGTCGACGACAACCCCTCTATTCAATAGGATAGACCCAGAAGTCCCTGCGCCTTGGACCCATCACCATCTGTGGTGAGTGCCTACAGACCATTTTGAGAGGAGTCATCATTGCCTCTCCGAGTGGTTGTTTCTCACATGCTTGACTTCAACACCTTGATCGCATCGTTGAGAATCGCACAGGGTATATATCCCTTCAGTTATTGGTCGAAGACCCTGGATTTCCCCTGACTCTAGCACATTGGTGAGTCACTTTAGAATGCCCAATTATATGTTCCTGTGGATGTTCGGGTTGCATTGGCGATTATATTCGGAAGCCATCCAGTTATATGCTTCCTTGAGTACCCAGTTCAGTTCCAATTCAGTGTACCATTGAGGGTATGACTCCCCGTCACTATGATCCAATAGCTCATCAGTTCCTCCGATACCACAATCAATAGCACTGTTGTTATTCTAGTGTATCAGTTCTTCAGCTCAGACATGGTCAGCCCAGCAGTGTGTCCTATATTTGTGTCCCCTCCGGACTCTTATGATGTACACAGTGGTCCTCTATGTATCTTACAGGTCCCCCTTTTCAGGTCTCATTGTTATGTTTTATATATCTTCATACGAGCATGGGTATGCCCGCCTCGTCCTTATATTGAGATTCTTTCTCCTTTGAGGCCATGTATATTTCAGGTCCCCATTTTTTGGACCCTCTTGTTCTTGTTCTATATCTTGATACGAGCACGGGAATGCCCGCCTCATCCATATGTTCAGATTATTCCTCATTCATTATTGAGGTCATGTAATTTCAGTTTTTGTAGTTTGTTCGGGACCGTTGTTCCGGGCTCTAGTTTGTTTCTTCTCTTCTCCACATCCCAGGAAAACCATAAAAGACTTATGATGTCTATCGGCCATACGATGAGATCCTTCCCTCACACATCATGGGGCAATATGTTAGCACCTAAAAAGTGCTCACTACCTCATCTACCCCATTACATGACTCATTTGTCCATATTTCCTACCATATTTTCCTCCAAAGGCCCAAAAAAGCCTCCAAAAGGCCAAAACACCATTAAAAAAGCCTCCAAAAGGCCAAAAAACCCCTTTCCCCCCCAAAATAATCCAAAATTCCTCCAAATTAGCAAAAACCCTCTAAAAAGGGAATAAAATATACAAAAAAGAGGAAAAAGAGGAAAAAAGGAAACAAAAACCCTATACAGCTGACCTAAACCATATGGTGCCCAAAACCATGGGCCAACACTCCACCACTAAAAACCTATAAATAGGTGATGGAGGCCCCTCATTTCATATCCACAGTCAACCACACCCTTACTCTACCAAAATCCCTCCTGAAACCTTAGCTACAAAGGCTTCACCAACCTTCACATTTGAGTGCCCCTTTGGCCCATTTCCAAAACCCTTTGGAGAAAGAGAAAGGAGCAAAACTAGAGCTTGGAAGCAACCCTCTTGGACTATTGCAAAGGCTTCACCAACCTTCACATTAGAGGTATAATCAATACAAAAACCATTTTTATTATCTTATCTTTTCTGTTTATGCACATGCTTAGAGTAGTTTACTGTTTTACTGTACTGTCTTTTATTTACTGTTTTTACGGAACTGCTATGAAGGAGTCCCTTCTCCTTAGTAGGTGCGCATTTGCACAAGCTAAGGTGAAAACCTTAGATACACATAGGGCTCCTGTACAAAACCATACAACCTAATGAATATAGCTTCTTTCAACAAAAACCAGTCACTGACAGCCAGTTCATCCTTCAACTGCATCATTGTTTCCATTCCAGGAAACACTCTAGGCAATTCTTCCCCAAAGATGATTTTATAAACAGGGGGAAAAACATAGTTCAAATAATTGAAAACATTGTTTACTAGAACATCGATCTCAAGTAGTGAGGAGAAACGTGGGCTTTCGGCGCTACTGTACATAATCATTTTCATCAACTACATCTGATATCTAAAAAACCTAGTACTCAGGAAATTGCTTAACTGTACATGTATCTTTTCTGCCAAAAATTCATCAAACCTCAGGGGTGGGATAAGCCCTCTTTTGGACCTAGCCAAACTGATGCTAATCCTAAAGAGTAAACCTTGTTGGACTTCAGTCACCCACAAATCAGTATCCAACCCTAGAAACTGAGCTAACAAAGAAGGAACCAACTGGGAATTGTCATAAAAAAGGGTGACATTTAGGGGGTAGGGTTCTTCAAAGATTTTGGAGTCGAGTTTCAGGCATGTGGCTAAGAAATCTTGACGGCTTTCAGGGCTGATTTGGTGGTACAAGGAAACCAGATACTCTTCAGAAAAACCCTCCAACTCTTGGTATTGAGACTCGAGAATGAAAAAAGAATCCTTAACGGCTGATGCATCTATATTACAGACAACTCTGGACCTATGGGAATCCATAATTAGTCTTTGAGGTTCTGAGTAATTAGAAGAACACCACGCTACAAACTCAGGAAAAGAGAAAACTTGGTCAAGGCAAAAGAAAATGAATGGCAACCTAAAGACTCCATGTATATCCAGTCCCTATTCATTCAAGGCTTCCAATCTCCTCTTAATTTCTGGAACCGGGAGACGAATGGATGTGTCAAATACATCTGCGTCTCTATCTTCCAGGGAAACCTTAACCATAGAACTGGTAGAAGCTTCCTCTTCCCCCATCTTATGACTGTAAAAGACTTAGCTTTTTTTAGAGAATGGCGGTTATAGATCCTACCTGTCACTTTGGAAGCCCCGCACGCACCCTATCGAAGGTTCTGTTGCCTTTGTCATCTGCCACACACCGAGAGACTTCTTGACTTTGATAGGTTTTCGAAACAAATATCAACCTTCATGGGCGTTCTTATATATATAACCAGGTTTCCATAACCCCCGGTTTCTTTGGCTAGCTGTCCTTTGATCTTAACCGTTCAAACTCTCACGTGTTCACTTTCCGCCGTCGGATCTGACCTTCTCTCTACCTATTTATTTGACAACCCATCTATTTCCACTGTAGGATCATCTAGCCAGTTCTCATCTGGGCCATTCATCTCAACTGTATGCGTCTACAAGGTAGTATCGCACGCACCCAAAGAGCATTTCTTTTATCACCTTTCTTCCATGCGACAAGCTTTGGAGTTGACACTTGTCGGGCGGGAAAATTCCATCACGTATGCCTCACCACTATCTAGCATTCTACTTCTGGATGCGTCTATGTGTGAGAACTGTCCATCTTCTCTTAACGTGTGTCCATGGTGAGTCCTCATACTCTATTTAACTCTTAGAAATTCCCTCTGTTGGCGGGGTCCTCTTTAATATATCCTATGCATTTCAGACTTTCATCAACCATTGAAGGGGCTCTCCTTGTGATCCTAACCATAGATCTAGTGGAGGCTTAGGCCCTTTCCGTGGTAAATGAACCCAAACCCTTGGATCTCGAAAGGATAGCCTCCACCGTAGATCCCTGTATTTGTCCCTACCATCGCATGCGCCCAATATGGCATTACTCACTGCTCCTTACTCCTTGTGATGCACTCCTAAGCTGACACCTGTATGGCGGGACCCGGCCCATCACATCCACATAATCCATTTCCTCCTCGCAACTTGGCCATACGAAACTCAATTTAAAGCTGTAGATCTCGCTCCTACTCTTGATCAACGATGTCGACCTGTGCTTTCATAATTTTTCCCAAGGACTATAGGTTTTAGGGAATTCTCCACTTTCCTTTAGTCATTCTATTCGCCTATTCATACTAAGCCCTTGACATTAGCCCCTTTATTTCATTGGACCCCTTCTAAACCATTTTGTCTCATGTCTTAGCACCTAGCCATCATTGATGGAGATCACTTCAAGCTTTTTCCTCAGGTAGTTTTCTGACCTTCCATCTTTCATGTAGAAGTCTTTATGCTGCAAAAGAGGAAACAAATATATAGGTGCTAACACTTGGTCATTAATTTTGCTAACCCTTGCCCCTTTACTAGTTTGGTCGATTTTATCTTTAGGTTGTATTCTAGCAATACAACAATCCATTTGGCTCTTCTTCCTTCAAGGTCTACTTGGGTGAGGATACCCTTCACGACACTGTTTGGGACATGAGCAATGATGCGTGAATGGAGAATGTGAACCTTGAAATATTTCAGTGACTTGATTAAGGCATAAGCTTGCTTTTCTAGGATATCATATTTCAGTTCTGCATCTCTCATCACCCTACTGAGAAAAGCAATCGATTGTTCAACGTTCTGGGCATTTTTCTGTAACAGCAACACTGCTACTGTATGCTTTGAAGTGTAAGAAAAAATCAAAAAATATTTAGAAAAATCTTGACTGGCTAATATTGGGGCTTCGGTGATAGCATTCTTAATTCCCTTAAATTAATCTCTTGCTTCCTCAATCCACTTTACTTGATTTTCTTTTCTTAACATATTGGTAATATTCATCATAATTTCTGCAAAACTGGGAATGAACCTTCTTAGAAAACCAACTTTCCCGATGAAAGACTGCACCTCCATTTTGCTTCTTGGCTCCGCAACTTTCTAAATGGCACTAACCCTTTCATGGTCGATCTTGATACCTTCATTGGAAATAAAATGACCCAATCGCTTAGCTTCTTCTAATGCAAAATGTGATTTCTTAGGGTTAAGCGAAATACCGTATTTTATACACTTCTTAAAAACTTGTTCCATATGCTTCAGGTGTTTTTCATCATATTTTTAATACACTATTATGTCATCCATGTATACAACCACGAACTTATACTTTTCTTCAGCGAATGCTATATCCATTTCCCGCTGGAAGGTAGCTCCTGCATTCATCAGCCGAAAAGGCATCTTTGCATACATGAAAGTACCCCAAGGAGTGGTAAAAGTTGTCTTATCTTGGTATTTAGGGTAGACCTTGATTTGATTGTATCCAGAGAAACCATCCATAGTAGAGATCCTTTCTACCCCTACTACCTTTTGTAAGATATGCTCCATTTTAGGCACAGGGTAATTATCCTTTAGTGAAGCCCTGTTCAGCTTCCTGAAATCTATACATATTCTTGTTGAGATATTGTAACTTCAAAGAATATTATATTTGTACTTTATTATTCCAAAGATGTTTCATTCCTCCGTGAAGATCTTATTGTATATCCAGAGATGTTTATTCCTCCGTCGGAATGTGGTAACTTGGGTTATTAGACTTCCCTAGTAGGGGTCGGCCCTGTATGTGTTGTATGGGTCAAAGGGTTATTAGACCACCCTAGAGGGGTCGGCCCAGTCTTCTGTAGTGGGTCATTTCACCCATTGGTTAAATACGAGCCTACATGTCTTGTGTAAAAGAAAAGTCGGAGTAGTGTATAAATAGAGGAGGTGTATTCCTCATTTGCTACACTCACTCACTTCAGAGTAGCACACTTGTGGAGGAGAGGTCTTCTATGGTGGAGGAGGAGATCATGTCTTTGGTTTGCATCTTTGTATATTGCTGGTCATTTATATTGAGGAAGCTTTACTGGGTTTTCTACCCCATGAGGGTTTCCCAGGATAAATCTGTGTCTCTTGTGTTTATGTTGTGCTTGTTGTTTCTTCAGTGATCCTGTATATGCTATTATTGTGAAATGGAATGTAATGCTGCTATTTTTGATCTTCGTATATTAAATCTTAACATGATATCAGAGCTAACCTGAAGGAAGGCAAGGTATGGCACTTACGACACTTGCTCCTCTTGCGACAATTTGAAGGTTAGGGTTTTATATAGCAAAATCCAGTCATCATAAAACTTTCGCTATAACTACATTTATGTGAAGGCTCAGAATCTGAACCCTTTATAGGTCGTAGATAACATGTCCAGGTATCTTTTGTCCAAAGGGCACCCTCGGATTTGTTGTACTTTGTAAGTTATGATCAATACAAGTTCGGGTTTCTGTCTCTTCCAGATCTCAGTCAAAATCAGGTGACCTTGGCAAAAAGGTCGTAACTTGGGCTATGAAGTTCCAAATGAAATTTCGTAAATAGTGACAGGTAGTACACAGACTGTACTATCTCAGGGAACTTTTTCAGAGGACAAAGGTGAACCATGGACACGTGGCACTCCGTACAAGTTTGCTCTCCTGTTTTATCCCATAAACAGGTCACGTTGCGACACTTGGCATAACTCTCTCTCAGAGAGTCCAATTGAGGTCATACCTATCAGGATGGAAAGATAATAGGACGAGCTATCTCAGAAAAAGTTTTCAGAGGCCGAAGTTCAAAAAGTGACACGTGGAACTCCGTACAAGTTCGCTCTCCTTTATTATCCCAAAACAGGTCACGTTGCGACATTTGGCATAACTCTCTCTCAGTGAATACAATTGAGGTCAGACCTATTGGGATGGAAAGATGACAGGTCAGGTGACCACAGAAAACGTTTTCAGAGCCTGTGGAGTGAAAATTTTGGAGTTACAGCAGAAACAATCAGGTACATATTTCTGTGAAAACAGAATTATTTTTTGAGCACCTTCATTCATGGCTTCCAGAATTTAGGGTTTCGGAGAAAGTTAGAATTTTTGGAATCGAAATCCACAGCTGAATGCTACTCAGGAAAATCAAAATTTAGAGACCAAGATCGAATTTTTTGGTTGGGTAGAAGATCGGGCTTGATCAAACCCCGGTTCGGGATTTTGATCGGAAAGATGGAAAATTAGGGCTTCATCAAAAGTTGGAATTTTTGAAGTCTGTAACCACGGCTGGAAGCTCCTTAGAAAATTAAGAATTTAGAGCCTTGGATCGAACCTTTTGATTGGACAGAAGGGTGGGATTCATCAAACCCTAGTTCGGGTTCCTGTCCAGAAGATCCAGAATATTCGAAGGCAATTTTGAGGGGTCAAATTTTGGAGATTTCAAAATTGAAGTATGGTAGCAAGACACTTCCTTTCTTCCATTCAGAAGTGTAAAAGTCAAAGATTGAATTTTTAGGGTTTCTCTAGAAAACCCTAATAAAGCTCCAGATAAAGTCTCAGGGGGAGTTGAGGCTAAGGCCTTACATAAGAAGACTACAAGAAGTCTCAACAGGTATGACTTAAGGAGGTTCAGGTATGTCTTGAAATCTGATTCTTAATTAAGTTCATGATGTGTTTGTCTTCATATTATTTATTAGTACAATCTTGATTAATGTTAGAATTGTATTATCACCCTAGTAACAGTATGAATGCATGTGAATGATCAAAGACTTTCATTGATTAGGGCTATATGATTGTACTAATGCATTATGGTGTTGTGTGAGGTTGATGTTGTCTGCCAACAAGATACAGGTACATCACAAAAGACAAATCAAGTTCCATGACCATGACAACATGAAGACAAAGACTCATCCACAATATTTGTTCTACTTACGAGGTATGTATGACTTTGTTATATTATGCTTAACCTATGAGACATGCAGGTTCTAGCTCAGGATCTCTAAATCATTGAAGAGATTGTTTAAGTATGTTGTACATAACTAAGCAGGTATACTAATCCAGGTATGTTTTCCTATGTCAAGTTAGAATCTTACCTTGTGTTAGGATCCCTTATATAAGTATACATGGTATGATTGGTTATGCTTATACATAAAGTTAGTAATCAAGGGTTTATGCATATTATGTCTCTTGTCTTGATGATTTAATTAACCAGAAGAGTACTATGATCAAACAAGAATATGCATGAGTAAAAGAAGACTTCCTTGAAACCCTGAATACTAATGATCATGACTATACATATTCAAGATTATTTAGAATTAGAATGTTTTGAGAATATACTAATGAATGTATGTTTGTGTATGAGATCATGAGGATGACACTAGTACACACTTGAGCTTGCACAGTGGTACACAATGAATAGAAGTTCAAAAGACATATAGAAGATCAAGCGGGAGGCAACCACACAAACATAAAAGTTAAGTATTTGAGTTGTTATTTGAAATAGTAAATGATATTGCTTGTATGCATATTTGTATTCCTAGAATATATCATGCTGAGTGTAAACATTCATAGAGCATTGAACAGTATACTACTAATATGCATATGATTGGCAAGTTGGACAAACATTCCATTGTTGCTTGTCTAGAATGGAACCTCTTTGCTGACATGCTGAGAGCTGTGTAGACTCTCGATAGTATGTTCTAGTAGAGATGGAAGGCATCTAGATAGCCACTGTATGCATACATGATATGGGAAAGTGTTGTGCCAAAGTATTGGTCAAAATAGTTGCATAACTATGTAAATCATATCTGTATGCATAATAGGTTATCATGTCAATATGATTTGATGATTATGAAGTATTACTAATCATGTACTTAATTTTGATTTGTAGGAAAGATCATGATGAATGATGAACACTGAACAAGCGATGGATGTTCAACAAAAGGATTTACAAATCAAACACACTATAGAAGGTTTTTGGCTAGAAGATTCTCTTAGAAAGAGGAAAAGAATCATGATGAGATGTTTGCTTCAAGTGGCTAGATAAGACCATTCTCTTAATGGTGTAATTAAAGTGTGAATCAGGTTTTGTATGGACTCCCAGGATCGATAATCAATTGATGAGCTTAATGATCACCATGGGTGATGTGGATCTCAACCTTTGCTACAATGTTGAATATGGTTTCTATACACATATGACATGGACGCAAGAAGGAACTCACCACAGAGTTCGAATGATATTGAGGCTCATATCAGTAGACCCATCTAACGAGAGATGGCACAGATAGATATGCAGAAGATCATTCAATGTAGAGTGTGAAGGGAGAATTGACAGTTTCTTGATAAGCTTGGGCTTTACCAAAAGTAAAGTTGTTCCTAACCTTTACCTTAAGGTTATGGATCATACTATTATTGTATGTATATGATATCTCTCTGATAAGGAATGAGAAACAGATCATGAAAATAAAGAAGAAGATGGCTGCAGAAATGAAAATGAAAGATCTCAGATTGATGCATTACTTCCTAGGTCTGGAAGTATGGCAAGGCTCAGAAGGAATCTTTCTCGACCAGGGAAAGTATGTTGAGAAATATTAAAAGGACTTGATGTGTTGGAATGGCCACTCTTGAAGTTGTTAGCAGATGACTCATCAGAGTTAGTGGATATAACTCTGTACAGACAAAATATTGAGTCATTGATGTCAGATATATGCTTTGCTGTGAACACCTTGAGTCAGTATCTAGTGGAAACTAGATTTGTTCACCTGATAAGATGCAAATCATGTGATACGGTACCTAAAGGATACAATAGAATTTGATCTATGTTATCTTGGAGATCATGACTTCAAATGGCTACACAGATGTTGATTGGGTAGGAAGTGTATCAGACAGTAAGAGCACATCGAGAGGATTTCATTGTCTGGGATCAGCCATGATCTCGTGATTGAGCAGGAAACAATCTAGTGTGGCTCTTAGCACAAGCAGAATATATGGCTGCTTGCTCTGCTAAGTTATGAAGCAGTATGGCTTTAGGATTGTTTGACTTAGAGATAGACCCAACTATGATCCTATGTGACAAACAGAGTTGTATCAAGATGGCAGAGAATCTAGTGTTCCAAGATATGGTGCAGAAAGGAACCAAAAGTTCGAATTTGTAACAAGTTACCAATGTACTAACCAAACTTCTACCGATCCAATGTACTAACCAAACCTATACCTCAAGTAAAGTTTTTCGAGACAAACTTAATACAGTTCATAAGGACACTCCTTGAAAGGGGGAGTGATGTGATAACTCATGATGAGATTGCCTGCATCGACAGTGAGGTCGATGATGAGGATACCTATATTAGTGATGCCGACGAAGAGGTTGGTGGATGGTCCTTAGATAGGGTCTAAGGTGACAAGGGGATTGCATCATCCTTGAACATATGTTCTAAAGAGAGCCATAGACGTATGTCTTCGAGAATGAAGTCCTTGGTGGACATGATGGGATTGCATCATCCTTGAACATATGTTCTAAAGAGAGCCGTAGACGTATGTCTTCGAGAATGAAGTCCTTGGTAGACATGATAGGATTTCATCATCCTCAAGAGAGCCGTAGACATAATGTCTCCGAGAATGAAGTCCTTGGTGCACATTTGGGGATTGAATCATCCATGGACTTCAGTCCTAAAGTGATCTGTAGACAAGATGTCTCCAAGAACAAAATCTTGAATGAATAGGTAAGGGGATTGGATCATCCTCGGACTATGGTATTTTGAATTGAGCCATAGACATGAGGTCTCTGATAATTGAATGATAGGACTGGATCGTCCCTAGACTTCGGTTCAAAAGGTACATGATAGGACTGGATCGTCCCTGGACTTCGGTTCAAAAGGTACACGATAGGACTGGATCGTCCCTGGACTTCGGTTCAAAAGGTACACGATAGGACTGGATCATCCCTGGACTTCGGTTCAAAAGGTACACGATAGGACTGGATCATCCCTGGACTTCAGTTCAAAAGGTACATGATAGGACTCGATCATCCTTGGACCTCGGTTCAAAAGGTACATGATAGGACTGGATCATCCCTAGACCTCGGTTCAAAAGGTACATGATAGGACTGGATCGTCCTTGGACTTCAGTTCAAAATGTACGTGACAAATCCTAGATTTGTTCTAGGTTACATCCAGCATGAAATAGGGCTGACTCTGTAGATGTGATACATCCAGCATGAAACAGGGTTGTCTCTGTAGATGTGATACATCCAGCATGAAACAGGGCTGGCTCTATAGATGTGATACATCCAGCATGAAACACGGCTGGCTCTGTAGATGTGATACATCCAGTATGAAACAGGGTTGGCTCTGTAGATGTGATACATCCAGCATGAAACAGGGCTGGCTCTGTAGATGTGATACATCCAGCATGAAAGAGGGTTCGGTCTGTAGATGTGATACATCCAGCATGAAACAGGGTTGGCTCTGTAGATGTGATACATCCAGTATGAAAGAGGACTGGCTCTGTGGCAGTAAATCCTAGATCTGATCTAGGTCACATCCAGTATGAAAAAGGACTGGCATTGTGGTCGGGATTGCATCATCCCTAGACATGGATTTGTCTTAAATGGAGCAAGGACTGCACCATCCCTAGACATAGATTTGTCTTAAATGGATCACGGACTGTATCGTCCCTAGACATGGATTTGTCTTAAATGGATCAAGGACTGCATCGTCGCTAGACATGGATTTGTCTTAAAAGGATTAGGATTGATCATCCTGTAAATAGATCTGGATTGCATTGTCCATAGACATGAGAGGTGTCTTAAAGTGAGAGGGATTGATCATCCTATAATTGGATCATGTGTATTGCAGGGTATGCTGCTATGATGCTATAGATCGAGATGATCTAGATGTTGTAGATCGTGATGATCCAGATGTTGTAGATCGAGATGATCCAGATATTGTAGATCGTGATGATCCAGATGCTGTAGATCGAGATGATCCAGATGCTGTAGATCGAGATGATCCAGATGCTGTAGATCGAGATGATCCAGATGTTGTAGATCGAGATGATCCAGATGCTGTAGATAGAGATGAACCAGATGCTATAGGTCAAGATGATGTGACGATGCTGATCGTGTTGATCTAGACTATGACGTTGATCGTGTGATGGCGATGCTGATGATCGTGTGATAACGATGCTAACGATCGTGAGGATTCAGATATTGATGTTGTTGTAGCTATTTGAGTGCTGCAGAAGATAAAGACTCAGTACTGAAGATGTTGATGTTCCAGTATTGAAGATGTTCCAGTAACTGGTTGAGTTACTGATGATGTTGAGAAAGCTTCCAATGATTTATAGATGTATCATGTATGATGTTGATGACTCCTTGCTCGTGTAGATGCTATTATAATATCCTTCTCGTTAAGGGGGAGTGTTGAGATATTGTAACTTCAAAGAATATTATATTTGTACTTTATTATTCCATAGATGTTTCATTCCTCCGTGAAGATCTTATTGTATATCCGGAGATGTTTATTCCTCCATCGGAATGTGGTAACTTGGGTTATTAGACTTCCCTAGTAGGGGTCGTCCCTGTATGTGTTGTGTGGGTCAAAGGGTTATTAGACCACCCTAGAGGGGTCGACCCAGTCTTCTGTAGTGGGGTATTTAACCCATTGGTTAAATACAAGCCTACATGTCTTGTGTAAAAGAAAAGTCGGAGTAGTGTATAAATAGAGGAGGTGTATTCCTCATTTGATACACTCACTCACTTCAGAGTAGCGCACTTGTGGAGGAGAGGTATGCTATGGTGGAGGAGGAGATCATGTCTTTGGTTTGCATCTTTGTATATTGCTGGTCATCTATATTGAGGAAGCTTTACTGGGTTTTCTACCCCATGAGGGTTTCCCAGGATAAATCTGTGTCTCTTGTGTTTATGTTGTGCTTGTTGTTTCTTCAGTGATCCTGTATCTGCTATTATTGTGAAATGGAATGTAATGCTGCTATTTTTGGTCTTAGCATATTAAATCTTAACAATTCTAATATCACCATTCTTCTTCCTTACAGGAACTATATTTTATATCCATTGAGAGTATCTCAAAGTGACAATGATTTTTGCATTAAATAATCTTCTAATCTCTTTTTCTATCACAGACACTAGTTTAGGGATTATCCTCCTAACTTTTGCTTGAAGGGCTTCTCTCCTGGTATGATTGGAATAGAGTGTTGTATTATTGAGGTATCATACTCCTTTAGTTCTTCATAACTCCATGCAAACGCAGCAGCATATTTTTTCATCAACTCTACATATCGCTCCTTCTTTTTAGCATGTAGCTTCTTAGACAGGTATACCATCTGAGGCTCTTCTGTAGTACCCAAGTTCTCATCTTCTACCGCATCTCTGGGGGGTTCAAACTTTGGGTTTTTTGCTACATCATTTTGGTCAAATAGCCTCTCCAAGGGTATCAATCCCTTGGGGATATAATTACTTTTTAATTGAACGATATCCTTCCCACCCAACACGTTTTTCCATTGCTTTCTTTCTCTTTCTTCCCCCTCTGATTGCTCCTTGTCCATCAATCCTTCTATGTTCTCATTTTCAACATCAATCTGAACATTAGCAAACTCATCAGACAATTCCAAAAATCTTTTAATTTGTAAATCATCTTCAAATACTTGCTAGTATTTAGCATTGTCTGGAATGTATGGCCTGTTCACCACCTCTACCTCGTATTTTTCTTGAGAGAAAATAGGAGTTTTGAAACCACCTGCAATTGTGGCCAAAGAGTCTACCACCTGATTTTCAAATCTTGGGATCACCCAGATCTTGTGTTCGGTGAAAAATTTCCCAAACTTATCCCAGACTTCATTTCTATAGGCCCTCATCCTAGGATGTTTTCCCTGATAACTGTCATTTACTTGATTGACCACAAACTTTGAATCTCCAAAAACATGTATCCTTTTTTCTCCTAAATATTTCAAAGCTCTTATTCTCAGTAGTAGAGCTTCATACTCAGCCACATTATTAGTACACTCAAAAGTTAGCTTGTATGATAGGCCCCTAAACTCTTGGTCGGAAGGCATGATCCAAATCCCTGCACCAGCACCATTCTTGCTCAGTGATCCATCAAAGTACATTTTCCACAATCCTTCCTCATTTTTCTGCCTCTCTCAGGCCTCATACCTTGCTGCAAACTCCTTTTCTTCCTCGACTTCATGGAAAAGTTGGGGTACAGGATGAGTACATGGGCCATCATTGAAGAGAATAGAGGAACCTATGCCCATGTCTACAGTGTATATGGGGTGATTTTCAGGTTTGTCATCATTGTTCACCACATAGGCCATTCTTTTCTCTCTCTATATCTTTCTATTGCTCCGAAAAAGTGGTATAATGGCATAAGATAAGTCCATCTGCATGGTCCCTTCAACTTTTTTACCCAGGGCCTTGATAACAACATCCCAAACTTAGCAGGCACCTTAGCCACTATTATGTCCATCATAATGCTCTTAGCTAGAATTTGGGCAAGGGTCACTACTACATCTTTAATCAAACCCAAACATGGTATCTTTCTGGAATCAAAAGAATATAGGTCTTTGTAGGGTCCAATGACACCTAACTCCAACTGATCCACCACTAATTTTGGCATTAAGTTGTGTGAAGCACCAGAATCTATTAGGGCATTGTGTAATAACTTACCATGGATATTCAAACTCAAAAAAAGGGATGGACTTCTTCATCATCCGATTCTTCCAACTTGGAACAAAAAATTATAGTGGGGGCATCATTTATTACTTCCAACATGTCCTGCATACCCTCTGCATGTCCTTTTACCATGCTAATTATCTTTTCCCTATATTCATTGTTTCTTAACAACCCATTTAAGGGGATAGAGATCTTCACCTTCGACAGTTTAGCCTTCAGACTGAATGTTGAAGATGGCCTCACTACTTCACTGACTTCTGGTTGCCTACCTTCTATAGAATGTTTCCCCTTATCTTCTGAGGTTTTTTGTGCAACAACCTATGGCTATTTTTCTTTTAGCTTCTCCATATTCTGCTGAGTCCTGGAGAGCTGAATATCGGTAGACTTCCCTTCAATTATTGGTATTTCCCTGCTCCTTAACTTCATCTTTCTTTGGATGTCATCTAGAACATTCATTTAACCCATTTGGTACTGCTCAGAATCAAATTCAGCTTTACTAGCATTCCCCATGGTGAAAAAGTCATGTTCCCTTTGGGTTAAATGTACTTCGTGGTCTAGGGTGTCAAGGAGATGGATTTGGTCTCCAATAGGGTCTTCAGGTCCTTCTTCATCCCCCAAATTTTCAGGGAAGGGAGGTCTTATTTGGTGGTCTTCTTGATTTCTTGGATTCCTTGGAGGGACCGGCCTTCTAAAGTTAGGATTTCTTATTTGATTTTCAGGCTTCTCTCTAGCAGGGGGTTTATTTTCCATGGCTAACCTATCCATCAACTTTTCCATAGTTTTCATCATAGTATCAAACTTGGCATCACTAGAAGAGGAGGAGGTAGAGGCTTGGGTTTCTTGCTTCTTTTTATCTGCTTTTGTTTTTCCATTTATTTTTCCTGAAGCCATCATGTTGACTTCCACCTCCATGGCATCCTTTAGCATAGTGGGCAAGGTGGCATATTTTCTCCCTCTTAATGTACATGAGAAATCTCCATGAAAGGAATTTGCGTAATGGAGCTTTGCAATGCCTACTGAGGGTTTTAGGTCATCTAGAATAGAATTATAGGCCCTCATAAACCTAGCAGAAAACTTATGAACAGATTCAAAACCTCCTTTCTTCAGATGGTTGTACTGGGACAAGACTAGGGTAGGACTCCCTATCGTTTCACACCTCTCTAAGAATAATGTCTTAAAGGATGCAAAATCATTGATAGAATCATTCGGCAATTGTCTGAACCATTTCCCGGGCTCTCCAAATAAACTCTGAGCAAACAACCTCATCTTAGCATCATCATGATCTACTTCCTCCAAATCAATTAAGAGACAATTCTCTGGGCGTAGTTCTGAGGGAGATCATGCAAAAAAGCTGGTAGGGCCAATGGTGTGAATCTACCAGCCATGGGTTTAGGTGGATTTTGAGTTTGGGGATGGATATTCTGGGCAGGGTTACTTGTAGGGATTGTGGTATGAGGTTGGGGGGTCTGAAAACTAGGTCTAGCTCTTTCGGCTTTGATTATATTCTGCAACTTAAGCCAGACAAGATCTAACAAATAGGACTCGGGTGCATTCAGACCTTCTTCACCTAGGCTTAGATAAGACTCAGATCTTGATCTTGGAAAAGGATTCACGATATCTATCTCTATATCCAATTCTTGAAAAATAGGTAGCTCTTCTTTAGACCCAATTCTTTTAATGCTAGAAGTATTAGATTTATCCTTTCCGGTCTTATGTCTAAGTAATATTTCTAGATTTTCCAGACTTAACAGAATTTCAAAAATAGGATTACCTCTCGTATGGATCTTTCTTGGGGCCAAGATTCCTTTTTCGAGATTTCTTCAGAAATAAACTTGGCTCATCGATCTTCCCCAATGGAGTCTTTCTTGAACATATATCTTTACGATTGGAGTCGCCAAGGAAAAAATATACAACCCTCTAAAAATGTGGAAATCTCTGTATGCTCGTAGGGATCTCTCCTTTATTTGAATCTTCAGAATCTTTTTGTCATTCTCCTAGGGATAATAAAACAGTCACGTTCCCCAGCAACGACACCAATTTGGTTCCACCCAAATTAACTCCCAAGGTTGTGAGAGAAGGCGATTCGGGGTAACCACTAACCAATCTTTAGCTTGTGCTACTAACCCAACACAAACAGAGAGGGCTCTCTCTATAAGATCATGAAAAACTGGATAATCAAAGGTGTCAACAATGAAAACATACACCATCATTCACCATTCAAGATATTCAATTACAACATACAGAAGATCATATTTCTGCTGGAACAAAATGGTTTAAACGTTGTTTGGCTGAAATATATGAATCTCTATTTGGGCAATGGAGTCACATTAAACAAAGCTTCAAAATTATTCACAAAGGCTCTGCGGATGCATTCACACAGGGCCGAGGTAGTAAGAAGCTAATAGTCAAAGAGATTTTTATTTGTGAGACATAAGAGAAAAGAACAATCCATTGATGTAAGGAATACAATGATGAATCCTACACTGACTTTAGCATAGAACAATGTGAAATACTTGGAATGAGATTAAGCATAGCATAATTTCTATGAATTCCACTTAACTATTACATTGTACCAAGTATGAAGAAATGTTACAGACATGGAATAATGATTAAAGAAGCACAATGAACATAGCAAAAGGAAAGACAAACTATCAGATGAATTACACAAGAAACCTTGAAAAACGCAAGCTCGGCTCTGCAAATTTTATTAAACATCTCAAAATGTCTTACAGACTAATTCTCAAATTTCTAAAAGTTTTCCACTAATATTTTCAACCCTTTTTCATTTGATTACATCACATATATAGATGCCCTGAGCCTTAGGCTCGATCCATCAAAACTGAAAAACTCTTGCAACTGAGTGACACCTCATCAGGATTTATTTGTCACTTATCTCTACAAAACAGAAATAGGTAGAACCATTCTAACTGCTTTTCATCTCTAACGGTATTTTACCACATGATACTTACTTTCAACTAAAAAGATAAAGATAATGAAGTAATTGTTCCAGCTGACTATTTTCATAGTCGCCTCAAAAAGTATTGCAAATTGCATTTTTAAAAATAAAAGTATCTTAGAAGTCTTTGATTCTCAAATAAACATCAACTATTAAAAATCCAATGACTATTGTGGAGGGTGGAGAGTGTATTTCATTTTTCCATATTTTTCCACGGTAGTCCATAGCTCAGCAGAAGGGAGGTCATAATCTGTCATCTCCTTTTCCATAACCTGAATCTCATTGTGATCTACAAGGGGAGCTAGAGGGAGTCTTTCACCAATGGTGACCAACCAGTTCAGGATTTCAAAGTCTTCAAAGATCTTTTCCATCAAATTTTTTCCTATAAGAAACTGGTTTAGATTTTTGAACTTGGCATGATCCATCCTTATGCTCCAGAGCAAGTTTATATAACCTGTTTGGGAGACTAACTCTTGATTATTATCCCAGAATGATGGCAACCCCATCTCAACCAGCTTATCAAACGACCCTTTGAAATCCGCTACCTATCTCCTCATCTCCTCTACTCTGCTTTCCACGCCTTCAACCTGTGCATACTTCCGCATAAATCTCCGTGGTGCCACAATAGCCATGATCCGGTTTCCAATATTCAAGTTGATCCTTTCCTCATCTGATCGACTATTCAAAAAAGTAATAGCATTCAATGTTGTTTCTTTGGGCTTCTGGATAAGAGTTTATCTCGTGGCCGCACAACCTGTGAAAACATCACTGATATTTTTTTCATTTACTCTTATAAATTCCAAGTATGGCCTAAAACTTTCAACTTCTTGAATAATTCTATCCCAAACTAAATGCTTGCAACCCTGCAAAGCTGCTTGTCCTGTAACTTGGCGGGTGAGATTCTTATTGATATCAACTAATTCATTATGCTTATCTCTCAGAGTTTTTGGTTCTTCTTCTTTCTTTTCATTCTCCTCCTCCAACCTCTGAGCTTTTTCCTTCACCTACTTGATTTCCACATTCTTCAGGATAATGCGAGACATAGCCTACACAAGGCTGTCGCTACTACTACTATCCCCATTTTGGTTCATATTGGTAGGCTGCATGTCCAATTTGGACAAGTTAATTTTTAAGTCATCAAGCTGCTTTTCTAGGCTCATTTTCTCTTTTTTCCAACTATATTACTTCCTTGCAAATTTTAGCAGCTCTTCTTTACAATCACTTAATTCTTTAGACAAGGCTTCTTTTTGCATTTCAAAGTTTGTTTCTTCGGGAGCTTCGGTTAGCCGGATATTAGGAACTTTCTTTTTCTTCTATAGTTTCAGAATTAGCTTATCTTTCTCAGCCAATAGTTTATTGAAGGTTTTGCCTCCACCATCGGTTATAACTAGGTCAGATTGTATCTTCTTGACCTGCTGTTGAAGAGCTCGGTTTTTACCTTTTTCTTGCTTCAATTGGTTCTCTAACTTTCCCACAATAGCTTCTAGGTTGTCACCTTTCAATGTCGTTTTACAAAATCTTCATATATAAAATCCCCAATCTTCTTGTGGAACTAGATTTTATCTGGCACCGGTATCTTCTCCCAATTGACCCTCATTTCAATCACTTTGTCCGCTGTCAAGACTGCCATGTTCAAAGTGTTATCCCTCATATCTCTGCTGGTCATTAACGAAGTTTCGGTATTAGACAAATTCCTAGCCTATATCATCAAATTAAATAGCCTTTGGGCTGAGCCCTGCTTATTCTGTCCATAATGTTCACACAGGTCGGATTTGGACCAAAACTTATTCGCTTCATCGCCCTCTTTGACATTCTGAAAATTATACTCTTTAATTTGGACCTTAGGAGCTGAAATCCCCTCATTACCTTCTCTGTCACCATCCCTCGGAACAGTCAATTCTTCATGAGGCACTGCAACGACCAACTCTTCTTTAGTGGGAGAAAGTACTGACTCGGCTTGGGTGGTTGCAACAACTACTTCAACTTGCGCTTCCAATTTAATCCATTTGTCCCCACTTCCTCTTTCAGTATCCATATCTTGAACTTCCTCCAAGTCTCTTTTCCCGCCCACTTCCACAGTGTCCGGCACCTGATCTATGTCCATTATATAATCATACAGCATTAGATCTCCTTCCTGCAACTCTACAACCTCCTCTGCCTTGGGTTCCCAGTGCAACAAATTCTGCCCCTTTAATACTCCTTCTGACTCCTTATGTTCAAAAGCACTTAGATTACAATTTTTTATTCTCTTAGCAATAATGTGTAAGGGGTCGTATTTGACTGCCACATATTTCTTGAACCCTAGAGGTTTCAATAACTCTTCTACCTCCTGCAAACCTTCCTTTTTTTTTACTATGAAAGGATCCACCTTCCAAGGGTATTTTACATCGGTGCCCTTCTTAAGTTTTTGGAACTACACCTCTTCCAGGATCAGTTTCTGTCTGATAAACTCAAGAGAGAAGATTCGCAATGTCGGGAATTCGGGAAAAACATAGGGCTCCTGTACAAAACTGTACAGCCTAATGACTGTAGCATCCTTCAATAGAAACGAGTCATCGACAGCTAGTTCATCTTTCAACAGCATCATTGTTTTCATCTCGGGCAATACCCTAGGCAATTCTTCCCCAAAGATGACTTTGTAAACAGGCGGCAAGACATAGTTTAAATACTTAAGACATTGTCTATCAAAGCATCAACTTCAAGCAATGGGGAAAAATGCGAGCTTTCGGTGCTACTGTACATAATCATCTTCATAAGCTGTGCCTGGTACCCAAAAAACCTAGCATTTGGGAACTTTCCCAATTATAAATGTATTCTTTCGGCCAAAAATTCATCGATCTTAAGGAATGGGATGAGCCCATTCTCAGACCTTGCCAAACTAATGTTAATTCTGAACAGTAAACTCAACTGGACCTCAGTTACCCACAGATCCGTGTCTAATCCTAAAAACTGAGCCACCAAAGATAAAACCAACTGGGAATTGTCATAAAAAAGACTGACATTCAAGGGGTATGGATTTTTTTCAATTTCTGAGCTAGGTTTTAGGCATGTAGCTAAAAAAGCTTGACCACTTTCGGCGCTAATTTGGCGAAACAGGGCAACCACAAACTCTTCAGAAAAACCTTCCGACTCAAGGTTATGTGACTCGGAGACAAAAAAAGAATTCCTACCAACTGACGCATCTATAGCATAGATGACTCTAGACTGATGGGCATCCATAATTACAATCTCGGGTTTTGAGTAATTAGAGGAACACCATGATACAAATTCAGGGAAAGATGGTACTTGGTCAAGGTAAAAGGAAACAAAAGACGACCTGAAAACCACATGTATATGCAGACCTTGTTCATGTAAGGCCTCCAATCTCATCTTGATCTCTGGGACAGGGAGCCAAATGTATGTATCAAACACGTCGGCGTCTCTGTCTTCTAGGGTGACCTTAACCCTAGAACTAGTAGAAGCTTCCTCTTCCCCCATCTTATGACTATAAAAGACTTAAATTTTCAGAGAATGGCGGTTACACGGTCCTACCTATCACTTTGGAAGCCTTGCACGCACCCTGTCGAAGGTTCTGTCACCTTCGTCGTCTGCCACACGCCGAGAGACTTTCTGACTTTGACAAGCTTCGAAACAAATGTCAAATTTTAAGGGAATTCTTATATATAAAATCATGTTTCCATAACCTCTAGCTTCTTTGGCTAACTGTCCTTTAATCTCAACCATTGAACTCCCACATGCTCACTTTCTGTCATCGGATCTGGCTTCCCTTTACCTACTGATTTGACAACTCTTTTATTTCCACTGTCGGATCATCTTGGTAGTTCTCATTTGGGTCGTTCATCTCATTCGCATGCATCTACGAGGTAGTATCGCATGCATCCAAAATGGTTTCTTATATCACCCTTCCTCCATGCGACAGACTCTGGAGTTAACACTTGTCTAGCAAGAAAATTCCATCGCATCCGCCTTGCCACTATCAAGCGTGCTACTTCTTGATGCGACTATCTATGATAACCCTCCATCTCTTTTTAGACATTGATCCACGGTGATGCCTCATGCTCCCTTTAAATCTTAGATCATCCATATACTGGTGGGGTCCTTCCTATTATCTTATGTGCGCTTCTAACCTTCAATAGCCGTTGATGTAGTTCTCCTTGTTATCCGAACCATTGATCTGGGTGGAAACCACATAATGGAAAACCACATATGTTGCATATCATCTGATTTGAGGTGAGGGATTCTCTGTCATAGATTTTCAATGGTCTATCCCACCATCGCTGTATCGCATGGGCTTGAAATGGCCCTTTCTACCGCTTTGCCTCCTTGCGACTCCTTCCAGTGTTGACATCTGTCCGGCGGGAAAATCCCATCGCATCGGCTTAAGCCGTTTCTTCCTTGCAACTCGGCCATGCGACTATCAACAAGAGCCGTTGATATCACAGCTACGCCTAATCAATGGTGCCTACCTGCATTGCACTTAACCTCTCCATTATTTACATGCGGACTATAGGACTTGGGGTCTTTTTTAACCCATTACTTGATTTTACTTGCGTATTAATACCCATACTTCGAAATTATCCCATTTTTAGTGCATTGGGTCCTCCTAGACCACTTCCTTTCATGTCTTAGCACCTGGCCATCGAGGATGGAGAGTATTTCAAGCTTCCATCAGCTAGTTATCTAACCCTCCACATTTCACATTTAGTTTTTATGCTACAAAAAATAAATAGGTGCTAAGATTGGGAAAGGGACAAGATTAGTTTGGAGAAATAGATTTATAAGTTAAAGACTAACTTGCCCAATTTGGGCATGCGACAGTCAAATGTGAGTGAGAATGCTGATGAAAGTGGTGTTGATAGCCTTTCACAGGCTATGTCCCAGGTCAGCTTGAAAGACGTGGAAATCAAAGAGTTGAAAGAAAGGGCTCAGGAATTGGAGTAGCAAAACCAAAAAAAGGATGGAGAGATAAAAGAATTACATGCCAAAAATAAAGGATTGGTAGATACTAACCAATGGTTTATTCCCCAGGTGATTGGATAGATCCCAATGCAAGGTTGCAAGCATTTAATTTGGGATAATACTATTGAGACAACCACTAATATCAAGCCTTGTTTAATGTCGATAAGAGCGAGAGAGAAATAAATAAAGAAAGATTTGAAAAGATGTGCAGCAATAAGGGGAAATCTAAGTAGAATGCCAAAGGATACAGCTCAGAATGCTATAGATTTTCTAAGAATCTTATCAGAAGATGAATTGAGTACATTGGATATCAAGAATGGAGTTTTAGCGATCGCTTGGGTCAAAAGAACACTGGGAAAGTACACTCACGTGGAAGGTATCGAAGCTCACTATGAAAGGATGAACGAAAAAGATTTTAAGGTCAAGGAAACATTTAAAAAGGTTTTCCAAAAAGGACTACCTTCTTTTGGAAATGAGGATGATGAGCTAATTCTTCACAATGATTACAAAAATTTGTTGTTCACGATAAGAATGGATCATGAAAAGTTCCAGAATCTAACTCATGTTCTTTCAGGTAAGATATTATTAGAAAAGCTAGCGAGAGATTTCGAGATCATGAACCTGCTAAAGAACCTGAGCGAAGAGGTCCCTACTATGTCAAGTGAAGAAAATGTGGAGCTAAAAGTCTTGGTGAAGGAAATGGTATTGCACGAGAGCATCATGGCCGACCAATGGAGTTACGTGGAGAAATATGGGAGAATGAAGTATTCACTTCATGCTCCACAATATTGTTGTTTTTTATTTCAAGTCAAAGACTTTTGAAACATTTTCATTTTAAAGATATTTGTAATATTTTTTGAGGCGGCTAAGGGAAATATCCGGCTAGAACAGTTACTTCACTATCTTTTGTCTTTTACTTAAAGTAAATGTCATTTAGTAAAAGTATTGGTGGATGTAAAAAGCAGTTAGGCCAGTTCTACCTATTTTCTGTTTGGTAATGATAATGGCAAATGAATCCTGATTAGGTGTCATCTTGTTGTAACCATTTTTTGGTCCGAATGAGTCAACCATGAGACTCAAGACACCTATAAATTCAGTGTAATTGATGAGTAAAGGGTTGAAAACTTTTTGGAAACTTATATGTTGCTCTGTGTAAGACATTTTTGAGCAGTTTTTGAATAAAATTAACAGAGCCGAGCAGATGTTTTATCAGGGATTCCTGTGTTATTGGTCTTGTAGTCTATTCTTTCCTTTCCTATGTGGATTGTGTTTCTCTCATTGTTAATTCATTCTGTAAATTCTTTTTCATGTTTTCTTCAGTGTAGTATCTAGATGGAATTCATAGATATTATGCTCCATTTTGATCATACCAAGCATTCCACAATTATTTTCTACTAAATTCAATATAGAATTCAAGTTTCCATGCTTTATATTGATGGATTGTTCATTTCTCTTCTAACTCACCAACTAAAAGCTCTTCGACTGCAAGAAGCTCTTTGACTATGAGCTGGTGGCTACCTTGTCCCTGTGTGAATGTATTTTCAAAGCACTTGTCAATGATGTTCATCTCTTGTTTGATTTGACTCCATCGCCCAATAAAAATCCATTCTGTTTTCCAACAAACAATTTATAAAAACAAGACGTCCTAATGGAAGTTTGACCTTCTCAGAATGTGTTTGATTGAATATTTTCAGTAATGAAGGTTGGTGGGTTTGTTCATTGCTTACAACTTTGAGTATTTCCAGTTTTTCATAAGTTTAAGAGAGAGCCCTCTCAGACTGTGTTGGGTCAGTAGCATAAGTCCAAAGTGGTTAGTGGTTACCTTGATTCTGCCCTTTCACAACCTTGGGGTCCGTTTTGGGTGTTAACACAAAGAAATAAAATTTTAAAGAAAACTAAATAATTATCTGCTTTCTTGTTAAGGTCCAATGCACCAAAATTCATCTCAATAAATATTAACCATCATCATCATCATCATCACAAATGGAAAAAAACAAATTAAATTTTTTAAAACTATATTATAATTATTTATACATAATAGACAATATGTCTCCTATTTTAAAAATCAAAACTCTATTTACATACAAAAAAAATTTAAACAATTTTATTTAAAAAACTCTAAAGTAAATATTAATAAACAATATTAAAAATATTCTAAAAATGGTAACATAAATATCAATGAAAATATAAATGGAAAAATTTCATAACCATAACAAAATGGAGATTCAACATGAGAAAAGGCCTAAGCAAAAGTCAACATTATGCTTAAGATCATTAATGGAATAGAGTTGTCATGGGAATCTGCAGATCCTCATTTGTAGAGTAGGAGGAAGGTTCCCACCATCCTTGGTTTAAATAACGATAATTTCCTAGTTTAACTCATTTTCTCAATAATCATATATATATAAATAATTCATAGTTGTCCCATTTTTTTTCTTTGAAAGAAGAAAAAATCCAACTGTTAGAGTAACTTTAGCTATTCAAATAATATGTGTCACAACCCAATAACTGCAAGTCAATAATAAATAATATGTGTCACAAACCCAATAACTCCAAGTCAATAATTTGGTGAATTTTCAAAACTTTCCACCTTAATATATGAGATACACTGTTTTATTTTCAGCTTTCACTTATTAGATTCCATAAACATTCGATATATACCCTAGGTATAAAAATAGTAACCTGCTTCAAACAACATAACAACCATGTATGTTAATCAATCCATTTTTCATATTAAGTCCATATCCAAATGAAATTGCTTACTCAATAGTAATAAACTTTAAGCGTGAACCAAACAATAACTACATCTAAATGGTCATAGTCAATTAGCATTCTTTACTGAAAAACACTCATAGTTCCAAAATCATTTTAATTCGCAATATCAAGTAGAATTAAGCACATCAAACGCAAATATATTATAGGTGAATACCCGAGAGCTCATATACGTGGTTCACCCAAATCTATAAGCTACATTCACAAAGAAATTTCACACTATTATTCATCAAATTTGAAAAGTTACATCGTGCAACATAGTAGTTGTTGCAATCTTTATTTTCCACTCTTCAACGCTTCTCTCATAAAGAACACTTTCAAGACTTTCACGATGACATCAAAACAAATACAAAGATATCTGAAATATATTCATTAATACATACTTCCTAACTAAGTGTTCAACTCTAATTTACTCAATTAATCATTTAGAAATACAGTATATTACCGTAAATATAAATTGTTTAATCTTACGTTTTGCTTCACTCGACATGCGGACGGCTATTAACTGCAACTATGTATATGTGTATATGCACAATATAACTTCGGATTGCAAAAGCAATGTTTTTATTTTATTAAAGGACCAACCTAATACATAATCGCAACTCATAATAGGTGCTTATAATGTATAACTACAATATCAAAATGGATCACAAGGCAACACCTCTCTCCAGATTAACTAAATCATAACATAAATTTTCCAAATTAAGTAGCAGTATATAAAAACTAGTACCCAAAATTTGCTAACATATAATTTCAAGGTTATATCATGTAAAAATAATACTAGTTAGAAGCATGCAAACAATATTGATTTTCGGCATAAATATCACGGATCAAGCTTCAAGAGATGTCCCTTCATGAGCTCCACTAAGGATACATCCCTCTTAAATCACTCTTAACAATCCGTTGACACGACCTCCAATAGGTTTCGTGCATTTAATATTTTAATCAAATAATTATATATATATATATATATATATATATAATACATATATCTTCTTCTTTAAAATATTTTCCTCTTCTTATTTATTTTGTGATAGTTATCAACTATTGGATATAATAAAACTTTCCAACATTATTGAACGCTTAATATTTCAATTGATTATATATATATATATATATTCTTTTAAAAGAATTTATTCTTCTTTTAATATTTTTCATAATAACTTATTTATTATAAGATAATTATCGTAGTGTTCAAAACCCAAGTGCTATGCCCTTAGTTTAACCATATTATGCCTATATGCATTTAACTTTAAATATTCTCAACATTAAAAAGAGGCCATGCCCCTTCCACGATGCATATTATATATATATATATATATAGTTTAGTATATTAATACCTCAATCTGTAAGTTAATATTATGTCGACTTAGGAAGTTACTATGCTCTTTAACACTCTCTAGTCATAAATTGGATTAATAGTCATTCGTAAAAATAGTGTCATGCTAAGGTATAGTTCATATGCATTGCCTATTCGTTTTGTAACTAACTGCTAAACTCCTCCTCTTTAGGACATCATATAAAAGTCTTAGGGTAAACATCATAGATCCCATCATAATAATTATGTCCTAAAAACTCCTAAACATTATCGCTTAGATTTTCATGGTTTCCCTTGACCTTACCTTCTTCCCATGGGTTAAGTTATCATCGTTTACCTGCATCACTAAGTTCTACAACTTTCAACTTAGAGAATTAATCACATAACTTCCAAGGGTTACTGGTGGGTCCTTGGCCTTAAGCTCCTCACCAGAAAACCAGTATAATATTTATTCACATTTACAAAATAATAGGGGATAAAGGATGGATATTACTATTGGAATATTCACACCATCATTTTTATATTTTGCATGCCTGCATGCAAATTTGCATGTTGCATGCCACTGCATGATTCCAATCATCACCATGGTGGTCTCCCAACACCTAGAGCTCACTTTCAGCTCCCCAGATCCTGTCTTTAGCCCCCACTTGGCCTCCTACCTACCTGATGCACCCTTCTTGACTGTTCTGCATGGCAAGTGCACCTTTATCACCTACCACCCTCAGTTAGTGTTCCTTTGCTCACCTACCCTCAGTTATCACTTAGTTAGAGTGCCCTTCTTCACCTACCAGGAGTTATCACTCAAATAGTGCATGGATTGAGTAGTTCTTCCACTGATTGCTCATGCTGATTGCTTGTAGCTTCTAGTTAGCTAGTTCTGGATTTCCGCTTGACTATTTGACAGCCTCATGTGCCCCCCTTGGAGTCTCCATTCCCTGATTTATGCCTAGATGGTTATGTTAGACTCAGTTGGACACACTTGACTAACTCTTACCATTTATGACTAATACAGTGACTCGATGATGTCTCCATAGTTATCCAAGCTAGACTTTGAGCTCAGATTCGAATTCCCTACTTGGATAGTTTGAATCCTATATGATGCTACATCATTGATTATTGTAACACATTCTTTACATTCATTATTCATTGTATGATACTATTATTGTTCATTATTTTGTGTTTATGAGTGATTATTGAGTGCATGCTTCTCTTCTTCTTTGCAACATTCTTGAGAGTTTGATTGTGATTTTTTTACAACTGCTAGATCCCATGCAAATTATGACATGGTATCAGAGCAGTCAACAGCTATTCGAATTACAGCCAATGCAGCAATTGTAGCATTTCTTTAAGTAGTTATCTTTCACTTCAGCACGAGAAGCCTCTGAGTTTCCATAGCAGATCCTACTGCTATTACTTGAATTCATTAGAGAAATCCAGTGAGGTATAGCAAGGTGTGAAGGAGTTAGTCTATGTGCTCAGTGTTCAAAAGGTAGTGTTCAGTCAAAGTGTAGCATTCTCCATCGGCAAAAACTTTTCTTGTTTTGCAGGTTTATTCACTCGCTCAAATTCTTCTTCAATTATTCAACCTTCTCTGTTCATATGGATCTAAAGCTCACATCTTCCAACAATGTTGAGTGGAAATACAAGATGGCTCTCTTCATGAGAACCAAGGGCTTCACCCAAATACTCAATGGAACGATGGTAGAACCTCTCAGTGCAGTTGAAAATTCCATGTACTTGGGTAGGCTTGATGAAGCAGTTGGTCTCCTCCTTCTCTCAATTTCTAAAGATCTTCACTTCCATGTCATTGATCTTACATCTCCTAAAGAGGTTTGGGACAAGCTTGAATCCCTTTTTGGACAGAAATATTATATGAAAGGACACAAATTGGAGAATGAACTCATATGTTTGAGTCCTGAGTCTTGACAGCTTTGAATTTATCAATGCCTTCCTCACCATGTTCAAAATCTTGATATCACAGTTGAAAGGATATGAGATAGTGAAAGAATACAAGCAACTTATTCTTGCCATTCTCTCCAAGTTTGAGGCAAATTACTTAGTTTTTGTCTCTACTTTCGAGTCAGCTAAGATGTCCATTCAAAAATGGAAGTTCCCCTCACTTGATGACTTCATCCAATCTCTTACTCAAGAAGAAGAGAAGTTAATATCCATGGGAATGATCAAAACCAAGTTGGATTCGACCCCTACAGCTACTAAGGCCAAAAGGGAGAATGGTAAAGGAAAGCAAAAGATTTCTGATAAGAGATCGAATGATACAAAGCCTACAGATATTCCACATCCGTCAGATGAGATTTTGAAACCAAGGAAGACCAAGCATTCTCAAAAGGGAATATCCAAGTGCACATATTGTCATAGAGATTTCCATCCTGAGAGTACTTGCATGAAGAAGACTATAGATTTGATGGCTCAGTTACTTGAGAAGAACAATCTTCTTGTACCTACATGTGCAAAGAAGAAAGATACCGATACTGAACCTTCTAGATCCGAAGACAAAGAAAGATGTCATTCCCTCATGGAAAGTGCATCAACAAATTCTTCTTTCATCATAGATTCAGGAGATACAAGACACATATCTTCCTCCAAAGATCTCTTCTTCAGTTTGGAAAGTTTGGTTGGCCCTTCCATCAGATTGGGAAATGATACAGAAGTCTCCTCTCAGGGGATTGGAAGAATCAATCTTGACTATGGTTACTTTTTTGATGTGCTTTATGTTCCTTCTCTTGCAGCAAATTTACTTTCACAGTATCAAATGACTCATATTGGAGAGCCCAAAAGAGTGATCTTTTGTCCAAATGAAGTTGAGATACAACACATGGTTTCAGGGGAAATCATTGCAAAATGAGCAGCAAATCATGCTTGAAAACTCTATGAGTTTTCACACTTCTTACCGTGCTCCAAGCCATCTACTCTCCATACTCATGCCAATGAAGAAATCATATTGTGGCATGAGAGATTTGGACATCTCAACTACAAGCATTTGCAGGACATGAAAACTCAAGGTGTTGTTGAAGGCCTTCTAGATGATAAGTTTTCTCATGGTACCTACAAAGGTTGCTTAAAGGGAAAAGATCCACAAAAGACGATGAAGAAAAAGAAGACTCTTGAATAAGTGCGAATGTTAGATCCAGATCCACAAGAACCTGATGATCTAGCACCTAAATGTTTATCTCCTATTGCTACATGGGCCACCACAACTCTTATCTCCACCATTGATCTTGTCAAAGATAGATATGATCTTCATGATACAAGAACTACACTCTCTCCCTCAGATTGATTTCTAACCTAGAGATGTTTTCTTATCATTGGATCTGATCCAAAGACATACTTTGAAGCCTCCCAAGATCCAAGATGGGTAGCTTCTATGGAATAAGAGTACCAATCTCTTCAAAGAAATGATACTTGGGAGCTTGTTTCTCTCCCACTTGGAAGGAAACTTGTTCAATGCAAGTTGATCTACAGAACTAAGATGGATTCAAATGGATCCTCCCACAAGTACCATGCTAGATTGGTTGCAAGAGGTTTCTCCCAAGTTCATGGGATTGACTATTCTGAGACATTTGCTCCTACTGCTAAGGTGGATTACATCCCTCATATTCTTGCTCTTGCTGCATCCAAACACTGGGAAGTGCATCATATGGATGTCAAGAGTGCTTTTCTTCATGGATATCTAGAGGAGGGGATTTACATGAAGCAACCTGAGGGTTATATTGATGATTCTTCACTTGTTTTCAGATTGAAGAAATCCTTGTATGGATTTAAGCAAGCCCCCCCAGCTTGGTATGCCAAGATGGATTCCTTCTTGCTTTCAGAAGACTTTCAGAGGTGCAAATCATATTCGAATGTCTACATGAGACATGATTGTAACTCCTTACTTCTCATTGTACTTTATGTTGATGATTTGTTGATTACAGGGAATAGTTTTTCATGTATTCGATCTATAAAATCTGCTTTGCACAACTCCTTCTCCATGTCAGATCTGGGATTGTTGAAACAATTTCTTGGTATTAAAGTCACTTAGAGTGATTCGAGAATCAAAGTTGCTCAATCCAAGTATGCTTCATATCTACTTGATAGGTTCCACATGAGTGAATGCAAACCATTTGCATTCCCCTTTCTTTCAGGGATCATCCTTGAGGATGGATCTTCTACACCTTTTGTAGATTGTACTTTGTATCGACAGTTGATTGGTAGCCTTTTGTTTCTTACACACACTTAGCCTGATCTATCCTATGCAGTTAGTGTTGTCTCTAGATACATGGAGGAGCCTCATGAGCTTCACTGGAAGGAAACAAAGAGCATTTTGCACTATGTGCAAGGTACCAAGATTCATGGCCTTCATTACTCAACTGGGTGTCCTTTGAACCTAGTTGGATATAGTGATTTTGATTGGGATAGAGATATCCCATATTAGAATTCTACATCTATTTTTGTCTTCATGATTGCATCTAGACCTATATGTTGGTCGAGCAAAAGGAAGACTTCTTTAGCTCTTTCTTCAGCAGAGGCCGAGTATAGAGGT
Organism: Larix kaempferi; assembly: GCA_027924585.1. Classification (NCBI taxonomy): domain Eukaryota; kingdom Viridiplantae; phylum Streptophyta; class Pinopsida; order Pinales; family Pinaceae; genus Larix; species Larix kaempferi. The sequence goes on from BSBM01001023.1 coordinate 23,321,178, forward strand.
GCAGTAAATGCAGCCACATAGTGCATTTGGATGAGAGTCATCTTATCAGAGTTTGGGATTATATTCAGTACTCCACCTGTCATCTATTGTGACAATTAGATTTCCATCAGGATTTCCACAGATCTGATTCTGAGACAGAGAACCAAACAAATTGAGATACACATGAATTACATAAGAGGATTATTGCATGATCAGATCATTTCACTGCTCTACCTTCCAACGGAAGAGAAAATTGCAGATATCTTCACCAAGACATTCACGGTGAAGAGGTTCACTTACCTTAGATCACTTCTTGGAGTGAGAGATGATATGCTCCATTAGCATCCTTTAGCCTATTTGAGGGAGGGATTTCTTCCCACTGGGTTTTCCCTCTTTCCCCACTTAGTTTATTTAGATTGATTGTATGGGGTGACCTTTGGTCTTACTCACCAGGGCCCTATTTTACTATTTTAAGTTATTTTCTCATAGTATATCTTGTGGGGGGGATTTGGGATATTCACACCATCATTTTTATGTTTTGCATGCTTGCATGCATTTGCGTGCCACTGCATGCATCCAGTCATCATCATGGTGGTCTCTCAGCACCTAGAGCTCACTTTCAATTCCCTAGAGCCTATCTTTATCCCCCACTTAGCCTCCTACCTACCTGATGCGCCCTTCTTGACTTTTCTGCATGGCAAGTGTGCCTTTCTCACCTACCTCACTCATATAGTGCGCCTTTACTCACCTACCTTCAGTTATCACTCAGTTAGAACGCCCTTCTTCCCCTACTAGGGGTTATCACTCAGTTAATGCATGGATTGAGTAGTTCTTCCACTGATTGGTCATGATGACTAATTGTAGCTTCTAGTTAGCTAGTTATGGAGTTCCACTTGACTATATGACAGCCTCATGCACTCCCCTTGGAGTCTGCATTCCCTGATTTATGCCTAGATGGTTATGTTAGACTCAGTTGGATAGACTTGACTGACTCTTACCATTTATGACTGATACTACTGACTGGATTATGTCTCCATATTTATCCAAGCTATACTTTGAGCTCATATTCAAATGCCCTACTTGGCTATTTTGAATCCTATATGATGCTACATCATTGATTATTGTAACACATTCTTTACATTCATTATTCATTGTATGATACTACTATTTTTCATTATTCTATATTTATGAGTGATTATTGAGTGCATGGTTCTCTTCTTCTTTGCAACATTCTTTAGAGTTTGATTGTGAATTTACTATAGTTGTTAGATCCGATGCAGATTATCACAATTACATCCTCCTCCCCTTAAAAATAACACCATCCTTGGTGTTCATGCTTTTTCAACAATTTGTATCCTACTCTTGAGTCACCTTTTTCTTACTTCGTCATCTTTGTTTTGATCATCTCCAAGATTTCATGATTCTCGCAAGCTGTTATTGCTCATGACCTACATTTTATGCAACAAAACTGGGTGTCCAAAATGTGCTCAATAAAAGATATTATCAATTTCATAATCCAACTCAGAGCATAAACAATGATTCCTTTCTGCAACAAAACATTTACAATTCATGGAACATATTCTAGAGTTTTTTTGTGCTTTTATCATCATAAGAAAACATAATACAAGATCACCTTTCAATATAACTCAAAAGAATTCATAAGTAATTCAAATTTACTTATTCTTTTGGAGGACGTCTTTTACCTCCAATACTTGAATGCTTTACTAGTCCTCAATTTGAGGTAGACATATCTTTCATTCACAAGTTAGCATCATCTAAAACAGTAATTATTTTTAAAATTCATCGTTCATCCTCGCCCTTGAGCAAAATTTGTGTACTCAAATATTCATAACACTCACACATTAAGACATTCAATAGTCTAGTTACTTCGAAAATCATAAATATGTGTTTTATTCATACATAGTGAGGATGGAAAATTTTCAACAACATTTTGTTGATCACCAAACTCTCCCATGAGTTTGGAACTTCAACAGCCCTCTTCTGAACACAGAACTCTCCCTCGAGTTTTGTCACCAATTTTCGTGTGGACTTATGAGCTAAGATTTTGAGAGTATTCCTCTTTTGATTGCTAGTAAAAAATTTTCCTCAAAAAAATATCAACAATGTCCTGTCTTCTAGATGTTAAATTTGTGTGCCTAGTTGTTTCCATTGATATCACAGGCTCTTTCTCTTTCCACTCAAGCCCCTTAAGATTGAGTCCCAAAATATTTTCCACTCAAGCTATCGCATGAATCTAGGGAATTTATTTTAGAAAAGTAGAGCTAGATCATCAATTTTGCCACTTGGTGTTTTCTTGTACACTCAGCCTCCCGATTGAGTCCAGGAAAAATTTCCTTTCCCCTCAAGCCCCTTCACTTGAGTCTAGGAAATTTATTAATTATGATCATTTATCATTTCTTGCATTTTTTGTTAGTCACCACATGTAAAATAATAACATCAAATAGGTGCACCTATTTACTTATAACTTCTTACTCATTCTCTCATGAGTCTTCGATTGTCAGTCAAACTTTTACAATATGCTTACCATACCTTTATGCATAATGTATCATATTCTTGTCTTCTAATAAGTCCGAAAATTTTTGATAATCTGCCAAAGTCACTTGTTAGTACCATTTTATATAACAGAGTCAAAATTTGTAAAAAATATTTTCCTAGGCATAAGAAAATCACCATTCATACTCTAACATCCTTACTTTGCTACATGAAAATGCAATGTCATCACATACCATTTATTAATTGATTCTCATTAACCTTATGAGGTATAAAAGCTTATCCTCCCGATAAGTTGCAACCTTTTCAAATATTCCAATGGTCGTCTAATTTACCATGTAATATTTTTTTTCAACTTTCGTCTTCATAAACTACAAGACGATTGTAAAACACTTTTTGTATAGTTATATATCTCCATATATCAACAAACTTTCTAGAAATATTTTATTTTTTGAGTGTGATATGAAAGCATTACTCCTATGCTTTTACAATTTTTAATCCACAACTTTGTTGGTCAAACATGTGCCATCATAAAATTCCATATATTTATCTATAACGAAGATGGAGTATAGCATTTTTTATACAAATAGTTAATACATTAATCATCCTGGTCTTTGTCTTAATGTATTTCATAAATATTCACGCTTATGCCAAACTCTTCCCTATACTAAGTATGAAAAGGGAAATCAATCGTCAATATAATTTCATTGTCTAAAAACACTTTACTTCTATATGAGATGTTTTAGTATAGCGAATCTTTAACAAACGTTCCTTCAATTTTATTTTATTGACTCTTTGATTCTATTTATATCCCCATCCATTAAACCATACAATCTCAATTAGGAGAGTGCTACTCCTTGTGTACTATATTAAAGTGCAACTACAAGTACAACAAACAATAAGATCATGATAGCGTTTATATTTCCTTCCCAAAGTATTTAGAACCACTTAAACTAGCTATAATGCTACTTATTGATTATTCGAACTTCGTTGTAATATTTCTTCCGGAATTGGGATATGGGTTATAAATTAATATACTACTATCATAAATATGCTAAAGCTGATTGGCGACATTACTCTTCTTTCATAAACAACTCATATATCTGCAATGGAATTCTGTTTTTACTTCATTTATTAAACCAAATATACCACTCATTTTTCAACCGAGTATAATTATTCATTCCTCTGTAGGATCGACCACACACAATAATATTATACTTTCCTCATGGTCTACAATATCTCATCCTATGATGAATTTTGCAAAACAATGTCCATTCGTCGTACACATCTTAGCTTATATGTTAATAAAATTTAGACACCTTAATCCATCATAATTCTAAAGCAATGTTTGCACTCCCAACGGAATATACTTTGAACCATAAATTCATTCATTATTTTTTAAACATAGTGCTTTAGCAATTAACATAATCGAACTTTACTTACTTGGAACTCACAGACTACTTTATCGGTTACCTCTGTCCGAATCTTTGAAAATAAATTCGTCTCGTTGCTTCTTACAAGTAGAGTCCCTCCATTGGTTTATCCAACTTATTTCATCATGCTAAGACCAATTAGGCTTGAGTGTTGTAACTCCTTCTCTGATACCATATGTCACAGACCCTGTAAATCCAAGTCAATAATTTAGTGAATTTTCAAAACTTTTCAGATTAAGATATGAGACACGCTATTTTATTTTCAGCTTTCACTTATTAGATTCCATAAACATTCCATTTATACCCGAGTTATAAAAATAGTAACCTACTTCAAGCAACATAATGACCATGTATGTTAATCAATCCATTTTTCATATTAAGTTCATATCCAAATGAAATAACTTACTCAATAGTAATAAACATTAAACGTGCGTGAGCCAAACAACACCTACATCTAAATTGCCATAGTCAATTAGCATTCTTTAATGAAAAACACTCATAGTTACAAAATCATTTTAATTTGCAATATCACGTAGAATTAAGCACATCAAATGCAAACACATTAGGGGTGAATACCCGAGAGCCGATATACATGTTTCACCCAAAGCTATGGGCTACGTCCACAAAGAAATTTCACATTATTATTCATCAAATTTGAGAGGTTACATCGTGCAACATAGTTGTTGCAATATTTATTTTCCACTCTTCAATGCTTCTCTCATAGAGAGTACTTTCAATACTTTCACAATGACATCAAAACAAATACAAATATCTCTAAAATATCTTCATTAAGACATACTTCTGAACTAAGGGTTCAATTCTAATTTACTCAATTAATCATTTAAAAATAGATTATATTTCCATAAATATAAATTGTTTAATTTTACGTTTCACTCGACATGCAAACCACTATTAAATGCAACTATGTATATGTGTATATCCACAATATAACTTTCGATTGCAAAAGCAATGTTTTTCTTTTATCAAAGGACCAACCTAATACATAATCGCAACTCATAATAGGTGCTTATAATATATAACTGCAATATCAAAATGGATCACATGGAAACACCTCTCTCCAAATTAACTAATCGGCCATAACATAAGTTAACCAAATTAAATAACAATATATAAAAACTAGTACCCAAAATTTGCAACATATAATTTCAAGGTTATATCATGTAAAAATAATACTAGTTGGAAGCATGTAAACAATACTCATTTGCCGCATAAAGATCGGGGATCAAGCTTCAATAGCTGTCCCTTCCCTATCGTGATCTACCGAGATTCGTGGAAGTATTCTGTAACAAACAAAAACATTCCACATATGCAGAGTATGAGAAAAAAGAAACATGTGATCTGTGTTTCTATAGGGATCTTCACACCATGGTGCTGCTCTTCAGCAACGATTTCAAACGCTACACAAGTATAAGAACTTAAATATGAACTCTGTGATCCAAAAGAACAGAATGCATGAACGCATTCGATCACCGAAATACATAGACTAAGAGGAAATATGAATCCTTAGACACATTTTATGCAGAGGTAAGGGTAGGTGTACTGAGGCATTTGCGATAGCACACTGAGGCATTTGTGATAGCACAGATACCAAAGGAAAACAATCAGAGAGCTAAACTCGTACTCATGCTATCCAAGTTGAAAACAGAGGAAAGTATGAGGGCATTGAGGCATTTGCGATAACACAAGGATCAAAGGAAAACTGTAGAGAGCTAAATCGACAGGGCTATTCTGATTTCTGAAGCAGCATAACCAGGGGAACTTGACAGGGTCAATCTGTTTTTTTTTAAAGAATATAACAAATGGAAGCTTGATAGGGTAATCATACCAATTGGAACTCGATCAGGGAGATTTGTCTCAACCCATATCAAAATAACTACAGAGATATATAGTATATATATAAAAAGAATATCGAACAGGAAGTCGACCGAAGATCCAGCCCAACATTGTCCTGGATCTGATGCATTCCACCCACACGTCAGTAGGGATAGCACAGGATACAAAGTATATATATATTCAAAAGAATCAAAAGAGGCCATGCCTTGACGATGCATATTATACATATATATATTACTTATAGTCCAGTATATTAATACCCCAATCTGTAAATTAAGCTTATGTCAACTTAGGAGTTTACTGTGCTCTCTAGCACTCTCCATTAGAAAATAGGATTAATAGTCATTCGTACAAATAGTGTCATGCTAAGGCATAGGTCATAAGTGTTAGGTCATAAGTGTTGCCTATTCGTTTTGTAACTAACGGCTAAAGTCCTCCTCTTTAGGACGTCATATGAAAGTATTAGGGTAAACATCATAGATACCATCATTATAATTATGTCCTAGAGACTCCTAAACATTATCGCATAGAGTTTCAAGGCTTCCGTTGACCTTACCTTCTCCCCATGGTTTAAGTTGCAGTGGTTTAGCTGCATCGCTAAGTTCTACAACTTTCAACTTAGATAATTAATCACATAACTTACAATGGTTATTGGTGGGGCCTTGGCCTTGAGATCCTCACCAGAACAAGCTATCCAAACTAAAATAAAAGAATTGCAGGGGATACATTCCCAAATATGATTCAATTCCTAGGTATGAAATCACCTCCTCTTAACACAGTGCCTACATTTAGTATATGCAATATGATGTAGTCATATGAAAATGTAAGGGCGTTTGGCCCACAAAAAGAGCTCTATGTTTGTCGGCTTAGAATAGATGGAAAATCAAAGGGCGGGTGGATCTAAAACTAGGATCTGATGGCCTCTTCACCACTATCCTCAATAACATGGAGGACAAGAATAGAGTCTTTGACAATGGAAGGTATAAATTTGGGTGAATACATGAGGATGGGTGTCTATTTCGTGAGAATCGTCGGGTGGAGAAGCATAGAGGAATTTTTCCGTCCGAATAAAATAATTGTTCGGCCAAATAACTTAATTTATTCAGTCGAACAACCATACACGGTCGACTGTTAAAAATAACGGTGACCTAGAATTGTGCATCGAGGCATTGCCGACCGAGGAAAGTTTGCGGTGATTTTTTTGGGGATGTTATTCGACCGAACAATTATTCGATTGAATACTTATTAGGACAAACATTTGTTCAGTCAATTAATTGGCCTAATAATTGTTCGGCCAAAGAATTGTTTGGCCGAATAAGTGATTTACATATAAGGTTGTTGTGGTCGTTTTTGTTCATTCTTCCGCCAAAAAAATTGTCGGCCTATTACTGCGACGTGTTGTTGTGGCTTGTTGCTGGGCACTGTTGCTACGACCTATTGATGGGCCCTGTTGTTGCGACATGTTGCTGCAACCTGTTGCTGGGACCTGTTGATGCGACTTGTTGTTGGGCCCTGCTGTTGCGGCAACCTTGTAGCGGCCATGTTTCTGTGGGAACCTTGTTGTGGCCCTGTTGCTGCGGCCACCTTATCGTGGCCCTATTGTTGCGGCCCTGTTGTTGTGCACCTGTTGCTGTGGACACCTTGTTGTTTCCTGTTAATGCAGACTGTTGCTACAACCACCTTGCTACGGCTTGTTGCTGTGGCCTATTGTTGCGGCCACCTTCCTGGGCGTTGTTTCTGCAGTCCTATTGTGGCAACCTTTGCTGCGACCACCTTGCTGTGACCTATTGCTACAACCACCTTGTTGGCACTATTGTTGCAGCCACCCTCCATGTGGATCTTGGGGATGTTGGACGTTCGATAGCTAGATTCAGTCTCCATTTAACTATGTATGTCCTTTTTAACACACATACCTCACTGTAAACAGAGAAATGGTTTAGTCTCAAATTTATATTTTTTTGTTTTCAAAATTTTTTTTATTCTCACAATTACATTCGAAAGTAGACAAAAATGGTCATCTCATGGTCTTAGTCCAATTGAAAAGTAGAAATTTATATTTCAGAAATTTGAAAAATGTTTTTATTTTTTATTTTTTACTACCTTTGTTAGATCTACATCTACTTGCTCCTCTGCTATTTTCTTTTTTACTAATGCTGTGGGATTTTTATCTAAAACTCCTCCTTCTAGGTATCAATATCGAACAAGTGGGTATGCTGCCCCCGCCTTAGCTTTTGTGTTTACCAAAAAAGGTTTGTTCAGTGGCGTAAACGAGTTTGTTTTTTAGTGAGGCTGTCACTTATTTTGGTGCATTTAGATATGCATGTATATAATGAGAGCATCGTTTGTGATTTACCTTTCTGCTTTAAGCCATTGGATGTTCATTGTTATCCCAAATTTAGAAAACTATAGATAAACAAATTTGTAGATCACAAATTAATTAAAAGTCAACTAAAGTTGACTACAAAATGATTAGAATATACCTGTTAATATACCTTCCTTGGTATAATAAATTATGTAAATCAAATTAGAATATATGAGGAATGATGTGGGAAATTTTTTAATCCAAATAAAGGTTGCATGCACATAATAAAACTAACATATTCAAAGACACTAAAATAATATATCTCATTGTCCCAAATAAAATATGGCATTAGTGAACAAGAAGAAAAAAACCTGCATCGAGAGGAGTATTGTCCTTGTCTTTGGGGCTAATGCCCTACCTTTGACAATAAGGTCAACATTGAGGGCCAACAATAACCAAATTGCAGCAGCTTAATAAATTCTCTATAAGTTGGGATATGTATTGTTCGATATGAAACATTTAATATTCAACGTTATATATCCCAGTCTATAAAATATTTATTAAGCTGCTGTAAATTGTTGTTATTCGTTCAAAGTTGAGTAAAATGGGTTACCATTCAATGTTATATTGCTTGAGTTTAGAAGGTTTTTTTACCATAGAGCTTGCTAACATAAGTGAAGAAACTTGTAATTATTAAGGTAGAGAGGTGGAAGCCAACTATGACAAATTTCCCAACATTCACAA